>CM052893.1:22527038-22583508 GCA_028534135.1 Potos flavus
TCCCAGCAAGGCCTGGGGGCGACAATGCAGAGGCCAGGGCGTGCATGTCTTCTAGGGAGAGCAGGGTGCTGGGGTGGGTCCTGCTGCTAAAGCACCAAGTCAGACATGCATCTTTGTGTCCCGAGCACTAGGCACAACCTCCTGAGTTAAACTCGGGGAAGAGGAGATGGTATGGGTCAGACAGAAAGCAAACAGATGATGTAGGAGCCACCTTCTGTGATGCCACAATCAACCTGGACACCCACGTGTGTGTACACACACACACACACACAATTGCAAAGCAACAGCCAGCAAGTAGGGTGGATAGAGAGAGTCCGCTACCCTTCTCCATCCCTGTGTCCTCATGCTCCCCTTCCCTACAGTTTAAGGAAAGTAACTCTGCCAGAGCACCTCCAAGTCATCTAGGACATTCCCAGTGTATCTGTCCGCAAGAGCAGCCCTTTGAGTCAAGGAAGTCACATGTTGGCCATGAACCAAGACCAACCAAGCGTTTTTAACATGCCTGCCCCCATGGGCACCAGGCAGCGTGCAGGCCCAGGGATGCAGGGGTGAGAAGACTCATTGCCTTGGCATTTACAGCAAGGCAGCCTGCTCACATCCAGAGTTCACGCATTTAGATAAAGACCCAAGCTTAGGATTTCCGCCCCAAGTCCTCACTTTGCTTTTCCCAAGGTACCTTTTAAAATGACCACTTAAGAGTTGAGAAAAGTTAGTGACTTGCACCCCAACCTCTTCCTAAGTAACAGGGGCTTGCTACCCTGCTCTCTGTCTCCTGCTCACTCATGACCCGGGAGGGAGGGCTGCCCTGCTCACCAGCTCATTGCAGCCCCCCACCTCCTCGTTTCTGGGATCTGTATGTAACAAGCCTTGCGACATGACTTCTTTTGTGTGGGTGTCCTGAAACTGCATCTTCAAGCAAAACAACCCTGGGGAATTTTCACTCCCCCCCAAATGGGACCTTGGATGCTGAGAGAGTTACCTGCCTACCCTGGGCAGGTGGCTTGTGCCTTCTCACATGGCAGGTCATAATCTGCATATTAATTCAATACCAGCTCTGGCTTCTCAACATACCTACCGGTACATGTTTTTGTGGGGTTCACAGGCTGGCAGGCTGCCCTAAAAGTGTTCATCTTAACCGCGACACAGTAGGGTCAGCTCAGGGTACCAGTCCGCATCTCACCAGAAACACCTGTGTGCTCTCGCCACCGTAGGGATTATGTAATAGGACCCCACACTCGGCAGCTGAGGACCACCTGCCCGCAGGTGCCTCAGCCCATCAATAAATGTGGGAGGGATTAGCAAACCAGAAAAGCAGCATGCAAACAAGTGTATATATAAAGATCCCATGTTTATCAGACGGTGACAATAACCATTCTGTACGTCACTACATTTTTAAGTGACAGCATGACAGAAGGGCACGAAAAGATGTCCAGCCGGCTGCGAACACGGGGAGGAGATGCCCCGCTGGTACCAACGTAAGGTGAAGGAGGGGTGCTGCAAAAACAGGAAAAGGGGGAAATAAGCCACTTAAAACGAGTCAGCATATATTTCATGAAATTTTGGAGTACAAAGTAGTGTGCAAATTGTCATCAAGCGGGTCTCCACGCCCCGCAGGCTTGCCCCAGAGTCTCAGAGATGCTTCACCCCCATCTCTGATGACTCCATACTTGGCAACGCCTTCTGTCGATTTAGCTCTAACCTCCTCTGTCCTCCAGCAACTGTCAAGCAGCTACTAATCTGTAAACAAGCATTGTGCTCGACCGCTTTCTTTTAAAGGAGGCCTTTAAATTGGATTTTATCTCTAATCATCAGTAAAACGAGCCCTGCATCCATGGGGTGCCCGGGGCTAATAACGCTCTACACCATGCCCCGTGGACCCCCACCTCCGCCCTGTGAGGTAGGTCTCGCTATTTTTCCACATTTTCAGATGAGGAAACTAATACGGAAAGGGGAACAATCCTGCCTAAGGCACCAGTGTGGCAGGGGCAGGACTCGAACCCAGGCAGTCGGGGCCTGGTCCACCTTAACCACCTCACTGCATTCTTTCCCCTGGGGACTGTCCGACTTTGTGAAGTGCATCCCTCCCCCTGTGGTTCTTCCCCAAGTGGGGCTCGTCCCTCCTCATGGAGCAGGGAACCATCAGACCCTGGTCCTCTTTGATTTCTCCACACAACTGAACACACTTCCTGGGAGTCTTGTGCACAGGAGGGCGTAAGATCCAGAACCTTGTTTGTTAATACCATTCACCAGGCTGGAGGTCAGCCATTTTAATTTTTCTGTTTTGGGTTCTTCATGGGGAAATCCTCCTTTTCCCCCCTCTTCCCTCTTCCTTTTTCCACAGAGGAACTTGAGCTCCCCTGCCCTCCCACATCCTATTTAGCAGGCCTTCTCCTCCCTAGACCCCTGTCAGGCAGCCAGCGCTTTCCAGCTCTTCCCTTCTCCAGAGAGAACCTGCTCTCTGGGTGGCTTCAGCCACATCTTCCACAGTGAGCTCTAGCAATACTTGCAGCTTGGTGACCCTCTAAGAGAACAGGCTAGAGGTGCCTGGATGGCACAGTCAGTGAAGCGTCTGCCTTAAGCTCAGGTCATGATCTCAGGGTCCTGGGATCAAGCCCCGCATCGGGCTCTCTGCTCAGCAGGGAGCCTGCTTCCCCCTCTCTCTCTGCCTGCCTCTCTGCCTACTTGTGATCTCTCTCCTCTGTCAAATAAATAAATAAAATCTTTAAAAATAAAAATAAAAGAACAGGCTGAGATACAGACAACCCAACCCTCAGGGAGGGATCTCTACTTGTAACCTTTCTGGCCCAGGAAGCTGCAGAGAAAGGTCTGGATTTTGCTGAGGTAGATTCCCAGTGCCCCAAACCCACTGTGTAAGCTTGTTCATTCATTCCTTCAGATCTCCTTTCAAAACTTACCTTTTTTTTTTTTTTAAAGATTTTATTTATTTGACAGAGAAAAACATAGCGAGAGAGGGAACACAAGCAGGGGGAGTGGGAGAAGGAGAAGCAGGCTTCCCGCCGAGCAGGGAGTCCCGATGCGGGGCTCGATCCCAGAACCCTGGGACCATGACCTGAGCCGAAGGCAGACGCTTAACGACTGAGCCACCCAGGCACCCCTCAAAACTTACCTTCTTATTGAGAGCCCGATTTTTTTTTTAAGATTTTATTTATTTATCTGACAGAGAGAGAGATCACAAGTAGGCAGAGAGGCAGGCAGAGAGAGAGAGGGGGAAACAAGCTCCCCGCTGAGCAGAGAGCCCGATGCGGGGCTCGATCCCAGGATGCTGAGATCATGACCTGAGCCGAAGGCAGAGGCTTTAACCCACTGAGCCACCCAGGCACCCCGAGAGCCTGGTTTAAATAGCCACTCCTCCCTAGGCCTCCCTATACTCCTGTCTGGGCTTTCTCCACATTTATCAACATCTGACATACTGTAGATTTCCCCTATTTATTTTGTTTACGATCTGCTTCTCTCTATGCCCAGAATGTGCCTGGTACATGGTAGATACTCAGTACAGATTTGTTCCACTCATTTATTCATTGAGCAAGCATTGACCGAGTGCCTACTATGTGGCAAGCATATTACAATAGACGTTGGTTTAAAAAAAAAAAGTCCTCTGTCCTTATTCATCTTACAGTCTGATATGGAGATAAATATTAAATGCAAGTAATAAAAAAATAAAGTAAAATTCCAATTTGTATGTGCAGGGGGAGGACCAAGTCAGCCAGGGCAGAAAGACAGCACTCAGGAGCTCAGGGAAGTAGCTATTTATCAAATATGTATAGTAATATTTCGTTTCTGACAACCCAATATAGCAGTATTGGTGCATACCAATTAATAATCAACTAATGATAGTCAAGGAATCTCTTCTAATTTCTTGCCTATAAATAAGGATAGCCTGGACTCCTACAGCCTTCTAGTGCCTTCCTTCCTCAGTATGAACCCACAAATTTGACAAATACGACACTCCGCCTATCACGACATAGTCTCCGCCCCCAGCCCTTAGATCTCAGTGGGTGATTCTGTGACTGCTTTTGATCAACAGAATGCACTGGAAATAACACAGCGCTAGTCTCCGAGCCTAGGCCTTGAGAAACTGACATTTTCTAATTCCCCTCTTGTGGAATACTCCATCTGGCAATTCTGAGCTCCCACAGAAGAAGTTCTGCCACCCTGAGACAGCCTTGCTGGAGAGTCTCGGCTGGGTCTGGACTTCCAACCATCTCCACCAAGGTGGCAGGTGTGCGAGTGACGGCTTCTCGGGTTCTCCACAGCAGCCCATCCGCCAGCCAAATCCAGCCATCCGAGTCAACCCCTCACAGGACAGAAGAAGTGCCCAGCTGAGCCCTGGCCAAATTCGTGACCCACAAAACAGCGAAATAGAGTATAATATTTGTTGTTCTGAGCTCCTAAGTTTGAAGGCCACTTGTTACGCCACAGTCGATGACTGGAGAATGATGGGCCGCATCTCTGCTCACTCGGTGCTCTTTCTGGAAGCTCTAACCTCTCCCTTGGCTTCAGTTACCATCTATGTGCTGAGGACCCAGTTCCTGCATCTTCTGCCCTGCTCTGTCTCATGTATTGAGACCAGCGCCGTCTCCTCTGGGATGCCCCACGGGCATCTCAGTCTCTTTCCTGAAAAGTCTGCTTGCACCTCTTGTGTTCTGTATCTGAGTAAATGAAACCATTTTGTTGCCCAAAAATGAAGCCTGGGTGTCAGCCTCTATTCCTCCTTTTCTCTCACTCTCCACAACCTCCAAGTCCTGTCACTTCTACGCTTTGAATATTTCAAATATCTTCTCTTCTCTCCATCCCCACTGCTGAGACCCTCGTCTATCCCACTGATGTCTGTGGTCCGGTTGACTACAATAGCCCCTGAGCTGGAGTCCCTACTAAAGAATCCAAATCCTACCCCAAATCATCCTCCCCGTTACAGCCAGCGTGACTTTTCTGAAATAATAGTAAGTGAAAATCTGCTTGTGTCACTCCCACATTTAAACCCATTCATGACCCACTGCCCTAATGTTCCATCCAAACAACGTAGGCTTGGTTCACCTCCATCTCTTCCCACCCCCATCCCTCACCCACAGTTACATTCATGCCAAACTTCTTCCAGTTCCCCAAACACAATCTTGAGCTCTTTCTCTCCAGAGCTTATTTGTATGTTGCTCTGTCTATCTGGAATGTTCTCTCCTCCCTTTTACTTGGCGAATGCCAAGTCATCTTTCAGGCGTCAGAGTAGGCATGACTTCTTTCAGAAAGCCACTGATTCTCAAGACCAGGTTTCGTGCTCTCAGATTGCCCTGCAATCAGGCCTGGAGCAGCCCGCAGTCCACTCTACTATGATTGCCTATTTTTGTCTGTTTCTCCCACTAGACAAAGGCTACTTAGGGCCAAGCCTGTACCATGCCTTGTGGTATCCCCAAAGCCTGACCCATAGTAGACTCCCATTAAATGCCTGTGGGATACATAAGTGAGGGCCTTCTGCCTGACTCCAAAGAGATGTTATCCCACACACCCTCCCAGGTTAGCGGAGGAAGTCATCAGTTCATCAGAAGCCAAACAGCGGCCATCTCCTTAATTCCCGGTATGTTCAGCTGACAATCACCTGCATTAGATAGAGGAGGCAGTAGCACAACTAATAATGAGCAGTTGTCCAGCAGCCCAGACAGCATGATAGAAGCCCCCAGGGACCACTCTGAAAGGGGCCTGGAGGGCCAACCCAAGACCCTGCCCCACCTCCCTCAGATCAGAGCCGTGCCTACCAATCCTGCATGGCACCAACCCATCGGTTCATCTCCCGAGGCCCGTACTTAGCCCCGCTTCCCGTCCCAGTCAGAAAGAAAGTCTTATTTTAAAGGGCTCACCAACCTGAGTCGTGTTTTGAGACAGATCAATGAGAGCAGACGTTAGCATGGTCCCCCAAGAGCGTACAGCCAAGGAGCCCTCCTCCTCCAATCATAACGACCACGTCCACCCACAGCCAAGCAAGCGATTTAGCTGATGCCTCCAAATTGCACTGCCACGTCTTTGACCTATTTCTTTCCTCTCAGCACCTTAAGATGATATAGATGCTAAGAAGTGGCAGAGGAGGCGGTGAAAAGAGAGACCCATGCATTAATTATTCAAATTTATTCTTGTTTAACTTCGGAAATAATAAAAAGAAATTCAATATTTCTGGAAAGACTGTCTAGGTAGGAGACCTTAATGTTTCTTTGACAGATCTAGGAAATATAGTATTCTCTTATTTACTTAATCTTGCTTTGTGTAATTATTTAAGTCCATAAATTCTTAAACTCTAACCATAAGTAACTCAGAACTGAAGTCAGCAAAGGACCCTGTTAATGCCAGCGGAAGTCCCTACACCCTCCACCACCCTCCTCCAACCCCACTCGCTGTGACACCATCATTTCCCACTGCTCTGTGCCCTTTTACTCTGTGTCAGGAGACTTTTTATTAAAAACACAAAGAGTTGATGCAGCTGAAAGGCCCAGGGCTTCTGCCACCCCAAACTTCTCATCCCTCCTTCCTGCTGGTCAAATCCTCTCCTGAGAATAACAGGATTAAGATGTAATGAAAAATTAAAATATCAGAGAGATATACTCAAGTGTTGGGGCTCCAACCAAGCCCCAAGCATGGCCTACTCCAGACACCGGTGCTTGGAGCCTGCCTCACTCCTCTCCCCTATTCTCTTACAAGCACATCTATGGTAGGCTGAATAGCAACCCCCAAATATGTCCAAACTCTAATATTCCCAGAACCTGTGGACGTTACTTTATATGGCAAAAGGGACTTTGCAGATGTGATTATGGATCCTGAGATGGGGGGATTATCCTTACTATCTGGGTAGGCCCCAATGAAATGACAAGTGTCCTTATAAGAAAGAGACAAGGGGATATTGGACACAGAACAAGAATGCAATGTGACCACCAAAGCAGAAATGGGGGTGCTGCAACCACCAGCCAAGGAATACGTGTATCCACCAAAGCTAGAAGAGGCAAGGAATAGATTCTTCCCTAGAGCTTCCAGAGGGAGTCCAGCCCTGAAAACACCTTGATTTAGGCTCAGTGATACTTATTTCTGACTTCTTCCAAAACCATAAGAGGTTAAATTTCTGTTGCCTTAAGCTACCAAGTGTGTGGTAATTGGCTACAGCTGCCACAGAAAACAGATACAACATCCAAATCACTTTTTCTCCATAGTAGAACCCCAAAGTTCTGCAAATCCCGGGAACTTGCATCCATATTCCTCAGTCTTGAAGAGTCCAGGGTACCCACCATGTTCCATGACACACCCATGGACCCTGAGCCTTTCTTGTGGGCCTTGGGACTTCAGCGCTGGGAGCTGTCCGAGCTGAAACTCAGTGCTTCACTCACCCCTGTATAAACCACCAACCCATTCCACCTCCGCCTTAATTTCATCACTGTTCATAAGTGAGGAATCCAGACGCGTCGTACCTCCTTCAGTCATTCCGATACTCCCTGCCCTTCTCTCTAGCTGGGATTCTGCTCCTCCAGCTCTTCAAGGGGCTGGCTCCTTCCTCAGATCTACACTTAAATGTCAACCTCTTAGAGGATCCTTTCCTAACACAGCATCAAAAAGAATTCTCCTGTTTTTCCTCTGCCAGCTTCCTGTTTGCTTTCTTCACAGGATTTACCATCAATTATCATTATTTATTTGACTGATTACTTGGGTTCTTTTTAATTTGGGGTTTGCCTTCCTCCCACAATGCAGGAATTGCCTTTGTCTTGTTCCCTCCTGTATCCTCAGCACCAACACAGTGCCTAATAAATGGTAGGCACTTAATAAATACTTGCCAAATTAGTTAATCCCTCAACTGTAGAGGTTATGGATGGGGAAAAAAATGGGGATATATGAGACAAAGGAAGACATATCCGACTATTTCCAAGTTTGAATCATGGGGAGTGACCCTGTTGAGACAGAAGCCCAGACTGAATGGCTAAAGGTGTATGTGCTCAATGACTTGTTTGCAGGTTTGTTCTGACTGTGCCTTTCTCTACGTCCCCTCCCCACTCTCCACCATCCTTCAAGGCCCCTCAGCCCCCAACTCCTCCAGGCCCCTTCAACAGTCATGCCTGGACCATGATGGAACAGCAAAGACCCCAGCAGCTTCATCCCCCGAGGAATGGGGCCATCATAAGACCAAGGATTTACATGCCCAAGGCTGGCCTCATAGGATCTCTGTACTGGCAGCCTGCCCTCGTCCCTTGCTGGATTTGTATAATTCTTAAAGCTGCCTCCACTTCCTGATTTGCATGTTAGCCTCTGTCCTGCTCCAATCCAGACAACTGTCCAACCACAGGAGCCAGGGTACACACTCACCCCTACTTGATAAGCATGGCTACCACCTAGAAACTCTTGCTGCAATGCCCCCACTCATCAGATGCTCTTAGACCCAGGTCAGATCAAGGTCATCATACCCCTTTGGACACTGATATGAAATGACGATCCCTTCCACTCGGGAACCAGGAAGTGTTTTCAGCCGATTGATGACAGATCAAGAGAAGAAGCACATCACATACATGAGTTTTCCAAAATTAAAATGGAGAATAGGGCCTTCGGGAAGGCTGCCTGGATAATTAAAGCATTAATTCAGGCTCTGGTTTGTCTGAGAGCAATGGGCTCCTGAGAGCTCCATTAAATTTCTCCCAATAAGTACTGGTGCCTCCGAGGCGGTCTCCTGGCCAGGATGCACAGTCATAAAAGACACTCTTTCTCCCAGTCCCTTACCTGTCACCTCAGGGAAATACCCAGAGATGATCAAATCAGGGCATTGAGGGTCTACACTCAAAATGTCTCTCTCACAAGCTAGAGCTGGATAAGGTCTGGAAAGAACTATATAACAGGAAACTGAGGTGCAAAAAGGAAAGTGACTTGATTGAGGTCACACAGCTGTTGGTAAGTAAGAGTGGAGACCAGAATTCGAATGTCCTCCTATCAGGATAATACGTTTTCCAACTGTATTCCACCATATGCTTCTTGGAGCCTCATCCATAAAACCCACACACACATGCACATACACAAACATGCAAGCACAAACATGTACGTGCACACACACGTGAATCCTTTCTACTCATTGTCACTCAATAACTACATGCTTTTGTTTGAGATGCTCCCCAATCTAGCAACCCTCACACCTTCACTGCCTCTCCGATTTCATCCACCCTTGAGGCCTTAGTTCAAGACCACTCTTCTCCATCATCTTCCCTTTTATTACCCTTCATTCCCTTCTTTGAACAACTCCAGCACTTGGAGTTTAGCCTGAATTTACCGTCTCCATGGTCTAGGTCCTTCCCCCTCATCTTCTGAACAAGACTGCAAATTTCATGCACATTCCTCTCGGTAGCCCCCACCCCACCTCCCCAACCCCAGGCCAGGACACAGTGACAGCACCGCCACTGCCTGCTCCCTGGAAATCAGGCGTTCAAGGCCAGTCCAGGTTTGGGTGACTTCTGCAGCCTTGGACATGCCCCAGAGTAGACCTGTGCCTCCACCCCCACCCAAACAAAGGACATGTACCCCCACCAAGGACCAACTTTATTCCACATCGTGATGTCTCTCTCTACCTTCTAACAATACTCAAGCCAAGACCTGCCACAGCCCTGCTCCCCCTGCACCCCAAGTCTAAGGAACAGCACGTTCAATCACTGCCCTGCTCTCCCTGCCCATATTCTGAGTTCCCTAGACTTGCCCGGGAGATGAAGAGAAGCAGTGTGACTGTGGAAAGAGCACTGGATGGGGAGCTCTGGACTGAGTCCCGGGTTTAGAGCTGCTCCCCACTCCTGCCTGCCTGGCTCTGGGACCAGAGCCATATGGCCTTGTTCACTCACTGCAGGCTCTTGTCTATTAAATGAGGGTGTCATAGTTCACTGCTGCTCCCTTAGAGCTCACTGCCCTGTCCTTTGTAAAGTCTTAAGTAGACATCAATGTCTCTGCACACAGATGACAAGCAGAGCAGCTGAAAGCACCATGTAGTCTTAAAAGTCCGGGGCATGGAAGAGGAAGAGGAGGAAAATCGGCCCTCTTCCTGGAAATCTGACTTGCATTCCCCAGAAGAGAATGTGCAGTAAACACTAGAAGGCATGGAAACCTCCGAGGCAACCCTACGCCCACCTGACACATACACACATTCTTTCCCCACCACACGCGGCTTCCCAGGAGCGTGGCAATGGTTCATTAGATCTGCAGCCCTGTGACTTATATCAAGACTCATTGCGAAGACACTAACAAGCAGAATTGCCATTAACCAAACCATACTGGCCCTCTAAGTCAGTTTCCGGGATCACAGATGTTTCCTTTGACTGTGAGAAGGGGGTGAACTAGATGTGGGGAACCCACACACAACAGGCGCACATCAGGCTTGGAAGCCCCACGTTATATGACCGTTTCTTTCCTCTGGTGACCAGCTGTGCCCAAGTAGGACCCTTTGTCTCCATTGAAAGGCCATCTGGTCTGCCTAGACCCCAGAGGGTACCTCAGAGGACAGCTCAGTGCTGGGGCACACCTGGCATTAACACCCTCCCCCAAGACAAATGACTTCAAGGCACAGGACTGAGTCCATTGCTACAACTCAGTGCCAACTGGTCACCTTAAACCTACAAGTCACCGGGTAGAAGGCACCTGGAGAAGATGACCCCGCCCATCTCCTTCCCATACTCCAACCCCCACGCACTTCCCCATCAACGACCAGATGGTGGCAATCCAAAGGAGTGGGCCAGCAGGAAGTCAGCCCATCTCGACAGTGCCCAAGTGTCCCCTGCCAGTCACTTGGGCAGGTGACGGCACAGAGCCTAGCTGGCATCCTGGCCCAGCCTAGCCCCGAATGGGCTCTCCCAAGGATTGCCTTTGTGTTCCTGGCTGTCAAGGGGAGCAGCCACCTCCGGGACTGGCACCCTGAGGGAAGCTGTTGTGCGGTGTCAATAATTAACACTATCAAAAGTGCCTTTTACGCGTCCAGCTGGGATAGTATTTCTTGATACAAAGTGAAAATATTTACCATCTCAAAGCACTTCTCACTAGAATCCCCACAGAGCACAGGAAGGGGGAAAGCCCTCTGTGGTGAAGGGGCCACTCCCAGTCCTACCCCGCACGCTGTCACCAAATCTGTCACCAGGGAGAGCAGACACAGTCGCTGAGTTCAGACTGCCACTGGCCCCACAAATGACTAAAACAAGCAAAATGAACAAAGGCCTGGGGCTGGAAGACCCAGAATTGTGGATGGAGGAGAAACAGGTACAGAAGTAGGTACAGATCCTCTTACTCACTGTCCCTGAACCTGTGAGTCTTTAGTTTGGGGTCAGAGCTGGAAGGAGGGCTCTGAAGCTTTTTGGATGGGAGCCTTCTTGAAGAGGAAGCCAGTCTGCCTTACCGTGCAAGAACAAGCCACACATGGATTCCTGGGCTAAAACACCAAACCACCAACCGGGGAGGGGAGGAATGAAGAAAAGACAAGGAAGGGAAGAATTTCAAATACATTTTTTTTTCTTTGTTCTTGTTACATCTTATTAGCATCACTTTAGCTCAAGTCATGATCCTAGGGTCCTGGGATCGAGTCCCACATTGGGCTCCTTGCTCAGCAGGGAACCTGCTTCTCCCTCACCCTGCTTGTGTGCTCGCTCTCTTTCTCTCTCTCTCTCTCTTCCCCCCAGAAATATAAATAAATAAAATCTTCAAAAAAAAATAAAAGTACGTTTTATTTGTGTCACGTTCATCACTTGGCCCATACCCTAGAATGTAGACCTTTGGAAAAAGGGGAAGTGCTCCATTAAGCAAGCTACAATGCAGGGGCAGATCCTAGGGAGGGGACACAACTGCCAGGGTTCCATACCAAAGACACAGGTTCATGAATAGTGGGCACTACTGGGAGTTGGTGGGGAAAAGCAGAAAAAGGTTTGCCAGCCTAAGTTTACCACCACCCTGAAAGTAATGCCTTCTAGAACAAAGGTAAAATCACTAGGACAGATCTGTTAGAATTTTCCTTTTCCTTGTATGATTCAAATACATTCTTATTTTATTGTTTCATTCCCCCCTCCCCCCCCCATTTTCTGTCTCTTCAGCTTGAAAAGATTCTTGGAACTTTCTGGCTCCGTGAACAATTGTGCTTTACAGATAATTAGACCAGTCCTAAGAGAAATCAGGTTAGAGCTGAAATAAATAAGCCTTTGAGACAAGCCTGTGGGACTTCACTTCTGTGACCCTGGTGAATGTGCAGGAAGGCAGTGGCCATTCCTCAAAGAGAAGAGATCTGAATAAAGGAATTTGGAAGAATTAAGATTTCCTTATTCCTAATTAAGCAATTTCCTATTCCCAAGAAAGCAATGCTGGGATTTTCCCATTAAGAGCTGTGGTCTCCTTGATTAGCCCAGGACATTCAGTCAACCAATATTTCTTGGGTGCCCAGCTCTGTTCTCAGCAAGTCTGTAAGGAACTCTGTAGGCCAAGTGCAGGGCAGGCTGCCCTCCGACTGCACTGCCCGGGGTTTGCGTCCATAAAATGTCTTCCATGAGGGTCCCAACAATGGTCCTGTGGCAGATGGGGAGGACAAGCCCTGCCTACCAGTATGAGAGGCAACCCCGGGAGGCCTGGGGTCAAGTGGGCCTATCCCTGGCCACGATGCCCGGAATTCCCTTTGCATAAAGGGAATATCGTCCCAAGAATCTTCTATTAAAAGCTAATAGAAGGTAAAGGCATCAACCCACACCTCAGACTGGCTGACAACTCCCCGTGGGGAGGCGTCTTGAGGAAAATGGAACCCTGCCCAGAGAGCTGTAAGGGGTATTTAGGAAAGGTTAGAGTAACTTGCACTAATTAGGGAGAACAGGGACCTACAATAGCACCCCACGGCGGCCACAGTTGGTGACCCCATGGCGGCGCTCTCCCTCTCACCGGGGGCTGCCTGGCGTCTTGGCTGACAGTAAGCAACAAATCAGCCAAGATCCCTGTCTTCCAATCACCTGCTTCTACTGGGGGATACAGACAATAGCCAAGATTTTTTTAAAATACAACAAATGGTATTTTAGACGGTGATAGGGGTTAAGGAAGAAAAATAAAGGAGATATACTGGCGTAAATTTTTAGAAAAGATGACCAATGAAGACCTTCCAGAAAGAGTTCCTTCTGGTAAAGATCTGAAGGGCATGGAGGATGGACCTATGGAGATGGCTGAGTAAATGCATCCCAGACAAAGGGCAGAGCTGCACAGGCGCTCGGAGACAGCAGATCTGGGAGACAGGTGAGGACAGGAGGCAGCTGCGGGCTGGAGAAGACGAAGGCCAGGGAGAGCCAAGTGATGGGGACAGGGCCAGCGAGCTTATGGCCTCGCTGCCCTTCAGTGCCCCTCCTCCCAGCTCTCCTGCTATCCCGCTGCCCACTTTAGCCACACAGGGGTCTCCATTACACACCCTACCAGAGCTTGCCTGGTTTGGGCAAAGCCCCAGGCTTAGCCTTTCATGTCCAACTGCCCATGTGAAATGTCAGGAAGACCAGGCCCTGTGTGGGCGACAGGTGTGATGAGGAGTCTAGCCTCGCACAGCTGTGGGGCAGGTGACGCTTGCCCTCGGTGCCTGCAGCCCCTCCTCCAGGAGCACTCAGTGGCCCACTATCAGAGCTGGAAGGTATCGAGAGGGCCCTTGGCTAGGAAGATCTAAGCTCACAAGTCTTCAGACCTTCCTCTTGTTCACTGTAAAAGATGGACATCACAGAGCTCATCTCCACTACCTTTTCTAGCCCTTGGTGAGCCCTGCCCTCTGCCGATAAACCGCTCCTTGCCAGTGCTCATCTGTGTCTCCTCCCAGGCCAGGAGCTAGTGTGCTAACAGTGGCCCTAAGTCATGTGGTCACTTGCCCAAGGGAGGCTCTGAAGCCAGCAGGCTGTGGGACTTTTATTTTAGGCCCATGACCTTCTCAGTGGCCCCTCACAGCACTGGTGCCGCCACCCGACCCAGTGTGTGGCCACGCTTAAAGATGAGGGGAAGTGAAGCGATTTCATGTACACCAGCCCTTCGTCAGCCTGCACGTTCATTTCCGAGGCTCAAACTGACTGCGAGACTCCAATCCCAGGGTCTGTGGTGCTCTCATGAAAAGGCTTTACAAGAAAATGAGCCACCAGCACTCCAAGGCAATCATCGTCAATCAGCACGGCGGGCAATCGCTCGCCCTGCGAGGCAGCCCCACCGCGGCCCGGCCCGGGGCGCTGAGCGGCGAGTCTGCAACCGCGGCCGCAGTCTGAGCGTCCAGGCTGAGGCAGGGGACTCCCTGCCCAGGCACCTCTGCTCAAGTGGGTAACAGGGAGCTGGCTGACACTATGACAGCCCCACTCTTGGGTCTGGGGTGGCTTACCTTTTTCTCGTAGAGGCAAAACACAACTTATCGTACCTGGGCCGCCTACGGATGGCAGGTTGGCAGAGGAGGAATGTAGCATAATCCCAAGAACGGTGTCCATGGCGAGATCCCTAAGCTGACTTGGCCAGTGTAAACTAGAGGCAACCAGGGCTACCTGCAGGTTCTTTACAAAAAAGACTTTGGGTTCCCAAACAGCAGGCCCAGGAACCTGACCGCTACCAGGTCAGGCCCACAGAAGGCCACCCTCGATTGCACACTCTCGCGTGGCTCTTGTTCCACTTACTGACTCCTGTAGAATTCAAGCTAAATGGAAGGGGGTTGTTGAGCAGGGAAGATACACAGAATGTGATTCAACCAGCTTGCCAGATGTCTCCCGAGGACCAACAGCATTTTCAACCACTTAGACCCAGGTGCCCCCCTACCCCGAGGCATTTTTCAGTCATTTTGTCTGGGGGGGCACCAGGAAAGCTGAGTTCTGTTCTCCCCTCTCTTCTTTGCAGCCTCTCCGATAACATCTTTGCCTCCTCCTTGGGGACCTTCCAAACCCTTAGGCAGAAAAGCATCGGCACTCGCAGAAGACTTTGGGGGATGGCACCAAGCTCCCAGTGTTCTCTCCCTAAAGGTCTGCCTTGCAGCCCCAGCCCTGAGCCTCAGACAGGACTCTTGTGAAAGTAGCAATATGGAGTGTGCCCTGGTGTGGAGACAGTCCCAAAGGAAGTTTTGCCGGTGGAAAAGAAAGGCCACGTGCCTGGAATGCAGGCAGGGCAGGGTATGCATTAAATACTAACTTATCAAGGGGTGTCTGTGGAGCTTGCCTTAACGGGTATGGTGCAGCTGCTTGGAACGCAATTGTGAACAGGACCCAGTCATTATTCTCAAACAGCTTGTAGTGGAACAAAAAAGAAAAAGGAGGGACACTTGCAGAGTAGTAGAACCTAATAACAGAAGAGCTAGGTGACGTCAGGGTTGGGAGCACACAGGCCTGGGGGCTAACAGGGAACAGGCACTGAAAGTCTTCCTGGGGGAATAGGTATTTCAGGTGAGACTTGAAGAATGAGTCCCAGGGGCACCTGGGTGGCTCAGTCGGTTAAGCGTCTGCCTTCAGCTCAGGTCATGATCTCAGGGTCCTGGGATCGAGCCCTGCATCAGGCTCCTTGCTCAGCAGGGAACCTGCTTCTCCCTCTCCCTCTGCCTGCTGCTCCCCCTGCTTGTGCTCTCTCTCTCTCACTCGCTCGCTGTCAAATAAATAAATCTTTAAAAAAAGGAAGGAAGAAAGGAAGGAAGGAAAAGAAAAGAAAACAAAAAAAAGAAAAAGAAAGAAAAGAAAGAAAGAAAGAAAGAGTGAAGAATGAGTCACAGCCCCCTCATCGCTCACCTGGAAGTCTGCAGTCACCTAGGTGACAGATGAAGGGTGTGGGAAGAAGCTGGAGATAAAGAGGACAACACATGGGAAAGCATGCCATCCTTTTCTATGGCCCAGGTGGGGTGACAGAGGAGTCACTGGGGGAGACAAAGCTGGAGAGGCAGGACCCAGCCAGGCACAGGCTTGGGGCAACAATGAGGAATTCCGCCTCTACCCATTCATTCAGCAACAGTCACTCCGGGGATTTTGAAACAAGAAGCATCATCCCAGATTTACTTTTTGGATATACCACCTGAGCCATGGGGTCAAGAATACAATGAGGCCAGATACCTGGAGGCTGACGAGCCAGTTAGGAAGCTGGTGCCTACTGGATTTCTCCACTTAAATGCATATAAGCGTCTCAAACTTGATAGAACCAAAGCAGAATTCTTTATCTCCCTTTCCAGCCTGCCCATCCCAAGCCTTCTCTTTCTCAGTAAGTTGTACCAGATGCTCAAGCCAAACACACGGGGGGCATCCTGATTGCCGTTCCCCTCATCACCACCACTAACCACACCCAATCCATTGGCAAGCCCTGCGGACCTCACCTCTAAAACACATCCCAAACTGCCGAGAGCCGCAGAAGCCTCGCCGCTTGACACGGTCACGGCGAGGACACGGCAGCGTTTGCACAGCTCCTGCCATATGGGACAAGATTGGGATCTCCTCCTGTAACTCTTTATGTTACTCGTATTCCTTTTTTCTCTTTGGCCTAAGCCCTTTGTTCAACTTGAGGCTCTGACCACTCGACCCACTTCTAACCAGACCGAGACCTCCTTACAGATACTACATAAAGCGACCAAACCATTCCCCCACCATAAAACCGTTAGAGCAGATAACTGCGAGGCTCCCTTCCAATGTTTGTCCACCAAATTATTGCAAATAAGATGATAAGGTACTTAAAGGCCAAAAAATTACACAGGCCTTTAATGATCTACAGCTGACCTTAGCTCCCCCCTAGGGGTTCACATTCCAGCCTCGCCACACCGACACCTACATTCCCTTAAAATGGACAGCACACATAAGATAAGGCAGGAGTGGTTAAATACAAAGACAATAGAGTTTTACTTCAGACTCTGCCATTTATCCAAAGAATACACAGGATGAGGCCCCCATAGTGCCTGCTCACTCAGCAGCAATAGGGGGCTTGTACAAATAGCTTGGGCCGTTCTATAATAAACTCAAATGTCACTCCTCTTCCTTCGGTTAATGCGCAAAAGGTACACGTGACTAAACCTTTATCCAATACATAGAAACAGAGTCATAAAAATTGTTGTTAAGGGTCTTGCTGTTCGAAATAAGATAAACCTGTCTCTGCCTTGGTCTTAGAAAGGACTACAGGTTCTGCAAAAATACCTTTGTTGATCTAAGCCTCCTTATCTAAGAAAATCATTGACTATTTTCCTTGTATCCTGCTGCCTATAAATAAAGAGTTAAAAACCAGTAAGGTGGAGATGCCTGCCTGGTGATTGAAAGAATCCCCTGGCTCTCTCATTCCTCTCGCCGACATGTCCATCCTTCAGGGACCCTGGACTGCCTGGGCTGGTCCCCGGCACCAAACCCAATGGATGAAAACCAGCACAGTCCCAGCCCCCTCACCACTCACCTGGATGTCTGCAGTCACCCCCGTGACAGTCCTCCTTCCACTCTCCGTTCCCCTCAACCCACTTGCCACATGGCAGCCAAAGGTTTTTATATTATTCTGATTGTGAAACATAACACACATGCACAACGGCACAAAAAACAAATGTATGACTCGATGGTTTATCACCAAGTAAACATACATGTAATCATCTCCAAGGTTAAGGATAAAACATTGCCGGTTCCAGCCCGTGAAGCCCTCCTTGTCCTCGCTCCCTATCACTGCTCCTCCTTCCCTGACAAAGGCCACCACCATCCTGGCTCTTAAGGTGATCACTTCTTTGACTTTCCTCGCAGTTTACTACCTAAGCATGAATGTCTAAAAACTATCGTTTGGACCTTGGCTGATGTTTGAACTCTATATAAAAGGAATCATACCACATGTGTTATTTTGTATGGGACTCCTTTCTCTCGGCATTATATTTATGAGATTCATCCATGTTATATAGGTAGCTCTAGTTTGCTCATTTTTATTGTTTTATGGAATATTTATTCATCCTACTGTTGATGGGTATTTGGATTTCTTCTGGAGTTTTTTGGGGGGGTTCAGATTTTTTTTTTAAGATTTATTTAATTTTGAGAGAGGGAGAGAGAGTGAGGGGGGGGCAGAGGGAGAGAAACTGAAGCAGACTCCCCACTGAGCGTGGAGCCTGCCACGGGGCTCGATTTCACGACTCTGAGATCATGACCTGAGCCAAAACCAAGAGTCAGATGCTCAACTGACTGAGCCACCTGGGTGGCTCACCTCTGTTTCTTTTTTAATTGAAGTATAGTTGACACACAATGTTATATTAGTTTCAGGTGTACAACATAGTGATTCAACAACTTTATATGTTATGCCGTGCTCCCCCCAAGTGTAGCTACCGCCTGTCAGCATACAATGTTATTACAACACCAATGACTACATTCCCTATGCTGTATCTTTTATTCCCGTGACTTACTCATTCCGTAACTGGAAGCCTGTACCTCCTACTCCCCTTCGCCCAATGGAATCCTTCTAGTTTTTCAGCTAATATGAATAATGTTGCCATGAACAGTTTGATATCTGTCTCTTGGTGCCAGAATAGTCTTAAAACATGGATCAGACCACATCACTCCACTGTTTAACACTCCCCAAAATCTTCCTGCCATACTTAAAATCCAAATTCCTTATCATGGCTTATAAAGCCTTCCCTCTCTGATGTCCTCTTCCCTTTCTCTCCTCCTTGCTCACCATATTCCCACCTCATCAGTCTTTCTATTGTGGAACACACTACACTTGGATCTACCTCAGGACCTTTACACTTGCTCTTCCCTCTGCCTGAATGCAGATCTTGAAAGAGCCAGCTTCTTGTCATTCAAGTTTTGAGTCAAATATCAACTCTCCAGACAACTCCTTTGACCACTTAATTTGGAAGAGACCCCCAAAGCGCGCTCTCTCTCTCTCTTGCATCCCCTTGTTTTATTTTCCTAATGGTACTCTTTGCTAGGGAAAGCCATCTTATCTAAATGTCTGGTTAGTTGCTTATTGTTTATCTCTTCCAACCTCCCTGAGCTCAGGGACACTGTCTCATTGGCTGCTGTATCCTTTGCATTTAGAACTGTATCTGACACAGAGTAAGCGCTCAATAAAAGCTTGTGGGATGAATGAACGAACAATGAATGAATGACTGCTCCAGGAAAGATGTCAGCATAACCAAATCTAGTGGTAGTTAGAGGAAGGAAGCAGAGTAGAGAGCAATGAATACTTTTGAGAACAATGAAGGAAAAATAAAGAAAGGAAGGGAGGCAGGAGGTTAACAATGACTGAAACTCTGCTCTGTGCCCTGAGGCTGAGGATTATACCCCCCTTGCCCCTGCAGGTCTGATCGCTGGCATACTGAAGAGTCCCTTGCAGTCTAGCTGATCCTACAGCCTGGGAGAAGGTTCTCTGTTAGGAAGGAAACACTGAACCTCCTTCAGAGCATAAACCAAACCCTTAAAAGTAGGAGGAAAAGTGAGGCTGCTTTAATCCTCATCTAGACAAGAAGAGAGGAAGGTGGGAGTGTTTCATTATTCTGAGAAGTTAAGGCAGCAGAATGAGACAGTTTAGGCTGCCAGCCTGCCAGTGCAACCTCTGGAAATGACAAACTCTCCCAACTACTGCCTCAGTAAACATCGAGAGAGCAGCAAAAGCCCAAAAAAATCAGCAGACCCCCATATCTCTCAGCTAGGCTGTGGGCTATGCTCCAAGCAGCCTTCGGCCCATCCCTGCACACATGCAGAGCAGCAAGTTGTGGCCTCCAGGGAAAAAGGACTGGAATGGGGAGCAATCCTGGAAGAAGAGACAGAAAGGCTCCCCTGGAGATGGGATAAGAGTGTGGGGATCTGGGGAAAGGAGAGTGATGATAAGAACCTGGACTGGAATACTGAGACGCCTGAGTTCTGCCCAGCCCATCTCTACTTCTGAGGTCTCAGGTGGGCTTCTTAATCTGCCCAAGCAGAAATTTAATTTCTCCTTAAAATGAACATGAATAAATACCCTCAAAAACCTGCCCAAGGCTGTTGTAAGGATTACACGAAATCACATATATGAAAGAGCTTTTGAGGAAAACAGAAGATGATCATAATGAGCCTAACACAGACCTATTACTCAGAAAGTAAAACAGGTAGTAAATCACTGACCAAATTTGGAATGAGTGGCAATGTTTGGGAGGATTTTTTTCTTTAGAGACAATGTAGCATCCCAGGTCAAGAAGGTGGGAAACTCCTAGTGACAATGTTCCTAAGAGCACACTGAGACCTGGAGTAAGTAAGAGTATGGACCCTTACAATAACACATGAAAACAAAACTAAAACCCTAGGAATTAATCTAATAATAAGTATGCAAGATGACGAAGAAATGTTTAACACTATTTAAGGACACAAGAAATGGAACAATTGGACAAATGGAAAGTCATACCATGTTCATGGATTAAAAAAAATTTAACTTCACAAAGATATAATTCTCCAAAAAGTTGATTTATAAACTGAATGTATTCTCAACAAAATTACCAATAAATTCTGGGTAGATAAGAGCTAGATAAATTTAATCTAAAATTCATATAGGACAACACAGTCATATAGCAATAATTTCCAGAAAATGTTATAAGAGAAATGTTATGAGAGAAAACTAGCCCCCACATATTAAGGCATATTATAAAGCTGCATTAATTAAAACATGCATCCTAGCATATAACTGGACAAATGGACCAACAGAAAAGAATGAGAAATGCCAAATGAGACCCAAAAACCTATGAGAAATACTGCATTTTAGATCACTGGGGAAGAGCTGAATATTGAATAAATAGCATTGGGACAATTACATAAACATACAGGAAAAAATTACGTAGAATCTCTCCCTCAATTCTTATACTAAAATGAACTATTGATGAATCAAAAATCTAAATGAAACCATAAAAATTCTAGGAGTGCCTGGGTGGCTCAGTGGGTTAAAGCCTCTGCCTTCGGCTCAGGTCATGATCTCAGGGTCCTGGGATCAAGCCCCGCATCGGGCTCTCTGCTCAGCGGGGAGCCTGCTCCCCCCTCCCCTCTCTGCCTGCCTCTCTGCCTACTTGTGATCTCTCTCTGTCAAATAAATAAATAAAATCTTTAAAAAAAAAAAAGCATAAAAATTCTAAAAGTAAAAAAATATTATTTTTGTAGTCATGAAGGCCTTTGTTAGCATAATACAAAACCAAAATGCAGTAATAAAAAGACTAATGCATTCAGTTACATAAAAATGTAAAAACTGTCATAAAACATAACTTCAAAAGGCAAATTACAAATTAGGAAAATATTTTCTGCATCTATAATAGAGATTAAGGACTAATTTTCTTAATATATAAAGAACTTCTGCAAATCAATGAAAAAATATATAAAGGATATGAACAATCAACTCACAGAAAAGGAAATAACAATGATTCTAATTTATTTCAAAAGATGTTTAATCTCATAATAAGAGAAATACACATTGAAACTTGGAGATACCACTTTAATCTCTTAGATAATCAGTAACCAAAAAGGTTAATGCACACTATGTTGGCAAAAATGCAAGGAAACAGGCGTTGTACCAATAGATCGATAAATTGGTACAACTTCCATGGAAGGTAATTGGTACTATATTGCAAAATTTTAAACTCACTCTTTCACTCCACAATTCTACTTTTAGGAAATTTTCTATTGCATATATTTTCATGTGTGCAAATGGCATCTTTATGTGTTTATTCATTGAAGCATTAATAAAATAGTGAGATATTACCAAAAAAAAAAAAGAAAAGAAACATTATATGTCCGTTAAGCAGGAATCAGCTAAATAAACTACAGAATGTGTATCGCCTTTAAAAAGATTGAAGCAAAATCTCAGTGCCCTGATTTGGAAGGATACCCAAGATCAATTATTAAGTGGAAAAATATCTGAGTGCAGAACAGTTACGTATGTTACTATTTGGTTTTGAAAACTCTATACATTATAATTTTATTTATATATCTAGATATGGAAGGATACCCAAGAAATGTTAACAGTGTTTATCTTCTGGTAGGGGAGCAAGGTAACTAGGGGAAATTTTTTTTTTTGAGATTTTATTTATTTATCTGAGAGAGAGAGAGCACGAGCAGGCAGGAGTGGCAGAAGCAGGCTCCCTGCTGAGCAGGGTGCACAACGAGGGACTCTATCCCAGAATCCTGGGATCATGACCTGAGCCAAAAGCACACACTTACAACAACTGAGCCACCCAGGCACCCAAACTAGGGGAAATTTTTTAAATAAAGAGAAATTTTAAAAATAAAGACACTGAAAACTACAAAACTGCTTAAAGAAATTAAAGAAGATAGTAATAAATGGAAAGACATCCTATATTTATGAACTGGAAGACTTACTTATAAAGAGGTCATTACTACCCAAAATAACCTACACATTCAATGCAATCCCTATCAAATCCCAACTACAGTTTTTGCAGAAATAGAAAAATCAGACCTAAAATTAATATAGAAACTCAAGAGACCTGAAAAGTAATCTTTAAAAGAACAAAGTTAAAGGTCTCACACTACCTAACTTCAAAACTTACTGCAAATGTGGTACTCGAATAAAAACAGACATATAGATCAATGGAATAGATTAAACATCCCGGAAATAAACCCTTGCATGTAGGTCAAATGCTATTCACAAGGGTCCCAAGACCATTCAATGGAGAAAGGACAGTCTCTTCAAATGGTGTCAGGAAAACTGGTAACTCATATGCAAAAGAATAAATTTGGACCCTTATCTTATACTATATAAAAATTAGCTCAAATCAAAGACCTAAACTTAAGAGCTGAAATCATAAAACTCTTAGAAGAAAACTTAAGAGGAAAACTTCATGACATTGGATTTTACAATGATTTCTTGGATATGACACCAAAAGTACAGGCAACAAATTAAAAATAGAAAAGTGAACTTCATCAAAATTTTTAACTGTTGTGTATCAAGGGACAGTATCAACAGAGTGAAAAGGCAATCTACGGAATGGGAGAAAATATTAGCAAATCATCCATCTGATAAGGGATTAATATCCAAAATATAAAAAGAACCCCTATAACTCAACAACAACAAAAATCCACTTTAAAGATGGGCAAAGAACTTGAATAGACATTCCTCCAAAGAAGATATGCAAATGACCAATAAGCACATGAAGATATTCAACATCAATAATCATGAGGGAAATGCAAATCAAAACCACAATGAGATACCATTTCACTTAGGATGATCAATAAACAAACAAACAAATAAATAGGTGAGGATGTGGAGAACTTGGAGCCCTTGTACATTGCCAGTGGGAATGTAAAATGGTGCAGCCACTGTGGAAAACAGTATGAGAGTTCCTCAAAACAATTAAACATAGAAGTGCCATATAATTCAGCAATTCTCCTTCTGGGTATATACCCAAAAGAACTGAAGCTGGGACTCAAAGAGATATTTATACTTCCATATTCTTAGCAATATCATTCACAATAGCTGAAAAGGGGATGCAATCCAAATGTCCATCAATAGATGAGTGCATCAACAAAATACTGAATATACATACAATATTATTTAGCCTTAAAATGGAAGGAAGTCCTGACTCGTGCTACAATATGGGTAAACCTTGAAGACATTTTGCTAAGTAAAGTAAGCCAGTCACAAAAGGACAAGTCTCATACGAATTCACTTGTATGAGGTACCTCTTGTGGTCAGATTGATAGGGACAGAAATTAGAATGGCAGTTGCCAGGGCTGTGGGAGGGAGAAGAATGGGGAGTTACCGTTTAATGGGAATGGAGTTCAAGAATGGGAAAGATGAAATAGCTCTAGAGGACTTTATGATCGCACAATAGTGTGAATGTACTGAACGCCCCTAAAATGTACACTTCAATATGGGTAACATGATGAATTTTAGGGTATATGTATTTTACCACAATAAAAAAATACAGCGAAAGAAATAAACCTTAAATAATATACAAAAAAGAGCTCTCCTGGGTTTGAATTCTCCCGTTCACAGCTGTCACCTTAGCTTAATGCACTTGGTTAGGGTACTTAGCCTTCCTGTACCTCAGTTTCCTCAACCATAAAATGATAATAGTAGCACTACCTACTATGTTGGGTTGGTCCGAGGAACATAAAGGGCTTACAGTAGTACCTGCCACATTGTAAGTGCTTCCTAAGTAGTGGTTCCTCACTATTATCTTTAACAAATATTTATTGAGTACCTATTATATTCAGGCACAATGCCAAGTACTGGGAACACAGAGATCAGTAGGATGGGTTCCTGCCCTTAAGAGCCTCACCACTGAGTAAATGGGATCTTAACTGACTCTATCTTCACTCACGTCCTCACCTTAGGAATAAGTGTTGAAAGAGTTATTATGGTAGTATCCTTGAAGGAGGTAAAGGGGAGACTCAATTAGGTTGAAGGTGTAAATTGTTTTCTAATGATTAGACCTATCTGAAAATAGAATGGGCTACTACTTATCAGACACGTTGCAGAAGAGATTCAGGAGGTTAAACTAGGTGACCGCTACGGCCCATCTGGTTCAGAGTCTGTGATGCTATACGGTGAGGGCCAATGACGGGACTACGAGCAGCTTGGCCGGGGAAAGGCTCCAGGGTATCAGCCTTGCAGACATATCTGCTTCATGACATCATCCAAATTCCCCCCAGCAGGGACCAGAAGCCTCCATATGTCCAGTGTGGACTCAAATGCAAAATGACAGACACGATTTTCGCATAGATGAATGGCGAGGAACCAAGGCACGATCCTCCCCGGGAGACAGAAAGAAGGGCCAAAAGTCCCTAAGAGGGGGCCGCCACAGCTTTTTTCTCGACCATCGTAAGCTCCAGCATCCAGGCCTTGGAATAAAAACAGTGAAACAGAGTTCATGAGTGAACACCTAGAAGAAAACCCCCCAAGGCCAGCTGTGAATCCAAAGAGGGTACCTCTACATAAGCCCCAGGCTCTGGGAACCACAGCTAGTCCAGCAACCCAGAGGATTCTAAGAGCTTAGTTTTTAAGGAAAGGGGAAAAGGCCACCTTAGTATCTGCAGAAGAGCACCCCAAGCAGAGGAAACAGCAAGTGCAAAGCCCGAGACAAAGGGTATGCCTAGCATATCAGGAGCTTGTATGATTGGAGCACAGAGGCATTTGAAGAGTTACAAAACAGGAGGTCGGAGAGGTGAGAGGTGGCGGAGGCTTTCAGACCCTATCGGGCTCTGTGGCCCATTTTAAGGATTCAGGCTTCTACTCTTAATGAGATGGGAAGCCACTGGAAGGTTTTGAGCAGAAGAATGAGATACACCGACATCGTTTTCAAAAGGTCCCTAGAACTGCCAGGTTGAGAACGTACTCCAGGTGGGGAGGCATGAACACCTGACCGCCGTCAGTTAGTAGTAGCCTGTAGC
Organism: Potos flavus; assembly: GCA_028534135.1. Classification (NCBI taxonomy): domain Eukaryota; kingdom Metazoa; phylum Chordata; class Mammalia; order Carnivora; family Procyonidae; genus Potos; species Potos flavus. Next base: position 22,552,349 of record CM052893.1, read on the forward strand.
AACAGTCCTGGAGAGGGGTGACAGTAGCTCGAGCCAGGCGGATAGCTTGGTGGGAAGTGGACACATTCGACAACTGAGGCGAGTGGATTTGCTGACAGACTGCATGTGGGGAGTAAAAGAGAGATATCAAGGATGATGCTCAAATATTTTGAGCTGAAGCTACTAGAAGGAGGGAGTCAGTAACTGAGGCAGAGACAACTGAAGAAGGAGCAGGTCTTATGTTGAAGGTCAAGAACTCATGGTTGAACGAGTAAGGTCTGGCATGCTTCCTTAGACATCCATGTGGACATGTCTCATGGGCAACTGGACGTAGCATTCAGAGAGAAGGCCAGGCTAGAGCTATATATTTAATATCCTAGTAAATATGATATTTAATATACATATGTATGTAGCTATATGCTTATATATTTAGAAGCCATCTGCAGAAAGGGTCCTGGATGAGAGATTGGAGATAAAGAAGAGGTCTGAGGACTGAGCCTAGGGTACCCAACACTCAACGTTGGCTGGTGAGCAGAAATTAACAAGGCCCCTGAGAAGGAATGACCAGTAACATGGAAAGAACACTGGGCGAGGACGCACATCCTGAACGCCAAGGGAAGCATTTCAAGAAAGAAAGAGTAATCAGCTATGTCAGACGCCGTTGTTAGGTCAAGTATCTCCAGATAAGAACTGAAAATTAACCACTGCATGTAGCAAGAGGATGGCCACTGATGATCCTAGAACAATTTTGGTGGAGTAGGGACAAAGGAAAGCCTCATTAAAGAAGCCTCATTAAAGAAGGAAGCCTCAAAAAGAACAGAGGGAGACAAACAGTGCAGAGAAAATCTCTCTTAAAAAGTTACTCAAAAATAAAGAAAGAAAGAAAGAAAGAAAGAAAGAAAGAAAGAAAGAAAGAAAGAAAGAAAAAGAAAGAAAGAAAGAAAGAGAAAGAAAGAAAGAAAGAAAGAAAGAAAGAAAGAAAGAAAGAAAAAGAAAGAAAGAAAGAAAGAAAGAAAGTAAGAAAGAAAGAAAGAAATAGTTACTCCAACCTAATAAATGAAGAAGGAATGACGGGATCAGAATATCAACATCTTGCAGGCCCCTAATGAAACAAACAATCCAGACAGGGGTCAGCAACCCACGGACCTTGGGCTGTATCTGGCCTGCTCGTTTCTGTGTACAAAGTTTTATTGGAACTCATACATGCCCATTCACGTACGCATTGGCCACGGCTGCTGTGGCACTACGGTGGCAGTTTTGAGAAGCTATGATCGAGATTTACTGCTGGCCCTCATAGAGAAAGTCTGCCAACCCTAATCTAGGTAATGATCCTCGGTGGCTGCTAATGTCATGAGAAGAGAAATAACCAGACATTACATGCCTCTGATGGAAGGACGCACCACTCCCTAGGTTGTCTACTTACAAAACAATAGAAAATCAAATCTGAATCAGATAGAACTAAGTACCAGTTTATAGGAAATCCAGGGAACAAAAACATTCAACGATACAATAGAGATGCAACCAGCCAAATCCAGAGTATGGAAAAATCCACAGAAAAAAAACACCTTGGTTTCGTCAACCAACAAACTCTAAGGCCAAAAACAAAGCAGGGGAAGAAACTTACAGATTCTGACTCAAGAAACCTCTCAATCAAATATAATGTGTAGCCTTTATTTGAATTCTGATTCAAACAAACTGCTAAAAAATAAAACATAAGATACAATGGGGGAAATTCAAATACCAATAGATACCTGGAGATACGAAGAAATTATTATTATTCTGAAGGAGTGTAATAATGCTATTACGGTTATTTTTCTAGTCCATTATCTTTTGGAGACTGGTACCTAAATATTTGCTTCAAAATAACCCAGTGGGAGGTAAAGTAGGGAGATTTAGGCAAAAAAAATTGGTCAGGAGTCAATAATTATTGAAGTTGGGTGGTGAGCATTTGAGGGTTCATTATACTATTCTCTCTACTTTAGTATATGTTTGAAAATTTCCACAATAAAAAGCTAATTTCAAAAGAAGAGCATACACTTATAGTAACGAACACTGATTATATAGAATTGTTGAATCACTATATTGTACACCTGAAACTAATACAACACTGTAGGCTAATTATACTTCAATTTAAAAAGAAAAAAGGAGGAGGAGGAGAAGGAGGAAGAAGAGGAAAAGAAGAAAATAAAGTGAGAGAATTTGGACCCAACAAGTACAAGCAACTCTTTGGAGGAATCATACTGCATTGAGAAGAGAAATGCAGCCATTTCTGGGGGAGGAGAGAGGAGTTTTAAAAACACAGTCATTTCCAGCAGACTCGCCCTTCACAGCCCCTGCAGCTGTCACGAGAGCTCTACTGCTTCCCCTGGCTGCTGTCCTAAATCACATATTGGGTGTCTTCTTAAACTTCCCACTCTGGGCCTCCAGGTAGCCAGGAGGAAGGTATAGCCTCTGACCTTGAGAATCTGCCCTCAAGCTGCACAGCCACGTCCTACAGCTGAAAGGTTAACCAAAAAAGACAAGGAGTATGAGAGCACGGAGCACAGAGGAGCAGAGGGCCCTAATGATATTGGGGTTCACAGCAGTGATGGAAGGTGGGGCACCTGGGAGAGACACCAAATGTTTCCCAGAAGAGGTGAGACTCCGGAAGATGGTAGAGACCAGGGCATTTTAGGAAGGGAAGTAATGGCAAAGGCTAGGGCCCAAGGGGAAGCCCCTTCCACAGACTTTTTACAGATTTCATGTTGGAGGGAAGAGGGCTGAGAAGTGATGTCATCCACCCTCCAGGCATCCCTCTGCTATGTGGCTATGGATCACCTCCAGTGGGCCAAGCTGACCCACAGCCAGCCTTCTGGACGGCGTCGGGCCCCCAGTTGCAGAAGGGAGCCCCAGCCCTGTGGGGTGCAGGAGGCAGCCTCGGGGAGGGCGAGTTTGCATGCTGAGGAAGGAAACATCTCTGCAGGAGTCCTGCACACCAGAAGCTCTGGCGAGGGCACGCCCCAGATCCGCCTCTCCACCTGGCATCTCTGTCCTCTGAGCTCTGCCCAGTCCCCCTGGGGCTGATTCATGATGCTAAGAATATTCTCAACCTGGGGTGATCCACCCGGGCTCCAAGTAGGAAGTGCTTCATCAGGTTCTGGGGTCCCCTGATATTGTAGGAATATTTGGGATGTACATTTCACCAGGTTGAGTCCACAGTCTTCATCAAATTTTCAAAGGATTCTAGGACCCCAAAGCTTAAGAATCACTGTACTAGAGGTTTAATCATCTTTTGATGTACAGGATTTGGGGTGAGGTCTGGAATACAATTACATCTCCTCGAGCTCCCTGGAAGGTCCTCTGACCCCCCAAAATAGAAGACTGTTTCAGGATCAATGAAAACAAAAATTAAAATTCTTCCATTTTCAGTTGCAATTCTTCAATGGCAAGCTAACAGCAATGCAAACCTCAAGCACTCTCTGCCTTTAGAGGCTGAACACAATAGCAAAATTATCAGGAGCTATTTCCTACCTAACTGCTGACATTATATATAATTTTCAAGCCCTATAGTTTACAAGGCAAAATATTTCATTGTCACTTCATATTTGGGCTTTGAAATTTTTTCTATGAAACTTTAAAAAGCAGAGTGAAGGAATAAAGTAGGGGTGTGATCTGTATTTTTTTTTAACTGAATGGTGCTTGTCTTCATAGTTTGCATGGCCTTTACAAATGAGCATCCCCCAAACCCTCCCAAATTTACATGCCTACAAAAGCCATGCCTAACAGGATGAGATCCAAGGCAACCCACACTGTCTGCCTCCCTCAAATATTGTATATGCTCATTTAGTCCGTGTTTACTGGATACCTGTCGAGCTCGAGGCTCTGAGATGCTGTAGGATGGAAGATTAAGAGAGTGGCCCCCTGAAGCGCACTATGGCAGTGCCCAGCCAGACCTCCCGGCCATTGTGCCTTCTCTGCCCTCCTCTGAGAGCGCAGCACCATCCCCTGACCCAAAACAAGTCTCGATAATCCCTAGCTAATATCTGTTCACTGCTTATAGTGACTCAAACTTCACACAAATCCCACGGGGTAGGTACGACTCCTACACACATTCAAGGAAGCTGAGATTCAGACAAAATAAGTCACCTGTGCAGAGCCACTTAGGAATGAATGGGAGAGTCAGGACCCTGACGGCCACCTGACCCAGGGTTGGAGCTCTAAGTCCTCTATCACAGAACTGAGGCCCCATCTGCCTAACCATCAGGCATCTGCCAACCATCGATGCCCAACCATTGCCTGACATCTCTCTGGACTCACCCACCCACGAGGAAAACCTGCCACAGGGACCTGGGCAGCTTTATGTTCAGCGACAGTTTCAGCTGCAAGTCTAGGATGCCAGCCAGCTGGCCCCCACCGCATAGGGAAGAGAGCATGGCAGCAGCTGGGGACAGAGCTACTGCAGCCACGTCCCACATCCAGGTGGTGTTTGCCTGGCTCCCCAGGCACCTGCCTCCGAGTTCGCCTGACCAGGCAGCTCTCTACTCTGCTCGCCCCCTGCGTGGCCAGCCTCTCCCCAGGATGACTAACGCCTGTTTTGACATTTTGGAGCTGTTTTGGTCGTTAGTTTCAGTCATAATGAACTGGACGCGGGCGGAGAAGACGGGAGGACAGAGGGTGGGAAGAAGTGGCCATGGTAGAGAGAAATGGTAGGTAAATGCCAGAGGAAGTTGGAGGCACAGTGCAGACCTAAGCCTAGGAGACCCTCACGGGTCAGAGGGTGGCCTAAGAAGTGGGCCCCAGTCTCACTGGGCCGTCCCACACAGCTGGTCAGCACTACCCCTTTGGGAGCTGCTTGCTCAGCATAGAGGCATTCTCAGTCTGGTCGTGAAAGGGGGGGAGGGAGAGGAATAGCCCCGCAGCAGCCTTAAGAATGTGCCCGGCAGACATGCTAACTACAGGGCATTAATTTACCAAGAGCCCCAGCTTTGGGCTCTGAAATCCGTCACTGCATTTGCACAGAGGGAGCAGGGAAGGCACACTAAGGCAGGCCCACTCCTGGGAAACATGAAATGCATCTGATGGCTGACTTTCGTCCAAGGGTTTCCCGACAGCCTTGCCGAGCATCCTTAGATTGGACAGCAGGCTGGGACCCTTGCACCCAACCTTCTTTCCCTCTATCCATCACTCAGGGTCAGATTTGTATGATGCCCCGGTAGCTCTTCTAGCCTTTCCTGGCTCCCTCCTCATTACCTTTCCTAGGTATGTCCCCTAATAAAGTCCTTGCACATTTAATCCCATCCCAGTGTCTGCTTCCTGAGGGTTCGCACACCCCATCTGAGCTCGGCCCTGTGACTTGCTTTAGCCAATAAAACAATAACAAATGTGACATAAGCAGAAGACAAGATCTGGTCAATGATGATGGGTTCAGTTTGGGACAAGGTAAGTCTGAGATACTATGAAGCGATGAAACAGAAATGTCCAGTAGTCAGTTAGAGGGAAATGCTGAAACTCGAGACAATCCTGGCTTGGAAAACCAATTTGGAGGGCGTCAGTACACGGGTGACGGCTGAAGAAAGGGAGGCGAGGAAATCTCTCTGAGAGAGTGTGTATCATAAGAAGTAGAAAGGGCCAGGGTTGGGACAAGGAGGCACCTACATTTAAGGAGCAGTCCCTCAGTTCCCAGCTGGAAGAGGAGCCCAGCCGGAGCTAATCAGAGGCCAAATGACCAAGCAGTGAAAGCACCCGGGAAATACCACTGACGCCTGGCTTGCTCCAGATCTCTTCTCAGAAGCCTACTGTAAATGGACAATAAAGCAATGAGCACTAAGGTGTTCGCGGTTAGTAACAGAAGTCTCCAGAAATATTTGCATTTTAAATAAGCGTCTCAACCTCATAGTAATTCTGGCTTTGGAGCCAATCTGGGCTCCACCACCTCCTGTGATCTTGGATTCTAGAGGCTTTTGTTTGCTCCTATAAAACAAGAGTAACAATTCCTAGGGCCTCTGGACGGCTCAGCCAGATATGCGTCCAACTCTTTAATTTCGGCTCAGGTCATGATCTGAGTCCTGAGATAGAGCCTCGTGTTGGGCTCCCCACTCGGCCCAGTCTGCTTATCCCTCTCCCTCTGCTCCTTCCCCCTGTGCCCCATCCCACTCACTCTCTTGCTCTCTCACTCGCTCTCTCTAATGAATAAATAAAATCTTTTAAAAAAAATAAAACAAGCATAATAATTCCTGTATCCCCGACAGGTGTAACTATACCATGTTTCTGGTCCCTCCCTTCATCAATGCCTCTAACAGTGGTTCTCAAACACTCACATGCACCAGACCCACCTGGAAGGTCTGCCCCAACCCGAGTTTCTGCTTCAGGATGTCCAGGACGATACTGACGCTGCTGGTCCAGGACCGTGAGTTCTCCCTGAAGGACCCCTACCATGTGAGTGAATATCCCAGTACTCCAACAGCTGGTCTCGTGGCCCTAGAGATGGGCTGTGGGATTAGAGCTCTAGGTTCCAAGTGCAGGAAGTATAATAAAGCAACAGCCAGGTGAGGGACAGGGACAGGCACACTGTCCTCTCCCTCAGCTGTCACCCAAGACATCTCAAGGGCTACAAGGTGAGTGATTCATACCCGGGTGTACAAAGAGCCGTGACTCACTGGGCATAGCAGTAGGTGGGCCACATTGACTCAGCCCGAAGGGTGGCAGGGAGGGGAGCCAGTCAAAAGAGACACAGCCAAAAACATTAAAAATTTAAAATTTAAAAAATTTAAAATAAAAAATAAAATAAGAGACACAGCCGACAGTCAGCGGAATGGACTGAGGTCTTCTGGGTGCCTGATGAGCCCGGCTGCAGGGCTGGTGGAAGGCAAAGGCTGCAGAAGGCTGGGAAAGGAAACCTTCCCCCCAGATACGGAGGGCAGGAGCGAGCCTATGGCACCTCTTCCCAGTTTCAGAGAAGTCAGCGTCTGTGTTGGGTCAAGAAAACCCTCAAAAGCAAGAAAAGCAACATGGAATCTCCTCGGGAAGTCTACTGGCTCGGTATTTCCCCACCATTCTGTCCCTCTGCCCCAGTGACACCCTTCTCTGAGAGCTTCTCCACTCTCCCCACGGCAATGTGTATAGAAATCTGCCAGTAGCAGCAAGAGGGAAAGGAATATTCTTTTTACAAAGGCCTGCCACAGACACCGTCTTATTTTATTTCTTAAAAATCCACTGTGAACTCCCCATTTTATAAGCCTAATTTTTTTTCAACCCATATCTACTACTGTGCTAGGTACTAAGACGCAAATATTAATTAATCGCAGTGCCTGCCCTCAAGGAATTTTGCCTAATGGGATATAAAACATGCGGCATTTATTTTATAGTCAACAAAACACGTTCTTGTGCAATTATACTTGCTCCTCGTAATGGCCACAGAGAATCGGTGACATGGATCTTATTTCATTTTTTCGCCATTCTGATCTTCCACTTAACTATTACGTCCTCAGAAGCCTTCCCTGACATCCCAATCTCAAGAGCTACTCAGTCACCACCACGTCACCCTATACTAATTTCCTGAGTGACATTTATCACAGTCATTTTCTTTTTTACAAATTTACTTGTCTATTTATCGTCTGTCTGTCTGTCTGTCTCTCTCTCTCTCTCTGCAATAGAATATAAATTTCACCAAAGTAGGAGCTTGTGCACTGCTGTATTCCCAGCACCCAGATCACTGCCTGGCCCAGAATGGGCACAGCGGATCCATCATTTGCAGAAGGAGGGAGGGTGGGGAGAGAGGGTGGGAAAGGAGAAGGGAAGGGGGGGCAAGCAGGGAGAGGCTGTGATTTTCCCACTGAGTAACAGAGCCGAGGGTCATATCTGGGGCTTTCCTCCCCAGCCCTGCCTCCTTCTCCTCCACACACCTTGGGGACAGCTCTGGGCCAGCGCCCAGGTTCTGAGGTCGGCAGGCTGACTTTCCTTGTCTGGGTACAGAGGCAGAGGTGCCCAGGGCTCCGACCGCAGTGCTCAACAGCTTCTTAACCTAGAGTCTGAGATGCAACAAAGAGAGAAGCAGGTTGTTGGATACGTGTTTGCCCATCATTGCAAATCCCTTCACTAAAGAAGGCGTGGAACTCTGCCTGTAGTGAGGATCATTATATTCCGGAAAACACTAATCGAGAACCAAGTAAGTCAAGAGATTCAATTTACTCTCTTTCATGCAGAAATATAAAATGTTCTTCACCACTTCTTAAATTAAGGAAAAAGAATAAAATTCTTGTTCAGTAAATAGAAAAAACAAAAAAAATTCTATTGTATGACACAGGAAGAGGGAGAGACAAAGAACAAAGCGAGGGGGAGAAAAGGGATGAGACAAAATCATGGAACAGTCATCACTCTTAAACGGGGAAAGGATCTCAAGTCAGCACAGGCTCCAGGCCCCTGCACCCTAAGATGGGGTCCTGGGCCTGTGTGTTGATAACACAGCTGAGGCCCAGGGGGGTTAGTGGTTTGTCTGTGGTCGATAGCCAGTGATGACCGGAGCAAGACCAGATCCAGGACCACACAGTCAGAGAACACATAATTTGGTAAAAGAAATCAAGGCTTCTGCAAAGTTCTGTACTGAGAGCTAGAAACCAATTATTTGAGAGTGAGAACCATGTCGTTTTCATCTTTATTTTCCCACTCCTCCTAGGAAAAAGGCCACGTACACACGCGGTTCATGAGAATGGGGGGAACCCCAAAAGACATATGAGAGAAGCATAAACACATACCACCTCTGCAGGACACAAGAGACAAAGAACTACCTGGATACTGGGTTACATTTTTGCAACGACAGTAATACTTCCACCATTAAAAGGTGTCCGCATCCATGTAGCCCTGGATTCTGTTACCCGGGTTAGAAATTGCAGGAAACCCGTGGGGATGGATCCGCAGCCCTACCACAGGCTGCGGTGCCTGGCCTGCACCCAAGACAGCATCACACCTTCCTCCTGCTGCTCCCCAGTTCTCTGCCCTTCCCCAATGCCCACGCGGCTGCTGCTGCCAACGCTAACCCCACATTGATAATCTAAGGCATTCTCTCTTTACCCCAATCCCAGGCTAGCATTTTTAGGGGGGCAATTTCTTATTCAAGTGTGATCAGTGTAGTTACAGAGGCTCTGTGATGCCACATGATGAATCTTTCCAAATAATGCCACAGGAGTCATATAAATGGGCAGGCCTTTTCCTTGGTAAAGCCCAATTCTGTTCTAGAATCTCATTCGATGCAATTCCTCCACACCCATGCATGTAAGCAGACAGCAGAACCCTTTAGAATCCTCATGTCAGAGATGAAGATTAAACCCCTAGTAGAAGTTTTCCAGGTGACAGTGAGAAAGGCACCACACACCTTTGCTTCCGCTGGGAAAGTGGCTGATGTGCACATAACCAACTCTCTACTCTAACAAATGGTTTTATAATGAGCCTTTATTGGGTCCCAGATGGCTTTATGGTTTGTCACGTGTATATTTCATCCAATCGCCTAGATCCAGGCTCCCCATCACACTGTAAGTGCCACGAGAACAAAGACCGTGCACCCCCCTTTTTTGTAGACCACCTTCCCCCACTGTCCTATCTCCCATCCCCAGCCCTCCTCCAGTGCTTAGTTCATCATTCAGGGCATATTACAGATGTCGGTTCGGTTAGCAGAGTATTGTATTTGCTGCTCTTCTTGATTCTCTGTCATTTGTTGGGGACGCAAGGTAACACAAGGCGGGAGCAAAGGCTCTCCCCTGGCCAGATAAACCACCTCATTCTTCCAGACACAAACTGGGCAGAGACCTGCCCACAGGAGGCCAAGAGCAGTCACTGTTCCTCCCCAGGATGCCTCTTTCATGGCCCCTCCATCTAACACTTATCCATCAGCCCCAGGTGCCCCCCAAGCTTCACCAAAAGAGAGGAAGAGAGGAGGGCTCTGCCTAAGATTTGCAGAGCACAGAGCACAAGGCCCCCTGAACTGTGGGATCTTAGACTGCCGAACAGGGACATACCTGGGAAGCATCTGCCCAAACTCCATTTTCAGGCAAGGTAAAAGAGGCCCAGGGAAGTGAATGACTGGCCCAGGGCCACATGGCTACTTAATGGGTCTGAGCCAGGGCTAGAAGTCGTCTTCCAGGGCAAGGCTCTTTTATCTACCCCACCCCACCTGATAATGCCGTCTTTCCCTTTAGGCATGCTATTCTGGGTCTGGCTGATTACGGCGCTACAGGGTAAACAGGAATGATGAGCAGGTGGAAACAATGTCTGAGATGATCTACTTAATGGCCTATTTTCACTTCTATGATAGACAAAGAATCTGAGGGACCCCCGCCAACATACTGCCAGCTGGGTATGGTCAGCTTCCCTTGCTAATCTACAGAATTATTTTCAGGTAAAGATTCCCTTGCCTAATCTGTAGGATTACTTCTGGATAGGCATGGTCTCTCCAAGTCCAGGTCCTGGTCAATCTCTGAAAAAACTGGACTCACTCAACGGTGACACTGAGAGAGACAGGCTTCAATAACTAAGGTGTAGACAGATACTAAAAACCTAACAGTGACCTCTGTCTGCCTTTCCAAGAAAGATTCTACCACCCCAGGTAATCATGAGTTCACTGGCGTAGGATCCAGGGAAGAGTCCCCCTACAGTGGCGGTTTAAGAAGCAGGGCAGGGAATGAGAGACACGAACTTCATGGAGCCCAAGAAAGGGCCATGCTGACAGAAAGGACAGGGGCAACATGAATCAAGAACTGGGCGGGACAGAGAAGTGGCGTGCCCAACCCACCCCACTCGAGAATTGTCCATCACCCCCAGGACCCCAAACACTGTGAGCCAAACACAGACCACGTCAACTTCAGCACAACAAAGCGTCATGCACAGAGGAAGTCAGATAGCCTTGAGTTTGAATCTCAGCTCGGCCGCCTGCTATCTGGGTGAACTTGAGCAAGTTATTAACTTTTCTGAGCTCCGGTTTCCTTATCTATTCAATGGGGAAACCTACTTAACAGGGTTGGATAAGGATTATTTATGATGAAGTCTAAAAATTGCTTGGTGTCATATCTGGAAAATAATAAACACTCAACCAATGGTAGCTAAATTTTTGAAGCTCTGCAGGGACTTGGCTGCCTGGCAGACCCAGGGACTCCCAGGGGAATGAAGGTAGGACTAACAGACACATGCCCTAAGAATCCTCATTGCTCCTGCACACAAGTGAGGGAGTAAAAGCCAGGTATTTCCCTGCAATCGGACGACTCTTGACCATGAGTTTCTCAGTTTTAAACTAAGACACACACACTTCACCCCCAGCCACGAGACAGCCAAAGAGGTATGACAGCAGTAATCCAGTAACTCAACTGTGTGACTGTGAGGGTCACTGTATATCACACTGCCATCAACACACTTGAATTCCTGGCAGGTGGACCGCCTCCTGGGAGCCCCAGGCTCATAAATACAACCAAGAAGCAGACAGAGGGATAGGGACAGCTCCGTGTAAATCACCCCCTGCTCGTAATCCCTGCAGTCAGAGCACGAAGTCCCCATTCCGGGAATGGGATTTTTTTGGAGGGACTGGTGGAGCTGGAGAAAGAAGAGTTCATCAAGGGAAAGAGATTGGTATTCAGAGCTGGAATCTCAGAGAGAACTGAAATAAAGTCCATTTGAGATCTGAGTCAGGGAAAACCATGACAGGAAGGAAGATGCAAGATCCAAATGATATGAAAGTAACACACGTTGCCTCATGCACTGTCCCCACCTCTGACCATATAGTCACTCTTAGGGCAATCATTCATCCTTGTCTGGACTGCCTCTATTGTCCCTATGTAACTACTACTCTCTCTGTCCACTCTCAAAAGTGTCCTGGCTTGCACAATAAATTACATGATGACCCATTACTACAAAGTGGTAAAAAAAACAGACAACAGCACCAATAAAACCTCCTAGCTGGCCAGAGACTTAGCATGTAAAAAAAAAACAAAAACAAAAAACAGTAGAATGGAATCAAACAGCAAAAAAAAGCCTTCTTCTAGGCTCTGGAGATAGCTGCACAATCATACAAGACATACACATTTGCAGAAGAGGAACTTCTATATTTTCCATTAGTAATTCCTCTTGAAACTGTCCACAGGAAGTTTTCCCCTGTTGACTACCCTCATCTCCAGCTGAGTAAAGAGAGACCCTTTTCTCTAACACCGATATCAATGAAGATAGAGCCATGCTTTGCTTTTTTTCTTTCTTTTTTTTTTTTAAGCCATGCTCTTATTTCAGCATCACAAACATCCTATCCTTTCAGGAAAACACTTCTTTGGATTGAGCCCTCCTGGCTCCCTCCATCCAACCTTTCTTCTGAGGATGATGTCTCTGTGACATGGGGCAGCTCTGGGCCCCCCAAAAGTAGGTAAGAATCCACCACCATCGCCTCTAAAGGGAAGAGCCAACGAATCATTGCAAGCCCCCAGATGTTGGTCCCCAGCCCACTCACTCAGCCTGAACTGTACACCCTGAGCGGCCTCACAGTCACAGACCAAGTGTAAGGGAGAACGCCCCCCCCCCCACTCGCCTTGGGCAAGCGGACAAACTGCCACTTCCGTCCCCAGGGTTGAGGTGGATGCCTCAATCTTAGGGGGTTCGGAGGGCATAGTGTTTCCCATCATTCTCTCCCAGGCAAGGGCACAAAGCAAAGAGGCGCAAAGAACTGGGAGTTCCATTCCAGAAAAAGATGCACAACCACTCTCACACTGGGAGACCCAAATTCTGTCAAAACGGCAAGTCACTCAAAGTGGCCTGGCTTCTTCTCCGCACTCCCCTCCCTGCGCTGGGCCCAACCGTCAGCCCCCTCCCAGGACTGAGGGTCCACTCCCCACTCGCCCGACCCGCGCCTCCAGACTCCCAGCCTACCATTCCTGGGACGCCGCCAAGGGCGCACGCAGCTTCCGTCACAGAAACTTCGCTTGGAAGCTCAGTCCCTGCTCAGCGAGCCGTCCCCTCGAGGGGTCCCCCGTGCAAAACTGCCCAGTGCCCTTTGCTGGCGAAAGGGCGGCGGGGGCCTCGAGGCTCGCAAGACCCGGCGGCCGGCACCTACTCCGAGCCTGGCAGCGCTCCCGGGGCGCGCGAGCCTCCCCCGCCGCGGGCTGGGCCAGCGCGCAACCACGAGCGAGACCGCCGCCCGGGCGCCTGGCAGCGGCACACCACTCACACCCCGAAATGCCGGACCGCGCGGGGCTTCTTCGCGCGCGGGAGATCGTCACGGAAGTTCCCGGAAAGGGCAGCGCTGGGAGAGGCAACGTTGGCGGAGCGCCGGATTCCGAGAAGGTGTGGGCACACTAGGAATCCCCGCCGTCCATCAGCCCCCCAACAGGTAGCAGCGCCGGGACCGAGGCGCGGCGCCCGCCGCCGGGGAGGACAGCGCAGGGCCGCCGGCAGCAGCGCGCACCGGCGCGGACCACGGTTCCGGGCGGCGGCCAGACCCCGGGCTTACCTGGAATTCACGCAGGGTCCCGCGCTCGGCTGAATGGGGAGGGCGTGCTAGGATTCCCGAGACATCCCTGAATTATTGCAAAAGAGCAAAAGGGTGGGGGGAGGGGAACGGGGAGAGAGAGGGGAGGAAAGATCAGGAGATTGAAGGGGGATGAAGGAGCAACCCAAAGAAGGAAGGGGGAAGGAAGGCAGGAGGTCAGAGGGAGAAGCAGAAAATAAAATAAATAAAACAGAAGGAAGACAGTTAAAAGGGAAAAAAAATCTGCCTCCTGCCCACACAGTGGAAAAGAAATTTCTGACAGTCAGGAAGACAACTCGCACACATGCCCCCGCCAGAGAGGGCAGACCGGGGAATAACAAAGGAGCAGGGCGGCCCGGAGCCGGCGCCCGGGGAAGCGGCGGCGGTCCCGGCACGGGCAGCGCGCGCGGGTCGGCGAAGGAGCGGGCGGGGAAGCGCGGGGACGGCGCGCCGGCGGGCGCGCGCGCACTCCCGGGGCTGCGGGCGGGGCGGGGCGGGGCCGGCGGGGCGGGGGCAGCTGGGCCCCGGGGACGGGGACGCACGGACGCTCGCGGGGCTCGGGCTAGTAAACAGCCCGGGGCGAGGAGTTCAGGTCAGGCTTCCTGCGGAAAAGTTCAGCGACCTCGAACTTCCCCCAGGCGATTCCACGCTAGATCACTGTCCCGGTTTGCGGGCAGAAGCGACACCTCCCAAGGTCCTGCTCCGGCGCCTCACCCAGGCTCCGGGCTCCAGGGTGTCAGCCGCTGGCCTCGCTGTCGGGCAACAGGGAGCAGTGAGGCCACAGCACGATTATATCTAAAGGGAAACAACCAAATTGGAGGCTTTAAGGAGTCAGGGAGAGAGGGAAGTGGGGGGGGGGGGGGGACCAGTCCCTGAGCCAGATGCTGCCCAAGCACAGGGGGACCCAGCCAGGGTGGGGAGTCTCTGCTGCCTCTGGAAGGGGCAGTTAAGGAACACACAAAATAAACAGCCCTAAAAACAGAGTCAAACTCATTTTGAAGGCTTCTCTCAGAGAAAAAGCCTCTTTCCCCATTTCTTTCTTTCTTTTCCCATTTCTCTGGCTCTTTGCATATCTTGCCTCAAGAATCACAGAAATGCCTCCCAGAGCCATTGCTGGTGAAGACCTTGGGCTCCACCATCTTCTATCTTCAGCCCAAATAGGTCCCCAGAGGGGCTTTGCCAGCTGGCTCTAAGCAGATGCCCACCCTCCACCAAAAGTTCAGAATCAGAGCACAGAAGGGCCCCTCACTGCTCTTGTTCCTTAGGCCTGGCCTTGGCAAGGATGGGGTGAATCCTCTGAAGGCTTGGTTTGGGGGTTGCCAAAGTCGAATGAGGACATGCAGCATTCCCACTTAACTAGAGCCTCCCATGGCTGAGAGCAGGGATTCTACTTAGTCAACTTTGCACCTCCTTGGGGGCCTGGCACATCTCAAAACACTTCACTGAAGGGAACTCAGTGGCCACAAGGCACATGACTCCTGACCCTCTCCTCTCCTTTCAGGGTAGGGGAAGGAAGTGAAGGCGAAAGGCTTGACCACCTCCTTGGCTAGTTCTCACTCCCTCCCTCCCCCTCTGAAGGTCTGTTCGGGAGGGTCACTCGGTGAGGACCCAGGACTTTGACCCCAGGTTCAGGTAAGTTCTGAAAATTATCGCCAACACTGAAAAGGAAGAGAGTCTGGTGTCTAGGAACTAGACTTTTAGAAAGCCAGGAATTTAGCTCTGACATTTAAAACTGCTCATGCTGGGCATTAGAAAAAAAAAAAAAAATCAGGGTGACACATCAGTTGTTTCAAGGCTGATAGATTTTGAGAAAGTCTTACACATCTAATTTCCCCTATTAAAAATTTTATTTTAGGGGCACCTGCATGGCTCAGTCAGTTAAGCCTCTGACTCTTGATTTCAGCTCAGTTCTTGATCTCAGGGTTGTGAGATCGAGCCCCGCCTTGGGCTCTGTTCTCATTGGGGAGTCTGCTAGAGATTCTCTCCCTCTCCCTCTGCCCCTCCACTCATGTGCTCTCTTTCTCGCTCTCTATCCTTCAAATAAATAAATCTTTTTTTTTTAAATAAATAAATCTTTTAAAACAAACAAAAACAACACCAAAAAAAAAAAAAAAGAATTTTATTTTCTTTTTCAATTCAAGCATCAAAGTGCAGTGGGAGCCCCTCTTGTGGAGGAGATTTTGGGCCCTGCATAGGGCCTGGGGGAGTCAGCAGCCCTCCTTTCAAGGGAGAAAAAACAAAAAGTGGAGAGGAAGAGAGAGAGATTTTCCCACTCTAGGAAATTAACCTCAGAATCTATTGAACCTATTAGAGGGAAGGAGAATGACTCCATTAACTCCAAAATGTACTCTTCATGCCCCCCACTCCACCCCGGCTTATGCATACAGAGGGGGCAATTAGGAGCCACTGCGGCCCCTCTTCCATCAGTCCCTAAGCAGGAACATTGACACTACAATGTTTGGGTTTCTTTTTGTAATGAAAAAGTTTAAAGAGCCAGGATACCAGAAGGCTGATGGTTTTCCTGGCATGGCATCTCCTTAAGAGAAGAGCACCCATACTCACCCACCCCCCATCATCAAAACAAACAACAGTTGTGCCCACAAACAAGATTCTCCTGGATGGGCCCTCCATACTACTGGGATAAGGCCATGCCCACCAACTGGATGGTTCCGTGACAGATTTACTTAACCTCTCCAAGGAGGCATCACAAACCCAGATGCCCAAGGATGACCCCTTGGACACACCTGCCATTTTATTTCTTGCCTCTCTGGCTACAAGTAACAACTAATTAGAACAATATGGTGTCATTTCAGACATAACAAAAATATTGGCTTTGGTTTTTATCCCATTTGAATGAGCGATGGCTGTTGCCCAGCGCCTTTTGCTCTTGGCAGAGCAGGTGGGGGAAGTAGTGTGGGATGCAGGGATTCGGTTCAGCACACAGGGCGTGTCTCCCTCGGACTCCTCACCCCAGCAGATGCACCTCCTCCCCGCTCCCAAGCCTCTGTGATAGCCAGCAGGGGGAAAGGGTTCAGTGCTCAAGACTCACCGTCCTCACTGGGAGCCAGACCAGCAAGAGAGCACCTAGGAGAGCCCCCGGCACAAAACTATGCCCCATACTGCGCCCCCTAACGGTACTTCACACTGGGGCCTTGGCTTCAAAGAAAAGACCCTGGTTTAATAATTCAGCCTGCTTGAATGCCATTTAGTAGCCATGGCAACCAGTTCCCTGACATCTAGTTGTAGGCAGGATGTGGTTGGAAGGAAAAAGAGAGGGAGAGAAGAAGGTAAAGGAAAAAGGAAAAGAAAGAAACCTAGCCCAGATTTCATCTAAACTTTCCCTGCATTCACTCCGGTCATCCTGCCAGTGTGACACCAGTGAATATCGTCTCTCTGTGCCTCTCCCTAACTCTCTTACCTCCATCTCTGACTTCCCTTTCCCCCCATCTTATCCCTTTCTAGCTCTTCCTCTCTCAAACCTACTGGAGCCGAGATCTAGGTTCCTGACTCAACATTCAGACTAAATACCTCCATGACTCTGGCAAATGACTTTCTCTGCCTCAGTTTCCTTATCTGTAAAATGAGGGGCTTGTGGACATTCACTAGGGTTCCTTCCAGCTCTAACAATCCATGGGGCTCCGGGCCTCCCTCTGTCTCTGTCATCTGTCCACCTCTCAGTCTTTCTGTCCCCCTGTCTCTGTTTCTCCATCTCTTTGCCTCTTTGTTTCCTATGCCTCTGTCTCTCTCTCCCACCGCATTTTTCTCTCTCAAGAATACCATTTGCCAAAAAAAAAAAAAGAATACCATTTGCCATGAGGTTTCACCTGTGAAGCGGTTCTTTTGTTTACTAAATATTTCATTCCCTTTTGCTTGAAGAGGGAGTGCTCTTCTGCACTTTGATGCTGAACTGAAAAAGGTACCATCACCCCCTTTTACCTGGCTAACTTTCCCCACCCTTCGGGTGGAAGATCAGACATCAGATCAGACATCAGCTTCTCTAAGAAACCTCCCTGCCGCCTTTATCCATGCTCTGGGTTAGCCCCTATTGTAGCCCAGCTCACTGCCAGGCGGGAGGCTGCTACCTCTACGCCGGTGAGCTCGCTGAGGGTCAAAATAGTGCCTCCTTCATTGCTCAATCCCCAGTGGCTGCTACTTGGAAGGCATATAACAAGTAGTGGTTGGAAGACTGGATAAAAAAACCCTCAAACCACAGGTTTCTGAATCACTGGCTGTGAGAGACTCAACATACACCCCCAAAAAGGGCACAGGGTGAGGAAGCCAGAGGGGGAGTCTGTTCAAGTCCCAACCTCCCCTGCACTACCATGGACGGGGTGAAGGAGACCTCCTTCTCAAACTGTTTTGATGGGGTGGTGAGCCACCAGCAATGGGCTCTTTCAGGCACTTTGGGGGGGTGCTCCATTATAGAAAGAGCTCCTGGAGGGACTGAAATGGGCTCCAGCAGGAGTGGGGCAAGTGAGCAACGCCAAGGAGGTGGTTCCCTTCGACCCATCTCTGAGGGGGCCATGTGCCACCATGTGGGCAAACTCAACAAGTAACCCAACCCATGCAGGAAGTTCCCTCCAAGGTGTCAGAGCTTCCAGCAACTGCCTGACATCAGATATCTTGTAGCCTTTTAGCCTGACTCCTTTCTTCTGGGAGCGGGGCCATGAGGAAAGCAGACGGAGGTTGAGATGGGGCCATCAGAGGCACGTGGGCCACGGGCTGGGGAGTCGGGGAGGAGATGGGCAGTGTTTCAGGCCCCTGCTGGGAGATGCCAGTGTGGATTTCCGTCATCCAGGAAGCGGCTGTTTTCAAAGGAGAAAAGAAAATATTCTTCTGATAGTCATTTCTTGATGGACAAGCAAGACCTCTCCATTAGGGAACCCTTAACTCTCAACGTGAATGCGAGGCAAGAATTCAGAAGAGAAGAGTTTCTTTTCAGTGTTCCCCAATGAATTGTCTTTCAGTCGTTCATTATGTAAAGAAGGGACAGAGCTGACAAACACATAAACATGAAAACTCTCCCACTTGTGTGCCCAGAGCTCCATTAGGTGGAGACAGCCTCAAGCATGGGGACGAGGCTCTGCACAGCGTGCCGTCCTCATTCACAGCTCAGAAACCCAGGCATGCCTAGCTGAAGCCCCAGCCTTCGAATCACTCTTCCCCCCAATAATCCCTAATCCAGATGGAGCTGCCTTACCCTCCCAGATCTGCCAATGACACACAATCTTCTTGATATCATGCACATAAGGAATGACACATTTCATTAGCAGACTTCCATGAGTTCTCCCCCCCACCCTCTCCCCGAGTGCCACATTCTCATACTCCTCCTGCCATAAGCAGGCTAGCCCCAGCTCCCGAAAAAGGGGAAGGTTTAAAGTCGAAAGAGCAGAAGACTGAAAGAAAATAAAGAAAAGACCAGCACATACCCTAGGGGGAAAAAAAAAAAAAAGACACTGTTTCCCAAACCTGAATTTGCATCCACACTAGATTGTTGGAGCAGCCCAACATGGATCCACGCTGAGTTTTCCCATCCCGGGGGAACAATACCTCCCAGCTGGCGAAAAGTCCACGTCCTGTACACTTGTGTGCAACAGAAATCCGATATGGGAAAAATAAGTTAAAAACCTTCCTGTAGGCCCAAAGCATGCCTCTACAGCACCTTCCACTGAACTGAAAAGGCACGTCCTCTCACCAGCTACAAGTGCACAACCCAAACCTTAGGACAAACCTACGCTCTTTTACCCCCCGAGAGCAGAACCGGAAGGCACGTGGTAGCAAACGCCCATGCTAATTCCATTTGATACACACACACACACACACACACACACACACACACACACAAACTGTCAAGGCATCACACAAACACAACCCACGCACAGAATAAGTCAAACATGAGCACATGCATACATAGTCCTATGTATATACTGCCCTCTGGGGCCATTCGTGTAAGCGTGTGTGTGTGTGTGCGTGTGTGTGTGTGTATGTGTTCTGCTTAGAGATGGTGATGCTTTAACTTATGAGGTTTCCATGGTTACGTTCTGTGAAGGGAACTGGGGTAATTGAACTCTTGGGGTTCACCATTCAACAGATGCAGCTTGCTCACTCCTGCGTGTTCCCATGCTCACTGGCTTGCTGGGTCTGCATTCCAGCACCATCCCTCTTTAGTTACAGTTTCAACTCAAAGACACTGTAATAGAGTCTAACCTTCTTGGGACTCTGGCTCTACCTCTGAAGGGGGTTACAAAACTCTGACTTTCAACATATAGGTTACCCTGGAAAAGTCTCAGACTAAGCAGTGTCTAGGGGCAGCCAAGGTCATAAACACACATCCTTTCTCCTCTATGCAAGAACGACAGCCACTCCAGAATGGGTGAGAAAAGCTATATTTACTAATTCATAAAAAACTCTAAGAGAATAACATCTAAAGACCCAGGCCAGCATTAATCACAGAAATGGGGGCAGGGTTCCAACACAGGTGTTTTCTTTCCAGAGCCCTTGCCAAGAGGCCCTTCTAAAATGGTTATCTTATATCAACTTGGAGCAAAATAATTTCTTAAGATAGTGTTGGTCTCAGACATGGTTCTATCTATCTGTCTATCTTCTTTCTATCTATCTATCTATCTATCTATCTATCTATCTATCTATCTATCGGAAACTGCCCAAATTGGATTGTCAAATAAAATACTTCAACACACTTCACATGCTAAGATCTCATTTCCTCCAATGAGTCTAACAAGACAAACAGAACCAGGAGCCTATTGGGAATAATTGTCAGACTCTTCTTCAGACTTTGATGACCTAAAGGAGTAAAGAAAAAACATCATTTCATTTAATCAATGGAGTAACACAATAAGGCTCAATCGTGGAAAAGAAGAGGGAAACTCATTTGGTGGTAAATGGAAGCCTAAATTCCTGTCTCAGTTCAGCCATCAGCCAGCCTGAAGGCCCCACACAATGCTCTTAGCTTTCCTCAGCCTCAGCATCTTATGTTCCCATAATTCCTGGTTTCTAGAGGTCCCGAATGGTTTGCCACACATGGGAGAAACGCTTTGGCCTGATAATTCAGCATGTGATATAGGGCAGAAAGGACCCAGCTCAAGTGCTAAGGCAGCCCTTGAACGGTAAGTAAAGAGAGAAAAGAATACTTTTGCAAATGTCTATACTCTTTTATACTCTCTTATCTCCTCCATCTCTACCTTAAATTTTCTCCTCCAACCCAGAATGGGCATTTTCTATGAATCAGTAGGCGGGAAGAGGAAATTTAAATGTATATGAACACAGTATGTTTCAATTTGAATCTAACTACTTAAAAAGCAAGACATGGAACTGGACACATTCATGGAGAAGAGAACAGTGTAGCTAATTAGCCAACTGGAAAGAGAAGACTCGGGAGGCAAGCAGCAGAGGTGGGACACCACCATCCAGAAGAGAAAAGCAAGAAGCAATGTAACCATTACTGGCTTCAATGGGACCCACATTGTCCATCCCCCTATGTTATGGGCTGAATTGTGTCCCCTCCCCAAATTCACATATTGAAGTCGTAACCCATAGTACCTCAGAATATGACTGTATTTGGAGAGGGCTGTGTTTTGACCTTTAAAGAGATCATTAAGGTTACATGAGGTCATTGGGGCGGACCCTAATCAATACATCCTTGTAAAAAGAAAAATGTCCTTACAAAAAGAGACTAGGACACAGACACACACAGAGGGAAGGCCATAGGAAGACAAAGGGAGAAGATGAACGTCTGCAAGCCAAGGAGACAGGCCTCAGAAAAAAACCAACCCTGCCGACACCTTGATCTCAGTCTTCCAGCCTCCCGAACTGTGAGAAAATACACTTCTGTTGTTTAAGTCGCCCAGTCTGTGGTCCTTTGTTACAGCACCCCAAGCAAACTCATACAAGCTGAGACCAAACAGTAGCAGGTGCGCTGAAATGAGACAGTGAGGAATGGCTCCCAAATGGCTGTCTAGACAGTAGGCTCTGCAGTCAGACCACCTAGGGGTCCCTGCCCGCTCGCTGCCCACCAACCAAATAACATGTGAGCTCTCTATGCCTCAGTTTCCTCCTCTACATAACTGGATAACAACAACGATGCCTTTCTTATAGGGCAATTGTAAGGATTCTGGGAGATATTCCCTGTCAAGTTCTAAAAACAGTGCCTGGAACATAGAAAATACTCAACGAATATTACTACAAAGACAGCCAAGCAATTTTTTTAATTGAAGTTTTTTGGGTTTTGTTTCAGTTTTGGGTGTTTGTCTTTCAAAAGCTGGAATTGAATCCAGTATCTGGGTTGGTCTGGCCTGAAGACAAGGAAATGGATAAGATAACTAATCAGGCACCCCCCCTAGCTCTGAAATCACACAGAAGTGTGAGAACCAACTTGCTACCTTTCAGGGAAGGCTTCAGATTTAATCCTTAAAGCCCACCCATATAGATTACTTTAGAAAGGATCAATAAGCCAGAAATAGCCATAGTTTTTCAAAACATCACAGTCTGTGAACTATTCCCCATGGATGCTCTCAGTCTTCCTCCATAGCCCACTCAAGGCTTCTCAGGTTTCCATTTTCCATCCCTGTGAACTCATTGTCCTTGACAGATCCCTCTAGATATCTCCACTCCAAGGACAACTGACCTGATTTAGTCTCTGCTGTATCCCTGTGGGATGTTTAGAATGGGAGGGGGGGGCAGGACTGAGGATTTAACCTAATGACACCAGAATAGCACAAGCGGGTTCATTTCCATGGATCAGGTATGAATGGTGGTTATAGGGTCCTGGAAACAGCAGGTGGTGGGTGCTCCCAGCAGCCTCTACCTGAGCCTCATGGATGCTCTGATGAGTCACCAAATGCCCCCTTTCTCTCCATCACCTGGACCACAGGCCACCCAGTTAATTGTCCACTTTGGGGACTTTGATTTAGTTGCTGCTGGTTCTGTTCTGCAATCTCTTTGGTCTCCGTTGCCCTTAGGAAACATGGTAGGAAAGCCAGACCTACAGTCCTTGGGACTCTGGTAATACCCAGACTCCCATGGACCGTATCTGCCTAAGGAAGAACCCAAGGCCAAAGAGGCAACATTTGGCGTCACATCTCCGGGGACTGTGGAAAATGGCACAATGTCCATTCAGAGAACTGAGAAGTACTCAAGTTATCAAGGCCCAGGATCCTTGAGCAAAGAGCGAATGAGTCATCAGAGGGAGAGTGGAAAATGTCCTTTCCCCAGGCCCGGAGTGCACACTTCCCTGAAGTCTATCTGACAGCAGGTACATCTAACCAGATGACGCTTCCCTACTTCCCTGGCATGTGCCAGCCCCGTCTTTCCAGGTAGGCACTCTTAAAACATTGTTACATGCAAAGACAGCAATTAAAACCGATGGCTTTCCAGGTCCATGGAAGTGAGGGGCAGGAGAGAGAGGAAGAAAAGAGAAGACAATAAAGGCATAAAATCTTTGTACAAGGGAAGACCTCCTTGCTTGTTAATGTACAAGACAAATAGCACCTTGGTTTTCTCACCACGCTGATATCAAATGGCACTGACATATTTTCAAAGAGCTTTTCTGGGAAGGAACAAAGGAAAGCGCAAATAAATCTTGCTCCTCGTCCACTGGAAACTGGTTCCTGAGACACCCATTCGCTCTTTCTTCCCAGAATATATCTGAATAGGCCACTCATCATAATAGGAAGGTCGGGGCGACTTTCCATCAAATCTTCACCTTGATGGACTTAACTACTCTTAATGCTTCGTATAACCGGAGTCATACAATATTTGCCCTTTATATCGGGCTTACTTCACTTGGTGTAATGTCCTCGAGGTTTATTCATATGTAATATGTGTCAGAATTTTCTTCCTTTTTAAGACTAACATTCCAATGTACATATATACCACGTTTTGTTTATCCATTCATCTGGTAATGGCCATTTGGGTTGTTCCCCCCCCCACCCTTTTGGCTATTGTGAATGATGCAGCCATGAACACTGATTTAAGTCTCTGCTTTTAATTCTTTTAGATGTACACCTAGGAGTGAAATTGTTGGATCCAATGGCAATTCTATGTTTAACTTTTTGAGGACCCACCACACTGTTACCACATTGTCTTTTAAAAGTTTCCCATCTGCAGAAAAACCCTTCCCAGGGACAAAAATAACGTCATGATTCCAAGAATACCAAACCGGGTCTGGGGCAGACTGCCTTAATGTCCGCAGTCCTTGGCCCCTCCCACGTCCACACCCTCTGCTGGGTAGCTTGGTGGCCCCTCCCATAAGAAGGCGGGGAACCCTTCCCCCCTTGACATTGGTTCAGCCACGTGACTTGCTTTGGCCAGTGAGATTCCAGCAGACGTGCTTCAGGCCGAAGCTTAAAATGTGCTCACACCCCAGGGTGGCCTCCGTGCTACCACTATGAGGAGAACATGCCTTGCTTGACCCGCTGGTCGCAGGAGGAACAGGAGGGACACGTGATGCAGAGCTAGCCCAGCTTCTGCAACCGGAAGCAAAGCTGGCTTAGCTGATCCGCTGCTCTTTGAGAAGAAACAATTCTGAGTTGGGGGGTAGCTGATGACAGTGTTATTACGGAAGTAGTTGTCAGTACAAGTACAGGCCCAATTATTCCTTATCCTAAATGTAGGTGAGAGTGAAACTTCTGTCGAATTGGTAATCAGAATAAGAATCTCATTGGCTTCAATATATATATATATATATATATACACACACACACACACATATATATATATATATATATATATTTAAATATACCCTAATCTGAATTACAAGCCAGGCATCTCATTGTCTTCCAGCTCTCTAGGACTGCTAGCCAGATCCTCTTTGTCTGTTCTCTATCTCCTCTCCACCAGGCCTTGTTAGTACCAAACCTAGCCTGTGAAAGAATCTTAGCGAAGCATGAAATAGAATGTTCTGAATGGAAAGCATCAATCAAGTCACTCTTTGGAAGGCTGTGATTCTTTGCTGCTACTGTTCAATAGATCTTCACAGATGGCAGGGGGTGGTGGGCTCCCGCCCAAGATGGACCCCACAGGGACCTCAGGAGGCAGTCAGAGCTCAGCAGAGTCCATTTAGAATCTGAGCTTGGCTGGACATTTTCAGAAACTCAGTTTTAGGGTGTGGGGTGTCACATAAACCAAAGTCCCAGAGACTAAAAAACTGGAATGCCAGTTTATTAATTCATACAGGAGGTTGTCCTTTCTGGGGCCTGGAGAAACGTGTACAAATTCTGAAGCCAGCATATCTCCTTCTTGCTATCAGTGTATCTGCAAGGCCAAATTAGTCATCAGAAGCTGCTTGGTGAGCACAGATTCATAACAAAGGAAGGAGGACAGTGTTGGCACATTTTATCCAGGCCATGGAATAGCCGAATAAGTACCCTCATCCAAAAATGGAGCTTGATTCTAGGGACTAAATGTTGGCATAGTGTTACCTATCTTAGGGGCTAACCATCTAACCAAATCAGTATTATCTTCACTAAAAATTTTTTTTAAATTAATTTAAGAAATAAAGCATAAGATTCAAGCATAAAGACACCTCTGGAGTTCTAAAGCTAGAACAAATATCTTGTCGCCTTTATCAAATCCCACTGACTCTACCTCTTAAATGTCTCTGGAATCCAAGTCCTCTGTCATGTCTGAGGCCAGGCCACCATCATCTTGCCTAGACAACTCCACCCGCCTCTCCCTAGTGTCCCTGCTGTCCTTCTATCCCCTCTACTTCATTCTAGACTACACTGCTCCCTGCACCCCCATACTGATTGTTCTAAATCAGTCTGGGTTACACACTTGCTTAAAATCCTCCAAGTTATGAATGGATGAAGAAAATGTGGTATACACATACAATGGATTATTATTCAACCTTAAAAAATAGCAATAAAGCACAATGCTTTATACAGACATATCACATTATTATTGTTGTTATTGTTATTATTATATGTTTATAATAAGAAGTGTGGGTAGTGCCATGCAGGTAGAAGCATACAAAATAGTCCCCAGAAACTTAGATTCTCATCCCAGTTTTGCCATCCGATGCCTGTAGGACACTGGGAAACTGACTAGGGCACTCTGGACCTTGGTTTTCTCATGTGTAAGGTGACTGAGCTGAACCAGTTGAGCATCAACGACAAGATGACTTGAGTCTATGGGCAGAATGGACAATAAGTGTTGGGATTTCAGAGGAGGGAGAAATCAGTGAGGTTTATTCACAAGACGGATCGGGAGGAAAAGCACAGGGAGTAAAACAAAGCCAATAGCACTCCTACCAAAACAATTTAAAGAGTAGATCCTGTTGGGTCAGGAAGAAAATTGATGGGTCCAAAAACTACTGTGACAATAGAACTATACAGTGTAACTATCTGGAGGCAGCCGGCTCAGAAAATTCCCTGGACTCACCAAGCCTTTCGTATTAAAAAAGTCAAATTGACAGTGTACAGGATGAGAATAAAGTGCTGCTCTTTTTCCATGCTGTGTACTTACTTTATTGATGTTAAATTTTAATTTCAATTAAAGTGTCAGGATCACGGCCCAAGATTTAATTTCGTTAAATCCCTAAGCTGTCGAGAAATAGCCACGTTTACTTCCTTGATAATTCTCATCTTGGCTTTAAGCCCCTCGCCTTAGGTTGAAGCCTTCAGATACAAAGGTCCATTATTTACTTATTTATTTTAAAGCTTCAGTCCTAATATCCAGCACTGCATACTCAGTACCCTGAACTGGTAAAATTGCCCTGTCCTTCCTGCTGAGTTCTCAGCATGGTTTTAAGGCCACCTACTGTGAAATTTACTGACATTCTTTTCTGCCGCAAGCCCAGAGCTCTGAGCTGTCAAAATTGGTTGCTGGTTTCAGGCTCAATTCAACTCTACCTTGACAATATATCCTACATTAGGCAGTGCTAGGGGGATCAATTGTTCAGGAAATATGACCCAGCCCTCAAAATTATTACAGACTGGAAGAAAAGACAGGATTTATACTTATGAAATTATGAGACGACAACACAAGGGCAATCTAGTCCACAGATAACTCGTTTCTTTAAGAGACTTGAAAAAGAATGAGATTTGTGACAATTAGAAAAGGCTTTAGGGAAAAAAAAATTGGACATGAAAGAGACCATAATACAGCACGAATGTCATACAAAAAGCGGAAAATATGTGCCGATCCAGCGACTGCATTTCTCAAGATTCAAGAAATGGAGCCCCATCCCTGATCCCCTTTCCCTGTGCTGTTGTAGACACAATATTCCCGGACAGAAGCAAGGTGGTCAGACCGAGGAGCATCCTCACACGCGGGAGATTTAAAGAGATATTGTTCATACTGATTCTGCACCTGCTCTGCAAACTGGGATGCTTGCTGCGCACAGGCCTGCAAGCTTGGAGGCAGGAGGTGTAACAGCTGATACTGTCCCGCTTCCCTCTAGCTCTGTGGCTATCAAAGGCCACGGTGAGGCTCAGAACGTAAGGGGCAGAAAATACTCCTTCCAAGACTTGTTAAACGGTGAATAGCCTCAATGCAGAGAAGCAGGCTTTGCCATAGATAGAGTGGAGAAATGACTGTTGAGAGACTCTTATGACGAAAAATTATCCCCACTGGGCCTGCTCCAGGCTAGATTCCCTTTGGGAGCCTTTGCAAGGACTAGAAGAAGTGCTTCCATCCTTCTGGTATGGAGGAGTAAACACTTACCATGCCAAATAACAGCTATAAACCTTGAGAAAAAGTATAACAGAAATTCAGGGAACTCTGAAGACGGAGGGAAGGCGGGCCTACTTAGAGATGAGTAAAAATTGGAGCAAGTGGTCAGAATGGAATGAGTTCCCTGCTTATTGTGGCTTTGCCCTGAGGGAAACCACAGTTGTAGCAATACTGGTGTGGGCTGGCTTCAATTCTGGAAGCAGGTCCACCATCTTTCTGACCATCAGAACCATGCAAAGGTGCCAGGACAACCAGGGCTGCCAGAAACTAAGGGGGAACCTCAAAAAAGAGAGAGCAAGAAAAGGAGACTCTCAAATTCTATGTACAAACCCAGCCCAAGTCTCTGGCCAACCCTTGAGCCATGCAAATGTGGAACAAACAGAAAGTAGGTTGTAATTATGGCTTATAGAGCTGAGGTAAGATCTGAACCAGCATGTAGCATAGGCATGAGAGCTGGCGAGCTGAGTCTTAACCGAGTTAATCGTCTGCTAAACAAAACATCAGCACTCCTTGGAGAAATATAACAGCATTGCAGAGTTTCCACAATGTAACATTCACAATGTCCAGGGTACCATCTCAAAGTATTCAACAAAGGCAGACAGACTCAGGACAATGTGACCCATTCTCGAAGAAAATGGTAATCAACATATGCCAACCCTGAGATGATCTAGATGTTAGAATTCTCAAAGACTTTAAAGCAACAAGTACAAATATCCTCAGGCAGGTAAAGGAAATACACTTGTAATGAATTAAAAGGTATGAAATCTCTACAATGAAATAGACATGATTCTCTATGTAGAAAAGCCCTTGGGAAACTACAAAACACTTCCTAGAACTAATAAATAAATTACAGCAAGGCTGCAGGTTACAAGGGCAATTTATAAAAAGTAATTCTACTTTTATATACTAAAAACAACTAGAAATGAAAATTTTTAAACATTGTTTATTAATTGGTAAATCTAAGACTAAATTAAGGAGAGTATGTAAGATACATAAGGTAATAAGCTAAAGTTGTATGTTTTGACAATTCCCATGCAGTACAACCATTAAAAAACAGAGGGAGACCGGAAAGAATATGTGTAAAGTAAAATAAGCTTTCTGGGAATTAATTGGGACTAAAAGGAGGCTACTTCAAAATAGATTCAGTGGAAGGAAAGGGAGGGGAAAGAAGAGATTATTAGTTAATTTCAATGTTGACCCAATAGACATAAAAAGAAACCAAGAGACAAAAATCCCAAATCTAGCATCTTACAAATAAGGAAACACCAAAGGTTTCTCTGCTAAATTTAGGAACAAGACAAACACTATCTCTTCCTATGTTTCATACTGTCTTGGAACTAATGTAATAAGATAAGAGAAAGCATCTCTAGAGGAATAAGAATTGGAACAAAAGGGTAAAACTCTCTATTTGCATATGATATAATCTCAAAAATTGAAAAGAATTCTTGATTCTTTCCTAAGGATTACAAATAATAAGAAAACTTAGTAAAGTAGCAGGCAGTAAAATTATCACAAACCAAAAGACCTAGTTAGAAGGCTGATGGAAGAGAAAAACCCCTTTCACTGTAGCAAAAGTGAAATAAAATACCTACGCATACACCTACAAGAAATGCCCAAAATCCATATGAGGAAAACTATAAAACATTCAGAAAGAAACAAAAGTAGGCTTGAACAAATGAAAAGAGATACCACGTGTGAGGATAGGAAGACTCAGAATCCCAGAGATGTCAGCTTTTTATAAGATATTTTGTAAGTGTAATGCAACCTCAATTAAAAAAAATGCCATCAGATAATTCTCTTTTGAGTTAGACAAGTTGATTGTGAAGTTCATTTAGAAAAACAAACTAGCAAGAATCACCAGGAAAAAAACCTTAAAATGAAGAGCATTTGAAGAGGGTAAGGGGACTAGCTGGGGGTAAGGGGACTAGTCGAGTCAGAATTCAACCCTAATATAAACCTCTATAATAAAATATTTTGAGCACCGAACAATGTATAGAATTGTTGAATCATTGTACTGCACATTTGAAAGTAATAGAACACTGCATGTTAACTAGAAAAAATAAATATATATGTATCACGAATTTAAAAATATATATATTTCATGTTGTTGTATGAGCAGAAAATGAAATCTGGAAAATGACCCAGATAATGAACATTTCATATACAACATGGGCATTTGGTATATGGTAATCACGGCATCTCAAATCAGTGGAGAAAACATAGTATAAGGTAATTGTATAACAATATAGGAAAAGATAAGATCAGATCTACTGCTCATATTTCATTCCAGAATAAATTTCAATAAATTTCAGGGATCTAAACATCTAAAATTAAAGCATACAAGTATTTGAAAAAAAAAAAAATAGGTGAATTCCTCCACGCTCTTAGAGTAGGGAAAATCTTTTTAACTATGACTTAAAACCCCAAAGCAATAAAAATATCGATCAATTTTATTACATAAAAAAACTTTTTTAAGCTGTCACATGACAAAAAACAAAAAAAACCAAACCAAAGAACAAAGACAAATGACAAAGCAGGAAAAACTATTAGCAATTTCTTCATTAAAAAAGG
The DNA here is from genome assembly GCA_028534135.1 of Potos flavus. NCBI lineage: Eukaryota > Metazoa > Chordata > Mammalia > Carnivora > Procyonidae > Potos > Potos flavus. The sequence continues at coordinate 22,582,053 of CM052893.1, forward strand.
GTTAATATCCTTAGTATAGTGAGAGACCTTCTAAAAATAGAGAAGAGTCCAGCAACACTTTTAAAAATGTAATATGTGATAACAATATAAACTAAGAGTTCGTAGGAAAAAATGCAAATGGCTCCTAACCACATGAAAATATGTTCACCCTCACTCATAATAAGAGCCAAGCGAAACTACACTGAGATACCATCTCTCACCCATCAGACTGGTAAAAATCTAAAATTTGATGTCATCTTCTGTTGAAAAACTGGTGGGAAGGCAAAATGATATAATGATATATGTAATATGTATGATATATGTAATATGATATATGTAATGATATATCAAATAAACAAATGATATATGTAATATGATATATGTAATAATCATATATATATAATGATATATATATGATTCCCCATAGGGATGGGGAAGAATTTGACAATATCTGGGGCGCCTGGGTGGTACAGTCGGTTGAGTGACTGACTCTTGATTTTGGCTCAGGTCATGATCTTGGGGTCGTGGGATCGAGCCCCAAGTTGGGCTCCATGCTCAGCAGGGAGTCCGCTTAAGATTCTCTCTTTCCCTCTCTCTGCCCTTTTCCCCCTGTGCTTGCTCTCTCTCTAAAATAAACAAATAAATTTTTTAAAAAAGGAATTTGATAGTATCTAACTAAATTCCAGGAAACCAAGGATGCTATCAAAGACAGCTAGAGTCGTGTCAAATGGGCACAGAAGCCACCTTGAATAGGCTCCTCCTAGTCACAGAAGGACAGTTTGACCTTACAGACCATTACAGTCAATTGAAATACATTGAATAACTCTAAAACCACAAATTCATGATTATACTTTAAAAAAAAAAACACTTTATTGATCACCCTTGGAAATCAACTCATTCCTTTTTTTTTTTTAAGTTTTATTTATTTAAGTGATCTCTACACCCAAAATGAGGCTCAAACTCATGACCCTGAGATCAAGAGTCAAATGCTTTACCGACTGAGCCAGCCAGGCACCCCTCAACTTGTTCTTTCGAAAACTGGTAATAAATGAAAAGAATTAAGCATTTATTCTGCTTTTCCTATACAAACTGATGAAGGGAGGTTGTGAGGGAAAGTCTATATGTATTAAGGGTATTAACTCGTTGTTTATGAATAAGTTGTAAAGAGTTTCTCCTACTTTGTCATTTATCTTTTTTCTTATGATAATTTTTGCTATGCAAAAGGCTTTTTTATTTTTTATGTAATAAAATGTATCAATTTTTTTTTATTGCTTCTGGGTTTTAAGTCAGAGTTAGGAGGGTTTTCCCTACTCTAAATTATAGAGGAATTCCCAAAAGCAGACAAAGACCCCATCAAAAAGGAGAATTACAGACCAATATCCTTGATGAACACGGATGTAAAAATTCTTACCAAAATACTAGCCAATAGGATCCAACAGTACATTAAAAGGATTATTCACCACGACCAAGTGGGATT
>CM052893.1:22584008-22663715 GCA_028534135.1 Potos flavus
TCAGTCAATCAGAGAAAGACAATTATCATATCATCTCTCTGATATGAAGAATTCGAGAGGCAGGGTAGGGGGTTGTGGGGGGTGGGAGAGGAAATGAAACAAGAGGGGATCAGGAAGGAGACAAACCATAAGAGACTCCTAAACTCATGAAACAAACCAAGGGTGGCTGGGGGGTAGGGGCGGGTAGGGATAGGGTGGTTGGGTTATGGACATTGAGGAGGGTATGTGCTATGGTAAGTGCTGTGAAATGTGTAAACCTGAGGATCCACAGACATGTACCCTGGGGCAAATAATACATTATGCTTTAATTTAAAAATTTTAAAAAAAATTTAAAAAAAAAACAAAAAACAAACAAACAAAAAAGAAATATTTTTTCCTGTTTAAATGCTAAAAAGTTTGGAATGGGATGTGCTATGATTTTGCTTATTGTCCTTGTTAAATATAATTGTAATAAACACTGAAAAATAAATAAATAAAAAAATAAATAAATTATAGAGGAATTCACCATATTTTTTGGAATATTTGTATGGTTTAATTCTCTTCTGACACATTTGGAATTTATTCTGGAGGACAGTGCGAACAATGGATCTGATTTTATTCAGTAGTACTCCTCCTAAAAAAGAACTGATAGAATTAAGATATCTCAGATTTGCAGGTTCTAATGAATTAAATATGAGTACTGATTATTAAGGGCTACTAATATTACAAAGAGACAACTAAACATTATATCCCTTCTGATGGAAGTGCAAAGCACCACCTATGAAGTAGTCAGGACTTCTCCAAAATCCAGTCTGAATCTAATCAAACCTCTAGATCTAACTTCTAATTTGTAACAATATTGGAGACAGAGGAACATGTTAAATAAACACTGTCTCCAGATGTAACCAACAAAACAATGGTGGGAAACTCTACCAGGCAAACTACTGCCTTTCATCAACAACAAAAAGTGCCAAGGACAAAAGAAATGGAATGGAAACTATAGCTTAGAAGAAATTTGAAAGACATAGTCACCAATTGTAATATACAGACCTTGTTTGGACCCTGATTCAAACATCGTGTAAACAAATAAAAATAAACAGAAGAAAAGAATATTTTTAGTACAATCAGAAAAATGTGGACAATGACTGGATGATATTTGATACTATTATTGGTTATTAATGATTTTTGACGTCCAACAGTAGCATTATGGTCATGTTTAAAAAGGGGAGTCTTTGTCTTTTAGAGAGAGATACTGAAATATTCATAGATTAAATAGTATATCTGGGATTTCCTTCAAAAAATATGAGGAGAGGAAAAGGAACAATATAGGAGGGGGAAATATGAGCCATGCATTCATAATCGTTGAAGCTGAATGATAGGTGGGAACATGGGGAGGGCAAGTCATTGGGCCATCATTCTTTTTTTATAAATGTTTTAAATTCTCCATAATATTTTTTTCAAAAGAAACATACACAAGACATCACTATTCCTCATAGATACGTGCATTCTTAAGGTCATAGATTGAGGACTTCAGCATAAATGTTAACATTGGAGAGGAAAATAGGAATGAGGTCCTAGTGTAATAAAAAAATAAAATAATAACACAAAAAAATGAATGCTATGAGTGATGATAATTATATTCTACAAACAGAGGAGGATGATTAATGCAACTCTCTAAACCTGAAGCCCCCTCCCTCCCAAATTACAGAATTAAGATACATGGAGAAAAGTAAAAGAGCACAGCTAATGATTCAGAAAGTAATTCGGAGGCGCCTGGGTGGCTCAGTCAGTTAAGCATCAGACTCTTGGGTTTCGGCTCAGGTTATGATCTCAGGGCAGTGAGATGAAGCCCCACATCCAGCTCGGTGCCGGGAGGGGAATCAGCTTAAAGTCCTCTCTCTCCCTCTTCTTCTGCCCCTCCTCACCGCTCATGCATGCTCTCTCATGCTCTTAAAAAAAAAAAAGGAATTCAGGGAGTTCTAAGCCACATGCTTGTTAGCACTGTAACTGTAATTAGTTTACCCGAGACGAGAGCCTTGTGGGTCCCATTACCAGCTGTCAGAGTGTAGACTAGGTCAGAGTCCCTTTGCCTCATCAAAACGTCTCCATTCCTCCACCATTCCCTTAGAACCCTGACGTCATGGTGCCTGTACATGGATTCATCAGTCCCGCCAATATGCTAAATCTTTCTGCATCTCTTGCTTCTCTATCAGCAGCTCACACTCTCCTAACAAACCTGCCCCACGAGCAAAACTGCTGAAAGTGAAACCCAGAATTTATAACCAGTCTAGGATCTGAGGATGTTCTCTGAGCTGCACAAAGATAGAGTAAATGACAAAGAAAAACCCAGTTCCTCCTCTAGGAGGAGATTCCCATTTTTTTCCCCCCAGGATGCAAAACTGATACTCGGGGAACCCCAAGTGAAGGTCAAGCATCAGGGGAGGAAAGGCAAACAGAAAGAAAAGAGAAGTGAAGAAGCAAAAGCTAAAAGTATTGCTGACCGAGGAAATAGGGGGAGACCCTTGGAAGAAAGAGAGTCACAGAGCCAGGGGATGCTGTCCTAAATCCATTCCCCTTATGCAAATCTGTCTTGATCCAGAGAACTAGCTTCCAAATAATTCTCCTGTTACATTTCTCAGGTGGCTGCTCAGTGTTCAGAAGTAGGAGTGGGTTGGGTGGTTTCATTTTAGCTGTGCTTATCTGCCTGTCGGCATACTCTGAGAACAGAACACATCTCACCGTTCACTGCCCCATCCTCATCCGCAGACCCAGCAGGAGCAGGCGTGTGATGTGCAGATCTGGCCCCATCTGGTCGCGGGCAGCGCCTGGAGAAGCACGTCCCACACACTGAGTCCAGGTCTCAAGGATGGGAGCCACTCTCTCAACACTAACCGATAGGCTACACGTGCTCACTGCTGGGAGGACGGGGGAGAGGTCGAAGCCATTCCTGGGTTCATAATGATCCCCTGGGAAGAGCTCTTTGAGGGCATCCCGACGCCAACTGAACAGATCAACGTGCTGGGAAACCAACGGGGGTCCCCTTGCAACCCTCTCTGTGCAACAGTAGCATGCCTTCCCCCATAGGATTGTGTGGAATTCCACGAGGCTGTCCTCAGATCTGCTAACTAGACTTTCCCGGCCATCACTACTCTACAGCCCAGGGTCATGTTGGGGGCAGGTGTACTTGGTCTTTGGGCCACAGTCCAGGGAGAGAGACGCACAAGTGTCTACTGCCCTTGGAGCTCCTTTCAATCCAGTTACGATTTCAGTTGCCCAATCCTACCCCCTCTCGTAATTCAGCCCTGGAGATAAGGATGCTGACCCTCCTCTAGCAATATCTACTTCGCTTTGGTTCTCCTCGTTCCCCCAGCTGGTCACATTTTTATCTCCTTTTGGGTAGGAAATAAATTGTGTCATCCTGCCTTCTAAAATTTCAGCTCTCTAGTCTTTGGCTCTTGATATTTAAAGCCAGGCATTTTGGATTTAAAATATATACATATATGTAAAGCCTCAGCTTTTAAGATTATTGTTTATGCTAGGCAAGTTCAGAAGACTCAATCAGAAATCCAATGGACTTCTTTGTCCCGCCTCCATCCATCTGCCACCTAAGAGCCGTGTGATAAAAACTGTCGTATTCTGAATGTGAGGGAGAAGGAAAGAGAAAAGAAGTGTGGGGAGGGAACGGGGACTCAAATTCTAAATATCTGAATTATTATAATCGTCACTAGAACACCTTTGGTCTCCTCCCTTCTCACGCTCAAGTCTGGCTCCCTCCTGCTCCCTCCAAGCTTCTGTCCCTTTCTCCCTGTGCCCCCAGGCCAGACACTCAGCACCTTAACAATGTGGCTGACGGTTTATCTCTGCCAGGGTGCCTTCCCTCATGCAGTCCGGCCCCAGGCACCCCTTTCACAGCACCAGCCCTCACCACAGGCCGCTGGCCGGCACTGTTGGCATCTGGACCAGGTGTCCTAACAGAGCTTCTCGGCAAAACCATCTCATGTCTCCATGCTGTGCAGCGGGGCTGTGAGGTGCCCTGCTGGCCGACGGCACCCCTCGGCCAGCTGAGAGAAATTGAAAAGGTTTTGGACTGACAGGCTCTCAGAACATAACGGCTGGGAGAAGGTGCAAGAAGCGAGGAAGGAGAAAGCTAGAATACTCCAGCTTGCAGCAGGGACAAAGAGGTGAAAAGGAAGGGAAAAAACCCAAGAGATGGAAGGCAGTCCTTGGCCTGCTGCTCAAACCATACTCCTTCCAACCTCCCAGGTGCTCTTGACTTAAAAAAATACATGATTTTTTAGGGGCACCTGGGTGGCTCAGTGGGTTAAAGCCTCTGCCTTCAGCTCAGGTCATGATCTCGGGGTCCTGGGATCGAGCCCCGCATCGGGCTCTCTGCTCAGCGAGGAGCCTGCTTCCCCCCTCTCTCTGCCTACTTGTGATCTCTTTCTCTCTGTCAAATAAATAAATAAAATCTTAAAAAAAAATACACGATTTTTTAAAAAATATATTGCTGGGTAGCAAATGAACCACATTAGTGTGTTCCAGTTTTTATAGATCTTTTCGTGCCCTTTTGACGCTTCCATCATAATGCCGACTATTATAATGATTGTAATTCTTTGTTCTCTTGGGAAATTGAGTCAGGGAGCACGTGCATGTGTTCTTCTGCATCTCCCTACCCACTCTCCGTAGAGCAAATACTCAGTAAGCGTTATCAGCTCGCTCAATGTCAGCAAGAGATATTTGGGTTTGGGAAAATGAAAACCTCCAGAAATCGGCTAGAAACTGGGGCAAAAAGAGGGAATTATTCCCTGGAGATCTAAACAAATAAACAAACAAACAAAAAACAGGATTTTTTTTCTTCTTACTAAAATGAGTTCGGTATCATCCTCCACTGACCATTCATTTCCTCTCTCCTGAGGCCAAAGATCGCATGGACTATTGCTGTTAAGTTTTCCCTAGAGCCTGAGAAAAGAGGCCCCACCACTTAATGCCCAATTGCCATTTCCAATAATCCTATAATAGCAGCACTATGAAAACCAGCTGTGCACCTTGGGATGCACTCAGCTGCTCCGTGGGGTCCCACGGATTAGACCCTGAGTTAGCCACTTAGTGCCCCAGGTTCCCAGGCCCACCTGCTGATTCTTCCCAAACGACCCCACCAGAGTTTGAAAAATACCATTCTGGGCCCATGAAAGTGACAGAGAGACCTTGGAGTTGGCAATCAGAAGTTAATATACCAAGAGAGAAAGTCAGGAAGGGTTTAAAGAGGAGCTGGGGGGGTCCTACCAACCGTTATAAAAGATTTGAAAGCAGGTATCTTGTTTCCTCACTTATTTTGTAGTTTGAGGAGTGTATATATTTGTAAATTTAATGAAAAGCCCAGGATATAGAGTTAGACTTACCCACTTAATAGTTTCACGACTTTAAGTCATTTAGTATAATCTCTATTTTCATATCTGACTTAAAATAATGGTGTTGTGGGTAATAATGATAATACTAACAATAATAACCTTAGCTCTGTCTACCCATAGCGCTGTGAAATTAGGAATCCCAATAATAACTCCACCTACCTCACAGTACTATTAAATTAGGTAGGAAAAGCACTTTTGCAAATGTACAACACTACAAAGATGTCAAATATTATTATTCAATTTCTGACACACCATTAGAATATTTTTATTGACACTGAATCAATATCTGTCTAATTTCCATCAATAATGTACTATGAAAGCACAAAAACAAGTCTCATTCCTCTTCCACATGACGGTCCTTTCAGTATTAAAATGTGTTCCAACGCCATGCCCAAGGCTTCCTCTTTCCAGGTTAGGATGCTTAGTGTTTTTTGTTTCCCCACTCATATGTCCCTCATCATACAGTCCCCCGTGTTTAGTTGTGGCCTTCCTGGGCTTCTGTGAATGTTCCTTCGGCTTCCCAGGCCTCTGGATTGTTAAGACAGAGGCTAAAGAATACTGCACCCCTCAGACAACTCTGGTACCTCAGTGAAGGAAGCAGGCCCCATCTGCAGCTTGTTCAATCCGACGCTATTGTCCTGCCCATGGCCCCATACCCCACATCTCTAGACCAGCTCTGGCCCTCACTTGCTCCTTCTCATTGCAGCCCAATCAAAATGGGCCTTGAAAAGCACAAAAACCAAAAGAGCGTGAAAAAAATCTACACCCCAAGTTTGAACACCAGGGAGAGAAAGTAACCTGTAGAAAGCATATGAATTAGAATGACAGAAGCGCTTACATATTAGATTTATATTGCTACTTTCTTCTAAAATGCTTAGGGCACTGTACAGGGAAATTATAGTGAATTAACATATTATTTCTTCAGCGCGGCAGAGCTCACCTTCTCAGGACTTTGCAGATGCCATTTCGCTCACTGGAGCTGGGCTCTCCCTCCCTTGAAACACAACCATTTCTTGTCTGTTGCTTGCCCATGGTGACCTGTGGTAGGGAGTGCCGGCAGAGAATGCTAAGCCAGAGCACAATCACAGAGGGTAGAGCCCAAGGTACCTTCAGAGATAATCCCATCCATCCCTTCAATTTGAAGATGGGAAATCACGATGCTGGGAAATGACTTCCTAGAGATCACAGCTAGTTAAGGATGACATCAGCCTTTTTTTTTTTTTTTTTTTTTTTTTTTACTTCCTCTCAGCTGAAAAACAGAAGAAAATTGGGGCAAGGCTGCTCAGCGCTCCTGATAGAGACAGAACCGAGGGCAATAGGACACTTCTTCAAGGCCATCTTAGCTTTTGCCGCAAAGTTTGCAAGTTTCCCAGAGAAGAGCCACCATTCCAATTAGGTGAATACAAGGTCTGGCTGAAGACAGAATCAAATCCCTGGCCGGGTGGGTTAGTTCTGTTAGTAATGGTTCCAGATCATGGGACAGTCCGTGGTTTGGTGTTTCACGGTTGAGTATAAAGGAGGAAAAAGAATTTGAGCGGAAGGGGCACCTGGGTGGCTCAGCTGATTAAGCGACTGCCTTAGGCTCAGGTCATGATCCTGGAGTCCCAGGGAGTCCCACAGCGGGCTTCCACTCGGCGGGGAGTCTGCTTCTCCCCCTGACCTCTCCCCTCTCATGCTCTCTCTCTCTCTCTCAAACAAATAAATAAAATCTTAAAAAAAAAGAATTTGAGCAGCAGAAGCGAAGGTGACTGGACAACAGGGATGCCGAAAGAAGAAAGGAAAAACTAAGGCCAAATGTATGAGAGTGCTGCCCAGCATAGACCCACAGGGACACTGGGTACCTTATTACAGACAACAATCTTTGTTTTGGCAGTAAAATCAGTCTGCCCTGCTTCTCCGTCTTCTCCAGTTTTGGGGATGATTTATAGAATAGATACACACACACACACACACACACACACACACACACATGAAAATCCCTCCTTGAAAGCCTGTTCTACCTTTCTTAATTAATACCCAAAGCAATTAAATCATGGTGTGCTCCCATTACCTGCCAAGTTTTGTTATTTTTGAAATACGACAACATGGTTTCAGATTCTATTATTTGGTCCACATGCAGCCTTTCAAAGGTGGTTTCCTTGGTTTCTTCACAAATGAACTTGCAGCCAGGCAGTAAAAACAAGACTGCTTTGACATGGGCTTGTTTTTGCTTGAGAAGACTCTCCTTTAAAGGGTGTCAAAGCTGCCTGCCCATTCCCCCAAATCTTTCTGCAGAGGGAAAAATAAGAGAGCCAAGGAGATGTGGTGTGTGAGGTCACCATCACACCGCAACCCACACATACCCTGCACTTGGCAATGACTCTAGCGTCTCTCCTCCTGGCTTCTCTTCCTTTTGGACATTTAGGGACTTAAAGGGCATATGTGGCTTCTTGGAAAACTTTCTATTTTTTCTTCTAAGAAAAGTAACAGCCCAAATCATGGGGAGTGGGCAGTTTATTATTGGTTTTGAGTAAACTTGTGTTATCAGCAGCACAATCCCTAAAACTCATGATAACGGACTCAAACAGACCTCAAAGATGATCTCCAAATGCTGGGCCAGGAGAGACCTCCAGGTGTTCAACGCCTACCCCAGCTGCAAGAATTTTCAAATGATATAAGCCAGTCTGAACACCTAAAGGGTTTTGAAAGAGATCTGATGTTCAATGATTAATGTTCATAATGAAGAATCCATAATTTCCCTACATAAAAATTAACCAACATCATCTCCTTTACAAAAAGATCTACTTTGACAGGCACCTGGGTGGCTCAGTCATTAAGCGGCTGCCTTCAGCTCAGGTCATGATCCCAGAGTCCTGAGATCGAGGCCCACATCGGGCTCCCTGCTCAGCGGGAAGCCTGCTTCTCCCTCTCCCACTCCCCCTGCTTGTGTTCCCTCTCTCACTGTGTCTCTCTCTGTCAAATAAATAAATAAAAAGATCTACTTTGACAAATTGGCATGTATCCTTGATACTTGAATAAGCACTTTCATCATGCAAAAGGACTGAGATAGGTGCTATGGAGAACACTAAAATGTATAAGCCAATCCCTAAAATCAAAAACAAGAAACAGTGTTGGCGAGGATGTGGAGAAAGAGGAACCCTCTTATGCTGCTGGTGCGAACTCAAACTGGTGCAGCCACTGTGGAAAACAGTATGGTGGTCCCTCAAAAAGTTAAAAATAGAACTATCCTATGATCCAGTAATTTCAATAGTGGATATTTACCCCCAAAATGCAAAAATACTAATTCAAAGGGATGCATGTGCTCCTGTGTTTGTTGCAGTATTATTTGCAATAGCCAAATTATGGAAGCAGCCCAAGTGTGCATGGACAGATGAATGGATAAAGCAGATGTGGTATATATATACAATAGAATATTAATCAGCCATAAAAAGAATTAATGCTTATCATTTGCAACAAGACAGATGGAGCTAGAGAATATAATGTCAGTCAGAGAAAGACAAATATCATATGATTTCACTCATGTGTGGAATTTAAGAAACAAATGAGCAAAGGGGAAAAAAGAGAGAGAGAAACCAAGAAACAGACTCTTAACTATAGAGAACAAACTGATGGTCACCAGAGGGGAGAGGGGATGGGTAAAATAGGCGAAGGGGATTAAGGAGGGTACTTTTCATCATGAGCACTGATATACAGAATTGTTGAATTCTGTATATGTATGTATATGTATGTATGTATGTATGTATATGTATATGGTACATCTGAAACTAACATAACATTGTATGTTAATGATACTGGAATTAAAACAAAAACTTTTTTTAAAAAGGGAAGAAAGTAGATTTTTAAAAACTTAACTAAAAAGAGTATAAGCCAATCCTCATCTCAGGATTTTTACAATTTATTGGAGATAAAAGACAAGTACATGCGAGAAGAGAACCACCAAAGGCAGTAAACGAGGGGTGCATTGATAGCAAGTGAGGGGAGGCATCAGCAGCAAACTCTAGAATGTGCACATGTGCTGGTGATGAGGCTCGAACATTCTAGAGATCAAGAAAGCCCCCACAAGCCAAAGAAAGAAAGAACAACTGAGACTATCCACCTGCCAGGGAATACCAGACACAGCTTCAGATCTGGTGCAAGCTCCGTCTCCTATCACTGACAACAGACCTATGCTTACTTCGCCCACCACCCTGGGGCTAAGTAGCTCCCGGATGTAGAGGAGGGGGTGTCCAAGAACAGCCTCCTGCCTTGGGAAGTACAGACAGATAGAGGGGCCGATGCACCAACGGCCAACCTCCTCCCAGTAGAGCTGCATAAGGCTGGTGGTGCTGTTCAAATGTTTGCCAAGAGCAACAGAAGGTGTTTTTCCTCTTGGAATTTTCTCTTTTCCTCTCTCCACCCTGCCTCTAAGGGTAGCTCAAATATGACTCAGAACTGGCGCCTCTGGCACTTGTCCTCTTTATCTACTCACCCAAGTTCCTCTGGGTTCCTATGGGCTCTACTTACGATCACTCAGAGGGCACTGAGGTGTGACAGGATTCATCATATGGTACGAAATCATCGAATCAAACAATATCGGAGCCTGCCGCAACATTTTCCCCAGATGTTCATCAAATCTATCCAGTGGTGGGGCACTTACTACCCCAGTGGACAAACGAGTCCATCTGGGAACAGTTTTGATTGTGGAGAAGTTCTGCCTTCCTTGAGTTTCCCTGATAGTTCCTTGAGTTGCTCCTAATTGAATCTGTTGTTTCTACACAGAGCCAGCTTAGTTCCTATTTCACAAGACAGCCTGTCGGATATTTGAAAGTTCTCAAGTGCCTGTTAGTCTTTTCTTCTGCAAGAGCAGCATATAGACTTCCTTCAACCATTCCAGATATCATTTGGCTTCAAATCCTTTCATTTTCACATTTGATTCCCTAATGTTTCGATAGATCAATTTGCTGTATTTCTCTTAAAACCTGACACCTAAAAATAATAAAACATTCTAGACATAAGCTGGCCAATGTAAAGTAAAACGGAAACTGTTTGTTTTAAATATCTTACATATTATACTTTTATGAATATGATCTAAAACTGCATTTAATTCCAAGTTGTGGTCACATGGTATGGCGTGTGTTTACTGTAGACTAAAATCCTTTAGCTGCAGGTACTTCCCACCTGCTGATGAAATAATTGATTTTCATTTAATATGCCTCCCTCACACAGCCAGACATTATCCCCCAAACTATGTAAGGACATCTCTCATGTTTTTCCCATCCTTTCTACTTGAGCCTCAATTTTAGATTCAGATGACTATTTCAAAGATTCAGGAACAGAAACACCATGGAGACCAAGAAATCTCCATAGGACTATGTCAACATGGAGCTCTGTGATATGAGGATAAACGCTCCAGCAGCGCCAGAAGACCCCGGCACTGCTCCGGATTTCCATTGTGAGCCCTCCCTTCCCATGTCCATAAACCAATCAGAAAGCTCTGGAGAGAGGCACCTGTGTGGCTCAGTTGGTTAGGCATCCAACTCTTGATCTCAGCTCAGATCTTGATCTCAAGATTGTGAATTCAATCCCTGCATTGGGTTCCATACTGGGTATGGGGCGTACTTAAATAAAATAAATAAAATAAATATAAATAAATAAATAAATAAAATAAATAAAATAAAATAAAAAATAAATAAAATTTTTAAAAGCCCTGGAAAGAGGTCCTGAGGGATGAGTGAGTGAACCCCTAGGACAGCTGAAGAAGAAAGGTGACGTGCGTTCAACCAGCCATTTACTTCAGTCTCTTCTGATCACTAGACTGTAAGACACTGAAGACATAGACAATGCGTCTTAAGCACTGAAAGATATTGATTGGCTGAGTGAGTGAATGAAAAATGTTGAAGCTTTGTATCCTTCTCAGTGTCTTGCATTATGTCTACAGTGGAAAATATGGTCAGTTACTAGTTTAACATATCAATTCAATGGGTATGGTCCTAAAATTTTATCACAGATTTTTGTGGTAAGGAGATGTTTTTGGCTTGCTTAAAAAATAAAATGCAAGCATAAAGCTTATTTTAAAAGCTTATTAGTGTCAGAAGGGAATTTAAAAATAAGCTCACATGAAGGTGGAGGAAAAAGAAGGGAACAGAAAACATAGGGTAAAAACTCCCATTACTTCATTACAGAAGAACTTCTCACAGTTCTCTCTTCAATTCTCGCATCAAGTCCACATGCCTCAGTCTGCTCTTAGAGGTTTCGGCTACCTGGGGTCCTCCTCTTATCCAGCCATATCTCCCCAAGACCCCGCCTGGGTCAGCCTGAACACCTATAATATTTGCCAGGAGATTTCTGTAGCCCAAAAGATCTTCCACATCTTCCTCAGCATATTGTCCAAGAAAACACTCAAAACCTCTTCTGAAAAGTCTTCTCTGGCTAATACCATCCCACACTGACTATCATTTTTTCTTTCCCTACAGCATATGGACAATCTGTGAGACAGCATGTTGTTATCTTTTGACCATAGAAGGTATGAGAATTCATTTCAAAAGCAGTAAGATATTGCCAAAATAATGAATTTATGCTATATTTTAACTAATGCATTAGTCTTGCCTCCCCAAAGGGTCCATAAGCCCCTTGAGGGCAAGGGCAATAGTCTTTATTTTAGATTACTTAAAAATGCCAGATACAACAGTTAAATAAAATATATACTGGATGAATAAATAGATGGATAATGCACTTCAGCATGTGAGTCTTTGAAGATTTCCTCAGTGCTGGAGCTGTTGGAAGCTTTGGTTTCTGAGAATAATGATAAGCTTGGGTACAACCAGCTAAGGAAATGACTAGTGACAAATTTGACTGACCCTGAATCCTGAGAGAACTCAAAGCTGGTTACCATACTGATCATTAACCTGCTGTCCCTGTCACCCTCCTACATTTAGTCCTACTTACCTCAGACACCTCAATCACCATTTCATCAGGTCAAATCCCTGCTCAAAAATCTGTATGTTAGAGCTCCCTATTGCCTGCAGTAATTTTCAAACTGGGTAGCACTAATGGAGTAGAAGGTGGAAGTTTTGTCATTTTTGACTCTAAAATACATATTAGAAGAGTTATAAAACAATTACTATGAGTAATGAGAGATATTTCTGAAGAATGCATGCCAAGGACTGAATTGTATCCTCCACCCCCCAAATTCGTATGTTGAAACTCTAACCCCCAGTGTGATGGTATTCGGAAATGGGACCTTTGGGAGGTAATTGGATTTAGACAAGATCATGAAGGTATGTCCCTCTTGATGAGATTAGTGTCCTTATGAGAAAAGGCTGGCATGCACACTCTTCCCCCTATCTCTTGCAGGTGAGGACATGGTGAAAAGGCAGCCATCTTCAAGCCAAGACGAGAATCCTCAACAGAACCCAACCAAGGTATCACCCTGATATTGAACTTTTAGCCTCCAGATCTGTGAGAAAATAAATTTTTATTGTTTAAGCACCAGTCTATGGTATTTTGTTATGGCAACCCAAGTCAAGTAAGGCAATGTGGATGACCCAAATTAACCATATTAAGGCACACACAATACATACATATATATGATCACACAAACTCAAACACATTGATAAATACGGCTGTAGACTTCTGCTTACACCTATGAACAAGTAACTGCTATGAAATTGCTCTCCTGATGTAAACAAATGAAAACATAGACAAATAAATTAAGTATTTTCAGACATGGGACTACAAGCAATGCAAGATTATGGTCCCCAGAAAAGGGAAATAAATGAAGTATTTATATGTTTGCCCTCGCTGTCCACCTCAATGTAACTTCCAAACTGCAGCACAGGGAGGAGTGGTCTAAAAAGAGCCTTGCAAAGTTTGAGGTTTGAGAAGCCCAAGGTGGGTAGAACTTGCAGAGCAGAATATTGAAAATAAGGGAGCTATATGAAGATAGAGCTCCAGTAAAGTGCACGGGGTCCTCTCAATTCTTTGCCTGAATATATACCCATACATGCATAGGGTGAAGCTCCATGATGCTAGGAAAGATTAGTAGAATGTGGTAAGCCAAGAAATTCCCGGAGCTCAAACAGATCTGAAAAAAATCATTTGAATTTTCATCAACCAGAATAGGTAGACCTCACTGAATTCACAAAGCATTCAGAGGAGTCATCAGAAGAGTCATAGCTTAGTAATGTAGCAAAAAGCCCCTAGTATACTGGAGCCCTAAAGAATCCTCCAGACTTGCCCTGAAAAAAAACTTTAAAACAAACCTCAAGAGGATCAAGCTGATCTTTAAGTAACCTACCTGCTTGCCAAAATAAAACTAATCATGTTTTAAAGGAATACAACAAAATCAAGTACTCAACAAAGAAAACTCAGAATGTTCACTTTCCAATAAAAATAATTATTAGATATGTAAAATGTGACTCAAAACCATAAGGAAAGCCGGTCAATAGACACAGATATAGAAATGATAGATTTGATGGGGAGTTTTCACACAAAGACATAAAACAACAATTATAAATGTCACAACTATGTATAAGTATTTAAAAGAAAATATGAACATGTGAAGAGAGAAATGGAAAATATAAACAAAAACAACATAGATCATCTAGAGATTAAAATTCATTATTTGAAATGAAAAGTTCATTGACTGGGACTAAGCAGATTAAACACTGCAGAAGAAAATATCAATAAACTTGAAGCCATAACAGTAGAAACTATCCTAATTAACTACACAGGGTAAGAGGAAGAGAAAAGACAAAAACAAAATACTAGCATCTCAATAACTAGTAAAACAAAATTGAGCTCTTTAGTGTATGTATATCTGGAGTCCCAGAAAGGAGGAGAAGAGAACAAAAGCAAATTTGAAGACTTTATGGCTGAGATTTTCCCAAATTTTATAAAAATTATAAATTTACAGATCAAAGACACTGAACAAAGAGTCTAAGCATACAGTTTAAGAAGTCTAAACACACAGAAAACCTCACAAGTGCGCCTCATAATCAAATTTCTCAAAACCAGGACAAGGAGAATAACTTTAAAAAGCCGGGGGGGGGGGGGGTGGCATATCATACAGAGGAACAAAAGTAAGATTATGGAGACCTCTTCTTATCAGAAACAATGCAAGACAGAGGACAATAAAATGACATCTTTAAAGTGTGAAAAGGGAGGAAAAAACCTGTCAGCTAGACTTTTAAATTCAGTGAAAATATCAGAATTAAATAATGAAGTCAAAATAAGTATTTTTTAGACATAGGCTGAGAAAATTTGTTGCCAGAAAATCCATAACCCAAGAAATGTAAATCCACTTTGCTGATTTGGATGTCTTATTTTTGTTGTTGTTGTTGTTGTTGTTGTTGTCTGATTGCTGAGCCTAGAACTTCCAGTACTATGTTGAACAAGAGTAGTGAGAGTGGACATCCCTGTCGTGTTCCTGACCAGCTCCTGGTTTCATTGATCTGTTCCACTGGGGTTTTTTTAATTATTATTATTTCTATATCATTGGTTTCTGCCCTAATCTTTATTATTTCCCTTCTCTTGCTGGATTTAGACTTTGTTACTGTTCTTTTTCCAGCTCCTTTAGGTGTAAAGTTAGGTTGTGTATTTGAGACTTCTTGTCTTCTTGTTTCTTGAGGTGGAAAACCCAAAAGATTCCACCAAAAAATTGCTAGAACTGATACAGGAATTCAGCAAAGTCACAGGATGGAAAAAATCTATACACAGAAGTCAGTTGCATTTCTATACACTAACAATGAAGCAGAAGAAAGAGAAATCAAGGAACCAATCCCATTTACAAATACACCCAAAACCATAAGATACCTAGGAATAAATCTAACCAAAGAGGTAAAAGATCTTTACTCTGAAAACTATAGAACACTTATGAAAGAAATTGAAGATGACACAAAGAAATGGAAAAACATTCCATGATCATGTATTGGAAGAACAAATATTGTTAAAATGTCTATACTACCCAAAGCAATCTACACATTCAATGTAATCCCTATCAAAATACCATCAACATTTTTCATAGAGTTGGAACAAACAGTCCTAAAATTTGTATGGAAATACAAAAGATCCCCCAAAACCCAAGTAATGTTGAAAAAGAAAACCAAAGCTGGAGGCATCACAATTCTGGACTTCAAGCTATATTACAACACTGTAATCATCAAGACAATATAGTACTGGCATAAAATCAGACACGTAGGTCAATGGAACAGAATAGAGAACCCAGAAATGGACCCTCAACTCTATGGTCAACTAATCTTGACAAAGTAGGAAAGAATATCCAATGGAAAAAAAGACAGTCTCTTCAACAGGTGGTGTTGGAAAAATTGGACAGCCACATGCAGAAGAATGAAACTGGATCATTTCCTTACACCATACACAAACATAAACTCAAAATTGATTAAAAACCTAAATGTGAGACAGGAATCCATCAAAATCCTAGAGGAGAACACAGGCAGCAACCTCTTTAACCTCAGCCACAGCAACTTCTTAGACACATCTCCAAAGGCAAGGCAAACAAAAGCAAAAATGAACTATCAGGACTTCATCAAGACAAAAAGCTTTTGCACAGCAAAGGAAACATAAAAGGCAAGATCTAAAACTAAAAGGTAACCAGCAGAATGGGAGAAGATATTTACAATCGTCTTATCAGATAAAGGGTTAGTATCCAAAATCTATAAAGAACTTATCAAACTCAGCACCAAAAACAAAATATCCAGTCAAGAAATGGGCAGAAGATGTGAATAGATATTTCTCCAAAGATATACAAATGGCTAACAGACAAATGAAAAAATGTTCAACATCGTTCAGCATCGGGGAAACACGAATCAAAACTTCAGTGAGATACCACCTCACACTGGTCAGAATGGCTAAAACGAACAGCTCAGGAAACAACAAACATTGGTGAGGATGCAGAGAAAGGGAAACCACCTTATACTGTTGGTAGGAATGCAAACTGGTGCAGCCACTCTGGAAAACAGTATTGAGGTTCCTTGAAAAATTAAAAATAGGACTACCCTACAACCCAGCAATTGCAGTACTAGGTATTTATTCAAAGGATACAAACATAGTGATTCAAAGGGGCACATGCACCTCAATGTTTATAGCAGCAATGTCCACAATAGCCAAAATAAAGAACCCAGATGTCCATCAACAAATGAATGATAAAAATGTGAGATATATAGATATATATCTTTATATATATCTATATATCTCACATACACACACAAACACATTTATATGTGTGTATACACACACACACACACACAATGTAATATTACTCAGTCACCAAAAAGAATGAGATTTGCCATTTGCAATGACATGAATGGAACTAGAGGGTATTATGCTAAGCGAAATATCAGTGAGAGAAAGACAAACCATATGATTTCACTCATATGTAGAATTTAAGAAACAAAACAAATGAATATAGGGGAAGAGAAGGGAAAAATAAAATAAGATGGGAAGAGAGAGGAAGGCAAACCATAAGAAACTCTTAACTATAGGAAACAAACTGAGGGTTGCTGTAGGGAGGTGGGTGGAGGGATGGGGTAATTAGGTGATGGGTATTAAGGAGGGCGCTTGAAGTAGTGAGCACTGAGTGTTATATGCAACTGATGAATCACTAAATTCTACCTCGGAAACTAGTAATACAGTATATGTTAATTCAATTGAATTTAAATAAAAATTTTTAAAAAAAGAAATGTAAATCCGTTATCATTTAGGAAGAAGGAAAATAATACTAGATGGAAACTTGGAGTTATCTGAAGAAATGAAGAAAGTTAAAATAATAAGTATAAGAATAAATGTAAAAATCTTTTTTCATATTTTAACTTTTTAAAAGATAACTGTTTAAAAGAACTGAACAATGTATTGTGGAGTTTATAACACTTGTGGAAGTAAAATGTATGACTATAGCAACACAGGACAAGAAAGGGAAACAAAAATATATTATTTTAAAATTCTTATATATGAAGTGGCACAATATTATTTAAAGGCAGACTGTGTTAAAGATGTATATTATAAATCTAGAGCAAGCACCCTCCCCAAAACACACACATATACATAAACAGGAGGTATAGCTAGCAAGCTAATAGTGGAGAGAAAATAGAATACTACAAAATAATCCAAAAACAAGGTAGAGAAAGAGGAAAATATGAATAAAGATTAGATTAAAACAAATCTAATGAGAAAACAAATAGAAAGGTTTAGATTTAAATCCAGCCATATTAATAATTACATTAAATACAAATGATCTAAATAGTCCAGTTAAAAGTCAGAGAGATTGTCAGACTGAATAAAAAACATACGTGTGGAGCATAAGGAAAAACATGGAGGACATTGTGAGAGGGAGGGGAGGGATGAATTTGGAGGAAATCGGAGGGGTGAAGAACCATGAGAGACTGTGAACGCAGAACAAGGGACTGAGAGTTTTGGAGGGGAGGGAGTGGGGGGATGGGCGAGCCTGGTGGTGGGTATTGAGGAGGGCATGTATTGCATGGAGCACTGGGTGTGGTACATAAACAATGAATCTTGTAACACTGAAAAAATAAAATAAAAGTATTTGGGGAAAAAAAAAAGAATTTCCCATATTTTTGGAATGTCCAAAAAAAAATTAAAAAATAAAAATAAAAAAAATGTTTAATTCTCAATCATTTTAAGAAAAAGCTACTCATACTCTATTTGCTTCATAGATAAAGTTTTCATAAATGTTGTGGTTTACTTTTCTTCTCTTCCTACATATTGTTAATTCTACTGTAATATAGCTTCTTGTCATTAAACCCCCTTGCTAATAAAATCTTTGTAGAGAAAAAAACAAAACAAAACATACCCCAACAGAAGAAACCAGCATTAAATATAGAGTCAAAGCTAAGCTAAAACTAAAAAGATGTTTAAAAGGTATATGATGGAAACACTAATCAAAAGAAAACTGGAATGCCTATGTTAATACCGCAACAAGAAATATAACCAAGGATAAAGAGACACATTTCATAATGACAAAAGGGTCACTTCCTCAAGACATAATAATCCTAAATGATATGCCCCTAAAAACAGGGTTCTATAACAAAGAAGGCAAAATAGATTGAAGTGAAAGGAAAAATAAACACATAATTATAGTTAGATATTTCGACAGGCCTCTTTCAGTAATTGATTGAACAAGTAGACTAAAAATTCCATAAAAATACAGACTACTCAAATAACACTTGAATCAACTTGAATTAATTGACATTTATAGAATACTCCACTCAGCAGCATGTACTCAGAGAACTTATAATTTTCTCTGACCACAACAGAATGAAGAAATCAACAACAGAAAATTATCTGGTAAATCTCAAAGTGCACTAAAATTAAACAAAATTATTCCAAATAATCCATGTATCAAATAAAAAATCATAAGAATTTCTATAAAAGCCAAGTTTATGCTATATTTTTTGCCTAGTATTATGAGTGGTAGAGGTATTAGTTGTGAGGCAATATGAGAAAACATTTTGGGGTAAGAGAAATGTTTTATATCTTGAATGTGGTGGTGTTTACTTGGGGGTGTATATTTGTCAAAGCTCATCAAAATGTACAATTAAAATGAGTGCAATTATTTTATGCAAATTATAAAGTTAATTAAAAAAAAAAAAAAACTGGTCTGGGGAACAAGCCCAGGCTCTCTCAGACTTACATTCAGGACCTCCATAAGTCCTTCCCACATGATTTTTTCAGCCTTATTTTTCATATGCCCCACATTCAAAATAATCCTCCAATACAAATTGGCTTATAGCCTGTCCTCCCTGAATAAGACTATTCATCACTCCTACTCTTACCTTCCCGAGCTTACATAAACCCTCTTCAGTCTGCAGAACCCAGATTTATGACCACTCCTTTCACAAAGCCTTCCTCCAGATCGCCCTGATTTGTCTACCCTTTGTTATTTGTATCACTGTTACTGTTCAGGTTGTTCATTATTTGTTATGTGTGTACCTCGCACTTTCCAAGGTAAACTGTCACCCTCTGATATACAGTCAATTCTAGTGCTCCTGGCAGTTATGCTCTATATAGTTGCTGGGAACACTGAATTAGTGAATACCGAAGCATTGCTCCTAGGGAAAATACAAGGTTAGATTCCTGGGACACTCTGGTCACAACATTTTCATCAACCAATTAATACACAACCTTGTTTTATGTGTGTTTTTGTTTAAAAACACTTTATTTAATATGCATTGTTGATTTATCGAATTCATGGTCAACATAACTTATGCCTTAATTAAGCTTATCTGACACATATTTTCTCCCTTCTTGAACATCACAGCTTAGGAACAGTAAACAGCACTTGAGCACTACCCTCGGGGGCTATTTTAAATAAAATGCAAAAACATGGCACCATATACATCACAAAAGGACTTTTATTCAGAGTATGAGAGAGAAAACAAAAAGGCAGACTGATGCCTTCTTTTACCTCAGCTGGGAATGTGCATGTTGAGTGACTCAAATTTTCCCGGTACTACACATGTCCATAAATGACCATGAAAGAGCCATGAGCACTGATTTGGGGTTACAACAAATTTCACCA
The DNA here is from genome assembly GCA_028534135.1 of Potos flavus. NCBI lineage: Eukaryota > Metazoa > Chordata > Mammalia > Carnivora > Procyonidae > Potos > Potos flavus. The sequence continues at coordinate 22,603,929 of CM052893.1, forward strand.
AGATGCAAAATCATAAATATGGAATCCATGAATAATTAATATCTCCGGCACTTTGCAATGTATTGTACAGTGTAAAACACTTAGTAAGCATTCAATAATTTGGGATGCCTGGGTGGCTCAAGTGGTTAAGCTTCTGCCTTTGGCTCAGGTCATGATCCCAGGGTCCTGGGATCAAGTCCCACATCGGGCTCCCTGCTCAGTGGAGTGCCTGCTTCTCCCTCTGCCTGCTTCTCCCTCTGCTTGTGAGCTCTCTCTCTCTCTCTCACACACACACATAAATAATCATTTTTTTAAAAGCATTCAATAATTTATCCGACAATTGGAAGAACAAAAGAAGGAACTAACTCATGATTCACTTAAATCTCCATCGGAGAACTCTTATTTAAAATTCATTTTAAGAGGCATGTTTGGTCTGGAAGACAAGCTCTACAAAGTTTGTGAGACTCTTGCATAGGCAAATTGGAGTCCACTGCTAATGAAAGGCTAAGAAGAAAATCTCAAAAGACCATGTGCTATTTGAAATATCCATTAAAGAGAAGAGGTTTCTTGTTCTTTATCAGCAACCTAAACATTATCTGCTTCTGATTTGGGAGAACTGATAAAAGAAAAAAGTTGATTGCTATGTTTCTAAAGCAAAGGGTATTTGTATACTTTTTGAAGAGAAAATAGACTAGAGAGACAATACACATAATTTACCCCATTAAAAATTTCTTTTTTAAGAATCAGTTGTGCTTCTATACACTATACACTATCAACAAAATATCTGGAAAAAATAGAACAATTCCATTCACAATAGCCTAACAATAAAATACTTAGGAATAAATTTAGCCAAGGAGGTGAAAGGTCTATACATTGAAAACTATAAGAGTTTAATGAAAGAAATTAAAGAAGATACAAATAAATGGAAAGATACCTCATGCTCATGGATTGGAAGAATTAATATCATTAAAATGTTCATACTACCCAAAGCCATATATAGATTCAATGCAATCTCTATCAAAATTCCAATGGCATTTTTCACAGAAATAGGAAAAAATAATCCTAAAATTTGTATGGAACCACAAAGAACTTGAATAGCCAAAGCAAACCTGAGAAAGAACAAAGCTGGAAGCATCACACTTTCTGATTTTAAATTACACTACAAAGTTAGAGCAATCATGAAGAGTATGATATTGGCACACAAATAGGCACAAACGGATAGAAATCAAGAGCCCAGAAATAAACCCTCACATATACAACCAACTAATATTTGACAAAGGAGCCAAAGATACTCAGTGGGGAAAGGACAGTCTCTTCAATAAATGGTGCTGGGAAAATTGGATAGTCACATGTAGAAGAATGAAATTAGAACCCTATCTTACATCATTAACAAAAATTAACTGAAAATGGATTAAAGACTTAAACACAAGACCTGAAACTATAAAACTTCTGGAAGAAAACACAGAGGAAAAACTCCTTGACATTAGTCTTGGCAATAATTTTTGAGTATGACATCAAAAGCACAAGCAACAGCCAAAATAAGTAAGTGGGTTTCATCAAAATAAAAAGCTTCTCCACAGCAAAATAAACAATTAACAAAATGAAAAGGGAACCTACAGAATGGGAGGAAATATTTGCAAATCGTGTTTCTGACAAGGGGTTAATATCCAAAATATACAAGGAAATCATACAAATCAATAGCAAAAAATAAGCAATCCTATTTTTAAAAATGGACAGAGGGATTGTATAGACATTTTTCCAAAGACAGAGAGATAGCCAACAGATACATGAAAAGATGCTCAACATCATTAATCACCAGAGAAATACAAATCAAAGCCACAATGAGCTATCACCTCGTACCCGTTAGAATGGCTAACAGGTCACCACGTCATCAAAGACAGGAGATAACAAGTATTGGCAAGGAAATGGAGAAAAGGGAAATCTTGCGCAGTTGATGGGAATGTAAATTGGTGCAGCCACTATGGAAAGTGGTATGGAGGTTCCTCAAAATATTAAAAATAAAACTACCATATGATCCAGCAATCCCATTTCTGGATATATACTCAAAGGAAATGAAATTAGAATCTCGAAGAGATAGCTGTACCCCCATGTTCACGGTAGCATTATTCACAACAGCCCAGATATGGAAACAACCTACAGATGAATGGATAAAATCACACACACACACACACAATGGAGTATTACTCAGCTATGACAAGAAAAGAAATCCTGCCATTTGCAACAACACAGATGAACCCTGAGGACATCATACCAAGCGAAATAAGCAAGACAGAGAAAGACAGGTACTGTACGACCTCTCTTAAATATGGAATCTAAAAAAGATGAACTCATAGAAACAGAGCAGAATGGTGGTTGCCAATAGCTGGGGAATGGGAGAAACGGGCAAATGTAGATCAAAGGATACAAACTTCCGGTTATATACATGATGAATGAGTTCTGGAGATCTAACACACAGCATGGTGATTATAGTTAACAATACTGTATTACATACTTGAAAGTTGCTAAAAGACTAGATCTTAAAATGTTTTCATCACAAGAAATAAATGGTAATTATGTGAGGTGATGGAGGTGTTAGCTAATGCTACTGAGATAACCATTTCACAATCCCTATATATCAAATCAACTCATTGTATACCTTAAACGTACACAATGTTATATGCCAATTATATCTCAAAGCCAGGGGAAATTTTTCTTTTTGAGAATAATCCAGAAAGGAAACCATCAAAACAAAAATAACAAGAACACCAAGAAATATTTTTAAGTTAAAATGCCTGGTGATGGCAGACGTGGGGAAATGAGCATTCTTGTATGCTGCTAATGAGAGTTTAATTTGATACAAATTTTCTAAGGGGGCTGGGTAGTAATATATACCAAGAGCCCTAAAAATACCTCTTATTTTTTGATCTGGTAATTCCACTCCTGGGAATTTAACCTAAGGAAATAATGCAAAATGCAGGCTACGATTTATGTGTCATAATCTTCATGCAGTGTAATATACTAGAAAGACCTTGAAACAAACCAAATGGTTAACAAAGGAGAAAAAGTTAAATAAATAAATGATGGTACATCCATTTGTAGCGCAAACGTAGGTCTATCTCCTCTCTGCCCCTTTTCTACTTTTTATTTTCAAGGTCATCTTTCTCTTATTAAATGGAGGAAGGAGAATTGTTTTATGCTAAGGGCACTCAAGGTATTTGTCTCGTCATTTCCAGCTCCACTGTGGACTGTCATTTACTTCACAGATGGTCTCCATTTAGAACTGCTCGATGTAGCCACCTCTAAGGATACTGTGGAAGCTGGACTTGGATTGGCCATACTTCCCTCTACTGACCTTTTACTTTATTCTTCAAACATCATGCCACAAGACTCTGAGTATAGCAGATTTTTCCAAGCTATTGGATTAGAGAAAATTATACAATAGGAATGAATAACCTAAAGCTGTATGCGATATGAATTGTCTCCAGTCTATGGGGTAATAACTCTAATACTTGAGTCTTTTGTGGAAGGGAGGAAGGTTCTTTTCACTGGTAACATTACATGTCCTCTCCTTCTCTATCCCTCTTTTCTAATCTCTTCCCACTGAACCTCCATGCAAGTTGTAGAAACCCCTCATCCAATCTGTAAGAGTTAATCTCCCCACCCCCAGGGGTACACGTCCTCTAATTCAAATTATCCATTCTAGAATAAAGTCCTATTTGGGGTTGGGGGGAGAAGGAGGCAAAACTTCAGCAGAAGCGTCAATAATGGTTTTGACAATGCAATCTGGAAGGGATGGGCAAAGGCAGGGGTGGGGAGTGTAGGGAGAGTAGCAATCTTAAACTCACGGAGCACAGCAGGGTGAGTATAGATACTCAGCGTCTGGTCTGTCTCTTTTGTGATTTCCCCTTCATTAAGAATTGCAAATGTGCCTCTTTGTTCTCCCACTTTTCCAGCAAGTAACTGTTGAACAAAGTGTATAACTTCCCAAGAATAAATAGTATTTTTCTGAAATAATAGTTTAAGTCAATGGCTCTCAACCTGACTGCACATTAGAATACCCTGAGAGGCTTTTCAAAAATTTCAGTGCCCAGGACCCACCTCCAAAGACTCTTTTAATTGCTCTGGTACAAATACTCAAATTAAGCACTGGAAATTATGCTAGAATTATTGAAAAAATTACTGAATTATACTTTAAGATTTGTTCTGAAGCTTGCTTCCTCTGGAATTTAGAGTCTATACAGGCTTTCTTTCTTTTAATGTATGCAAACTTTGGGTTATATTTCACGAGACCCAAGTGTTTGGATAGAACATTTTTTATCATAATATCTTTAGTTGATCATAATATATTTTAACTCAAGTATAATTAACATATGTTATATTAGTTTCAGGTGTACAATATAATGATTCAGCAATTCTATACATTCCTCAGTACTCCTCCTGATAAATGTAAATCCCCTTCACCTATTTCACCCATCCTCCCTGACAACCAATAAGAGGTTAGTGTCCAAAATATATAAAGAACTTATACGACTCAACACCAAAAACCAAATAATCCAGTTTTAAAAATGGGCAGAAGACATGAACAGACATTTCTCCAAAGAAGACATACAGAGGGCCAACAAACACATGAAAAGATGTTCAACATCGCTAATCATTAGGGAGATGCAAATCAAAACTATAATGACTATTACCTTTTCACCTGTCAGAATAGCTGAACTCCAAAACACAAGAAATAAAAAGGGCTGGCATGGATGTGGAGAATGAGGAACGTGTCCTGTTGGTGGGAATGCAAGCTGGTGCAGACACTGTGGAAAACAGTAGGGAGGTTCCTCAAAAAATTAAAAATAGTTATACCATATGATCCAATAATTCCACCACTGGATATTTGTCCAAAGAAAACAAAAACATAACTTAAGGGGCACCTGGGTGGCTCAGTTGGTTCAATGTCTGACTCATCATTTTGGCTCAGGTCATGATCCCAGGGTCATGGGATCAAGCTCCACATTGGGCTCCCTGATTAACATGGAGTCTGCTTGAGATTCCTTCTCCCTCTCCCTCTTCACCCTCCTCCCCACCTGCTCCTTGTGCGCACACACTTTCTCTCTAAATAAATAAATAAATCTTTAAAAAAAAAAAAAAACGACACTAATTCAAAGGGATACTTGCATCCCTATGTTTATTGAAGCATTATTTACAACAGCCAAGATGTGGAAGCAACCCAGTGTCTATCCATAGATGAAGGGATAAAGAAGATGTGATATATACACACACACACACAATGGAATATTATTTAGACAGCCTTTCTTAAAGAGAGCTCAAGGAATATCAGTTTGGTGAGATTTCAACAGGTATTGGAACATAAAAAGAAAATTTTAAAGGTTCTGTGCTCAAACAGGTTTTTGAAAAATCCAAACTCCAAAAGAAAATAAATCTTCCTTTGCTGCAGACTTCTCAGAGACTTTGATGTGTCAGTATACACAGTGACTCTCCAAGAGGCTATGTATAGTATGAAGTATTTTCTAAACTTGCTTGGAAATAAGCATTTTTGTTTGTTCGCTTGTTTTGTAAGATGGCTCTAGGAATCTCTGTCCAAGAAATACAGGTTGAAAAATACTAGCCATCATTTATCACATTCTTTTTGTTGAATAATTTAGAGAAATTCTTTTTAAATTATTTAAGAAGCAAATTATTCACGTTATTAACCATATCTTTGGCTTGATCTTTAAGATTTCACTTCTCTGTATAGTAAACAGACTTACTGAATGTTGGATAATCAGACAAATCCACTGATACTCTTTTCATTGAAAAGTGGAGTCCATATCCCCTCTCCTTAAACATAAGTGAATTTATGATTCTATCAGCCTAGAAGATTATGGAGGCTAATCATAAAGACCCATGCAGCTTTGGCCTTGTTTGCTGGAACATTTACTCTTGGAGCTCTAAGCAACACGTATGTTATAAACTGAATATGCACCCCCCCCCCAAATTCATATGTTGAAACCCTAAACCCTAATGTGATGCTATTAGGATGTGGGGCCCTTAGGAGGTAAATAGGTCATAAGAATGGACCTCTTATGAATGGGATTAATGTCCTTGTGAGAAGAGACAGGAGAGCTTGCTCTCTGTTTTGCTTCTTAAAGCTATTCTCATTAGTTGTTCAAATATTCCCAGCTGCAGCCCCAGACATCCTGAAACAGACAAGCTATCCCCACAGTGCTCCGTTAAAATTCCTGATCCACAGAATTTGTGAGCATAGTAAGTTTTGGGGTGGCTTATTATGCAGCAGCAGATAACCAAAATGGTCTAAAAGAAGCTGTAAAGACATATGGAGACTTGACCACAATTTTAACAAAGCACATTGAGAGAAGAAAGATAGGAAGGGGCATAAGGAAGACAAGTCAGCTCCACAGGTGCATGGGAAAGACTCAAATAGATGCTCTATTCCTCCCAATTTCAGAAAGATGGCCCCACGATATCTATCAGGAGGAGAAAGCTAGTGGCTGGCAGGGAAATAGGCTGGGACGTCAAGGTCCTTGGTTTACGCCTTGTTGACATGACAGACAGTGCTTCCATCAGTACCTTGCGATCTGCCACAGCGGCCAGCCAGCCAGCCAGGAGGAGGGTCTTGAACCCCTCTAGCTTGCGCTCCTCTCAGCGTCTTCTCCCCTGGCTGGCAGGGCGACTTCCTGAAACACGCCCACTAGGATCCCTCCCTTCCTCCCCTGCAGAGGTCACCAAACTAGTGCTCTCAGCGCAAGAAAGGGATTGGTGGCTTGATTGTTAGAGGGAAAGAGGAATAGCTTCCAGCCATGGCAGTGGAAAAGTCAGGTCTTTAGGGGGATCATAGAAGCTGTTTTCTTACTGTGGAGTTTGCGTTCTTATTTGTATACCCCGTTATCACAGCTGGGTTTTCATCTGGATCCAGAATTATCATAGTCTGAATTATCCACATATTTATATTCTCATCTGTATTCCCACTTACTACATTTACACTCTCAGCCAGGTGAAGCTGTCTAGCCTCATGAAGGTAAGGGAGGAGGCAGAGGAAGGGAGTCACTCTCCTGTCTCTTCTGACAAGTAAATGGAAACAGGAAGAGTTCGAATCATCATCTTCACCATCACCATACTTGACATCAACATCACTATCCTCCCCATCCCAGGGGTTACATTTACCAAGCACTTCCTGTGTAGCAGGCATGGCACTTCTGCCAATCGACCACCACGACAGCACTACGAGCGATGTTCACAAGTTCACGTGGCTTGCCTAAGGATGCAGCTAGTGATGCCTGAGGTAGGATTTGAACCCAGGCCTGTCTGAATATAACCAGGGCAATGACTCTGGCTTCAGAGACCTAGTCCTGCTGCCTGGCTCCTGTCTTGTCCCCACCCCCTTCCTTCCTAATGGGATTGACTTGTTTCCAGACACTTCTGGTCACAAAGGGAAGAGGTTCTCTCAAGCCCAAATTTGGGGGGCAAGGGGAGCCATTTTCAAAAATAGAAAAAATGGTTGAACTTCATGGACCTGTCAGCAGTTCCACTAGAGAATAACAATCATGGCAGTAATAGCCGGCATTTATTGGGCACTTACTGTAGCCAGGTTCAGGTTAAATGCTTATGTTGTGTTCTCTTATGAGAATTAGAAGGAGGAGGAGGAAGAGGGGGAGGAGGAAGAAGAAGGAGGAGAGGAAGAGGAAAGAGAAGGAGGGGGAGGGAAGAGAAAAAGAAGCAGAGGCAGCAGCTTTCAGGTTGGGTCTCATCCTTGGAGCCAGTACTTTATGAGACCACACTAATCCTATGCATGTCACTTTCTGCCTCAGTTTACTCACCTGAAAAGTGGGACAGTATCTATTTCCACTTTATGAAATTATTGTGAGGATTAAATGAATTAATATTTATGAAGTACTTAGTTAGCATAGTGCCTGGGAAGTAGCGAGTGCTATGTTAAGTGTTGGCTTTTGTTATTTAGAGAATAAAAAAAAAAAAGAAAAAAAAATCAGTTTTTTATAAGAAATAAGAAAAAAAATCAGTTCACATCCCCCAGTTCCCAGCTCGGTCCCTGGCTCACAGCAGGCTCTCCAAAAATGGCTGTTAGATGCTAGATTTCTGTCCATGGCTTCCTTCTCCACCCTGTCCCAATGGTTCATAGCTCCACATATGGAAAACTAGTCTTCAGAAGGAAAAACAGCCCATGGAACATGCATTGGCAGGAGACTTTCTCCTTCCCACTCCCTATTTTGCCCTGCCGTGCCTTGCCCTGCCCTATCTGGCTGGTCTAGCCCTTGTCCAGACTGGCATGATGATCACTCTCACCAACCCCTGCTGAGCCTGTCCCTTTTCACCATTCACTGCAGAGAACGTAGCTGGGGTCTAGGAAATCTCCTCCTGCTGGTGAGCACAACTCAGTCTCTGACCCAACCTTAGAGATGGGGTCTTCAGTCCTCATCGAAGGAGATCAAGTCGCTCAAATAGGCTGTGGGATATGGTTCTCTCATTTTGCAGATGAGCAAACAGGCTCAGGGGATTGAGTGACCCAATGTCACTCAGGTATAAGTAGGATGCCAAGATTTGAGCTCGGGTCTATCTGATTACAAATTCAAGTTCTTTCCACTATAATATTTCCCTCTTCTGCACCTGTCCTACTTCATTCCCCTTTTTTTCAGCTTTCTGTGCAAATTTGTCGATTACTTCTAGGAATTTGCCCTTTCTGCATTGGTTGAAAGGAGTAGCCATCTCCACTAATTTGCAACCTGTGAAAATCTACCCCTCCCACAAATGTCCTCATGCTCTCCCCACCTCCAAAACCTCCTCTGTGCACACACCCATGATACTGCAGTTCCTTGGTCTTTTTTATTTTTTTGGTTGTTGCCATTTCTTTTTAAATCCTACCAAGTGGACTGGGGGGTGGGGAAGTCAAATAGTTACTATATTTATACAGTGAATGGGTTTAGGTGATAATAAAGACAGATGTTGCTATAGCAACTAACGTTCCAGGATCCCATACACATCTTCCTGGCTTTGTGCAAAGTACACTGGGTTGTAGCTAACGTCTCGCTGACTGGTCTGTGCAGAACAGGACATGCTGACCACTGCGGTCAGGTCAGGGACAGATTACAAACACGGGGCTCTTTAACTACCAAAACACTGGCCGCAGCTCACAGGCCCAGGCCGACCTGGCTGCCAGCGCAGCCGCCGGGAGCCATCCAGAGGCTGCCCTGTCTCCTCCCTCCTGGGGGAACTCTCTCCCTTGCTCACCATTTCTTTCCCTCTTTTTCATGCCGATTCTAAGTTATACTAACTGCTTAGTGACAGCTGAGGTTATTTTCTGAACACTGCCGGCGGTAGAGGGGGTCACGTATTCGCTTGGACCACGGCGTGCCTTGGTCAGAGAGAGAAAGCCCGGGGCACGCCCTGTGAGCTCTGCAGGTGGAGTAGCCCAGGCCCCTTTCCCTGGGACCTCTCCCCTTCTTGACGCGAGTCCCTGCCAGAGAGCCCCCCTCCACCCTCCCAGCCCCAGGTGCCCAGTACCACAGGTGTGCTCCCCATTCACACGGTCAAAACTGCCCTCCTTTACACCACACAGAGGGGGAAAGGCCTGGCCGGAATTTAGAGGGCATGTGTTCTGGCCACACATGACACCCAGGAGCTGTGTGACCTCCCTGAGTCCTAGTCCCTGTCCAGGTGAGAGAGGGCCGCCTCTCAGTGCCAACCTGGTAGGCTTCATTCACAAGCAGGGCAAAATGAGAACACCTGGGAAATGCACTTCCCACTGAGATTTGCCTTTTTTCACAAAATAGAGGAGCCTTAACCCCGTTTTCTTGTCTGTGAATTGAAAACAACGTCTGTCTCCTGGGTCTGTTTCTGGATGATCTTACCTACTGCATGCTTCGTACCACCGCCTATTTGTAATGGCTCCCAAACACCTGCAGTCCCAAATTCCCAGCCCAGACCTCTTTCTTCAGTCCTACATCCACATGTCAAGCTGACATGCCAGCTGTGTGTCCCTCAGACCCCTCAAACTCACTATCTCCCCAACTGAGCTCATCAGCTTCCCCTAGGAATCTTCCCTCGCCCTGTGTTCTCCCTCTGAAGCAAGAGCTCATCTTCTACTTCTTCTTCTCCTCACACACCCACGGGACCACCAACCACCCAGTTCTGCGGAGTTCACCTCCCAAGTATTTCTGGATACCTTCTTTCCAAACCTGAAATAATTGCCCCAGTCCTGACCTTCAGTATTGCTAGTCTCTAATGGGCCTTCCTCTCCCTAGCTTTGTCCCCATTAATCCCATCTTTCCCACAGATTCCACAGGGGCCCTTTCAACATGCAGAGTGATAATGTTGTCCCCTGCCACCTACAGAAAAATCCAAACTCCTCTATGAGGCCCTTCAGAATGCCGTCATTGCCATCTCCCCAGCCTTGCTAATCTCCACACCTCATTCTCCTCATTCCTGGATGACGAACATGCTTCTAGTCCCTGACAAATCCATAGCACCCCTCACCACTGTGCCTTTGCTTAGCTTTGTGTCCTCTCTGCTTTGGATGGCCTCTCTACACACAGGTCCTTCTTTCTTTCCCTTTCCCCATTTTTCACAGTCAGGCTTTACCTCCTCCTGGAAGACCTCTCTGATTTCCCTGGGTGAGGCTTCTTGAAATCCACATGCATATCTCTTTTGTCACATTCACCGTACTGTCCTCTGTGTATAAGCTCATTTCCCCCACCACATGGTAAGCTCCACTGTGGCTTACCATGTAAGCCACCACTCATTCATCCATGTGCCTCCATCTCCCCGCTCAGCGCAAAGGCTCCAAATTATGTCTGATGGAAGTGTGAATGAATGAAATATTTGGAAGAGAACCTTTCTCTAAGAACTGAACTGAACCCACGGACATAAGAGCGCTATTTTTCTAGCCACCTGAACCAAGTGAAGGCAATATTGCTAAATCGGATGATCACTTGCAGTTCTGGCTACGATGGTCAGTTTTGTCTGTCGGCTAGGCCGTGGCAGCTAGTTCTCCAAGCCGACACTAACCCAGGTGTTGCTGTGAAGGTATTTTGTAGGTGTGATAAACATCTACCACCAATCGACTTTCAGGAGGATATCCTCAATAATCCTGTTGGGTCTGATCCAATCAGTTGAAAGATCTTTCAAGTAGAACTGAGGTTTCCCCGAGGAAGAAGAAACCCTGCCTGTGGATGGCAGTTTAGCGCCTACTGAGAATTTTCAGTCTGTCCTTCCTGAAGGCCTGCCCGATGGATTTCAGATTTGCCTAGCCAACCCTTACAATTGTGTAAGCCAAGCCCTTGCATTAACTCTCTTGTGACGCACACACACGCACACACATATATACACATGTATACAGTACTATTTACGTATACTATATATACGGCAGTATCATGTATTCTACCAGTTACGTTTTTCTGGTAAAATCCTGACTCATATACTAGCCTTCAAAGGCCTAGAAAGTCCTCAACTTTGGACCAAAGCTCTTCCAGAGGGGAGCACACTTAGGCGCTCTTCCGATGTCCCCGATTTACAGTGCCCTTGCAACATCCACAAGAAGTGGGTGGTCGGTGGTGAAGATCACGCTTCCTTTGCTCCAGGAGAAACTCAGCACAGGCTGGTTCACCAGCTTTACAAGATGGCACAGTGGGACCACTTGTCGGGTCTCCCAGGCCAGGGCTCCCCAGCAGATCCAGTCTGAAGCATCAGTAATTTGTATTGATGAGAAGAAAAGGCTGCTGTAGATGATTGAACTTGGCCAATTAACAAGTAAACAAACATGCAATTGCAAGCCAGAGCCCTGGCTAACCCAATGTACTCTGCTCATTTAATTTGACATGAGTCATTTAGTTTTAATTAGGACAATGCTTCATGGTATGTTAGGAGGAGTCCTGTAGAATACGTTGTGAAAATAATGAAGCCTTAGCAGCAAATCCTGTTCGGGACTCCGCTATTAAACCTTCACCGAGAAGGGAAGCAAGCCTTCCAGGCTCTTTGTAGAAATGACTGGGCTTGGAAATTAGCACTGTTAGAAAGAGCAAGGTGAGACAGAGTCTGGCAAAGCCCCCAGACTCAAGTAAACCCTGCAACACTCAGCTCATGAGCCTAAGGACCGAGCCCACTGCTGAATCCCAGGATCACCCAGCTTTGGAGATCTGAACAAGGCCTGAAATCCACTCCCCAAATGCCCATGGGCCAAGACGGCAGGATGGACGCTGCCCAGGAGAACATTAAAACAGTCACCGGAAGGAGAATGTCCCAACTCAGATCCTAGTTGGTCACGCTCAAACTCCACTACCCTGAGACTTCCTTGGGAAACCATTTGGCCCTTATAGGAGGGAATCAAGATTCAGACCTCACTGTCTCACTAGTTGGATGAGAACTGGGCCTCTCCCCTTCTTTGTCTTCTTAAGTGTGCTCGCTTGAGTCATGATGAGATGGTTCTCTTCATGCCCAGGATCGGAGAGCTAGCTTTTTTTCCCTCCCTCTCACCCACCCAACTTCGGTTTGAATTCCACACCTCTAGTCTTTCCTTTTATCCTTTCTTACCCTCTTTCCAGCCAGATACTGGGGTATCCTCACCCCCTCCCTGGCTGTCCCCTGAGGAACTACTATCATTTATCCCTCAGCACAGAAGCATCCCCATCACCATTCTTCCCCCCATCATTCACAATGTTAACCTTGTTTCTCTCATTTGTGGAACAAGAAGATTGTCTTTTAAAGCAGTTCTAGGTACCACTGAATAAGTGGAAGATAACTTGCCTGGGGCAGGAGACAACTACTCTCATCTCCAAAGTCCCCAGCATGTTACAGAAAATGCACTGACCTGAGAGACATAAGGAATATGGCCTAGGCCAGCTTAGCACAAACTCTAAAGTCTTTGGTAAATCATTCACTTCTTGGCCTCAATTTCCCTTTTCTAAAATGAAAGAGTTAGACTAGACCATTTCCAAGATGCCAAAGGAGAAAAAGCTCATTTCCCCACATCCACCTCTTCTATACTTACTGTGCCACGACCTCTGTGCTGTGTCTCTCTCCTTTATCCTTCCCTCCCTTCCACTTTGCCTCCCTCCTTCCCTCTTCTTCTCCAGCCCTGCATGCCTCTCTCTCTGCCCCCTCTCTCTTTCTCTCCTTCTCCCCTCTCCCTTCCCACCAGTTGTCTCTCCCTCAGAATTCAGTGAGTCACCACCAAGGCAGACAATCTATAAATCTCTCTCTCCATGGTTCCGCAGACCCACCAGGTGGTATCTAAGTTGCTCGACCAGTGAAAATAGTCCCAGAACCTCTCCACATGAAAAGAAAGAAGAACATTGGTGGGATATCAACTACTATAATGGGAAAGCTTTAAAGGAGTCCACCAATCTTTGGGCCCCTTCAAAGTGAAAAAAAACAGGGAACTTCAATTCTTGGGAATAAAATTTGGAGCTCTGGACAGTGAATACATGTCATTTGCAAGGATGGAAGAGGTGTACAGAGCACCTTGACTGATTCGTGTGTTTTGTGAACTAGTATTGACGTTACTAAGTGCACGGCATCAAGTTGTTAATGAGTAAGACACCATCGCCACCTTCAAGGCACTCTGTGTCCAGTGGGGGAGATGGACATGACAAAAGGTAATTACCGTACAGAGAGGAGGCAGTGGGTGTGGGGGAGCACAGTGGAAGGCTACTGAATCCACTCAGGGGTTAGAGCAGAATTCTTGGAGGAGGGGACAGAAAACCTAAGACCTGAAAGAGCATCTTCATCCAACTCAGTATGTCTGTAGCATTTGATGCAATTAATACATCCTCCTTAAAATACTTTCTTCACTTAATTTCCTTCCTATTCAGCCACTTCTTCCTAATCTTTGCTGGGACCTCCTTATCTTCTGAATTTTCAGATGTTAGAATACCCAGCACTTGATTCTTGGACCTCTTCTCTATTGCTCTCACTCCCTAGGAGAGCTCAGCCATATCTTGGCTTTAAGTACCACCTGCTACTAGAAACCACCAGATTTTTATTCCTAGCTCTGACCTCTCCCCTCTAACTGCTTACTTAGCCTTCCCCTGCAAGGTCCAATAGGTATCTTCAACTTACAACGAATGGAACCGGACACTCAATTTCTACCCTCATTTCCCCAAAACTGCATTCCCCTCAATCTTTCCTCTCAGAAGAGTTCTCTTCTCTCATGTCAGCATCCAATCAGTCAACACATCTTGTGTTATCTCTCCCTAAACATGTATCCTGATTTGGCCCCTTGTCACCACCTCTACTGTTCTCACCTTGGGCCAAGCCACCATACCTCCCTCTGAGACTCCTGCATTAGCCTCCTATCAGATCTTCTCACTTCCATTTGGTCCCTAAAATCAGGGCGATCCTTCAAAATTATAAGCCAGATGATGTCACTCACCTGCCCAAAAAGCCTCTGTGGTTTTCTATGTCACTCAGAATGAAATCTCAATCCCTCCCACCTCCCCCCCTCCCCAGAAGAATCTGATGTAATCAGAGAGGCCCTCACCTCTCTGCTCTCAACTCCTACTAATGCCCCATCACTCTCACTAGTTCCAGCCACACTGCCTGGTTCCTAGTCCTTGAATGTGCCCAGCACCACTCCCCCACCTCCTCCTCCAGCTCTGCTTTATCTACTAACCATCTTTCCCCAGATACCAGCTTGACATTATCCTTCACTTCAAATGTTATCTCAGGTATGATCTTCGAGGAGTTCTTTTCCTGAAGGTACTAGACACGGAAGAAATCGAGAAGATGTTTTGGGGCCCTAAGGATTAGCAAAGCTAGGAGGCTGATACCACCTTACTCTTAGTCCTAAAGGACAAGGTAAGGAAACGGTGTCACCAGAGCCCCACCTGAGAGCGGCCGCCATGGGCATGACTGCGCTTGCTAGAGTTGTGGCTGGAACTATGGCTGAGCAGGGAGCAGGAAGAACAAGTACCTACCATTTCCCATCCTCGGGTCTCCTGTAGCTACATATCTTTGGCCAAACACAACCAGGAGCCAGAAGGCAGGAGAGCCCTGGTGATACAGTCCATGGAGTTCAGGTTCAAGAGCACACGCAGGGCAGCAAAGAACAGAGAACATATTTGGGGCAAATGGAGATTACTCAGCACCTCAATATTTCTGGTTCCTCTCCTTCCAGGCCCAAGGTAGGGTCCTGCATTCTCTGCCGAGTCCTTGAAATCAGGTCAATGTCACTTTCAGACGTAAGTGATCACATTCCCCCTTCAGCCTGCTATAATGACCAGGGACAGTTCAAAGCATAAAGACTTAGTCAGCCTGGGTCCCGTATGATAAGCATGTGCAGTAGAATCCCCTGTTGTCCCACAGTGGACATGTAGCAAGAACAAAAAAATAAGCCTTGAGATTTGGGGGTTGTTTGTTACTGCAGATGAACCTAGTGTGTTCTGACTGATACACTTCCTCTGCTAAAACAGCATCCTCCCTCACCCTTATACCTTACTATGCCTTGTTTTCTTCATCAGACTTAATACCACCTGACAAACTTCAACAGTTGTTACTAGTCTGTCTCCCTCCTCTAAAATGTAAACCATGGGACTTTGCTCACTATTAATCCTCAGCACCTAGAGCAGCACCTGGTTGGTAGCAGATGCCAAAATTCTTTGTCGAAGAGATGAACGAATAAATGAGCTCATAACGACCAACTTGACCTAGGAACATACTCAGGAATTGTGTATGGACAATTCAGAGGAAGTGAAAGATAAAACCATTCACTAAATTCACCTGGCTTAAGTCGTGGGGTGAATCGTGAAGGCATTTTGCCTCCAGGGCCCTAGCACTTGACCTCTCTGCCTCGCCACTTCCCCGAAAGAAGGGGACTCGGTGGGGAAGCAGAGGAGAGGCCATCCGGGCCCGGGTCAGAGGTTGGAGAGAGCCGGGGTATGCGACATAAGTGTTAGTTATGGCTGGAGCCAGGAGTGACAACCAGTAAACCACACAGGATAACAGGGAAAATTAGAAACTTCGCTTGGCTATGTAAAAATAATGCTAATTACAGTCATTTATGTGAATTGCTTACCATTTCTGCCTAATTAACAGGCAGCACAACAATTAGGTAGATCTTTAACTAATGTCAACCTAACTTTGTTGTAAGTTTTATTTGATTATAACTGTAAAAGCTAAAAACAAGAGCTTAGTCCAACAATGAGTTGGTTGTTTGTGAGAACGAATTCTCTGCCCAGAATTTAAAATTAGAAAGGGGCTACCTGGTCTTTTTTTTTTTTTTTTTTTTTTTGGACTATTTTTTTTTTAAAGATTTTTATTTATATATTGGACAGAGAGAAAGAGACAGATTGCACAAGTAGGCAGAGCGGCAGGCAGAGGGAGATGGGAGAAGCAGGCTCCCGACTGAGCAGGGAGTCTGACACAGGGCTAGATCCCAAGACCCAGGGTTCATGACCTGAGCCACCCAGGCACCCCCAGAAGGGAGCTACCTGGGATTTACCAGTTATTGCCTGTACTATTTAGTGATCTTCCAGGAATAAGGGTTTCACCTGGACTAGAAGATTCTTGAGGCAGGTACTAATTTTTCATGGTATCATTATCCCTTCCGCACCTGAGCCCAGCTCAGCCCCGAATGGCGGGTAGCGGTGGCTTCTGGGCCGTTGTTCATCTATTGGTGGTCCTGGCTCATGTGTCTGAGTCTCCTGTCACTCTCTGGAGGCTGAGGATGTGAGATCGGCTGGAAGGTGCCATGTCTATGACTGCAGTAGACTGTGGCAGGAGCGGTTCCTAAAACCCTGTAATAGGCCTTCAGAAGAGGTGCAGTGAGGGTAGGAGAGAACATTCGGTGGCCTAAAACTAGCTGAGAACATCAAAATGTTAGAATAGAGAGCGCCAGCTGTAGCCCAGGATCCATTTTTGCCTTCTAGAGGGACAGAGTTTAGCCAGGCATATGGCATCCCAGATGAACGCCATATTCCTAGGCTTCTTTGCAGCTAGCTGTGGCCAGTAGGGTGTCAGCAGAAATGATGTGTGCAAAGTCAAGACCATGCATTGAAGAGAGAAGAAATGCCCTCCCCCCATCCTATTTCTCCTCTTTCCTCTGGCTGGTGTGCCGGCAGGGTGCTGGAGCTTAGGCAAGGCTCTTTGGACCAAGGATGCAATGCAGACATTGAGATGCCAGCGTAGCAATGACCAAAGGAGCCTAGTGGTCAGAACTGTGGGGCTGAGAACACATCGCCACAGAGCTGGCCGCCATGCACAGGCAACAGATGTAAGTCATCGTAAGAGCACAGAAAATAGTAAAATGTGGTAAGATAACTAGGAAGTGGTTCTGAGTATTCATCACTTTGTTTTTAATATATTTTATTCCCTTTCAAGTTTATATAATTTAATTTTTAATGAGGACTCTGTTTAACAACCAGCTCTCCAGATTTCTGAAGATTTGTGCCAGCTTCGGATCTTTGTTAGCATAACAAAATCTGCATCCTAACTAATACAGAGGTGATAGAGGAATTGGGAAATAGGTTGAGATCATGCTCTCAGATGTATGTGATATATAACTTAGCCCATGGGTGACCTGGGGTTATCTGAAAAATGATGTTGCCCCAGGGAAAACTAAACAAACAAATTCTACAACTTCTCCCGGGTATTATTTGAAAAAAATTCTTGTGGCCTAACTCCAACTTGAAGATACCCCGTCTTTGGAGAGCTGCTGTTCCAGGTGATTGCTGAGAGCCTTCCTGCTCTGAAGCCCAGTGTTCCTGCAGAGTTCGCTTGAGCAGCTCTGCCTCTTTCCCACCTGCTTCTCTTGGGACCTTCTCATACCAGTGTAGGGGCCAAGAGGTCAAAGCTCTGGTGAGAGGCATAGGGCCTGACCTAACCTCTCATTTATGCAAAACATAGAACAAAAGGCAAGTATTAGGCGTTCATTCAATAAATGGGCACAGATTAAATGGAACAAAACGTGTCTCAGAATAATGTGTTTAGTAGAAGCCCACATTGATAACCGTAAGAAAGGAAGCAAGGGAGGAAGGGAGGGAGGGAAGGAGGGAAGGAGGGAAGGAGGGAAGGAGGGAAGGAGGGAAGGAGGGAAGGAGGGAAGAAGGAAGAAGGAAGAAGGAAGAAGGAAGAAGGAGAAGGAAGGAAGGAAGGAAGGAAGGAAGGAAAGAAAAGAAAAGAAAAGAAAAGAAAAGAAAAGAAAAGAAAAGAAAAGAAAAGAAAAGAAAAGAAAAGAAAAGAAAAGAAAAGAAAAGAAAAGAAAAGAAAAGGAAGAGAGGGAGGAAGGAAGCGGAGAAAGAAAGAAAATCTCTAGTCTCATTCTACTAGACTTTAGGAACACAAAAAAGTAATTCAGAATCAAACCCTGTTGTTAGGAATCTTATACCTAGCAGGAAGGACAGATGAATAACTAAGTGTAATTCACTAGGTTTGCTCTGTAGCAGAGACATAGCCCTGGCAGTGCTTATTCTGCTGCTAGAGAAAATAACAAACAGGACGGAGAGGAAGTATGTTGAGGGGAAAGTGGACTTATGCTCACCTCCCAGCTCCATGGCTCACTGATCTGAGGTCTTGAATAAATTACACATCTTCTCTAAGTCCTGTTCCTCATCTTGGTACCTTGTTGGGGCAGTCAGTGCTCAATAACCATTAGAACACATGAGGAAATGAAAGATGGAGAAACATAATGATTCATCCAAGATCAAACTATAGTGGATGACAAATCCAGAATTCCAAACCAGGGGTGTGATCCCCAGGGTGCGTTGAACAGAGTAAGAACCTTGAGTTTTCTAGGTGCTCAATAAATACTTGTTGAATTAAGACTGAATTTCCAGAAAATTCCATACATTCCCATACCTTTTCACCTTCCCCCTTTAACTACAGCCCCCCCATCACTGCCTCGTGGCAGACAGTCACTCCCTTGCTGCCCTGCCTGCTGCTTCCTTGCAGTATATCAATAAACTTCTCTCTCCTTTAAAAAAGAAAGACTGAATTTCCAATTTAAAGTTAACTCTTGGGCGCCTGGGTGGCTCAGTGGGTTAAGCCTCTGCCTTCGGCTCAGGTCATGATCTCAGGGTCCTGGGATCGAGCCCCACATCGGGCTCTCTGCTCAGCAGGGAGCCTGCTTCCCCCATCTCCCTCTGCCTGCCTCTCTGCCTACTTGTGATCTCTTTCTCTCTGTCAAATAAATAAAATCTTTAAAAAAAATAAATAAATAAAGTTAACTCTTTAGGGGTGCCTGGGTAGCTCAGCAGGTTAAAGCCTCTGCCTTCGGCTCAGGTCATGATCTCAGGGTCCTGGGATCGAGCCCCATATCGGCCCCATATCGGGCTCTCTGCTCAGCGGGGAGCCTGCTTCCCCCTCTCTCTCTCCCTGCCTCTCTGCCTGCCTCTCTGCCTACTTGTGATCTCTCTCTCTGTCAAATAAATAGATAAAATCTTAAAAAAAAAAAAGTCAACTCTTTAAACATCAACTCATCTAGTGACTCAAAGGGGCACAGGAACCCCAATGTTTATAGCAGCAATGTCCACAATAGTCAAAATATAGAAAGATCCCTGATGTCCATCAACAGATGAATGGACGAAGAAGATGAGGTATATATACACAATGGAATACTACTCAGCCATCAAAAAGAATGCAATATCGCCATTTGCAATGATGAGGTTGAAACTAGAGGGTATTATGCGAAGTGAAATAAGTCAATAAGAGAAAGACAAATATCATGTGACTTCACTAGTGTGGAATTTAAGAAACAAAACAGATGAACACAGGGGAAGGGAAGGAAAAATAAGATAAAAACAGAGAGGCAGACAAACTGTAAGAGAGCCTTAACTATAGGAAACAAACTGAGGGTTGCTGGAAGGGTTGCTGGAAGATGGGGGGATGGGGTAATTGGTTGACAGGCATTAAAGGAGGGCATGATATAATGAGCACTGAGTGTTATATGCAATTGATGAATCACTAAATTCTACCCCTGAAACTAATAATTCAGTATATGTTAACTCAATTGAATTTAAATTAAAAATCTTAAAAATAAAATAGATAAAATTTTTAAAAAAGATAAAGACTTTTAAAAAACTAAAATAAAATTAGAAGAAAAAAATCATTTAACCATAACACTTAGGAAGGGCAAGACAGAGAGAGGTCAATGGACTTCCCAAGACCTCCCAGCAGGCCAGCCCCCAGGTCTCCCACCTCCTATCACTCCATCCCACCCGGGTTCAGAGGTCCCCTCCTGCTCTCCTCTGGACAGCACATCTCCCCTCTCTCCAGCCCATGACACTAGTGGTCGCTCATCAAATCTGTCCTCCTTGAGCTTTCGAGATGCCACTTGCTCCTGATTTCCTTCCCACTTCCTGTCAGCTCCCTCCAGTCTCCTGTCTGGGAAGCTCCTTCTCTACCCCTGTGATGCCTTCTGTGGCTTTGGAGGAACCTTGGACTTCCCTGTGCCTCTGGAAAGCCTGTGCCTCCCATCAGGCCAGTGTGGGCACTAGAGTAGATTTGAACTCCTGAGGCCAAGACTTACCCACGGTCTTGGGCTGCCTCTTTGGAACAGGACATACAGCAGATCCACTGGGCTGAATCTCTCAGCAATAGTGAAAGACCTTAGTTTGACATAAACCTACAAGATGAGGAAAATGAACCTGCAAACGTATTTTCCTTCTTACACTAACATTCAAGTTCAGTTCTCTTGTGGCCCACACCCTGTGCTGTCGGGCCTAGAGTCTACGATGTTCCCAGCCCCGTCCTTCTTGTTTTCATTTGAAAATGAAATGTTGCTCCATGTGCCATCGATCATATCGAGCTTTCCATTTTCCTCTGGGCATTTTTCTCCACAGTCGCAAATGCCCCTTTAAAGTCTTCGAGATGGTTTTGGCAAACATCCAGGCCAAAACCCCACACTTCCTGCGATCTCACTCCCTCTGTGCCAGCAACCCAGGACTCTGGTGTGTTAAATCCACCAATTTCATACTTTGAAAGCCCTCTGCAAAGCCAGCTCCTCCTGTCCCACGGCCTCCCTTCTTTCCCAAAGTCATAACCTTCAACAGGAAGGAAGGAGGTAAATACCTCATGAGCCCCCAAATCCCTCTATTTCTTACTCAAAATGTCAGTCTGAGGAGACACACTTGAGGTTTGTTTTTCACTCTGGACTGAATTGTCTTCCTGTGTGAATCAGAAGAAGTGGGTAGTCATGAGAGACTTGAAAAGCATGTTAAACCCTGTCACATTCCATATTAAAAGAGATGATGGGAATGTGATTTGTAAGTAGTAGAATACTAGTAAGATATTAGATGGTAACAGTTATTTGAGATGAGCCATCCAGGAGGATGGTGGCCTGTCTCCTTTTTAGTCCTGACTGATCAGATAACAGCTGACTTTATACCTTAAGAGGAGGGGTCACCAATCCTCATAACACTGCCTCCAGGGAGCCCACCAGGATACCTCCTACCTTCCAGATAGTGCCCACAGACATTGTTCTGTCGGGAGAGCATCTGTTCAACCAGGTAGACTAAACTGCTCTTGGATACAACTTTGTTTTCTCTAATTTGCCACTCGTAGGCCCTTGGGCTCCTGTTACATCACCAAAGACCTGCCCCTCCCACCACTGGTTAAATGACCAAGACCTTCCCACACAAGGCGTTCTTGCCTGGTGACTTTGCTTCATGGGTTTGCAAAATCACAAATGCAGTTAACATTTATTAAACAGTGAACACATCTGATTTAATTTGATCCTTACATCTATGCTATGATATTATTAACATTATTAACATATTACACTCTGGAAAATGGAGGCTGAGAAAGGTTAACTGCCTTTATTAAAGCCCCAAGCTAGTAAGTGGGAGAGCTCATTCTCTCAACTATTTTGTCAGCCCCCTCATAACTTCAGAGCTAAGAACACAGTGGTTTACAACTAACTGAAAACTGAGCCCCCTAACCTTTATTCCAGGGAGATCAGGTACGGAGCCAAGCTGCCTTGTTCGAGCTACAAACACACTTAGGCTGCTCAGATGACATCTGCTGCTTCTCAGACTTTCAAGTACATGGGAATCAGCTGGAGATCTGACCCAGAGGCAGGGTTCTGATTCTAGGTACGGTGAGCCTGAAAGCTACTGTTCGAACAAGCCCCCAGGTGCTGCAGTGCTGCCGGTCCAAGTATCAGTCTCTGAGCCTTACAAGTCTGGTGTTCTTTTCTTTTTTTTAATATATATATATTTTTTTAGTTATTTATTTTTTATTTATACATACAGAGAGAGATCACAAGTAGGCAGAGAGGCAGACAGAGAGAGATCACAAGTAGGCAGAGAGGCAGCCAGAGAGAGAGGAGGAAGCAGGCTTCCTGCTGAGCAGAGAGCCCGATGCGGGGCTTGATCTCAGGACGCTGAGATCATGACCTGAGCCGAAGGCAGAGGCTTTAACCCACTGAGCCACCCAGGCGCCCCCAAGTCTGGTGTTCTGACTCAACTAACTGAGCAGCGGATCAGACCATCCGCCAAGGCCGGCGGGGGAGGGGCCTTCAGGGCTGGAGGAACAGCGAGGGCAAAGACCCAGAATTCTCAGCGTGGAGCGTATGTGCCGTCAAAGGATGTCAGGTGATCAGAGGGCTGGGACCCAAGCAAATGGAAGAATGCAGTAGAACACAAGTCTTAGAAATCAAGTCTGGAAGGAAAATTTGGACTGAGAAGAGCCTCAACTATGATGCTAAGACATTATGGAGTCGAATTCACACATCTTTTTAACCACACCTCTTTTATGGTGAAATTATCCATTTCTATCTTCTTAGTATCTATCCTCCTCATTAGAAATAAGATGTGAAGTCTTGGAATTGTCTTTTTATCCCCTAAATTGCCTTTCACCTAGCCATCCTCATAATGAGTAGAGAACGGGAAACACTGGAGTTCTCTGAAATGGGAGTGGGAGGGCTGTGTCGCAGACATTAGGAATGGCAGATTGGAGACAGGGAAAAGGGTTAGGAAGTTGTCCCAATAGTCTGGGGGTGGAATAAGGAGGCTAGAACAAAAACGATGACTGTGGGAATGGATGAAAAGCAGAGAGGCATTCTGGAAGCAATCAATCAGACTGTGTTCTCATTGCCGCCCGTCTGCCCCATCCCTCTGGCTCTTTGCCCTGTGCTGTTCTTCAGAAGGTGGACCCCCGTGGACTGCACCATCCAGGCAAACTTTCCTTCTGCTTCCAGGTTAGATCAGCCAACGAGAGGCACCAGTAGGGGACTGGCGAGGGAGGAAATGGAGGAGAGAGGTCAGAGTGTTCCTCTCTATACCCCCGACCCTTTGCTTCCTCCCTGCCTTACCAAGTTTTCACAGTGACTGCATTCATCCATGACCACACCTTTAGTAGGGCAGTCCCTTTTCCATGATGCTGGCTTGGGCCCCACACCCTGTGAGGCTGGGATGCTATCCTATATGATGAAATGGCCAATGCACGGTGTTACTTCCCCAGAGTCAGATAACCCAGGTCCCGGAGCCAAAAGGCAAAGGTGAGAATGATTCCTTTTATTACCTAATAACACACTTTAGGGATTTTGGTTTTTTTATTTCCTTTGGGCTCAGTGACTATGACCCGCGATGCCCATGCCATGCTTCCCGTGGCCGACCTGGACTCCCCCGCAGGGGCGCAGGAAGGTCCCAGCATGCCGTTGAGCTTCTTCTCTGCCGAAAGCCTTTCTCCAGCATCGAGGGAGCTGGTTCCAGCCAGACAGTCTGGAGGTCAAGGAAAAGTTACTGTCTGGGTAGAAACCCTCTGCGAGTGAGGGATGGGAGCAGAGCCCCGGCCTCCCTGTTCGCTGGTGCGATGATTCTTAAGTGTTCCACATAGTTTCTCAGAGGGTCTCCAGCAGGACCAAACCCAGCTGCCCACAGGAATCTGCTCCTTCATTCAGGCATTATCGGCTTTTCTCCCTTCCTTGTCTCCCTTCCCCATGCCCTCCCTATTTTCTCGGATCACTTTTCAAAGAAACTACTTGCACCCAGGTCCCTGTCCCAAAGTTGGTTTTAGAGGAACCCAAGCTAAGAGAGTGCCTTTGGAGCAAGGCTTCCCACGCAAAACACAGTCTGCGCTACATTCAGATGGAGGCTGAGCCCGCCCCCAGCCACCTGGGGCTCAATGGACAGTCAGAGGGCAGAGGAGCTAAATGCACGAGAGGCACGTATGTGGGCCAACACCGCATTCCCTTCCCCTCCCAGACAACGAGAGTGTCCCTCGGCCAGTCTTGCTCCATGCCTGAGCCCCAAGGATGGCAATAGTTAGTGACTAATCATTAGATACAATTCATTTAGAGACATGAGTGGCTATGCAAACCACGTACCTATTTGTTCTTCGATCCATTCCCTGCCCTTTCCCTGCTTTGTCCTGTATCACAGAAGACTCGTTTCCCATACTCCTTTGCCCTCTAGCAGGTCCTGCCAGTGGGGGCACTTGTGCAAGACTGGAGGGTGAGAGGAAGGGAAGATCCCGGGGATTTCTCTTCTTTCACTGCTGGGAATGGCCTCCAGCTATTGTCTCCCCCATTACTCTAGCCGCCCCTTGGCTTTCCTTCCCTCCATGGCAATAGCCCTGGCTTCCAAACTCTGATAAGACACCCCCCTCCCTGGGTCCCAGGGGGCAGCCGCCTCCTGCCGTGCTGGTCCCCAAGCTCCCCCACGCCCATATGTCTCTTTAGTGCCTCCGATGTCTGTATAATTCAATACCCTCTGTTGAAAGACTAAGAGTGGCTTCTGTTTTCCTGACTGGGTCCTGACGGATAAGGTGACTTATCCAAGATCACACGACTGCTAACTGGCAGAGCAGAATCAAACCAGCTGTGCTGACCTGAAAGCCCTCCATTCTGTCCCCTACCGTGCCGTCCTGCCACCCTGATGGCCTCAGAGGGCTCCAGGCCTAGACATCTCACCAACACTTCTGCTTCCCCCTGGAGCCATGTATCCATCCTAAAAATCAGGATGTGGATTTGGATTTGCATTTCATATTTGGATTCAAGGGTTATCGTGTTAGTGACCTGATTGGCCTGGATCAGAGCTCATTTAGGACCTAAAACACAGCAATTACGAGGCCTGGAAGGGAGGCCTCGCTTTGTTTTCATTCATTTTCTTATTTTGTTTATCCATGTGTAAGAAAACCTCAAGGCAATTTAGAAGGCCCCCTGCCCCACCCGACCACATACAAATACACCTCGAAAATCCTCTGGGTTTGAAAGAGAACTCACTGACCCAGGACTTGGAGTAAGGACAAGATGTCGTCTCGGCCAGTGCACCCGCTGGACCGCGAGGCCCAGCCCACGCTGCTGTCTCCGGAAGATACATAACAGGCCCCAAGGACCCCGCCGTAATTGGCTTGGGTGTAGCTGTTTCTCTCCAATTCTCTTGCTGGGTGGAAATGATGAGAAGCAGCACGTTCCCAGCTCCTCCGCGGTAGCTCAACATGAACCCAGGCCTGACGAGCACCACACTGCGGCATAACGAGATCTCATCTAACGGTGAAGAGGTTTGGAACTGGGAATCAGCCCGTTAGTCGGAAAAAGCAATCGGGGAGGGTCAGAAAGACAGACAACTCCGTTCTGAGCTCTCCATTCGGTTCTGAGGAGGGTGCGGGTGCAAATTAGCAGCCCACTGAAGATGCAGTTCTAAATTATTCAATTTGACCGTCCCCTTGGCAGTGCCAGGAGGCTGGGGGGCCCTGAGAAGGGGCTTTTCTTTCTCCGCTTTTCAGAAGCTCTCCCCCTCTCCGCAAATCAAGCTCAGACCTTGTCTTTCTACTTGCTTCTCTGGCCTCTCAGAACAGTTATTATCAGCATGGCTGGTCCTTGAATATTTCTCCCTGACTCAAAAGGGATGTAGGAAATGGTCAGAAAGGGTAACCATTCCCACATTTGAGAAAGAGAGAGAGAATGAGAGAACAAGAAAGCTCTCTAGGTCTTAACAGCAGCACAGAAATAAACGATGAGCTTTATTCACCAACCTGACAATAGAATGCGCTTTGGCACAAAAGCCCAAATCCAAACCAGTTGTTACCGTAAGTCTGTCAGAGCAGGTGGGCGACAAAGGATTATCTCACACACATACACACACTCGCTCTCCACAGACAAAAGTGAAAATTAAACACAGGCAGAAAAGACAAATCAATAAGATCAGTAAGTACCACAGCTCGTAAGATATTAAAATCTCCCAAGGACATTTTGGGGCGCCTGAGGGGCTCAGTCAGTTAAGTGTCCAGCTCTTGGTTGCAGCTCTGGGCATGATCTCGTAGGTTGTGAGATCGAGCCCACACGACGGGCTCCCTGCTTTCCCTCTGCCCCTCCCCCCACTCGTGCTCATGCACACGTTCTCTCTCTCTCTAAAATAAATAAATTACTCTTTAATAAATAAATAAAAATTGAAAAATAAAATCTCTTCAGGACATTTTAAAAGTTCGTTCCCAGTTCCTGTCCCCACAAACTGGGCTTCAGGGGTCTGGGCTGGAGCGTGGAGGCCACACGCAGGCCTGCCAGGCAGCCCGGCTCTGGGCCCGGCTCAGGTAAGCACCGTGTCCTCCCAGGAAGGCCTGCCTGGGAACACTCTCTCCTTCGTTCATACCAAAGGGGGAGCCCTTCGGTTCTAGTCACACCCAGTGCAAGGTGGTTCCAAGAATTGAGAAAGAACGTCACAAGACGAGGAGACATCATTTGAGATTTTAAGATTCACACGTTTTCTGTATCAAGCACTTCCGTAGCAAACCCATGTCCCAGGCGCTTTTCTAAACACTTTACGAATGTTCCTTCACACCGTTCATGCAATCCTGCTACCAATTCTCTGAGGCAGGTACTCTTAATAACACCCCCTTTTCAAAGAGGGGCAAGGCCCAGAGGGGTCAGTGATTTGCATAATGTCATGCAATTAAGTGCTAGAGCCAGGATCTCAACCCAGACAGCCTGACTTCAGAAGGCACACACACACACACACACACACACACACACACAGAGGCCATTTGAACCCTTGTGTTCAACAAAACTGAAGTCCTTGAGGCAAGGAGGGCATGTTAGTCACCCGGCCCACAGAGCAAGCCCCCAGTAAGCATCACTAGATGGAGGGCTGCTCCGTGCCAGGCTCTGGGCTAGATATTGTCACATCGAGCTCCACATTAGCCCTCACCAGCCCTGCCTCAAACATGCCTCCTCGTTCTCTTTCCTTCTCCCTCACGGAAAGGTGACAAGTCTCAGACTAGATGATATTCACAGGCACAACCCTGCTGTGCTTTTCAAACTGTGTCTGCCTTCCCCGGCTGGGAACTTGTTCTGCCTTCCATCTCGTGGGATCCTAGGACACGCTTTCCTTGACAGGAGGAAAGACAGAGGAATGGGAGGCCCTAAAACAGGAAGGGAATGGAGATGCTGGTCTGAGTCGGAGCTTGGAGATGTTTCGGGGATGTCAGGTGTGTGGCCGGCCGCACCTGGCTGCAGTTATCCTCAGCAAACCGGGCACGCTGCCTCAACCCTGCCCCACCTCTTGCCCGTCAGCAACCACCATGCTTTTACTACACGCAGATCCCCTTATAGGATGAGGCAAAGGAGCATCTGAGCAATTATAGCTTGAGTGAATCTAAAGTTATACTTCTCTCCAGTTCAGAATGCTACCATGGCACCTTTTTTTTTTAAAGATTTTTTACTTATTTATTTGACAGAGAGAGAGATCACAAGCAGGCAGAGAGGCAGCAGAGAGAGGGGGGGAAGCAGGGTCTCTGCTGACCAGAGAGCCCGATGCTGGGCTCGATCCCAGAACCCTGAGATCATGACCTGAGCCAAAGGCAGAGGCTTAACCCACTGAGCCACCCAGGCGCCCCATACCGTAGCACCTTTTGCCACCAAGATAAAGTCTAGAATCCCCTGCTAGGCTTCCAGGCCTTCCCTAGCCATGCAACAGTTTCAACACACTCTCAGCCCTCTCCATCCCAATACCCCATGATGGCCTCCTAATTGGCCACTGTGTTTCTATCTATGTTCCTCCCAGTCTATTCTCAATGCAGCATCAGTGAAATCCCGCTGAAATGTAAGTCAGACCAGGCCCTGCTTCTGCTCAAGCCCTCTGGGTTAGGCAGAATTCTAAAATGGTCCCAAGATTCCTACCACTGGTGTGGGTGGGCCTGGTTTAATCAGGCGAGTCCTTTTAAAAGAAAGTCCAGAGGTCAGAGAAAAAGGAAGTCAAAGCAGCAAAGATGCCCTCAAAAACAGCCATGCTGTGAATAGGGCCAGGTAGCAGGGAATAGCAAGTGACCTCTGGGCGCTGAGAATGGCTCCAGGCTAATAGATAGCAAGAAAGTAGGGATCTAGGGGTGCCTGGGTAGCTCAGTCATTAAGCGTGTGCCTTCAGCTCAGGTCATGATCCCAGGGTCCTGGGATTGAGCCCAACATCAGACTCCCTCCTCAGCAGGAAGCCTGCTTCTCCTTCTCCCACTCCCCCCTGCTTGTGTTTCCTCTTTCGCTGTCTCACTCTCTCTATCAAATAAATATGAAAGAAAGAAAGAAAGAAAGAAAGAAAGAAAGAAAGAAAGAAAGAAAGAAAGAAAGAAAGAGGAAGGAAGGAAGGAAGGAAGGAAAGAAGGATCTCAGTCCTACAACAAGGAACTGAATTCTGCCAACAATCACGGAACTTGGAAAAAGATCCCAAACCTCAGAGATCGCAACCCCCACTGACAACTCGATTCAGCCTAGTGAGACCCTGAGTTAAGGACCCACTGAAAACATGCCAGAATCCTGACCATTGGAAATGGTGAGATAATAAATTTATGCTGCTTTAAAACCTTAAGTTTACGGTAATTTATTACACAGCAAAAGAGAACTAATATACCCTCCATGCTTCCCTTCTCACTCAGACTAAAAGCTTGAACCCCCAACCTCCTATTATTTTTGCCCCAGTTCACTCTGAGCCGGCCATGTAGACCAGGCACACACGCACCTCAGGGCCCTTGTACCTGCTGTTCCTTCTGCCTGGATGCCCTTCACCAAGGATCTGCACGGGTTCCTGTCTCACTTCTTGGGACCTGGTCCTTGCACCCACTCCACCTGCTGACCCTCTACAGCATTCTTTGCTTTCTTCTTCCCCAAAACTCTCTACACCTGCTAATAGACCACAAACTCACTTCCTTATTATTTGTCTTTTGCCGTAAGAATAGAAGCTCCCTGAGGACAGCAATTTTTTTTTTTCTGTTCACTGCCGCATCCCAAGCACCGAGCAAATACCTGGTACTTATGTGTTGAATGAATGAATGAGCCCCCTTTAATCCCAAATGTTCTCAGCTGTACAGACATTATGTACTTTTCAAGGCCTACAAGAAGCGCTACTTTCTTTATGACATGTTTCCTTCTTCAGCATCATGTACCCCCAACCTCCTAAAATAGCCATTGTCCATGCCACCGTGCTCATTTAACAGCTAAGTATACCCGCAAGTTTTTATGGGGCTTCATAACTGCTTCCCAGATTTAAGTCTCCTGTCTTCCTTATGTCTTCCCTCCAGCTCCACCCTGCGCTAGGTAGTTCGCTTCCTGAGGGACATTTTTTTTATTTAAAAAATAATGTACAGAGGCCCTAGAAAGTGCCAGGCCCTGGTCTTAGGACTGGGGATGCGAGGCACAGTCCATGATCCCGTGGAAATTGCAATCTAGTGGGGAGGGTGGGGGCGGAGGCCACTGGTGTAGTGGGCTCCTCAAAGCAAGGTACAGAGCTGAATAAAGTTGTTCTTGAAATACCTGTGGGTTGGTTGATTGACTGTTTGAAAGTGGTTGAGCTCTTCGTATGTCTGGGTGAAATGGGAGTGGAAGGGGTGGTGGGAGTTGGGACTGCAATGGGGGATGGATAATGTAGGAGGGTTCCCCAGAGAAGCAGAACCAATAGGATATAGAAAGAGACTGCATGAAAGATTTATTATAAGGAACTGACCTGCACCATTATGAGGCTGAGAAATCCCACGATCTGCTGTCTGCAAGCTGGAGGCCCGAGAAAGCCATGGCGCAAACCCAAAGGCCTGAGACAGAGGACACAACTATGCAAGTCCCAATTTGCATCCAAAGGCCCAAGAACTGGAAGCACATATGCCTGAGGGCAAGAGAAGGTGGATGTTCCCACTGGAGCAGAGAGCAAATTTACCCTTCCTCCACCTTTGTGTTCTGCTCAGGTCCTCAAAGGACTGGATGATGCCCACCCACATAGGTGAGAGCAATCTTCTTTGTTCAGTCTATGGATTCAAGTGCTAATCTCTTCCAGAAACACCCTCCAGACACACCCAGCTCTCTGGGCCTCCCTTAGCCCACTCAAGGTGACACATAAAATTGACCATGGCAGATGGCATTGACAAGAAGCACACGCCCTCTGCATGTTATATGAAATTCCAAGAAGTAGCCGTATCCAAGATAATGAAATGATAAAGCTCTCTCTGTCCTAACTCATTTTGAGATCCCCACGCAAGTCACCAGAATGTGGGGAGGACTTCAGGGAAGTACTTTGCTGGAAAGTGACGCTAAATTTGCCACAGTTCTCATGGGCCTCTCTTCCTGGGGGAGACTTTCAGGAAGAAGGTTAATGAGACAAATTGTAGTTCAGAAGGAAAATTAATGGAACAAATTACAGCTCCCACTGCTGCAGCTGCTCTCGGGGCCTCAACGTCTATGCAATGTCTCCTTCTGCCACTATCTACTGTGGATGTTGAAATGTTCCCTCATCTTCAGTTAGCACCTTTGCTGGTTTCATGATATTGGCATAACTTGGACCCTCAGGCCTGAAGGTCTGAGTCCTATTCACCTTGCCCTTGGGGTTGCTATACTTGTCTATTTACCATCAAAGTTAAGGTTGGGAATACCCAGGAGATACCCAAGGTACCATGACCTGCCTCCCTGTCTCCACTGTGTAATAGAAGCTCTACCTCCCCCGATAATCAGGGTCAATCATCCCCGTCAAGACGGTAACTTCTTTCCTGCTAATCCCTGGACATAAGGAGCCTGAAGTGCCAGGTGGAAGCTGAAGTTATGGTTCATGGAGTTTCTTGCTGAGTCCCCAGTGGAAATGGTCCCACTTTGAAGATGGGGACCTTTAACCTTGCAAAACCCAGCGCTGTAGGCACAGAAGACACAAATTTCTTATATGGGCCATTGGGAATGTAGGGCGGCTCCTGCATCCTTCTTGGTCACCGAACTCATGAATTCTTTCAATCTGGGATACAGCAGCACAAAGGCCTTTGATTCAAGATGTGTATTATATCCTAGGGTATGACAACTCATCTTCAAAAATATCACGTCTGAGCTGGAGCTTCAGCTGTTTCTCCAGTAGGCCATCCCAAAGCTCTACCATCCTATTGGTGTCGAGGTTACCCAGCATGATATATGACCAATGTATTCCGTGGTGATGGATCCACTTCTTTCCCTCCTTTTCTGTAAAGTGGATATCCTGATCTGGTGTGACTTTATGTGAGATCTTGTGTACATCCTCAGATCATGGTATTGGCAGGAAAGGCAAATCCATGCTCGGAATGAGTATCCACTCATGTCGGAACAAATCGCTGATCCTTCCAGAATGAAAGAGATTCAATGTAGTCAACTTGCTACCTGGACCAATGGTGCTAAATTGAGAGCAAGTGTTGGTTTCTCTTGCTGTAAGTTGGACGTTTGGTAGCAGTAGCAGCTGGATTCGCCTTGGCAAATGGGAGCCCAGGTTATCCTCGGTGTCTGCCGCCACGGCCACCTCATTCCTATTCTCATCACACCAGCACTGTAGGGGCTGATGACAGTTGCTGAGTGAGAGCAACTGTCTGGGTCATTTTATCAGCCTGCTTGCTTAGTGTCTCTCCCATCATAGATGCACTCAGATGGGTGTTAACACATGATACGAAGATAGTCATAATTTTTACATGTTCCCACGTGTCCATCAATAGGCTCTACCCCAGACATCCTTGTTCCCAGCATTTCAGTCTTGCTCCTTTTAGGTCACTGATCAGTTGCCAGATTATTTGCCACTACCCGTTAGTGTATATATATATCCTGGATCATTTCCTTTCCACACAGCGTGGCTGGTCAGGTGTAACCCTTGGAGCTCCACCCCCTGGGAGGATTTCCCTCACCTCTGTCTTCCCAGGCTATCCCCGAGGAGGGCTGTAGCACAGCTACTGTGCGTCTTTTGGCTTGAGCCCGGACACTAAGCTCACAAGTCTATAATACAAGATGGGCTTTTCGTTCTCTGTCAGCTAGTCATAAAGGATTCGCCCCTATGGCTGGAAGTGTGAGCTAAGAGAGGGGCCCTGGTGAAATGATGGTGGAGGACGTGAGATCTCAGCTTCCCGTCGTGCAGCTGGCGTGTGCCCTCTGGTTCTAGTCATAGTCGATCTGATGTGCCACTTCCACTTTACGATGAACCACATCCATGCCAAGTAGACATTTGGGGACTGGGAACATGACCACAGGTGAGTCCAAAAGACTCAACAGAAGCACGGAGAGCTAGACCTTGGCCAGAACTTGATTTACTAGGTGGTCTTCCTAGGCTTACCTCAACTGGGGGACCTTGGTGATATTTTGGGTGTCTGAGTATCAGTGTCAACTCAAACTCTATGTCTAACTACCCATAAAATATTTGGGTATTTTCCTTTCCTCGGAGTATAATTATCAGAGTAAATCATTATAGACCTTTTTAGGGGGAAGGACTGGTAGAGTCATTACTATGTATATGCGCAGAGGTGCTATAGGGTCCTTCTTCCTGGGGA
Organism: Potos flavus; assembly: GCA_028534135.1. Lineage (NCBI taxonomy): Eukaryota > Metazoa > Chordata > Mammalia > Carnivora > Procyonidae > Potos > Potos flavus. The sequence goes on from CM052893.1 coordinate 22,636,590, forward strand.
CATGTCCTCTCCCTCAATCAATGAGCTCTGTGTCTGAAAACTAGCTCAGATCCAGAAACCAAGTAAGGAACCCTTAATTTTTGTGGGGAAACTATCCTGATCATCTATCCTTGGTTTCTTTTGCTGAGCCAAGTTGAGTAGTACTCTTGTTTGCTGCTCATATATTTTGCCCCTAAGGATACGGTGCTCCATTAAGCATCTCCACAACTCTTTGTGGGTCAGGCCCCTTTGGCTACCGCTCTGATCTTGCTGCTCACTGTAATAATTTTATTGACAATGGCATTACAATTATTGCATCCATAAATAGCTTCTGAAGGGTAAGTACTGCCACTTGGCCTCAGCTGTGTTGGCATCCTATTTCCTCTGCTATCAGTGAGCCTCGTTCTGTAATGGTCCCTCCTACCACCAGCTCTGGCCCATAGAGATGAACCAACGTCAAACAGTGATGTTGGGGCCTCTCTGTCACTGCATTCTTTAATGGTGTGTCTTTATCTAGTGGTTTCCCAGCCTCCCTTGGTATATCCATTCAGCACGTCTGCATCCCTGAGTCTTTTAATTCCTTCTCTACCATTTACGATGACCACGCTGGCATTTTGACCTTATGAAGGTGAGCCATCGTTTTTGAAGGCTTCTAAGAGCCATTACAGCAGCAAGTTTATACCATCTGATTAAATTATGTGTCTCATGAGCATTTCCGAATCAGTGTTTTCCTGTATTCACTCTTACATTCTGCCATGCATGATTAAACACTCTCAGAATCTGGTCTCATGTACTCCTTTGGCTCCTTCCAGTACATGCTGGCTTGATTTGGGAGATGGTCCCCTTTCCTCCCCCTTTCAAGCTAGCAAATCCCTGACTGGGTTGTTCTGTGACTTAACTCTAGTTATAGGCCCAGTGGCCAGGAGGAAGCAGGGACAGATCCTGAGGGAAAGGGAATACATTCTATCCTGCAGGGAAGAGGCCTTTGCATTGTCTTCAAGCAAGGATGGGAGTGCTAGCTTTCAACAGAGATGGTGGCCAAATTCCACAGGCTCAGAGAGTTCCAAGGAACCTGAGAAGTTGAGTTTGGGGGACATTGACACGGATATCCATGTGGCAGGGTCCCATCCTTTCCCAACCAGGGTCCTGACGTTGGCATAGCAGACCTGCTGTGTTTGGGAATTTAGCCTTCTTTAGAGATCAGCCACACTGACCATTAAGTACTGGGCCTTAGCCTCCACTTTCTCTGCACTTCCTCTGTAGGATGAGAGCCTTTTTATATGAAACAAGGAGGCTTTCACATGGTTTGAGTTAACTGCTCTCAATCTCTCACTTTCTTTTTCTAACACTTCATAAAGCTTAGCAATAGCCATCTGTGGAAGCAGAACAATGACCCCCCCCAAAGATTTCTATGTCCTAATCCTCAGAACTCATGAATATGTGACCTCACGGGGCAAAAATGACTTTATAAATGTGAGTAAGATTAAGGAGCTTGAGATGGGGAGATTATCCTGGATTATCTAGGTGGACCCAATCTGATCATTAGAGTCCTTAAAAGGAGAGCTGCAGAAAACTAGAAATGGCAGAATAAGAATTCCACGTACCATTACTGACTTTAAAGATGAAGGAAGGAGCTGTGAGCCAAGGAATATAGTCAGCTACTAAGAGCTATAAAAAGTAAGAAAGCAAATTCTTCCCTAGAGCCTTCAGAAAAAAATGCAGCCCTGCCAACTTATAGGTAGGTCAGTGAGACCAGCGTCAGATTTCTGACTTATAGAATTGTAAAGATGATAGATTTGAATGGTACAAGCCACTAAGGTTGTGGTAATTTGCAACAGCAGCAATATAAAACTAATACATAGTCCAGTTGTGTTTATAGCATTATTTCCCTCATATTTTTCAAACACCTGAAATATAGCACCAGCTAGTGCATTTTCTTCTACTGATACACGATCCAACTCATCACTGGTGAAAGTTAACCATTGATTCTCTGTGCCTGCCTGTAACCAATGATAGGATCCTCATTGTCAAATGGGAGGTGAATGATCCAGCTCCAAAATTCCCTCTTAGTTCCTACTTTTATGGAATGTTCCTTAAGAAGCTATTGTAAGCACTGGGTGTTATATGTAACTGATGAATTATTGAACTCTACATCTGAATATAATGATGTACTATATGTTGGCTAATTGAATTTAAATTAAAAAAAAAAAGAAGCTACTGCAAGTTGGGTCAACTAGAAAGCAGACTGTGTGAGAAAGAGTTTACCGTTCAGGAAGATATAAAACAAGAATACAAATCAGGCACTCAAAACTTCTACAACTTTATCTCTCATGCATTATTTCTTAAAAAGCTACTAGAAGATATGTCACAGCAACATGAAAGCATTAATAAGAAAAAAAATAAAGACATAGGATCCAGAAAATAGGCTGCAACACAGGAGAGAAGCAAAGGCAATTCCCTAAAATGATGATAAATGTTAATAGCTGCACAGTAAAACTAGCAAGAAAGCTGATTAGAGAAGGTATTCAGCAATCTCCAGAAAACTTTCCAAAAGAAATAACTGGATGGAACTGATAGGTTTCCTGATATGATTAACTGTGCTAAAGTGAGATTTAGGGTTCTGTAGGGTGGGAATTGATTAATGATAGGTACTGTATTAGGGTAAGCTGATCTATAGAAACAAATATATCCCCCAAAAGTCAGTGGTTTAAAAACAAGTTTATTTCTTTTTGGTGTAACAGTCCTGGGCAGACATTGAAATTGGTGCATAATTCTCACCACGCATTCATCAGTGACTCTGGTTGATGGATGCTCTGCCATCTTCAAAACATACTTTCCAAGGACACCCTAATCATCACCTTCCCAGTCAGCCACAATAGGGGGTGGAAGGAACATGGAGGAGACTGGAGGAGGTTTTTATGAGCCAGGCCTGGAGGCAGCACACATCTCTGCCATTCATAGGACCATACTTAACCAGAAGATAGACTAGGAAATGTAGCCTAACTGAGATCCAAAGAAGGGCAGAATGGATTTTGGTGGAGAGCTAGTAGTTTCTGCTTTAGGTACAGAGAGGGATAGGATCCACTTTGATGGGGCCTGAAGCTTATATAACTGGGGCAAAGGGGACTTCTTTAAAGAAAAGAATATAAAACCACAAATATAAAATGTCTAGAGTCCCTACCAGGGCCTTTGAAAGAGACATGTGCAAATAAGGAACCCTGAAGCTTGAACTCTGCCCCTAGATATTATAGGGAAATCTGTCCCTAGATATTATAGCAGCTGTTAATACAGTTAGGCCCCAAAGAGACACAGTGGGGCAAAAACTCAAACAAGATGGCAGCCTATTTCTTTCTTATGGTAAAGCAGTCATCTTCAATCGTGTTGTTTTTCACTCCTCAACATGTGACTTCTACCTTAGAGTCTTAATTGCTGATCTTGCTTCTGCCATCACATCTTAATTTCTGTAGCAGAATGGAAGGAAGAGAAAGACGAAGGTGCATTCCTACCTTTAAGGACATGACCCAGGTGTTGCCGTATCTGCTCATTTCCTATTGGCACAACTTAGTCCCAGTGACCATACCCAGCTACAAGGGAGGCTAGGAACTGTGGCTCTAGCTGGATGGCTCAATGTACACTTACCAACTCTCTTACTCCAGAACAAGGGGAAAAAGGATGTTGGGGCATAGCTGACTGTCTCTTCCACTGGTACCTGAAAAATTAAAACTAAGCAATTTATTATTCCAAGAGACATCTAAGTTATATAATGAAGCAAATATAGTCATAATCACCATATGGCATGGTTAGGAACAATTTTGCCTAGAAATCAACACTGATTTTTACTTAACCAAACATTAAAAGATAGCTATTGGGAGAAGATGGAGGGAAAGAATTGGATCTGTTGAAAGGGACAGGGAAATGATGGAAAAGTTAATCATTAATCTTGGTGGAAAGTCAGTAGATAATGCCTCAAATTGAAAAATCAAGAAGTAGCAGTATGCACATGTCATTTGGAAATATGGAAGCTAACCCCCAGAATAAACAGCTGAAAAAGTTGAAAGAAGTTGCCCCTGGGAATCTGAGATAGGAAGAGGTAGAATGGGGACTTGATGATTTTCATTATAATCCTTGCAGTGGCTTTAACTTTTAAATTCATATATGTACGTTACTTTGATGGAAATAAGAATTTAAGATACGGTATAGCTGTAAAAGAAATGCTACATAACATAGTTCAATATTATTTCAAGTTTTGCTAATTTTGAAGAGTCGATAAGCCTAACTCTAACCAATTTTTTCAACTTTCTATCTCTATCTATGACCCGAACTCAGTGTTTCTAAAAATGTAATCAGTAAATCATCTAAATGAGAATAACCCGAGAAGCTTGTATTAAGTACAGATTCCCAGACAATGCTCCTCGACGATTCAGCAATTCAGCACACTGAAGTTCAAGAACAACCTCCACACTTCGGTCCTCGGCTCCAGCCAAGCTTATCTGTACACTTGTTTCCACAAAATCTTTGGCATAGTCCTATCTTCAAATATTCTATCCTTTCCAAGGATTCTGCCCCCTTTCCCCCAGCCCCCTCTCCTTGCCCTAGGTAAGCTCTTCCAGGAATCTATATAGTTCCTCTGATTATCATGTGACCAGTAGGTAGAAAACCACAAGGGATGCCAGCCCTGTCTGCTGACTCAACTCCAGTTCCGTTTGTGCCCTGCACCGCTGCCCATCCTACTTGTAATTGCCATTTTATCTAGTATGGGGCTGGTCCCCTCATTAATAGCAGTTGGCCAGTTGGTTGTAGGGTTGGATTCATGTGAGTTATGTATTGGGCTAGGGGATGTTACCCAGAAAGGGTAATGTTGACTTGACAGCTCAAAGGGCCTCTCCAGGTAGGCAGTGTATTAGTTTCCTGTGGCTGCTGTAACAAAGTGGCATAAACTGCATGGCTTAAAGCAACACACATTTACTCTCTCACCACTCTAGAGGCCAGAAGTCAGAAATCAGCTTCATAGGACCAAAATCGAGGCACTGGCAGGGCTGTGCTCCCTGTGGAGGCTCTAGAGAGAATCTGTTCCTTGCTTCTTCGGGTTTCTGTTGGCTGCCAGCATCCCTTGGATTGTGGTCATGTCACCCCAATCATCAAGACTAGCATCTTCAAGTCTCTCTGCTCCATCTACCCATCACTTTCTCCTCTGCGTCTGCGTAATCTCCCTCTGCCCCCTCTTACAAGGGTACTTGTGATTGTACTTAGGGCTCACCCAAAATATCCAGGATAATCTTCCCATTTTAAGGTTATTAATTTAATCATACCTGCAAAGACAGTTTTTCCAAATAAGATAATATTTGTAAGTTTCAGGGATTAGACTCCGGTATCTTTGAATGCCATGATTCAGCCTACTGCAGGCAGTGTCTTCACCCACAGAGCTGCCTCCCCAACAAATGCCTCCAAACAGCATTTGGTGTAAGTACCTTCGGGTGGCTCTTACAGATCCATCTCTGAAAGCAGTGGACCCAACTTGGGCTGCATTTGAGAATCACCTGAGGACTTTTATAAAAATGTCTTACTCAGATTACATCAAAAATGCAACGCTTCTGCATAGCAAAGGAAACCATCAATAAAACAAAAAAGCAACCTACTGAATGGGAGAAGATATTTGCAAATCCTATATCTAACAAGGGGTTAATATCCAAAACATATAAAGAACTCATACAACTCAATGACAACGATGGCAAAAGCCAGTTATGTATGGGCAGAGAACCTGAATTGACGTTTCTTCAAAGAAGACATATAGATGGCCAACAGACATGAAAAGTTGCTCAACATCACTCATCACCAGGAAAATGCAAATCAAAATCACAATGAGATATCACCTCAAATCCGTTAGAATGGCTAAAAATCCAAAACACAAGCAATAACAAGTATTGACAAGGGTGTGAAGAAAAAGGAACCCTCGTGCACTGTTGGTGGGGATGCAAATTGGTACAGCCACTCTAGAAAACAGTATAGAGGTTCCTCAAAAATATGAACATAAAACTATCATATGATCCAGCAATTCTACTACTGGGTCTCTGTCTGAAAAAAATTAAAACACAAATCAAAAAGATATATGTAGTATATGCGGGGTGCCTGAGTGGTTCAGTCTGTTAAGCATCCAGCTCTTGAACCCAGCTCAGGTCTTGATCTCAGGGCTGTGAGTTCAAGGCCTGCATTGGGCTCCATGCTGGGCATGGAACCTACTTAAAAAAAAAAAAAAAAAAAAAAAAAAAATATATATATATATATATATATATACACACACACACACATATATACATATATATTTTTTTAAGTAGGCTCCATATATATATATATATATATATATATCCTCCTGTGTTTATTGCAGTATTATTTACAATAGCCAAGATATGGAAAGAATCTAGGTGTCCATACATAGAGGAATGGATAAAAATGTGTTATATATACACCATGGAATATTACTCGGCCATAAAAAAGAATGAGATCTTGCCATTTGCAACACCATGGATGGAACTTGAGGGTAGAATGCTAAGTGAAATAAGTCAGACTGAGAAAAACAAATACCACAGGATTTCACTTCTGTGTGGAATCTAGAAAACAAAATCGACAAACAAAACAAAATAAAACCCAGGAATTGGAGGTCACCAGAGGGGAGGCGGTTTGGGGGAGTGCCAAATGGATGGAGGGTTTCAAGACGTACTAACTTCCAGTTATAAAATAAGTAAGCCATGGGGATGTAACGTCCAGCAGAGGGAATATAGTCAATAATTCAATAATAATGCATTAACTTTGTAAGGTGACAGATGGTAACAAGACTCATCACAGTGACCGTTTTGCGATGTATACAAATGTCAAATCACTATGTTGTACACCTGAAACTAATATAATATTGTATGTCGATTATGCTTCAATTAAAAAAGAGAGAGAAAGAAGACTTCCACACAGAAGAAAAGAGTACACATGAAAGCCCTGAAGAAGTGGGAGCTTGGTGGTAAGAGGAACTAACGAGAGGGCTATATGGCGCAAGGTTAGCTTGAGCCCAATGGCAAATGCCATGGGAGACCTCAACGGGCTTTGCTTAGAGGCCATGGGGATGAGTAAGCATTTTATCCTAAGAGCAGTGAGAAGAGCCTACAGGGATTTAAACAGAGGGTTCTCCTTACATTTGAAAAAGCTTACTATGGCTCTTCATGGAACATGGCTGAATGAAAGACCGGAATCAAATCAGGAAGACTATGTCAGAGGCTACTATAGTAGTTCCGAGGAGTGATGCTAACAGTTTGGGCCAGAGAGGTGTCCCAGAAGATGGAGAGAAGTGGATGGGTTCAAGATATACTTGGAGGTAGAACAGATTCAATGGGGATGGGGATGGATTCAATGGGGGCAGTGGGCACACATGTCACTGAGGGAGAAAAAATAACAAGGATGACCCAAGGTTTCCGGTTTGACGTCTGAGTGGAGATATAGGGAGCAGGGAAGAAAAGCAGCATTAGGGGAAAAGATACAGAATTTGGTTTTGGATATGTTAAAGTTTGAGATGTCTGTGAGTCATAGAAATGGAGAAGTAGGAGGTTAGCTACATAGCCTGGGACTGAGAAAGAGTGCCTGGTTGGAAATAGAAATTTGGGGCTCATTGGAATATGAAATGGCATGCTGGAGCTGGCTTATACCAGCTTGGGAGAGAGGATGGTTAATTTTTCATGAATTCTGTGAGCCCGTTGTGAAATATAGCCCTTATTAAAAAATAAAATTGTACAAACATGATTTAAATAAATTATATTTTTAAAAAAGATCTTGCTTAAGCTCTCACCCCCAAAGATGCTGATCCTATTGCCTGAGGTGGAGTCTGGGCTTGGGTCCTTGAAAACTCCCAAGTGATTCTAACGTGTAACCCAGCTGGAGAACTGCAACGTAAAGCGTCTCGAGGCCAGGAGGTGGCCCCGGATCTCCTTTCAGCAGCCCGAGCTCAGCCTCTCCGTCCTGACCCAGGACAGACTCAGGAATCCCAGAGGCCCTCTGAAGCCTGAATGGAGAGGTAGGCTGACAGGAGGGGACCAAGCAGAAGGGCTCCGTAGGGCTTGTTCTTTTCCAATCTGGCTGCCTGGAGCCCCCAACCACCTCTCCAGCCTGCTCCTTCTCCCAGAACTGGGCTGGCACCTTAATCCTCCCAGCCCAGATCTAATTCGTGCTTTCCAGTAGGAAGGGAATGAAAAGGAGGCAGGCCCAGTGGGAGACCCTGGAACAGAGGAATTACTGAGAACCGCGACCGTTAAACCCATCCTGTTCTATCAGGAAAAGAGTTTCACCGATCTCTGAGCACGTACACCCTGCGGTCTGTCCCACTGCGGTCTCATTCCCCACATTCACTCACACACACAAATGCACTTGCAAACTCACACCCAGCTGCCTGTCACCCAGCACCCCCACCCACCTCTGGGAGAACAGAAGTACAAGAGATGAAGCTGGAAACACAGGAAGACGCCAGCCGATCGCTCTATACCACGCCCGGTATTCAAAGGAGCATTTCTCGGACTCCAAACACAGGGCAATGCCAGACCCTAGAGCGTAATCCCACTGCCTGAAGAGTCCTGAGGCCATGTCACAGTTCTGGGGGCACAGGACCCGTCTGGCATTGTAGAGCTCAAAAGCGACCACTGGGGCTTCCAGCTCCAAGCTGCAGCTGGCCGCCATTCACAGCCGGGACACCAATACTGAAAGGTGGAGTGGCCACTCTGGGACTGGCTCCCTGCTTTAGGGCTATTTACTTAGTCTCAGACCCCCCAAGGCCAAGAGTCTTCAGGGTTCAGAGTTTAAGAGCATGGTTGTAGAGCGTATCCCCCCTCGACGTTAGCCCACGTGCTGGGACGGCCGCCAGCCCATGTGCCCATCTGAACGATACAAGGAGGCGGGCCTGGATTGGGAAACTGGACTTCTATCCTTAACACACACATGGGCGGCCTGGAACAAGGCGCTTCACATCTCCGGGACTCCCATTCTTTAACTGCGACATGAAGAGTGGGACTCAGGATCCCTAGGTCCCTTCCTGAGCTAAGCTTCCGTCAATCAACTTTCTTACTTTTTTTCTTCTTCTACACAATACACTGAGTTAGTTTGTCAGAGTTCCGGTACTTTGCTAACTCTTAAAGTGTCCCTGTGTCTGTCAGCTACCACCAGCAGCTGCCGCTTGCCAGCCACAAAGTCCCGGTGACACACACAATTGAACAATTATAGCTCACACGGCTGTGTGGAGGGGCTGGTGTGGGCTGCCTCCTAGGGCATCTGCAGATCTGCTGGGGGCTGGCCAGGCTGCTTGGCCAGGGCTCCTGGGCTGGGGCAGCTCTGCGCCCAAAATGTCTCTCCTCCTCCTCCTCTCATCAACCAGCAGGCCAGCCCGGGCATGTTCTTTCCAGGGAGAGAGCAAGAGGGCAAGCAGACACAAGGTCTCTTGAGGTCCAGGCTGGAAACTACAGTCCCTTCTAACTTATTCTATTGGCCAAAGTAGGTCACATGACTAGTTCCAGATTCAAGAAAGAAGGAAATAAAATCCACAAAGTCACATGGCAAAGGGTGTGGATAAAGAGAGAGGGAAGACGAGGGGCCATTAACGCGATCTACCGCAGTCTCTCTGGGACAAAAAGAAATACCACCCAAGTCAGGCCAATGAACCTGAAGGAGGTTTTGGTAGAATCAGCTGCTTTCTACGAAAACTATAGGCTCTGCATCCCCCTGGTGGTATAGTCCGGGAGAGAACCCTCGACTACGGAATCACCATCTTGCTCTGCTCCAAATCCCAGGGTCTCCAGGCCCCTGTGGGCCGAGTCCAGGGTGAGAAGCACCTGTTCCTCGTGGACCAGTAAGGCAGCAGGGCCTGCACTGACTGGGACCTGTTCAAGGCTCTCGGTACCTGATTTCATTGGAACTGAGGGTGAGGGATTTGAATTTGGGGGGAGAAGGAAGATCCAGAAAGCGAGGGTGGGCATCGTCTCCTGGGGAGCTGCAAAACTCACCGAACACCACTGTGGCTTGGCCTCAGCATCGGAAAACCCAGCTTCCGAGCCTGGGTCTGCCACGAACGAGCCAGGGGCCTCAGGTAACTCATCTGACCTCTGCAGTACCTGTTTCCGCATCTAGGAAGTGGGGCTGACGGTATGCTCCTCAGAGGCCCGAATTAGACCATTTCTATGAAACAGGCTTTGCTGAGGGCAACTTAGCATCATCAGCAGGTTTGTGAGGCCCACCACTCTGCGGGCCCCGAGCATCCCTGCCCATCCCACTCTCGGGCGGGGGCGACAGTTTCCATCCCCTCCCCAGACACTGCTGGTTCTCCCTTCCCGTACAGCTCTCAGGCCTAGTGTGCTGTGTCCAGCCTCCGCTGAAGCCCTCTGTGGGGTTTTAGACATCTGAGTGCTGCATTCCATCTCCCGGCCCTCCGGCCCTCTGGCCGTCCTCCCTGCAAGGCTGGACCCGGGGCTGCCACACCCTTGGCTGGTTTAGATTCGCCATCAGCATCTCTTGGCTTGATTCTTCAGGTCTGTCCCAGCAGGTTGGCCACACACGCCCACATTAAAGGTCAGCTCTTGGATGGTATTATGGCTGAGCAGCTGGAAAAAGCCTCAGAAGCTGATTTCCCTTTCTCCAGCTACTAAATCATTCTTTTATTCACTGACTCCCAAGTGAGACCCTGGGCCCTAAAACGGGCTGTCCCCTGTCACCTCAGACAACAGGGTCTTTTAAAACCTCATCTGGACTTCTCTCCCTGAATGGTCCCCACCTCCCTTGAGATGACAAACCACCAAATCCATTCTGTTGGCCTTGCTGCGTGTCCAATGCTCACACTTGCAGGCCTGGGGAAAAGCTGGGACTGTGGCGGGCGGCAGGGGGCCTCCTACATGGTACTTTCCCAGCCATACAAGCAGCACCTGGTGCTCCCTAGCTCCCTACTGGCCTTCCCAGACCTGCTGGAAGGGCCAGGGAGGGAGGACTGACTACAGTGAGGGTCTAGACAGGGGCCAGAACCGTGAGCGAGGAGCCCGCAGACCTGTCAGCCCCGCCAGCTAACTGACTGATCCAAAGATGGCCACCGGTCACCAGGCGGTCTCTCGGACTCAGGTGAGCCCCTTATAACCAAATTCCAAGGTGAGGGGCAGGGGGGGACTGAGCCTGCTTTTACCCCAAGATCAACAAATTGAATGTTTCTGTTCTCTAGTTGATAAATATATATAGTGAACCCCTGCCATGTGACAAGTAGGAGTGGACAGGGTCCCTACCCTCATAGAACTCACGTATGGGTGGGGACACGTATGTGGCTCAGTCAGGTAAGCAGCTACCTTCGGCTGTGATCATGATCCCAGGGTCCTGGGATCGAGTCCCACATCAGGCTCCTTGCTCATCAGGGAGCTTGCTTCTCCCTCTGCCTGCTGCTCCCCCTGCTTGTGCTCTCTCTCTCTCTCTCTTCCTCTCTGACAAATAAATAAAATCTTAAAAAAAAAAAAAAAAAAGAACTCACTTGTGGGGAAGACAAAATATAAACAGTGAAAGCGAGCGATAATTAAAATTACTTCAGACTGTGAAAAGTTCTGTCCAGGAAATAGGTACAGTGCTGTGATAGAGTCTGGCAGAGCAGGGCCCTCTTCGTGATGGGTGATCAAAAAGGCCCTTGGAGGAAGTCACAGATAAGCAGAGACCCAAAGGATAAGAAGCTAGTGGAGTAGCAGGCCGAGGGGCTGCACATGCAAAGGCCCTGAGGCAGGAAGCACAAGAAGAGCCATGTGACTATAACAGAGCAAAAGAAGATGAGGGCAGGAAGAGCTAGGGAGGCAGGCAGGCCCAGCTCATGCAGGGTGGGAAGTCACAGAAGATGCCATGTTTAACTCATTGGAGGATTTCAAGCAATGGGCTGACATCGTTAATTTTTTTTTATTTAAATTCAACTAGCTAACATATAGTACATCATTAATTTCAGATGTAGAGTTCAATGTTTTGAAGAGATCTCTCCAGCGATGTGAGGAAAATGCAAGTAAACTTGAAATCAGAGCAGAGGAGTTTTCGGGTAGGCAGAGAGAAGGCTTTCTGATAAACAGGCCCAGCTGAAAAGGGCCTTGCTAGAAATTTCTTTTTTGCAAGAAATTAAAAGTAAAATGGAACCATCTATCTAAAATGGTTTATAATTGTCTTACCGGGGAACAATAGTCTAATTCTGGGTCGTACATGGGCTGGATCTCAGCTGAGTTCTTCAATTATATAAAGCAGAGAAGATATCTACCTGTTATGCCTTTTCTAATTGAGTAAGAGAGTAAATTTTTTTAACTTTGGAAATATTTTAGGCATTATTATTCCACCAAACCAACAGCTATGTGTTGAGAAGTTTAGCGTGAGATATACTCTGTGGGGAATGATAAAGTTCTTTTCTGTGAAAGCAGCCCCCCTCCCACCAAGTAGCTTACACTCTGATTTGGGGAGATAGGACAAAATGATGTAAAAACTTAAGTAAACAGGGGCCCCTGGGTGGCTCAGTGGGTTAAAGCCTCTGCCTTCGGCTCAGGTCATGATCTCAGGATCCTGGGATCGAGCCCCGCATCAGGCTCTCTGCTCAGCGGGGAGCCTGCTTCCCCCTCTCTCTCTCTGCCTGTTTGTGATCTCTCTCTCTCTGTCAAATAAATAAATAAAATCTTTAAAAAAAAAAAAAAACTTAAGTAAGCAGTCTGGCACTCGAATTTCAGTTCAAGACCAACAACAGAAAAAAACACCACAAAGTTCTATATGGGAACTCACGAACTAGATTTTAAAGAAATGCCCAGCACTGTTGGAAGTGGGGAGAAACCATGCCTGGTCACACCTGGACAGAAGAGCTTCATGAGCAGTGGCTCCGGAGGGGGCTTTGGAGGCCCCGACCCCCAGGCCAGGGAAGGCACTCTTGGGTGGGGTGGGGCCGGACCAGAGCACCAACAGTAGAAAGGAGAGGGGTGTTTGGAGGCATCCTACACACACTCCTGTCTAGTCACTGCTTGCCACAAGCACACCCCAAACACGTGCGTATTCACATCAGCAGTGTCAGACCTGGGTTTTGTGACACCTGAAGCAATTTCTGTGCCCTCTGCAAGAAAAAGAATACAAAATAACTAATATAAAACCAGGTATAAAAGAGCACATTTATTTTGAATAATAAATAATAACAAGCTATTGGAGACGTTTTCCAGACCCTTTCTACCAAGATCTCTTTAAGCAGTTTACCAGAATGCTTACATAGAAATTACTCTCTCCACTTAGAACATTCTTCGGCTCCGATATTATTGGTAATGGCCAGTCATTGGAGCACCCTCTCCTCACTGGGAAAAAGGCTCTGCCCTCTGTCCGCTCTTCTACCATTGCTCCTTGCAGAGAAGATCACCGTCCCCAACCCTCTTCTATTCCCAGACGCTGCTGTTCACCAGGATATCCTTGACCACAGACACCCACCCAAGGCTATTGTCAAGGTTATAGAATTGGCATCTGAAAACACAGCAGCCAACCACCCACCACTTCCATCATGTCAGCATGCAAGACGCAGGCCTTCACCCCTCACTGGCCCTTGCCAGCCCCACTCTCCCAAGAAGGACCACTCTGAGCCCCAGACTCTCTCTCCTCTCCTCCAGCACTATCCACCTCCGAACAAAACTTAGGTTGGGGACAGTAGTCTTCCCTGTGCATGAATTTTTTGTCCTGAATCTCAAACACTGTTAACAGACCTAGGGCAAGGGGGCCAGAACTCGAGAATAAGGGAGAAAATAAAACTCAACTTCTTCTTTGGAATCTCTCATGACAGCCAGAACAAAGCACTAATTAATAGATTAGTTAATACATCAACTGATTATCCCACCACCCAAATGAAATAAACAAAAGCAGAGCTTTTCTGGCAAAGGGCGCCCTTGTCCTCTGCCCCCATGACCCATCCCTCTGAACCCTGAGCGTCAGTGGTTTGACCACAGAGGGCTACACAGCCCCACCCCTGCTCCCATACCGTCTTCCCACTGAGGACCCTAGAGGGCCTGCTCGCAGTGTGCCAGCTAGTGAGAGCCCGCCCCAGGCAAGAGGCCACCTCTAGCCCAGAGAGGATCCGTCAGTTGGCACGGGCTCCCATACGCCGGCTGAAACCCCTTCCTCCTCAGCAGATCCCTGACCCCCATCCTCCCAGTGGCTCTCAAAGGAAAGGAGAAAGCAGCAGCAGGACTCAGAAGCTGTTCCTTGGCTGCTATCCCCAAGAACAGGCTCCTTTACCCTATAAATGACTGTTCGGGTTTTTTGGGGTTTTTTTGTCTACTCGGGATCTGAACCCGCTGAGTAACTGGAGGAGATCAGGGACATATTCTGTGCCCCAGCTCACCTGGGAGAGAACAGTTCGAAGCATGTGCAAGCCACTCCAGGAATCTGCCAAGCAGAACCCCTCTTCCAGAAGCTGTCAGAAATGCCACCAGACACTGGAAGACATTCACTTTATAGGAAACCTTGTTCCTGGGGGAGAGGAAGGAAACCGCGCCGAGGGACCGATACAACCACACGTTGGGCAGGCGCTGCGTTGTCTGAGAACCGCTGGTGGGATGCCTGGGATTCTTAACACAAACTCCAGAAGGTCTGAAGCCATCTGGTTAACAGGTAAGAATTTAAAAGGAAACAACACGTGGCGTTTGAGAAAAAGCACGAGGACGCATCAGTGCGGTAAGAGGGTCTTGGCTGGGATAGTGTACGATATGCCGCAGCAACACATCAGCCAAAATGAAATTTTGACAAGGAGAATCTTAATCCTAATGGTCTGATGGAACAAAGATTTATTTCTCATTCACAGAAAGCCTGCCGCACATTAGGAGGCTCTTCTCCGTCTTACAACTCTGTGCCACGGACATACGCCTTCAACATAAGGGAACAGAGGCAGAAACGGCTCCCATTCCTTCCACTCTCGATCCATCGGAAAGAACCAGGCCCGTGTCCCCAGCGTAACTACGAGGAAGCCAGCACGGTTCGGGAGCACATGGATATTCAATGACCACTAATTTTCTCAGCCACATTGAACTCCCGGCTCTCTGCCCAAATGTCCGATCTTTCTCATAACGGATTGAACGCCTCCTCCCCAAATATTCGGTTCG
The DNA here is from genome assembly GCA_028534135.1 of Potos flavus. NCBI lineage: Eukaryota > Metazoa > Chordata > Mammalia > Carnivora > Procyonidae > Potos > Potos flavus. The sequence goes on from CM052893.1 coordinate 22,651,700, forward strand.
TCTTCCTTTTGGCCAGAGCTGTTGTCAAACGTGAACTGAAACACGCATCCTGACAGGTGTAGGTCAGCCCAGGATTCACAAAAGCCGCGGCCAACGAGCTGTCACCTGCCTTCTGCTCCCTTAAGTTCCCCTGTGGCAACAGCACATCCAAAAAGCCTAGGAAACGGTGGCTCATGCTAGTTTGTCCACCCAACGAATGTGTACGGGACACTTGCTGTGTGCCGGGCATCGTGCTCTGTGCTGAAGGAACAACAGTGACTCAAATAGACAAGCTCCTGATCTCAGAGAGCTTAGAGTCTAGTGGGGAACCACCAATTACTTCACAAATAGTTAACTACAAGCGAAAGTGAGTGCTCTGCCCGAAGAGACTAGGGAGCCGTGGTAGAATATAAGGGGACCCAATCTCACCCGTGTGGGTCAATGAAGATTTCTCTGACGAAGTGATAGGTAAGCTGAGCTAAGAAGGGGGAGTAGGGGAAAGTAGGCAAAGGGGTATGAGATGAAGGGGAAAATGCTCCAAGGGGAAGGCACAGCAGGTGCAAAGGCCCTGGGGAGGGAGGGAATGTGGAGTGTTTGAGGAGCTTCAAGGTGGCCAGCGTGGCTAGAGTTCAGAAGGCAGGAGTGCTGCCACTGGATGCCACAATCCCAGGAGTTGCGATTCATGTGGAAAACCATATGTTTTATTTTCATGTGAGATTTGTGTTACATTTGCTTCAGTACAAAGTGGTAGAGTTTGGCATTGGCTCTTTATTCAAAAGTCAGAGGAAATGTCTGTGGGTCCTTCTTGGTACTGGTACTAGATGCTTCACGTTCTGCCGGCCACCCCTGACCCCTGCAACTCCCACATGGCCTTCCCGCCAAAGTTAAGTCTCAGACAAGCCCTCAACAAGGCTTCCAAGAAAATGTGCAGGAAAAAGACGCAAAGGACCAGGAAAAGGAGACTGAACCAGCAAGAAAGGCCTCCATACTGCCAATTGCCTCGGATGCCTCAAATCCCATAAACATTTCTTCAGGAGAAAAAATGGTGAAAGGAAGGAAATTAGGGTAGGCCGTTTATCAGGGAAAGCCAAATAGAAGGGCCATTCCAATGGCCCAGGAGACACCAAGGATCTGAATGTAAATGAAGGGGGGGGGCTGGGCTGGCTGAAGACGACCCGAATTTGGAAGTACCACCCCCCAGCCTAGGGTCTGTCACTGGGGGCACCTCACTCTCTGAGTGGTCTCAGAGGTTCTGGGTCTCTCTGCTCCCTTCCAGACTTCAAGGTGTAACAGGCTCTGGTAAACTGCCCCCTGCCTAGATTTCCACTTTCCTCCCACTCTGCTACCCCTCACTTTCCCAGCTCTGGCCACCTCAGACCTCCCCCAGTTCCCTCAGCTTCTTCAAAGCTCTTCTTTGGCCCAAAGTAACCCACCTTCCCCTCTTCCTCCTCCTTCCTCTCAGCTCAGCCTTCTCTTCTCAGGAGACCTTCCCTGACCTTAGACCGGGGCAAGTCCCCCACTCTAGGAACCCTAGCTTTCTGTTCTTCAGAACAGAATACAATACAATAAGGACCCTTTACTTCTTTACTTCTTCCCTCTCAAACCTCAACCCCCCCCCAAAGCAGAGGAGCTTCTACATGATCCAGCAGTTTCCCCAGTGCCCAGTATAGTGCCTGACACAGTAAGGGCTCAACCACTATTTTCTGAATCCAACTACAGAGCTAGGATTTAGGTATTTCAAAGCCACGGGTTTGTGTCTGATTTATTCACAGCTACTTCCCTAGTGCCTAGAACAAATATTTGCTGAATGGATAGATGGAAGGATGAATGAATGAATGAATGAATGAATGAATGAATGCATGAATGAATGACCTTCTGAGCCAGAAAGAGCAACTTAGATGCTTTCATTGTACAGGTGGAGAAACAGAGGCCCAGAGAAACCAAAGACCTACCCACGGTTTCACAGCTCAAACAGTGGGCTGGGTTCCCGGTGCCAAGGAGCAAAGTCATCTACAAAAAACCTTCCTCCTGTCCCCTTTTTATAGAGGAAAACACACGCAGGTATTGATCCTTTCCAAAAGCAGCTGTCCAAGGTACTTACGTACAGATGAATGTATTTATTTGTTTATTCCCTACCCTGCTCTAAAAAGAACTGGAGGCAGTTTGCCCACTGCAGTGCCTGTCAAATGTTGTATTTCCAAACTCAAGAACAAAACATGAAGGAAAAACAACCTGTTCAGAACGAGGGGCAAAAACACCTCACCCAGAACCAGTTTCCTTGGCCAGAGCAGAAAACTCCCGCAGAGAGGGCTGTCTCTGTAATCAAATTACCAAAATTAGTGACTAAGAGGAACAGAACAGATGTGGAAGATTTCAATTTTGCTGAAGGATTTGGCACCATGTCTGAAGGAACTGAATTTGCAAAATTCTTGCGTAAGAACAGTGTCATGTGAAATAAAAATCTGGCTGCAGGACTACAGTGGTGACAGCCACACCCACCAAGGGATGTTGTGGTCATTGACACAAATCTTCTCCTTCCGATCTGTAAGGGGCGGCAGATGGGGCCCTGGGGGAGCTGCGGCCATGATAATGAGACATCACAGATTTCTATAGAGCACCTAATTTTCTAAAGCCCTTTTAGCCACACCATCTTTTTGGATCCTCACCATCAGAAGTAGAGGCTCACGGGGTGCCTGGGTGGTTAAGTGGTTAAGTGGCTGCCTTCGGCTCAGGTCATGATCTCAGGGTCTGGGATCAAGCCCCATATCAGGCTCCCTGCTCAGCAGTGAGTCTGCTTGTCCCTCTCCTTCTGTCCCTACCCCCCATTCATGTATGCTCACTCTCTCTCTCTCTCTCAAATAAATAAATAAAATCTTAAAAAAAAAAAAGAAGAAGAAGTAGAGGCTCATAAAAGGTAAATGACCTCCCAAGTTCATGGCGCATATGAGCAGCTGAAGACCAGCACTAAGGTTCAAGGATTTCCGCCCACTCGTGGTTGCATAAAAGTCCAGGGAGTGGCCCATCCCGGGAAGGACATTTAACTTCCAGGACACAAGGGCGCCATATTTTTCAGTGTCCACATGACACCAGCTGTGACCCTGCTAGATCAATTAGCCCCCCAACTGAGCATGTTTCCAGTGGCCATTTCTTACAAGGGTCAGAGTAGACTCAAGTCAGCGGGGAAAGAGAGTACAGGGGCTTGTCTCTGAATCTAACCACAAAGGTTTCCCTAAAGAGCCCGAGGGTTTCTCTGAGCCATGTCACACAGGTCAGTCGCAGGGACCAGGTGAATAGGTGCGGTCAGACCTCTAACTGATCTCCTGATGTTCTCGCCCAGAGCTGGGCCCCTACCCATTGTTCTTCACCATGACGGATGCCGCCCCCCAATTTTATAAACCCGAAACCGCAATCACCCTTGAGGCCTCTCCTTCACTCCCAGATCCAGTCTCTTTCCAGGTCCAGCTGACCCCCCAGTAGCATCCAGATCCACCTTCTTTGCCCCATCCCGCCCCTTCCACCACAGCCTAAAAGATCATCAAGTTTGGCTGGAAAAGACTCCAATAGTTCTCTACTGCTATCCTCGTTCTCCCTCTTGCTCCTCCAAGTCTATCCCCCCCACTGCAGCCAGACTAAGCGCTTGAAAATGCAAATTTGGACATGTCCGTCACCTGCTTGCACTGCTTCCGGGGCTCTCAGGGCACACGAGGCCCGGTGTGGTCTGGCCCCAGTCTGCCTTCCTGGCCTCGCCACTGCTACTTCACCCCTTCACTCTCCAGCCTGCAGACACACCGGCCTCCTCCCTGCTCCTGGTGGGGGCTACGTTCTCCTACCTCAAGGTGTCCATGTGTCCTGCTCCTGCCATTCCCTGTTCCCACCTACCGCCACCCACCAGATGCCTAGTTACCTTCAAAGCACATCTCCAATGCCATGTTCCAAGGAAGCCATCCTTCCCTGGCTCTCCTGGCTGATCAGACACTCATAGGACCACATGTTTAGCTTCTACAACACCTATCACAGTTCAAATCAAATAATACTCCATGACAGTGGCCATAATGAACTCAGCAGATGGGGAAACTGAGTCTCATTGGGATGAAGGACCTTAACAAAGGACATGAAATCTGCCAGGCTTAGGCAGACAGTGGGCCTCATCCCACCTCTGGAGATAGCTCTGGGGAAAATGCCCTCCTGAAATTAAGTAAAATGTTTCTATTTAACAGGATTGAAGGTTGGGGGAAGGAAACTCCAAAACACACACAACGCCACACTTGGCAGTGAGAAGGACTAAGCAAGGAAAAGCCCAGAACCCCATCTCTTCTCAATCATGCACCCATCAAGGCTGGGGAGACCACGGAAGAGTCAGAAACTGGGGCTTTCAGAATAGTAACACAGCAGCTTTGGGCCTACAAGTGGCATGAAAGGGGGGCAAATTGGTGGGGGGGGCACCCTGATTATGGAGTTCGGGAGCTCTCTAAAGCATCACGTGCTCAGCAAACATCTGCTAACGGCCTCCCATCCTCCTGGCTGAATATCTGGAGTAAAAACACAGTCTTTGATCTCATGGAGCTCAGAGTCTAGAGAGGAAACCCCTTCTGTTAACGCCTCATTGCAGTTTAGTAGTAAGTGCTAGAATAAAGTGCGAGTCAGGAAAGGGGCTCTTCGGAGACAGTGCCACTGAGAACTGCATCTGACCAGGCGAAAAAAAAAAAAAATTACATCCCGTTCTCAGCCCGCTCCCATTCAGCCCAGAGCGGCTTCCGTTGTCTTGCAGTGACGCACACAAACAAAACCCCAGAAAAGCAATGACTGTCCCCAAGGCGGCCCTTCCTGTAGCCAAACCAAGACCAGAGGACTGGGGTGCCTCCTCTTCACAACCAGAGAGGTGAAGGAAAGTGAAAATGCCCCCCAGAGGAAGACAACTGAGGGCAGAAGTCAGGAGGACAGCGAGTCAGAGGACGTGAAGCCAGCTGGACCAAAGGTTGCCAGCCCACAAGGCTGCACTGGGTTGGATAGTGTCCCCCAAAATTCATGTCCGCCAGCAACCTCCGACTGTGACCTTATGTAGTCAAGTTCAGACATGCTCATACTGTATTAAGGTGGGCCCCAATCCAATGACTAGGGCCCTTGTAAGGAAACACAGGGAGACACGGGGAGGAGGCCGCGTGACGACGGAGGCAGAGATTAGAGCAATGCATCTGTAAGTCAAGGAGCGCCAAGGACTGCCAGCAACCACCAGAAGCAAGGAAGAGATGAGGAAGACTCTTCTAGAGTCTTCTGAGGGAGCACTGCACTGCCAGCACCTTGATTTCCGACTTCCGGCCTCCAGAACTGTAGAAGAATAAATTTCTGTAGTTCTAAGACACTCAGTTTGTGGTACTTTGTCATGGCAGTGCCAAGAAATTAATAGATGGGCCTAGAAGACCAAATACATAATGCAATGTGTTGTCAGAAGCGAGCCCAGGGTGGCCCCAGCTGCAGAGCACAGCCAGCCCACAAAAAAAAAAGCAGCACTTACTCAGCTGCATTCGACTGCTGCCAAGAGGCAATCGTGTTGCCAAAAATGCCAATTTTTCTGGATAAGGGGAAAATCCATACTTTCATATGAAACCTCTGATTTTTGAATATTAAGCCAAGTGGGGTTTTTTTGTTTTGTTTCGTTCTTGTTTTTTGCTTTTTTGAATCAGCGTGGACCAGCTAAGGCCAGACCCATCCCCCCATTTTGCAGATGAGAAATGGAGACCCAAGAAACAAGGTGATTTATGTCTACCCCTCAAGCGACAGCCAAGGCCGAAACCTACACCGCCATGGACCACAGTGCACTCCTGCCGTCTGCCACGCCACATGAGCTTCTCCTCCTGGAGCAGCAGAGGACAGCTCGCCCCACTCTGGGCTCACAGCTCTCATGAAAGAGGGGACTCCTGGGCTGGAGGGAGTAGCACAGACCAAAAGACACCTTCATCGTCTCAGCTGCCATGGGGTCCAACGGTCCCCGCCAGCCTCGGTTCCTAGGAAGGAGCTGCTCGGGCTCACAGCAGAGAAGTCTCAGCCCCAGAGAGGGAAAGGGATGGGGCAGGGCCTGCAGAGGCATGGGCTGTGGGGACAGGAAGGGCAAGCTACAAGTGTCGCATCTCAGGAAGGGCTAGGAGGAGCCCCCTTGGCAGGATCAGTGATTTTCAGCCAGGGGCTGAAAAAGCCAGGGGTTTCCCACCAGGTTATGGGGCAGACCAGGCGGATGGGGAGCGTGTGCAGCGAGCACAAAGACACGCAAGCAACGCAGTCATTGCCGGAGGAAAAGAGTGGCAGCCAAACAATGCCAATCAGATGCCAGCGCGGGCAGGCCGAGCGGCACACGAGAAGCGTGGCGCCGACTCTCCCAAGAACGCCGTGCCTGTTTGGACAGATTTTTGCTTTCTGATAACAGGTTCCAAAAGCTCTTGGAAGTGAGGAGAGAGGCCTCTTCGGTTCTGTTTGGACGGAATCTGGTGTGGCAGCAAATGTCAATGCGCCCGCAAGCTGTTCTCTTGTGACAATGAAGATGCCCGCGCCCCGGCCAGGAGTAGGCGCTCGGAGATCTCACACCGTCACGCTCTGAGCAGCAGCTTCTCCCGTGTGAAAGGGGACGTGTCTTGGGAGAGCAGGAGAGAAATAAAGACAGTGCTTTTTTTCCATGGTGTTTTTCGTTTTTTGTGTTTGTTGGTTTTTTTGTTTTTGTTTTTTTTCCTTTGACAAGACACAAAGGAATCTTTGCTAAAAGTTTTTCATGAAGACCCGCAGTGAAATTCACAGCAGTGCTCGGACCCAGCAAGACCATTATGCCCAGCAGTTCAACAGCCCCGGGCCTCCCTTCCTCCCTGGTCTTCTCTGGTGGTCTCCTGCCAGGCTCGAGGCAGATGTGAGCAGAGGGAGGTCTGTGACTCCCACCAGGACCTCTGGCGGGGGGAGACCCCCTAACACACACACACACACACACACACACACATGCACACGCAAACATACTGCCCACATGGCGGCAATTAAAGGCAAAAAACGAGGGTAGGTCTGAAAGGACAGCAGCTCCCGTGTTAAAACATGAGCACCATGCACAGGCACGCCTCTCTGCCAAGCCCTAATCCCCCTGGCATCTGTGCCCCGCTATTTGCATAAGTAAATGGCAGCTCATTAAGAACACATTAGCAGCTCTGTAACCATGTAAGGAAACCAACTTAGTGAACTCTAAGCCACTGGAGATTTCTCTAATTCACTTCTGCAGCCTTGGAGGCATGAAGCAGAGTCTGTCATCTGCCGTCTATCTGTCCAGCCAGAAAAGAAAGAAGAGACCCTTATGGAAACACAGAAGAGACTTAATAAATATTTGTGGAAGAATGAAGGATGCTAGGCCAGGTTGGCAAAGGACAAACCTTACTAAAAATAGAGAAATGTTTGGACCGCACTGGTTGGAGGTGGCATTTCTCCTGTGTCTCGCCATCCACCTAAGGCTCCAGGACTGTAGTTGCAAATCAGAGTCCTAACATCAAATCACCCGTTAGCGTTTCTGACCTATTGTCATGGGATGACTGATCCAGGAAGTCACAGAGGGGGCCCAGGATCTGGAGTTTTAAAATGCCTCCCCAGCGGGGGCGCCTGGGTGGCACCGTTGGTTAAGCGGCTGACTCTTGGTTTCAGCTCAGGCCCTGATCTCCGGTTGTGAGATGGACCCCGTGTCAGGCTCCAGGCTTAGCACTGAGTCTGCTTGGGACTCTCTCTCCCTGTCCCTTTGCCCCTCCCCTGCTTGCTAGAGCGCACTCTCTAATAAATAAACAGATAATAGAATGCCTCCCAGGGATTCTTATTTGCTCCCCTATTTGAGAATCATTGCCCTGAAGCCGTCCTCATGCTTGCTACTCCACGGAAAAAGCAAACCGGGCACCACCCGGGAGCCTATCGGAAATACAGAGTCTCAGGCCCCGCGAAGACCTGCCGGGTCAGAACCTGCACTTTAACAAGCACGCTCGCGATCCTGTGCCACGTCAAGCTGGAGGAGCATCAGCGTCGAGGCTGCTGGGGCGGACGCTGTGAGCCAGGTGGGCTCTCTGCTGCGGCGGCCCATCACCGGGGGTGCGAGCCTTTGGTCGTGGCCTCGAGCCTCCCCCACCTGCAGGGTGCAGAGGCTGCACTCAATGGCCAGCGTCCGAGGCCCTCGATTCCCGGACGTGCCCGGATGACCCCGGATGACCGCATCCCGGAGCCCCCAGGAGCCCCGCGCAGACAGCCGCTCTCGGGGACTTTCGCCGCACGGAGACCCAGAACCAGGGCTGCCTGGGTCACTGAGACCCAGGGCGGGCGGGCAGGTTCAAGAGCATTTTGTACTGTCTCCAGCGCCCTCCGGAGCTGCCAGTGGTTTTCTTATTCTAGATAGGCGGCCCAGGAGTGGCCGACCTGTTGACTCCTGGCGCAGTCCAATGGGACAGGCCCTGCGTCTGCAGGGAAAACAGCTACCCTCCTCTTGGCGCCCCCCCTACCGCCGGCCTGCGCCGCAAGGCCCGGAAGGCAGAACCCGGTGTTCTCAAGGGCCTGCCCTCCCGGCCCCAGGTAGCCCTGCAGCCTCCTCTGGGGGACCAGAACACCGCTGGGGAGCGAGACACTCACAGAGGCTCCCAGAGCCAAGCAAGTGCCAACTGCGTGGGTATTTTTAGGCCGGATCCCTCTGGAAAGGCAGCTCCTGAAATCCTACTCTGTCAGCACTGCCTTCCTCTCTTGTCCCAGGAGGAGCGGGTGTCGCCTTGGTAACGCCCTGTGGCTCTGCTCTCTGGGCACACCTGTAACTCACCCACAGGTACCTGGCAGAGGGACCCTGGGGGCCTCGACTTCTTCCGGCTCCGGCCTCCTTTCTCGGGGCAGAGTCCCCTGGAATGGGGTCCCAGAGGCTCAGGAATGCGGGAAACCTGTGCCGTCCTCGCAGCGGTCCCCAGGGGAGACCCTGAGACTTTGGGCTTTCAAAGCTGTTTACAAACACACTTAACGCACCAAAGGTTTCAGTGAAAACAACACGCAGTTAAACACGCATTAAAACAATACGGAGTGCCTGCATCAGCTCGGGTCTTTAAACCTTCACGGAATCCCCGCTTGCCTAGAACTCTTTCCTCAGCTCGTTGGGGGCTTAATTATTCATGTGCGATGACTCTGCAGGGAAACGCTGGTCAGAACAAGAGTAGGCCCTGCCCTCCCGCTCCCCCTCCTCCTCCCTCTGCTTTTCCAAGACTTTCTCCTCCAAAGGGGTTGGGGGAGGGGGGGGCCAATGGTGCTCTGAGTCCCCCAAGTACTAGGGGCTGGCATCGGTTCTTTCTTTCATTGCTCCTTCACTTTTACTCAGGCACCTGGTACAGTTCGGCCCTAGACCTCCTGCTCATTCCCCTTGCACACCTAGCTCACACCTCTCTGCAGTAATGAACTTGGAGCAGCGAATGGGCTGTTAGTGACCGGGCGGGCAGCTCTGCCTTTCCCAAACCAGAAGCAGGCGGAAATGGATCCCTCTGGAGCTGGGCAGCCCCTGGTTCCAAGGTGGGTTTAGCTGTTTGACCAGCTGAAGAAGAAGTCATCACCATCCCCATTCAATCGGTTGCATCCGCTTTTAAGGCTGGTTCCTTGAAGGCCCGAGAACATGAAATATATTAACAGAACAAACCACAAACATCTTCAGCATAATCCCACTGATTTTCTTTTATTCTTCCACGGTGAAAAGAGCTCTGTTGGATTTTTTTTTCTAGGTTATATAAATAATACCTCCTTATCATTTAAAAAAATTTTAAACACTACAGAAAGGTATGGGGAGAGGGGAAGTCAGGATCACCTGCCACCCAGACATAACCCTGCCTGCCCTCGATGGCCCGCTGACACACACCTTGCACTTCTTGCACATAGACATGTGTGATTTGACATAACGGGATTATATCACGGAACTGCAGTTTTCTTTCCACGTTAACAGAGTGTTTGTGAGTTTATCTCGCTCTCTTCTCATCCGACGTCCCTCCCCAGGTACCCGATGTCGACAAGCCTGTCACGTCAGACAGGCTCAGACACGAGCAAGTCCCCATGCTCATATCTGCCTTGAAGCTGTCCTCCTCTCCTCCCAGGGACCATCTCACCACATTCCCAGAGCTAAGGCTAAAGCTATTACTGTCTCTGTTCAACAACCCAGGGAAAGTGATCCTGCAAAACCCTAAGTCATTTCTGTGCTATAAATGGTCCAACAGCTTTCCATCTGTCATCTAGATAATGACAAAGGCCTTGACATAACCCACAAGGTCCTGCAGGAGCCATCCCTCTCTCTGTGTCATCTCCGACCAGCCTTCCTTTGCACCCTCTGCTCTCACACTACCCCCTGCCACTGGATCTTTGCACCTGCCACATCCTCTGCGTAACCCACTCTTTCTCAAAGTATTCACAAGTCTCCTTGTCTTACCTCCTTCTGATCTTCATCTTAGTAGCACCTTCTCAGTGAGGCCTTTATTTGCCACTCGGTTTAAAATTATACAATCTCCCTCCAATATCCCTTTTCTCTCCTTTTTTTTTTTCTCCAGACACCTTTCTCCAGCCAATACACCATAGTTTTTACTCATTTATGATCCGCGCCGCCCCACCAGGAGGCCCACTTGGTGACGACAGGGGTGTTGATTCTGTTTGGGCGTGGCTGTATCAGCACCCAGACAGTACCTGCCACAGCTAAGTGCTCCCAAGTAGTTGTTGAATGTGCGACTCAGTGATTGCAAGTTCCTCCTACAGCTACACTTTCAAGGTTAACTGGTCCCAAGAGCCTTGCTGTTCATAAGAGCAGGCAAATGACATTCTGTTTCTAGGGTATGCCCTCTGCTCCGCAGACTCCAGAAGCAACAGGTCACTCCTCTCCAGCTGAGGTGATAGTCCCCATGCTCCAATATGGGCTCCACACAGAACCTGGGGCCACCCCCGCCTGAGGCCTTGAGACGGTCTGCAATGGGCTTCCCCACCAGTGTCCCTTCATCAAGCCCCTCCCACCTATACCCTTGCATAGGCTTCTGTGTCTTTCTGTGGAAGCCAGCCAGTCTTTCAGCTGAACCTGCTGGCTGCTGGCTTGTGGTCCCACATCATGGGCATCCCGGACTCTTAGCCAACCCTGCAGCACACCACACCCCGCCCTGTCCCTGACTGCAGAGAGTAATCAGAAACGTCAGCCTCCTTCCTAGGGCTCAGGGGAGGCCGATAGCGTGAACCTGTGGGTGGTTGGTTTCTCTTATGCTTTGGTTTGTGTCTGTTTGACCATTAATTATTATTATATAATATGTACAATCTTTTAAAAGCTTATTAAAGACCTCAACGTGAGGCCGGAATCTATCAAAATCCTCAAGGAGAACATAGGCAGTAACCTCTTCGACATCAGCCACAGCAACTTCTTTCAAGACATGTCTCCAAAGGCAAAGGAAACAAAAGTGAAAATGAACTTTTGGGACTTCATCAGGATAAAAAGCTTCTGCACAGCAAAGGAAATAGTCAACAAAACAAACAGGCAACCCACAGAATGGGAGAAGATATTCTCAAATGACACTACAAAGGTCTGATATCTAAGATCTATAAAGAACTCCTCAAACTCCACACTCAAAAAACAGATAATCATGTCAAAAATAAAGAACTCCTCAAACTCAACACTCAAAAAACACACAATCAAGTCAAAAAATGGGCAGAAGACATGAACAGACACTTCTCCAAAGAAGACATACAAATGGCTAACAGACACATGAAAAAATGTTCATCTTCATTAGTCATCAGGGAGATTCAAATCAAAACCACATTAAGATACCACCTTACACCAATTAGAATGGCCAAAATCAACAAGTCAGGAAACAACAAATGTTGGAGAGGATGTGGAGAAAGGGGAACCCTCTTATTCTGTTGGTGGGAATGCAAGTTGGTGCAGCCACTTTGGAAAACAGTGTGGAGATTCCTCAAGAAATTAAAAATAAAGCTACCCTATGACCCTGCAATTGTACTACTGGGTATTTACCCCAAAGATACAGATGCAGGGAAAAGA
>CM052893.1:22663815-22699614 GCA_028534135.1 Potos flavus
TCCTTCAACAGACGAATGGATAAAGAAGATATGGTCCATATATACAATGGAATATTATGCCTCCATCAGAAAGGATGAATACCCAACTTTTGTATCAACATGGATGGGACTGGAGGAGATTATGCTGAGTGAAATAAGTCAAGTAGAGAGAGTCAATTATTATATGGTTTCACTTACGTGTGGAACATAAGGAGTAACATGGAAGACATTAGGGGGAGGAAAGGAAGGGTGAATTGGGGGAAATCGGAAGGGGAGATGAAGCACGAGAGACTATAGACTCTGAGAAACAAACTGAGGGTTTTGGAGGGGAGGAGGGTGGAGAGTTGGATGAGCCTGATGGTGGGTATTGAGGAGGGCACGGATTGCATGGAGCACTGGGTGTGGTGCACGAACAATGAATCTTCGAACACTGAAAAAATAAAATAAAATAAAATAAAATAAATAAACAAAAGCTTATTACCTGGATAACAGAGGCAAGACAACAAATGTATGAAAGTTCAACCTCAGGGCACCTGGATGGCTCAGTTGGTTAAGCTTCTGCTTTTGGCTCAGGTCATGATCCCAGGGTCCTGGGATCAAGCCCAGCATCGGGCTCCCTGCTTAGTGGGGAGTTTGCTTCTCCATCTCCCTCTGCCCCCCTCCCCGCTCGTGCTCTCTCTCTCTCTCTCAAATAAATAAATAAAATCTTAAAAAAATAATAATAATAAAGAAAGAAAGAAAGTTCAAAGTCTTTTGAATTGTAATCTGTTCCACAATTAACTTGTGGAAAGTGGTGGGATTGGAGGTATGGATGGGGAGATAGTTGATCAAGGACTCCTTTGCCCCTGTTTTGAAACCTGACATCTGGCTAGAGAGTCTGTCTATGGAAAGAACACACATACAAAGAGACACACGGAGGCACACACAGACACACACACAGCATTCACAACCCAGATGGCAGGAGCCTGAGTGCCAAGCTGTCTCTGGCAAAAGGCTGCCTGCCTGCACTCACCCACCATATCCAGGATCAGAAGCACAGGAGACTAGAAATTTCTGAGTGCTGCCCTTGACCTTGTTGTGGGAACACTCTCTAGAAGCAAATACGTAGTCCAGCTGCCACCAGGGCCAGTCCATACCCTCCCTGATGCTCTCCACTGCCTCCTTAGAGAAGGCAGGCCAGCCCCCTCCCAAAGCCTTCTACCCTCTTCCAGGGAAAAGCTGCTCAGACTTGTCGACAGGGGATCAGGAAGGGAAGGAGACTAGGCCACCCCACCATGCCCAAATCCCTGCCAGCCGACAGGCAGATGGCTCCCTCCATCACAGAAAGGGGGCGGGTGGCCAAGGTGCATGTGGGCCCCTTAGTCAGTTCAACATTTGGAGGATTATCTCCTCCCAGGGTGCCGCAGGATTAAATTTTTTAAAACTAAAATATAACTGATTTAGAATAAATGTGAAGGTGGGAACACTAGTGAAAACTGTAGTTCTACCAGTTGTAGAATTTTTTCAATGTAATTATGTTTCTTTCAACTACACAGAGTAATATGAACTCCAGGCTAGACATTACACATGAAACAGCTCATTTAATACAAGCAGTCTGCAAGGTAAATATTATGATGCCATTTTATACTGATGAGGTAAGTGATGTTCACAGAGGCTAGAAACTAACAGTGGATAAGTGGGATCCTGTAACTACTGACATTGCATTAATCTTGGATGGATGAATGGATGGATGGATGGGCGGATGGACAGATGAATGGATGGATGGATGGATGGATGGACGGACAGACGGACGGATGAATGAATGGATGGATGGGCAGCAGATGAATGGGCAGATTAGGAACAGAAAAAAAGCCAACAAAACCACATAACTTCCCATTTCACTAAATGAAATGGTAGGCTATTTAAAGGAATGAACTAGATTGATTAGTAATTAGCATTTCAGCTCTTGAGAAGAAGGGGAGGCAGGAAGGGAGGAACTACTATTCTTAGAACTTGAGTTCTGAGAGCTAGACTGCCTGGGTTCAAACCTCAGACCCACCATTTACTAGCTGGATAACCTTGGGCTAATTATTTAACCTTTCTGTACCTCAGTTTCCTTATCTGTGAAAATGGGGATATTATAACTTACAATGCTATGGTGAGAATTAAATGAATTATGCAACATATAAAATATTTAGAACTCTGCCTGGCTCCTAGCAGCAAGTGCTCCACGAACATTGCTGTTGTTATCCACATTTTGTAGGAGGAGACTGAAGACTGGGGAGGGAGGTGATGCTTATTCTGCAATTATCCCAATAACCCCACCTTCCATATTGATTGTCGGCAACTCTTTTATCCAGTCGTGGTGCTACAAGAACATCTGAGCCAACTCTAGCCAAATAATCTTCAGTTGCGGTGAGGATCTAGGTTTTAAGGAAAGTCTAGATTTTTCACATACAGCTTTCCACATAACTTTAGGCAGGGACACATTTATACCATTTGCTGTCTTAGGAGTTCAGAGAAACTCCATAGTGATGGGGGCTGGGGAGAAGATGGATCTGCATTGTTTTTAAACTGCTATAAATATCTGTTGGGTGAATGAACGTTATCTATTATCATATCATTTAAAACTCCTTATCCAAAGGCCATGATAAATTCCTCCCAGAATTCAAGGAGTTTATTTTTTCTGAAGAATTTCCTAAAACACATCTGAAATCCTGTATCAGAAACCTTGGAGCCAGATGCTTTTCAGAATTCAGACTCTGGAATTTTGAGAGCTTCCAGAGTGCAGACACTTTATTATTTTTTTTTCAAGATTTTGATTTATCTGAGAGAGAACGAGAGAGAGAGAGAGAGAGAGAGAGAGAGAGAGAGAGCATGAGCAGGGGGAGTGGGAGAGGGAGAAGCAGGCTCCCCTCTGAGCAGGGAGCCCGACGCGGAGCTCGATCCCAGGATCCTGGGATCATGACCAGCCGAGGGCAGATGCTTAACAAACTGAGCCACCCAGGCCCCCAAGTGCAGACACTTTATACTGTGTAATCCCCCCCGGAGGTCCGGGCTGGCACGTCATGATTAAACATCCTCATAATTGTACCGAGAACCTTATATGTGAGCTGAACATTTACACTGCGCGGGACGTATAAAGACCATAAGCGGGTCAGCACCAGCTCAGGTCAGGTTTTGCCACTAAATCAGTCTCTTACAAAAGAAAAGAAAAGCTTTGGGATTTCGGAGCTTTTTGGACGTCGGCAGACGGGACGGTTGACCTGTCGTGAATTATGCGATGTGTTTCCCCCTCGCCCAGGTGGCCAGGATAGCTCACCCTTGAACATCACAGAGGGTGGAGGCATCGACCCCTATGCAGCTGAAACCCACGTTCAACCTTGGACTCCCCCAAAACTGAACTACACATAACCTACTGTGGACCAGAAGCCTCGTTCATAACATAAACAATCAATTAACACATATTTTGCATCTTGTATGTGTTATAGATTGTGTTCTTACAATAAAGTCAGGTAGAGAAAAGAAAATGTTATTAAGAAAATACACTTAGGGTACTGCACTGTATTTATTGGGGGGAAAGTCTGCGTCAGTGGACCCACACAGCTCAAACCTGGTTTTTCTAGCATCAGCTGTATTTTTTTCTTTCCCCCCTCACTTTTTATTTTTTGGTGCCTGTCTCTTAATAGTTTTTGCTCTTATTTTCTGTGTTTTCCACTGAAACTAGTAGGCAGAGGAGATGCCACAGAATGTTTTTAAACTATGGCCCTTCGTCTCATCCTCCTCACGACACAGACTTGAAGTCCCTCATGAGGTTTTCGGGATGTAGCAAAGTCAGCTTCCAACCACAACCACAAATCCTTAGGCAGGAGGCCTCGCCAAGGCAATTTCTACTGAACAGAATTCTCCTGAGATTAAAGCATGGACACACGAAATATTCACTCCAGAATCTCAGGTGGCTTGAGCTCATATGCAGGAAACGAAAATCAAGGGGCTGGAAAAATAGTCTGGGGCTGCTCCCGAAGGATGTGCACCTCACTCCATGGGCCCTGAAAACCTCCCAGAGGCCATGGGACAGGGTTGTTCAAGGATGCTCGAGGCCTGTCTGCCTTGCTCATGCCCATACCCCCAGTACCTGGAGTATACCTGGCACAGAGCTGGGGCTTGATGTACACTTGCTAAAGGAAGGAATGAAAGAAAGAATATGTGAGATTTACACTGGAGAACACACTTAAATGGAGAGGCCGTAGAAGGAGGACGTGGGGTCCTGTTAGGAATTCCCAGCAAGAGTCCAGGAGTGGAGCGATGAGGGAAATCGGTGGTGACGGGCATGGAGAAGACAGGACACAGCCCACCAACAATAATGGCGGACTGCGCTGGATTTGTCAAGCAATCAGATGTGGCCTCTGGAGGGCCGGAGACCTCAAAGACACCCGGTCAAGAGTCCTGGTGGGAAAGGAAGAAGGGAGAGAGGGCTCTTCCCAATGGATTGCTTGGGAGAAGACACCTTCTGGGCTTGGTGAGGCAAGACACTCCGGGGGGCCCCCCTGGGGAGCAGAGTGGGCGTGCTCACTAGGCAGCTCTGGGGCCACGAGAGCTAGTCCATACGGGCGAAGGTAAGAAAGTCCTTATGGCGGCCTCCTGCAGAGATCGGTCCCCCTGTGGCTCTTTTCCCTCCTCCCCATGCTGTCCAGCCCTCACCTCGGGGACATACCCTTGGAGACGGAGAGGCATCTACCAAGCGGGAAGGGGAGCAGGGAGGGGAGGCGTTGCAGGCTCGTGGGTGGCAGTGGGTGGGTATAGAGCGGCAGACTGCGTCAGGGAACACAGGAGACTCAGGGAGGGCCTATCCCACCCCAGGGGAAGATCACAGGGAGCCCTTCCAGCTGCCTCAGAGCCTGGGCAGGCAGGACTGATGGAAGATTCCGTTCTCCCTGCGGAGAGGGCCAGAGTAGCTCCTCTTCCCATGTACGCATGATTTTTATGGTTGGAGAGGCAACATCATTCATTACCTTGGCATTCCCTCCACCCTGTTCCAGAAACTTTGAGAGAGCTGGGGAGCAGCCCAGAGAGGCTCCCAGAAGCAGCTGCTCAAGGCTCTGATCTGACCCCCACCCCCTGCCAGCCTCCAAGTCTAGGGGCCTGGGCAAGGCCTCCAGGTGGCCCAAGGAAGACCTTTGGGGTGATCTTTCTGACACCCAGCCCTCAGACGGTCTACAGACTCTGGAAGCTGAAATCTGACCCAACAATGCTGGCTCCTCCAGAAAGATCCATGCAGGGGCGAGCAAGCCAACCCTCCCCAGGCTCACAGGGAAAGCCCAGGCCGGGAGCAGATGACCCGCCCAGAGTCATGGAAAGAGCCAAAGACGCCAAAGGTAGACCCCAGGGAGGGGCCTCTCTAGGAGTGGCTGTTATTCATAGAACATCCCCCACCCAATGCCACCCCCCCTACACACACACACACAGGGCTCTACTTTAAGATTAGAAAGGGACATGTTTACTGAGCACTTACTCAGTGCTCGGCACCAGGCCCTGTGCTGGACCCTGAGGATACAAAGATGAATGGGACACAGTCCCTGTTATTAAGGAGTTCAGAGTTCATTGGAAAAACAGACATAAAAACAAACAATTAGAGTGAGAATGGCTATACTAAGGATACAATGAGCTAATGGGGGAGACAACAGCAAGTCATTTCATCCTCCCCCCACCAACACTTTGAGGGAGGTGTTGTTAGCCCATTTTCCAGATGGGAAGGCTGAAATTATGATGGTTAAGTCACTTGCCTCAGTTGACCCAAGTAAAAGACCCCGCACTGGTGTGCCGGGGGATCCCACCCAGGCTGCGAGGGTGGATTTTGTGCATTTCTTTCCAGGTCCTCATCCAGTGACATCATATCAGTAACCTGAATCCTCCATCCATTGGACCACAGAAATCCGTGAACACTACAAATCAGGTGACTGTCTGGTTCAAACCCAAGTCTGAAAGCCAAGACTTTCTCCAGTCTCCCCCAGAATCTTTGCTAGATTGAAGCATCCCCTTCTAAAGAGCCTGCCTCCCTGGGTAATCACGCCAGCCTGTCCTGGACGAGGCCAAATTAGACAGTGGATGTGATCTGCCTTCTAAGTCCCAGAGGGCTGTACAACTAAGTCCCCATCTATCCCCTTAGCTGTGAACTTGCATCTTAGCAGACACCCCAGGGTCCAGACAGGCCAAGTGGGCTGTGATGGGAAGGGATGGAGTGGGGTCGGGAGCAAGCGGGAGCTGAAGAAGGAGAGCAGTGTTCCATTCTCCAGAACGCTAATCTGGGGGAATGCCACTAAGGTGATTGATGAATATCTTCCTTCATTGGCTTCACAAAAACAAGGACTGTGGCGGGTTTTGCTGACAGTTAAGTGCCAAGCCCCATGCCTGCAAGTAGAAAGCCCTCCATCAATATTTGTAGAAGGAAGGAATACATGAGTGAATGAAGCGGGAGGGCATCAAAGCTAAACCACCACAGAGGTGCCAGGCAAGTCCTATAAGAGAGGAGGGGCACTGAAGCCATCCCCGCCCTGAGAGAAGCTGCTGGGGGAGGGGGTCTGCCCCAGCAGAATCCTGCTTCAGCCACTTAGTAGCTGGGGAAGCTGTGCCTTAGGGTCCCCAACTGTGCAGGGTGAGATCGGGGTGTAGATTAAATGAGTTAACAAGTGGGAAGTGTCAGGCACACAGTAAGTGCTGTGTGTTTGTTAAACAGATAAGGAACCCCTCCCCCCACACACACACCCTAGATCACTCCCTCAGGGCACAGAGACATTTTCTTCTCTGTTCAAACGCAATTTTCCAGCCCATCCTACTCCCGAGAGAGGAGAAACCCTGGGGAAAAAGAGGATTCAGCCTCCTCTTCCTCGCCTCACCCCTCCCCACCCTACCCTGCCCCACCTCCCAGTATCCCAAACCAACCAATTCCGGCTCTCTTTAAGCGCTCCAGAGTCCTGTTCTGCCACGCCGGGCCCCACAGCCTCCGGGCCGCCACCGCCCACCCACCCCCAACCCCCTCACCCTCTTAAGTTTCGAAAAATGTCCCCCTCCCTTCGCCTCTTCTCCCCAGCGCCCCTAGGAGCCCCACTCCTGGCTGGAGGTCAGGGCACGCAGAAGGCAGGACTCGCGCCTGGAGCTAGAGCTGCCGCCCGAACCCGCACACGGCGGCCGGCTGCGCCACCCAGTGGCGACTTGCGGAATCGGCGAGAACCTGGAGGTCTAGAGGGGGCCCTGGTTGCCGGGGCTCTGCAGGGGCAAAGGGCTTGTAGGCTCTAGGCCACAAGGAGTATTTAATTCAGTTGGGAAAGCAGTGATCTCTTGGCAGGGCTGTCTGCAGGGGGCCCTTCCTCCCTGTCAGGGCCCACTCCCCCCACCCCACCCCTGCCTTCTCCTCTGGTGGCGGGTGGCCAGGGCTCCTGTCCCGATACCCCTGTCTCTCCTGTGCCCTGGGCTGATGAGGAAACAAAGACAGAGGCTTTCCGGGTCCTGAGGCCAGGAGCACCTGCCCCTCCCCCCACTGGTGTCTGGAGGGAGTCCACTTTCCAATCCCTGCTCACCCGGGTTCCTCTCCCTCAGCCCATGCCTGGATTTCCGCACCTGAGAAAGAGGGTGATAAAAATAAACTCCCAACTTCCCTCAGACAGGGCTTGTGCGACTCAAAGGACAGACTGCTGAGGAAAGCTTTTGGAAGAACAAAACCACCAGTATTCGAAGTTTCTGGTCCACACGACTTTAGTAACCATGTGACCACAGTCCTCACCATGAAAAACTCCTCCGAGGAGAGATTTGTATTTGAGGAGAAAGAAAGGAACACAGAGTTGAGATCCAAAATTGCAAGGTTCCATATGGGAAATTTAAATGATCAAGAATGTCTCAAAGATTCTACTATATAGTGTGTAGAAGGCAGCTCGCTCTTTAGGAAACCAGTAGAATAGACATTACGATCCCCCAAAACATTTGGAAGATGAAGAAGCGAAAGGAGTTGTCTAGGATCCTACTCGGGACCACGTCAAAGGTAGAATCACAGAACCACGGGCCTGACCTTGGCCCATGACAGCCCTGGCAGCCTCGGGACCTATTCAGATTGTGGGAATGCGTCCCCGAGTCTCCCTGCGGAGGCGTATGCCCTGCACAAGAACAAATCCACCTGCTGGTCCCGTTCGGCTCTCAGAGGAGGAGCCCCCGCCTGCCGACCATTGGCCCAGTGTCAAAGGAACAAAGCTGCCCCCACATCAGAGTCCAGCACCTGGAAACTCGAGGCAGGATAAGAGTTGACATCAGAGTCAGGGAGAGAAATCAGCAGCAGCCCTGGCCCCAAGCTGCACCCCAGCACGGAGCGGGGAGCCAACCACGTTTACTCGTCTCTCTCCCACGGGCAGAGCGAGAAGACCTGCATTAGGAGAGAGGATTGGAGCAGGCTGGCCAGAGGCCAGGCACCCGTCAGGGCAGACACGAGTTTGGCATTTTAGTTCCTCTGGTTAAGACACCTCTTAAAAGTCCTCTTGGCTACAGGGTCCCTATGCAGGTCCTAATGGGCCCCTTCTTGCCCTTGCCCTCTTGTCCTCTCTCCCTAACCAGAGAGGGTCACATTCGCTGCTCTCACAGCCCATGTATTTCCACCTCCCGGGGATTTTGTCCTGATTCATTCTGCTTCTCAGGCTTGCTTACACGCCGCCATGCAGCACCTCTTTCTTCTGTGATAGTCTTCCAGAGAACCTTCCAGAATCTTTGGGTGTGAACCTTAAGAGACATCACCTCTGAATCCTCCCAGCCCAGTGGGTTGTCAGCATTTATTGGGTACCGCTATGTGTGTACTTGCATGGAGGCTGTGGGGGGGGGGGGTCACTCTGGTTCAGTGCCCAACCCGTCCAGCGGTTCCAGGTCTGGCAGACCCAGACCATCACCCAGCTCATGCTGGCAGTCTGGTTTCTCATTAAATCCACAGGTCCCCATCGCTTGCACCCTGTCTTCAGTGCTGGCCTGGGTATTGGGAGACTTCCCAGGTAAGACGGGGAGATGCTCTCAGGACTCCCTCCTTGCACACCTCCCCTGTCATTCTGTCCCAAGGAGGGAGAATGTTCATCGGACTGGTCGGAAGGAAGGACAGTCATTAGCCCAGATTTGCAGATGAGTGTGGGTGCTGCTCCTAAAATGTGGGCTGGGGCGTGGCCGGCCTGGCCCTCTCCTCCATTCACATGGCAGATGTGGTTCGGTGGCCCAGGCTGGCTCTCCCTTGTCCTTCCATGTGGCTGGCCAGAGCACAGGAAGAGCAGAAATTTGGAGAGAACGAGGTCCCCGGGGTCAACCCAGTTCACTCTGTGGGGTGTGGGGTCCATGCCCAGCCACCATCAAATGTGACTCTTCTTTCTTCACTGCTCTTCCTCCAGGTCACCCTCTGAGACTTTGTGGGTAGTGTTTGCTGGGTTTGGGGGTCTGCTCGGGTGCTCTGGTCATAACACATGTATTAGCCCCTTCCCATTGCCAATACCTTTGATAACAATCCCCCGTGCTCTGGAAGGAGCCGTTCAGCAGGAAGGTTAGACTGTGCTGCCTTACAAGGTTAAGAGACAGAATATCTGAGTTGGGAAAGGCTTCACAGAGAGAGCAGAGTTTAAGAGTGGCCTTGAAAGATCTATAGGACCCCACAGACATTTGAGGATATGGGGACAGGTATTCCAGGAAGAAGGAATTCAACCATATTGTCACAACGGTGAATGGCAACAGTGGAAGAAGATTCTAGAAAGTTAGATAGATCCTACAGGTTGGAATCCTGAAATGTTAAGTGAAGATCTTTTCACCTAATATAGTAAGGCACCTGGGAGCCACTGAAAGCTACTGAGAGGGAGGGCTGTGATCGGGACTAAGCTCCGGAAAGAAGAATCTGGCAGAAGTGTGTGGGATAGATCGGACCCCAACAAGACAAGGGCAGGAGGACAGGGACCCAGGCAAGCAGAAGTTAAAGGCTGAGCAGAGTTACCAAAACAGAGGCCCCAGGTGGGAGGGCGAGCACAGAACCAGAGGACTGGAATCCCGAGGAAGAGAGAAGATGACAGACTGTGGAGGGCGGCTGGAAAGGTCTCAGGGGGACAGAGGCGCCCTGCACCAAAAATGGGAGGTGGGGGACAGTGGAGCTGATTTGCCAAAGATAAGTTCAGCCACCCTGGGCCTCTCTACCTCACCTCTGACCACTGCCCCCGGACCTGCCATCGGTCCTGCCCCACACGGCGTCCATCACTGTCCAGACCTCAGTCCCCCCCCCCCCAGTCCCCTCCCCTTGCTCACCAGGCTGCCTCTTGCCTTGGGTCTCAGCTCAGGCACTGCCTCCTCCTGGAAGCGGCCCCCCCAGGGCCCCATGTCAGGGGCTTCCCTAAAAGCCCTCCTCTTGCTTACCTGCTCCCCAACACAGGCACTGGGTGCCCTACAGTCACTGGTTCAGCGCTCTGGTTCCCCCCGTACCGCCCCTCCCCCGCCAAGTGTTTTGAGGACTTGTGTCCCTTTATTCACCATGGCGGCAACAACGTTTCCTGAGCACCTACTGTGTCCTAAGGCCCGGGTTCCGGGAGCGCACCGGGGAGTGGGTGCAGCCCCTGCTCTTGGGCCAGGCTTGGTCTAGTGGAGCGGGAAGGTGACCGGGTAAAGAGAGACCGACCACAGGATGGGGGGGCTTCTCTTCTTTGACTCTGTCTCCAGCCCCCAGCAGCCCGTGGTACAGGGAAGACTCCACAAACGATGGCTGAGTGAAGGAAGGACATCCGGAAAGCAGCCAGGAACAGAGGGCTGGAGCCCAGGAGAGATACCCGCAAAAAGGGATATTTTGGGAACTTGGCCCACTTCCCTGCGAGTTACGTGGGTTGTGCTAAACCTGACACAGAGTATGTGGGGGTCCCAGAGCTTATGGGGAACATGAGGACAGTGAGGGAGATTCAGCACTCCCGTCCTGGCTTAAACTAACAGGGGACAGATCCCCAAGGTCAGGGAGGCTGCTCCCTCTCCAAACACATCCCATTTAAGGCAGTGGGACATGGAGTCGCCTGCCCCCCAGGGCCAGACATCAGTCAAAGAGAAAATGCTTTCACTATGGAATGTTCCTGTTCAAGGAGCCACCAGAGTCAGTAGGTGAGGGAGGCTGCTTCCCCAGACAGCAAATCCTATCTCCAGGCTCCAGACGGAACAAGGATTATGTTTTTCCTAATTTGATGCAAGACTTTGGCGCCATCTGAATGCCTGTGGCATTGAGCAAATCAAATGTGCACCCCAAAGTGACATCAAAAATGGGAAGAACCTGTCCTGGGCATCGTTTCTGCTGGTCCTAAAAAAGAATTATCCAAATTCCACGCCAAGAGTCCCCTCTCCTGGCTCCCTGAGGGAAGCTGGCCCACCGAGAGCTCCTTCCCCTCCCTCCCCCACCTCTGAGATGTGCTTTCTCTGTATTTACAGACAGATCATGGCTACGCACAGTTTCTAGCTGTCTGAAAACACTTGCAG
Organism: Potos flavus; assembly: GCA_028534135.1. NCBI lineage: Eukaryota > Metazoa > Chordata > Mammalia > Carnivora > Procyonidae > Potos > Potos flavus. The sequence continues at coordinate 22,675,276 of CM052893.1, forward strand.
GTAAGCAAACCCTCCCCAGTCGGATTGCATGGCTTGGCTTTGGAGGATTCTAGGCTCCCTGGCCCTTTGAGCCTTTTCCCCACCCCATCCCACCTCTGTAGTGCCTCTGACCTCCAGCTCACCCTCCAGCGACCCATCAGCATCTAGAATCCAGACAGAAAGCTCCATGAAGGCAGAGGCCATGCCGTTCTGCTCACTATTACGTCCCCGGCATCTAGGACATCTCCCTGCTGCACACAGGAGGCCTTTTACAAGTATTCGTGACATAGATTCGACAAACGCTGAGCACCTCTTTTGTATAAGACATAAAGATGTGCAGCCTCCGTCTTAGGACACGGTATGGAAAGGGCAGCCAGGGGTCCTCCCGCCGGAGCCTGCTCTGCGGCCGAGCCGGGGCCTCCGGGGAAGTACTGGGCTCACAGGAGCACGTGTCTAGTCCTACGGGCTCCCTCTGCCTGAGCACGGGGCCACCCAAGACCCTTGCTTTAAACCTACAGTGAAAACAGGCTGGCCTCTCCTCCTCCCGGCCGGCCTCCTCCCTGCCACCTCGGTGCCCCCCTGTGCCCCTGGGATGTTTCCAGGAATGCCCGGCACCAGCTCAGACAAGATCAATGGCATGGCTTCCTTACCAACCTGGGATACTTCAGCCACCCAAATTACTTCCGCCTTTGTCTTAGACAACGAAGTAGGAAAGCAGAATTCCTCATCCTCATTAAGAATGGTTAGGGCCCATTCCAGAGAGAGACAGAGTAGACAGAATGGGTAAGAGGCGGGCTCGATGGCCAGCATACCTTCCCTCCAGTCCTGACTCTGCCTCGGACTTCCTGCTGACACTGGAGAAAGTTCTGTGTCTCTGTTGGCCTCAGTTTCCTTACCTATAAAATGGGGATAACATTAATAGTTCCTAACTCATTGGAATGTTCCTAACTCATTGGAATGTAACGTTGGAATGTTACGAAGATTAAATGAGATAATCATATAAAGCACTTGGAAAAGTGAGTATGCAATAAAAATTAACTTTTATTATTATAATTATTAGTTTCTTTAGTTGCTATTATTTTTACTAGAACTATTATTATAATCATTATTTTTAATTAGTTCAGAATGGGCCCCACCAGAGGGTGCTTAACTGCAATTTACACACACACACACACACACACACACACACACACACGGACTAGCTCCCTCTTCTCAGTTGAGGGGGGGCTTATTAAACCTATCCCTCTGTCAGCAGGAGGCTCCCCCACCTGCTCATGAAACACTTCTGCCAAATATCACTTTCTCCCCTCCTCCAACAAAAATGATCATTTAAAAAAAAAAAAGATCATTTTTTTAAGACTTGATTTTTAAGTAATGTCTACACTCAATGTGGGGCTCAAACTCACAACTCCAAGATCAAGACTCACTGGATCTACTGAGCCAGCCAGTCGCCCCCAACAGAAATGATCTTATCACATACCCTCTTATTCGCTCTGTACTAATCACCACAGCCTGACTGCGTCACAGCCTCCAAGGCCGCGGGCTCAGCACAACACGTGCTCAGCACAACACGGGCTCATAATCTGATATGTCAAGCAGAGGTGATGTTCTGCTTCATGAAATCATCCAGAAAGCTGGGCTCCTTCCTCGTGGTTCCACCCATCCTCCCGGGCCTTGGGGTCCCACCTGGGTCCTCGGCATCCAGCCAGAAGGTGGGAAGAAAGCACATCAAGGATCACATGCCGGTTTTAGGACCATGCTTGGCAGGGGTGTTTGTCTCCTTAGCCCCTTCCCTTGGCCAGAAACTCAGACCCATGACACCTTACTGTAGTGGGAACTCAGGAGTAGCCTTTCCACGTGTCCAAGAGGAAAATAAAATCAGTTCGATGAACACAGCGCTTTTTCCATGACCTGCTCCTTCTGAAGCAGAGGCTTCTCTAGGAGGGAACTTAAATTTCTGTTCTTAAGGGCATCCTCTTAGAAAATAGACCCAAAGCAATGATCCATGGGTTTCCCTTCCAAGCCCATTGCAGATGCTGTCCCATCTGACCCGGGTAGCAGATGTGGGAGAAAGAGGGTGGTTTGGGAATGGCACAGAGCTGGGCCCCGCTCTCAGCGCTGCCACTAACATGGGCTGCTCAGCCCTCCTGCATCACAGCTTCCTCTTCTGCAAACTGCAAGTGGTAACACAGGGCGGTGAGCAGCTGAGGGCAGCGATCTTGGCCCTCCTGTTCTCCCATACCCCAGCCTCGCGGCACCACAGGGGGCTGAGGTCAGGACGGTCTGTGAATGTAACGAAGCACACACAAGGTCTGGAAACCCAAATCCCTCCCGGCCCCAACCAATGCCAGCCTGATCCTTTTCATTCCTCGACCCCCCACCCCGGGTCCCACACTTCTTGTTCTGATGCCGGTGGCCGGTGGCGGCTGGGAGCCAAACAGTAGGAGAATCAGTTATTTCGTAAGCTCCTACAGACTCTGTCCCCAGATGCCAACCTTGTTGGGACATATTCTGAAACCAGAGGCTTTGCACTAACCACTAGTTCTGAAGCAAACGAACAAAACTCAGGGCTTAAGCCTTGTTCCTCACACCCCCCCCACCCCCTGCCTGGCTCCTTGCACACCTTGCTTTAAAACAATTACTCAGGAAACAAAAGACAACGCCCACCTTGCTCACCCCTCCTGATGCCACAAGTTCCCTTCAGCTGTGCTGGAAGCAGGAGGCTTTGTTCTCCGAGCAACACGCACTGCCCCAGCCGCACGTGTTTGGTGCTTGGGATACCTCCGCCGAGGGCGTGCACGTTGCTAGGAGAATCTGAAATTGAGTTTATTTATTTATTTAAAGATTTTATTTATTTATTTGAAAGAGAGAGAGCATGAGAGAAGAGAAGTCAGAGGGAGAAGCAGACTCCCTGCCAAGCAGGGAGCCTGATGCGGGACTCGATCCCAAGACTCCAGGATCATGACCTGAGCTAAAGGCAGTTGCTTAACCAACTGAGCCACCCAGGCACCCCTGAAATTGAGTTTAAATCTGCAACCTTTCTTCATGGCCACTGCCCTTCCCCAGCTGCAGATGGACACCCACGCCACAGCAAGACCCACAGCCCCAGGCCCCACGAGGAAATCCCCAGCTCACAGAAGACTAGAGTGCCTCTAGTCTTTCCCCTCTCTTTTCTTCTTTCTCTCTTGATTTTCAAACTGATCCAACGACCACACAAATAAACAAGAAGTACAAAGAACTATCCGGTAGGCAGTACCAACTGACCTGCCATGGCCAGGCATCGTTCTGGAGGATGCAGCTAGGAAGAAAACAGGCAAGTCCTTGCACCTGCCTGCATCCGGAGGGAGGGGGATGATAAACAAAGAGGGAGATACCACATCTGCCAGGGTTCCCCAGACAAACACAACCCGTGGGAATTCTGTGTGTGTGTGTATGTATACGGATATAAAGAGATTTATTTCAAGGAACCGGTTCATGTGATTGGGGGGAATGGCCAAGTCTGAAATCTGTAGGGCAGGCTGGCCGGCTGGAAACTCTGACCGGAACTGGGGAGGCAGAATTTCTTCTTGCATTGGGAAATTTCAGTTTTGCTGTAGAGGGCCTTTCAACTGATTAGATGAGGCCCACCCGAGCTATCGGGAGTAATCTCCTTCCTTCAAGTCAACTGACTGTAGACGTTCCCACAGCTACAAAGTATCTTCACAGCTGTGCCAGGTGAGTGCCTGAATAACTGGGTGCTACAGCCTAGCCACAGTGACACGGAAATTAACCAGGACAGCGCTATATACCTGCGTGGGGCGGTGATACGTGCACGGGGGAAGGGGAAAGCAGGGTGACGGGGTCGGGGAGCCCCAGGCAGGGGGACAGCAGGAGACCCGCTGTGGGAAACACAGCATGTCACTCAAGATGAACCTGAATGAACAATAGACATCCCTAGGCAATCGGCTCAAAAAGCACAAACGTCTCACGTGGTTACGCATCTGCTTAATCGTGAGGGTGTTGCTTGGCGACCAGGACAGGAGATGCCCGTGTAGAACTCTGCAGACCAGACCCCTGTTGCTACAGCCCGCTGGCATCTACCCTGGTTCCCTGCCCTTCACTGTCCTGCCTGTGCCCCTCAGGTTCCCAGGGCGCCCTGGCCCTCAGGCCCTCCCCACCACACCTCTGGCCTCTTCTCTGAGCTCATTATCTGTGTGCCCCCCTTCCTGCACGGTTGCCACACTCCTGGCCTGAGCCTGCCTCGGGCCTTTCCCCTCTCTGCTTCCGCAGCCTGGAGGGTCTCCTCGCCACTGTGTCCTCGGCTCTCCCACTGGCATTCTGCTCGGAAAGGCCAACCACACGATCAGTTAGCACCTCCCTGTCACTCCCTGTGACACTCTGTCCTCACAGCACTTCCCTGAAATATATATTTCTTTGTTAATCATCTGTCTTCTCTCGCTTGAATGTAGGGGGCAGGAACCCTGGGTTTCATGTAGAAGAGTGGTAAAATAACGTCAAATTTACCATTTAAAGTGCACAATTCAGTGACATTTAGTACTTTTACAAGATTGTGCCACCATCACCACCACCGAGTTTCAGAACATTTTCATCACATCAAAAGGAAAGCCCAGACCCACTAACCAGTCACTGCCTGTTCCCCCACCTCCAGCCCCTGGCCATCACTAACGCGCTTTCTATTTTCCCGTCTCCATGGATCTGCCTATTCTGGACATTTCCTATAAATGGAATCACACAAGGAAACAAAAGCAAAAATGATCTAGTGCGACTTCATCAAGATAAAAAGCTTCTGCACAGCAAAGGAAACAATCAACAAAACTAAAAGGCAACCTATTGAATGGGAGAAGATATTTGCAAATGACATTTCTGATAAAGGGTTAGTATCCAAAGCATACAAAAAACTGATAAAACTCACCCCAAAAACAAACAATCCAATTTAAAAATGGACAGAAGACGTGAACAGTCACTTCTCCAAAGAAGACGTCTAGATGGCCAACAGACACGTGAAAAGATGCTCAGCATCACTCATCCTCAGGGAAGTGCAGATCAAAACTACAATGAGATATCCCCTCACCCCTGTCAGAATGGCTAAAACCAAACACACAAGAAACAATAAGTGTTGGTGAGGATCTAGAGAAAAAAGAATCTTTATGCAAATGGTACAGACACTGTGGAAGACAGTATGGAGGTTTCCCAAAAATAGAGCTACTCTATGATCCAGGAATTGCATTACTGGGTTTTTACCTAAAAAATGCAAAAACACTAATTCAAAAGGATACATGCACCCGTACGTTTATTGCAGCATTATTTACAATAGCCAAACTATGGAAGCAGACCAAGCATCCATGGATAGACGAATGGATAAAGATGTCACACAAACACACACACACACGAATATTATTCAGCCATAAAAAAGGATGGCTCTTGCCATTTGCAACATGGAAGGAGCTAGAGGGTATGATGCTGAGCAAAATAAGTCAGAGAAAGACAAATACCATGTGATTTCATTCATGTGGAATTTAAGAAACAAAATAAACAAGCAAAGGGAAAAAAAGAGAAGGAGAGACAAACCTAGAAACAGACTCTCAACTATAGAGAACAAATTGATGATTACCAGACCGGAAATGGGGTGGGGGGAATGAGGGAAACGGGATGGGGATTAAAGCGAGCACTTATCATGATGAAAAATAATGAAATAAAATGAAATGAGTGCTCACTTGGGCAGCACAGAGCCCGGAGCTGGAACAATACCGAGAAGATTAGCACGGCCCCTGCTCGAGGACGACACACAAATTCCTGACACGATCCACAGTTTTCGCAGTTTCCCCAGGGAACTGCCCCCCTTTGCCGATTAACTCGGCGGAAACAGTATGAGTCAAAGCCCCACGTGCGGCACTAGATGACATTGTGATATTACACTAGAAAAATATTTTTGTAATGAAATTTAAAAAAAGAAGAATCTCAGGAGATGGATGGGCTCCTGGCATCAGAGGTCAGGGAATGGCCACATCCGAGCGAGCCTTGACCAGAAGCAGCTCCAGCTCTCCCACAGTGTGACACCTGGGAATAGCCCCACAGCGCTCCCCGTTCTACCCTCCTCAGACCCCCACCATACCCCACAGGGCCAGCAGAAGGGGCCCTAGAGCTCTCTTCCCTTGTTTCCCCACACATTGCTAGGTTCAGCACTGTCCTTTGAAGGAAGATCTTCCCTGGACGGTCCAGACGGTGCCGGTGGGTGGCAACCCAGGCAACCCGGTGTTGTAGGCGTCCGACCTCCTAACGCACCTCGGCCTTCAGGAGCCATGCAAAGGGGGCGCCTGGGTGGCTCAGTCCGCTGAGCGGCTGACTTCGCCTCAGGTCGCGACCCCAGAGTCCTGGGATCGAGTCCCGCATCAGGCTCCCTGCTCAGCTGGGGAGTCTGCTCGTCCCTCCACCCCTCCCCTACTTGTGCTCTCTTTTTCTCTCTCTCTCTTTCTCTGTCTCTCTCTCACTCGCTCTCTCTCAAATAAATAAATAATCTTTACCAAAAAAAGAAGAAGAAGCCACCTAAAGACAGGGAAAGTGAGGTCAGAAGGCATCCTTTCTCCGTCCATAGCTATCTGGTCATTAGCAGACTTGCTCAGCTCCTAGTCCTCAGGTTAATTGTGGGGGCGGGTCCTGCAACCTTGTGAGGACAGCGCAGGAGGAGCCCTCGGTAAACACCGGTGCTCTCCCCACCTGCTGCCTGCCGAGGGCGCTCGTGCGGTCCCCTGAGGTCTCTGAGCCTCAGTCCCGGGTTAAACAAGCTGCCCGCTAGCCCGGCCACCTCGCGATACCCAGATGAGGTAAAGTGTGGGGGTCATCTTGAAATGATGATAAGATACCACACACGTGTTTTATGTAAAACAACAATGAGAAATAAGGAAAACAAAACAAAATAATGTGTTAGGTGACATATTAGTTCTAAATATGTCTCTGTGTTCTAAAAAGCACCTGGGATTTTGGGTTTTCTTCAAGTGCGGTGAGACCAACAGGTCAGGGGATGACTGCCATTGGAAATCCGGTTTGTTACTCCTAGTTCCCAGGGGGAGGGGGCACGCATACCGCGCAAGGCCACACAGGGTTGGTCAGGAGGCAGAAGGAGTGAGGAGAAAGTGGGGCCACGAGTCCTGCCTGTGGCTCTCGCGGGAAGGAATGAGGAAGGCAAGATAAGCAGGCTGAGCAGGTCTAGGGTTAGATGTGTTGAATAATCTCAGCGAGCTCTGGGCTGTGGGGATGGTCCCTAGTGGTCTAGTACTTGGCCCCTGGGTGAGGAGGAATATGACCTCCGGGGTGTTAAGAGTCAGATGGAGGGGGCAGTTTGGAGTGTGCGCCCCAGAATGGTTAGTTTGCATACAAAAGGCACGGCCCTGGGCAAGTCATTTGCTATCTCTAGGAATTGGCTAATCCTGGGAGAGTATTCTCACCCCGGCTCCAGATGTCTGAGCGGCAAGAATGCACAAAATAAGAAAATATAATTAACATACTGTGTCCAAACTTCCTTTTTTATAAAAACAATAGTCCTATTGAAACAGGGCTCGCCCTAATGACCTCATTTTAACTTGGTTACCTCTGGGAAGACCCTATTTCCAAATATGACCCCATTCTGGGGTACTGGGGATTTCAACATATCTTTTTTAGAGGACTTAATTCAACCCATACAAACAAGGAACAGTAAGCTTTTTCAGCAAACGGCCTGACAGTGAATGTTTTAGACGAGAGGGCTGGAATTCCCGTCATGACTACTCAGCTGCTGTTGGAGCAAGAAAGCAGCTATAAACAATATCTACATAAATGAGCATGGTTGTGTTCCAATTAAACTTTACTTACAAAAAGGGCGTCTGGGTGGCTCAGTTGTTAAGCATCTGCCTTCGGTTCAGGTCGTGATCCTGAGGTCCTGGGCCCGAGCCCCGCGTTGGGCTCCCTGCTCAGCGGGAAGCCCGCTTCTCCCTCTTCCACTGCCCCGCTTGTGTTTTCTCTCTCACGGCGTCTCTCTCTGTTAAATAAATGAATAAGATCTTTAAAAATAAATTAATTAAAATAAATTAAAATGTAATAAATAAATAAATACATACATAACTTACAAAAAGAGGCAGGAGGCCAGACATGGCTCCCAGGCCGTAGTTTGCCAAGCCCTGGGTTAGGAGACACATTTTCAAAACAAGCCAAAAAAGAGCTTACGCAGCCTTTCTGAGAGAGGGAATTCAGCCAGAGAAACAGAGGTCAGGAGCAAATTTGAGTCCCCAGAAGTGCTAATTCAAGGTAGGCCTAACCCAGGCTCTAGCTCAGAATTCTAGCCCAGGATCAGAAACACGGATTCAAAAGGAGAGAGGACAGAGCACGCTGGTTCCCTCCCAGGCGCTCGGCACTGATCTTACGTAAAGACGTGAATTGCAAGACTCACGGGTCCTGGAGGCGGGGAGACAAACCCAGGTGATCTCACTGAGGCTGAGTTTGTAACCACTAGGTCCACGCCTCCCAGGTGGGGGGGATCTGACTCCAGAAGACAAGGTGGTGGGGGCTGGGCATCTAGAGGGCCAGAGAGCCTGGAAAGAGAGGCAGAGGGCAGAACCGGGAGGTTCATCAGAGTCCGTGAACGTGGGGCTCACCCCTGAAACTTGTTTAGGGAGGAGACTTTGTTAATGCCCTTCCCACAAAAGCAAAAACCTTTACTCTGAGTCAACCAAGGCTCTATGAATTGTGTTAAATATAAATTAATAAATAAACACTCAAGGTTGCAAAGAAATAGAAGCAGAAAGATCAAGGTCAAGGATACTAATGGCACGTTGCTAACTGTGTTTGTTTAGCTTCACCCTTATTGGCCTGTCGTCTTCACACCTCATTGACAATCCATTAAAACAATGGCTGGGCCATTAACCCGGGCTTGTAGGCAGAAGCCTCCCTTGGGCGCAGTTTTTGACCAGGGTCCTTTCATTCATACTAAGTGTAATTGCTTGCTTGCGAGCTGGTTAATTGTGATTACATACCACTATTTAAATACAGAGGGGGAGCACCAGAGGCTCCATTTTTTCTGGGCATCTTTTTAATAATACAAGCGCGCTCACCCCCCTCAGGCAAGATAACATATTAGAACTTGAATTTTTAAAAACAGATAAAAGGCTGATGGCTCGATTTACAAAAGAATTTGCCATAGGATTTCTTAAATAGTGAGCTCCCAGAGCAATCAAAATTATTCGATTTACAAAATTTCAATTTGCTCGCATTTTTTTCCTAGAGTAAAGGTTATATATGAAAAAGAAACAGAACGGCTAATGAGCACCCTAATGACAGCCAAGTTAGAGAGCTAAAGGCTTGCATTTATAAGCAGGGTGAAGGCATATTTTAAGGACACCTTGAAGATCAGCCTCAAAGCCTGGGATAGGGCTGCGACCAGGACAGGTACGGCCGGCAGGGGAGACAAAGGGGGACGTCAATCAGAGAAGAGGAGCTAAAGAGACCAGACCCCAGTCTGGAGCTACTACAAGTAGACACCCATTGCATACAAGGGGAGAGCCCCGGTTGCCTCCATTCCCTAGCCATACACAGTGAGACAAACCTACCCAGCCCACTTCAGATGCTGCCCGCTAGAGAGTTTGGGAAGACATTAAAGACCTTGCCCATAGAACAGTGGCTTCTCTCTAGAACTTCATCAGCTTCTGTGGCTCTGCATTAAAAACCAGCCACGTGAAATTACAAGGCCCTCTTCCACGTATGTGGCAACAAAGTCTGTAGGCTCAGTTGAGTAGTCATTTGTTACTCATTATTGCTGAGACCTGGTTTTTGCTATTGATTTACTCTTTGGGTTGTGGTTTTCAGAGTAAATTCAAGGTTACCCCTGTGTTCATATCATGCTCAAATCACTTGCATTTCCTTATGCTTTTCTGAGGCAGACAGAAAGGTGTAGAGATGGCATGCCGAGCAGTGCCCAGGAACCCCCACACACAGGCCATTTGTGACTATTGATTGTCCAAGCCAGGGGAAAAAGCCACCTCGCTTGCTGGCTCCCAGGATTTCATGCATGACACAGCATCAGTAAAATGTGCACCAAAAGGGTGGGGCCCCGGAGAGGATTGCAAATGTGTTATATGCAAAATAAGAACACTTGATCAATAATCCGTCATCTGCTATGACCATCATTTCACAGAAGAATGAATATATGAACACCGACAAAGTCAGAAGGATAACCTCTAAGCGTTCTCTCAAACGAGATAGGCAATAATCTTACATTCACTTCATATATTAGAAAACATGGCTCATGTTTTTCTAATTTTGCTGCAGATTGGTGAAAATGTTCCTTGGAAACCTACAAATATCAGTGCAACAATGGGGACAGAGTTTAGAAACCACTCTGGAGACCTTTGCTGTCCAATTCAGTGGCTGCCGGTCACGTGTGGCCGTCGAGCACCTGCAGTGTGGCTGGTCTGAACTGAGATGTAATGTAACTGTAAAGTTCACACCATATTTCAAAAACATCGTACAAAAAAATGTATAATATGTCTTAGTAATTTTTATATTGATTACTTATCGAAATAATAATATTTTGGCTATATTGATGTATCATTAAAATGAATTTAACATGTTTTTTACCTTATTAAAGATGGGGCTCCTAGAAAATTTTAAAGTTATTTATTTACTTTAGAGAGAGAGTACGCAAGCAGGGGGAGGGTCAGAGTGAGAGGGAGAGAAGCAGACTCCCCACTGAACCGAGGCACGGCTCCATCTCATGACCCCAAGACTATGACCTGAGCGGAAATCAAGAGTCAAACACTTAACTGGATGAGCCACCAGAGGCACCCCGAGGCTACTAGAAAATTTTATGTGACTCACATTATATTTCTATGTGACTCACATTATATTTCTCTTGGACAGTGCTGCCTAGATGGTCCGCATCAGTTGAAGAATGTTATATGCCGCAGAAGTCGATTACAGCTTCAGATTATATGTATATATATCTTATATATTTGGCATTGAAAGATCAAATAAATAGGACTTAGATTTATGTTTTCATGCAGAGCAGGGAAGTTATGACTATGAGAACATTAATGTGTTCAAGATGTGGGCAATTTTACTTGCTGTTCCAGACTATACGTTTGATGCCCACTGTGGCCACTAGAGGGCAGCAGCGTATATAAAAATGTGAGCTTTCCTCTAACCATTAACTGAGTAGACCCCACAGGCAGAACCATTACAAGGTAGGTACTCAGTAATTATTAGAGCTGATCCTCCCACCCTCCCTCTTAAGTGTTGCCTTGGGAAAAGGGAGAGACCACCGAGGGCTGTAGGACCCTTAAACTAAAAGCAAGGCTCAGACAAAACAATAAAGCAGGAAAGCCATTCTGTAGGAGAGAAATCAGATTCAGAGGCGGATGGATGTTCAAAGACCTAGGGTATAAAATCAGGTTTATGTTCCTGGCTCTGCTACTAACAAAGTGAGTGGCTAGGGCAGTGCTTGCGTGGCTTAGTGGGTTAAGCCTCTGCCTTCGGCTCAGGTCATGATCTCAGGGTCCTGGGATCGAGCCCTGCATCGGGCTCTCTGCTCAGCAGAGACCCTGCTTCCCCCCTCTCTCTCTGTCTGCCTCTCTGCCTACTTGTGATCTCTCTCTCTGTCAAATAAATAAATAAAATCTTTTAAAAAAACAAAGCGAGTGGCCAAAAGCAAGTCACTGGGCTTCGGTTGCTTCCTCTGTGAAATGAGGTGGAACAAGACGAGCTTTAATGCACCCCCAACCGCAGCATCCTTACTTTGAAGAGTAAAGCCTGAAGGCCTGGTACTATTACAGGTTTAATGGGAAGTCAAAGCAGTAATTATAAGACTTGCGGGCACAATGGTACTATAAATTCACGCTTTGAGGCCCCCTGTGCTCCAAACACTTAACAGTAACAGATGAACTACAAACATTTAAAAATTTAAACTCAAACCCTCTGTTAAAAAGATGAACATCTCTGAGGATCAGAATAACGGAGACATGACACTTTAAGCTCGATGATGCTGTGGGATTGTGAGTCTCCAGGGCAAGAAGCAGGCAGAGGCAGTGAGGAGCTTTCCTGCTGTGCTGAGATAGAGAAAATCACATGAGGAGGTGTCCCCAGGGACTGTGTGGGGCTCCCACACCCAAGAACCAGGGGCATAAAATACATAACTGCTTCCAGAGCTGAGGCTTACACCAAACTTCTTAGCCCTACATGAAGAGGAACTGGTTCCCTGGTCCAATGACAAGATCAGCAGCATTCCCAAATTATGACAGCATAGATACCCGAGCTGACGACAGAAAATCTGGTTCTAAACTGGGGCTGTGGAGGCTAAGAGGAAGTAAATGTAAAACCACTAGTTTGGGGACATGAGCATGAGAGAGATCAAAATTATTAATAATTACTCCCCCTAGAGAAAGACTAAGAAAGGCAACCAAAACTTGTAATTAAAAAATTGCAATGGCAGGAAGTGAATTCAATTCAGATGAAATGAAATAGTAGGACAATCCAATATTGATTTTTAAAATAAGATTTCATTACTTATTCAGCAAATATTTTAAGCAACTACAATTTCCCAGATACTATTTTGAGTGCTGGGGATATAATAATAAAGAAAATTAGAAGAGAGGGGCACCTGGGTGGCTCAGTGGGTTAAAGCCTTTGCCTTTGGCTCGGGTCACGATCTCAGGGTCCTGGGATCGAGCCCCGCATCGGGCTTTCTGCTCAGCAGGGAGCCTGCTTCCCCTCCGCCCCCCTCTGCCTGCCTCTCTGCCTACTTGTGATCTCTCTCTCTCTCTCTCTGTCAAATAAATAAATAAAATCTTTAATAAAAAAAAAAAAGAAAATTAGAAGAGAAGGGAACAAGGAGCAGAAGGTTTATCTGAGGAAAATTTCAGTTTTATAGCTGAAAACTTTCCTAATATATAGAAGAAAACAGACATCCAAATCGAGGAGGCACAGAGAACTTCCATCAAAATCAACAAAAGCAAGCCAACATCAAGACATATCATAGTAAATTTGCAAAATACAGAGATAAGGAAAAAAGTCTTAAAAGCAGCAAGGGAAAAGAAATCCCATGGGGCACCCGGGTAGCTCAGTTGGTTAAGTGTCCAACTCTTGATTTCAGCTCAGGTCATGTTCTCAGGGTCACAAGATCAAGCCCCATGGAGCCTGCTTAAGATTCTCTCTCCCTCTCCCTTTGCCCTGTGCCACCCCAGTCCTGCTCTAAATAAATAAGTAAATAAATAAATAAATATTAAAGAGAGGGGAAAAAAGAAATCCCTAACCTGCAAGGGAAGACAGATAAGATTAACAGCAGATCTTTCCACAGAAACTTGACAGGCCAGAAGAAAGTAGCATGATCTTAAACATGCTGAATGGGAAAAATATGCAGTCAAGAATATTTCATCCAGTAAGGCTATCATTCAGAATAGAGAGAGAGAGATAGAATTTCCCAGACAAACAAAAAATAAGGAGCTCGTGACCACTAACCCAGCCCTGAAAGAAATATTAAAGGGGACTCTTTGAGTGGGAAAGAAAGGCCAAAAGCGACAAAGACTAGAAAGGAACAGAGAATATCTCCAGAAACAGCAACTTAACAGGTAATACAATGGAACTAAATTCATATCTACCAATAATCACTCTGAATATAAATGGACTAAATGCTCCACTAAAAAGACATAGGGTGTGAGAATGAATAAAAAAAATAAGACCCATCTATATACTGCCTACAAGAGACTCGTTTTATTTATTTTTTTAAAAGATTTTATTTATTTATTTGACAGAGAGAGCACAAGCAGGGGAGTGGCAGGCAGAGGGAGAGGGAGAAGCAGGCTCCCCACCGAGCAGGGAGCCCAATGTGGGGCTCAATCCCAGGACCCTGGGATCATGACCTGAGCAGAAGCCAGACACTTAACTGACTGAGCCACTCAGGCACCCCAAGAGACTCATTTTACATCTAAAGGCACCTGCAGATTGAAAGTGAGGGGATGGAGAGCCATTTATCATGCCATTAAAAGAATGGCCATCAAAAGAAAGCCAGAGTAGCCATACTTGTATCAGACAAACTAGATTTTAAACCAAAGACTGCAAAAAGAGATGAAGAAGAGCACTATATCATAATAAAGGGATCTATCCAACAAGAAGATCTAACAATGACAAATATTATGCCCACAACTTTGGAGCACCCAAATATATAAAACAATAACAAATATAAAGAAATTCATTGATAATAATACAATAATAGTAGGGGACTTTAATGCCTCACTTACAGCAATGGACAGATCATCTAAGCAGAAAATCAATAAGGAAACAATGACCTTGAATGACACACTGGAACAGAGGGACTTAACAGGTGTATTTAGAGCATTTCATCCTAGAGCAGCAGAATACACATTCTTTTTGAGTGCACATGGAACATTCTCCAGAATAGATCACATATTGGGTCACAAATCAGGCCTCGACAAGTACAAAAAGATTGAGATCATACCATACATACTTTCTGACCACAACACTCTGAAACTTGAAGTCAACCACAACAAAAAATTTGGAAAGACCACAAATACATGGAAGTTAAAGAACATCCTACTAAAGAATGAATGGGTTAACCATGAAATTAAAGAAAAATAAAAAATTCATGGAAACAAATAAAAATGAAAACAGAATGATCCAAAACCTTTGGGATGCAGCAAAAGCAGTTATAAGAGGGAAGTATATACCAATACAGACCTACCTCAAGAAGCAAGAAAAGTCCTAAATACACAACCTAACCTTACAGAAAAGAACCATAAATGAAGGCTAAAACCAGCAGAAGATGGGAAATAATAAAGATCAGAGCAGAAATCAATGATACAGAAACAAACAAATGACAACAACAACAACAACAATTACAGAATAGATCAAAGAAACTAGGAGCTGGTTCTTTGAAAGAATTAATAAAATTGATAATGCCTAGCCAAACTTAGCAAAAAGAAAAAAGAAAGGACCCATATAAATAAAATCATGAATGAGAGAGAAATCACAACCAACACCATAGAAATACAAACAATTATAAAAGAATATTATGAAAAACTATATACCAACAAATTGGATAATCTGGAAGAAATTGATAAATTCCTAGAAACATATAAACTGCCAAAACTGAAACAGGAAGAAATAGAAAATGTGAACAGACTGATAACCAGCAAATTAAATCAGTAATCAAAAATCTCCCAACAAACAAAAGTCCAGGGCCAGATGGCTTCCCAGGGGAATTCTACCAAACATTTAAAGATTTAAAGAAGAGTTAATACCTATCCTTCTCAAACTGTTCCAAAATAGAAATGGAAGGATAACTTCTTTTTTTTTTTTTTTTAAGATTTTATTTATTTATTTGACAGAGAGAGACACAGCGACAGAGGGAACACACGCAGGGGGAGTGGGAGAGGGAGATGCAGGCTTCCTGCCGAGCAGGGAGTCCGATGCAGGGCTCGATGCCAGGACCCTGGGATCATGACCTGAGCAGAAGGCAGAAGCTTAACCCACTGAGCCACCCAGGAACCCTGGAAGGATAACTTCTAAACTCATTCTATGAGGCCAGCATTACCTTGATTCCAAAACCAAAGACCCCACTAAAAAGGAGAATTACAGGTCAATATCCCTGATGAACATGGATGCTAAAATTCTCCATAAAATACTAGCAAATTGAATCCAACAGGAAGAATCATACACCACCATCAAGTGGGATTTATTCCTGGGCTGCAGGGGTTATTCAATATTCACACATCAATCAAGATAATATACCATATTAATAAAAGAAAGGATAAAAACCATATAACCTCTCAATAGATGCAGAAAAAGCACTTCACAAAGTACAGCATCCATTCTTGACAAAACCCCTCAACAAAGTAGGGATAGAGGGAATATACCTCAACATCATAAAGGCCATATATGAAAGACCCACAGCTAATAACATTCTCAATGGGGAACAACTGAGAGCTTTTCCTCTACAGTCAGGAACGAGACAGGGATGTCCACTCTCACCATTGTTATTTAACATAGTACTGGAAGTCCTAGTTGCAGCAATCAGAAAACATAAAGAAATAAAAGGCATCCAAATTCACAAGGAAGAAGCCAAACTTTCACTATTAGCAGATGACATGATACTCTATGTAGAAAACCTGAAAGACTCCACCAAAAAATTGCTAAAACTGACATACAAATTCAGTAAAGTCACAGGATGCAAAATCAACATTCAGAAAGCTGTTGCATTTCTATACACCAATAACGAAGCATCAGAAAGAAATCAAGGAATCGATCCCATTTACAACTGCACCCAAAACCATAAGATACCTAGGAATAAACATAACCAAAGAGGTAAAAGATCTATACTCCAAAAACTATAGAATACTTATGAAAGAAATTAAAGATGACAAAGAAATGGAAAAACATTCCACGCTCACGGGTTGGAAGAAAAAATAATGCTAAAATGTCTGTATTATACAAAACAATCCACGCACTTAATGCAATCCTATCAAAATACCACCAGCATTTTTCACACAGCTACAACAAACAATCCTAAAATTCATATGGAACCACAAAGACCCCACATAGCCAAAGCAATCTTGAAAAAGAAAAACAAAGCTGGAGGCCTCACAATTCCAGACTTTAAGCTATATTACAAAGCTGTAATCATTAAGACAATTTGGTACTGGCACGAAAACAGACATATAGATCAATGGAACAGAATCAAGAACCCAGAAATGGACCCACAACTTATGGTCAATTAGTCTTTAACAAAGCAGGAAAGAATACCCAATGGAAAAAAGACAGTCTCAACAAATGGTGTTGGGAAAACTGGGCAGTAACATGCAGAAGAATGAAACTGGATCACTTTCTTACATCACACACAATAAATAAATTAAAAATGCATGAAAGATCTAAATGTGAGACGGGAAATCATCAAAATCCTAGAGGAGAACACAGGCAGCAAGCTCTTTGACATTGTCCATAGCAACTTCTTATTAGATATGTCTCCAGAAGCAAGGGAAACGAAAGCAAAAATGAACAATTGGGACTTCATCAAGGTAAAAACCTTTTACATAGCAAAGGAAACAATCAACAAAACTAAAAGGCAATCTTTGAGGAGCGCCTGGGTGGCTCAGTCGGTTAAACATCCTACTCTCGGTTTCGGCTCAGGTCATGATCTTGGGGTCATGGGATTGGGCCTCATGTCCAGCCCTGTGCTCAATGCAGAGTCTGCTTGAGATTCTTTCCCCCTTCCTCTCCCTCCCCCTCTGCTCCCCCCACTCTAAAATAAGTAAATAAACTCTTTTTAAAAATAAAAATAAAAAATACAAGGCAAACCTTGGAATGGGAAAAAATATTTGCAAGTGACATATCTGATAAAGGCTTAATATCCAAAATCTATAAAGAACTTATCAAACTCAACACCCAAAAACCAAACAATGCAAATAAATGTGCAGAAGACATGAATTGACACTTTTCCAAAGAAAACATCCTGATGCCTCACAGATACATGAAAAGATGTTCGACATCACTCATCATCAGAGAAATACAAATCAAAACTACAATGAGATATCATATCACACCTGTCAGAATGGCTGAAATTGACAACACAAGAAACAACAGATGTTGCTGAGGATGCTGAGAAAGGGGAACACTCCTGCTCTGTTGGTGAGAATGCAAGCTGGTGCAGCCACTCTGGTAAACAGTATGGAGGTTCCTCAAAAAGTTAAAAATAGAGCTACCCCATGACCCAGCACTTGTACTACTAGGTGTTTACCCAAAGGATACAAAAATATAGATTTGAGGGGCACATGCACCCCCATGTTTATAGCAGCATTATCAATAATAGCCAAATTATGGAAGAGCTCAAATGTCCATCAACTGATAAATAGATAAATAAGATGTAGTATAGGACTGGCTCAGGTGGTTGGGTGTTGGATTCTTAATTTCAGCTCAGGTCATGATCTCAGGATTGTGGGAGTCTGCTTGAGATTCTCTACCTCTGCTCCTCTCCCTTCTCCCCCCGCCGCCCACTCATTCTCTCTTAAATTAATAAATCTTAAAAAAAAAAAAAAAAGATGTGATACACACACACTGGAATATTATTCAACCATAAAAAAAGAATGAAATCTTGACGTTTGATGTGGATGGAGCTAGAGACTATTATGCTAAGCAAAATAAGACAGTCAGAGAAAGACAAATACCATATGATTTCACTCATATGTGGTATTTAAGAAATGAAACAGATGAACGTGGGTGGTGGGTTAGAGCAAGGCAAACCATAAAACAGACTTTAACTACAGAGAACAAACTAAAGGTCGCTGGAGAGGAGGTGGGTGGGGGCATGGGTTAAATGGGTGATGGGCATTAAGGAGGGCAGTTGTGATGACCACTGGGTGTTACATGCCAGTGATGAATCATTAAATCCTACTCCTGAAATTAGTATTACACTATATGTTAACTAACTAGAATTTAAATTTAAAAAATTGAAACAAACAAAACGAAAAAAAAAAAGAAAACAAAGTGACTGCCTTCATGGAACTTACATTCTAATGGAAGTGATAGACAATTACTAAAAATTATATGTCAAGTAGTAACAAGTGCTATGAAGAAATGTGGAGAATCCTCAAAGATATAAAGGAATGATTAACAACTATATATAAAAACATAACTTATGAAAAACAAATGGGTGAAATTTTAAAAAGCAACTTATAAAAAAGAACCAATTGAAATGAAAAATATAGACACTGAAATAAGTAAACTCAATAGTATTGGATGAACACTATGAAGTCCTAATGGAAGAGAGATTAATTAATTAAAAGGCGGTACTGATGAAATCGCCCAAAATGCAGCACAAAGAGAGAATACGTATTTTTAAAAGTATAAAAAAGCAAAGAGAAATATATATATACACACATACATAAAGCAGTTAAGAGACATGGAATATAGGCTGACAGGCACCAACATAAGCTAATAGCAATTCCAGAAGAAAAGAATAGAAGGAACGAGAGAGAACTGATGACCATGGAGGTAACACCTGAAGTTTTCCAGCATTAAAGTTAGAATTCACTAAGAACTCTAGATATGAATATATAGGAACTCTTACCTTCATTATGACATATCTAGGTGCCCATACATCATAAGTGAAACTGCAGAACATGTAAGGATAAAAGAAAAAGGCATATTCGAGTAAATAAAGCAATCTACAAAGGAAAGCAAATCTGATGGTAGCAACATCAGAAGCAATAATTGCCAGGAAACACGGGCAGGCAAAGTGCTGAGAGTTGCCAATCAACATAGGATTCTATACCCAGCGAAACTATTATTCATTCAAGAGTGAGAAGAAAAAAAATTTTCAGGCATGCAATAATTAAAAGAAATAATAGCCCACGGGTCCAGGGTAACAGAACTACTAAGGAATGAAATCATAATGGAAAATACAACAATTTAGGACTGAACAACAAAAGCACAACTTATCTGAACAACAGTAACAACAATGGGTACGACATGTTGTTTGCAGCTATTAGTCGGGAATTATATCCGGCATTTCCCAAGTAGTATATCTCTCAGCCCTCAAAGTCACGAAATGAATTAGGTATTAATGACTCCTTTGTAAGGATGAGAAAGCTTTCTGGTAGAACAAGATAATCACATTGCTATGGACGGAATGTCTGTGTCCCCCCCCCCGTAAGTTCATACGTTGAAGCCCTAATGCCCACTATGATGGTATTAGAGGTGGGGCCTTTGACAGGTAGTTAGGCTAGATGAAGTTATGAGGCTGGAGCCCCCATGCTGGGGGAAGAGGAAGAGACACCAGTGCATCCTCTCTCCGCCACATGAGGATATAGTAAGACGGCAACCATTTGCAAATCAGGAAGAGGGCTCTCACCAGAACCCAAACACACTGGCACCCTGATCTCACACTTCCCACCCCTCAGAACTGTGAGAAATAAATGTCCACTGTTTAAGGCACCTAGCCTATGGTATTTTGTTATAGCAGCTCAAGCTAAGACACACGCATCGTAGTCTGGGTCTATACAAAGATAGGGAGCCAAAGAAGCAAGAAGGCAGGTACAGGGGGATTTTAACGACCCTTGGGAACAAGCCTAGGGGGACTGTATGAGGTACAAACAGCTGTTTGACAGGGAGGAGGGGGAGGCAATCTAATTCCCAAGTATTTCATGCTGGTGATGACCCATTGTGCTACCCACCTTTCCCCAAAGCCCAGCTGGGAAATAATAGGGGCGCCTGGTGGCTCAATTGGTTAAGCAACTGTCTTTGGCTCAGGTCATGATCCCAGCATCCTGGGATCGAGCCCCGCATCGGGCTCCCTACTCAGTGGGGAGTCTGCTTCTGCCTCTCCCTCTGCCTGCCACTCTGCCTACTATTGCTTTCTGTCAAATTAAAAAAAAATTTTTAACACTATAATATCAGAAACAGCCGCCCAGCTTTTAGCTTGGATCAGGTTTTCCAGCTATAAACAAAGAGGCATTTACAGAACCACACCCTTGGCTTGGTCCCCAAGCCTGGCTGCACCCAGAAATTTGCTAAGGAGCTTTCAACCATACCGATGTCTTCCCCCAAGATTTGTATTCCATTGATCTCAGGGGCTACCTGGGCAATACGATTTTTTTTTTTTCAAGCTCCAGGGGGATATTGTTATCCAACCACAGCTGAGAACCAATGGTCTAGAACTGGATAAGACAAAGGAAAACATTCTTGCTGAACGTGGCAACAGGGACCTGTCGGCCCCTCTCAAATGCCAGGACAAGCACTTTGGCAAACCTCAGAGGCCCCTGATCTGACAGCTTCAAGAACTGGTTCCCCTTTCCTTGAAGGAAAAGTGTACTCTTTTCTGAAATCAGAAAAGAGGAAGCATAGAGTACTTGTCAGCAAACTGACAATTCTCCCAGAGTGGAGGAGGGGAGCTTTCTCTTCCCTAGACCTGGACAGAATTAAAGGGCAGCAGCCTAGAATAGGGGTGATAGGAGACAATGCAGTTCCTCCTGTGCATGGGCTCAGCAGGAAATGACCTAGACGGCACTGGTTCTGTGAAACCTCATCCCCTCGGGTCTAGAAAGCACTTCCCCTCTGCCTCTCTCCCTCCCCCTCCCCCTCCTCACCCCCACCTCTGTCCCAGGGTTCTCTACCTCTTGAGCTGGCCCTTCCCATTCACATCTTCCCGACTCCCACCTCCTCCCTCGGTGCTGCCCAGCACCCCCGAGCATCGGCCGTTGCTCCAGCTCCCTGCTGCCCCCATCCGCCCTCGTCCTTGCCATCCCCTGCCCGCTGAGGGTCCTGGCTGCTCATCTCCTCGGCCACTACCCAGGTGAACTCCTGAGCTTTCAGCAGGCCTTCTGTGGGCTACCTGCCCGTCTCACAGAAGGGACTCCTCCGACGTCATCACGTGTTGACTGAAGCATCCTCTCGGGTTCGTGACTCCCCGGTCGCTGACTACACAAACTGCCCTCCTCAGCCGAAGCTTCAGGTCTTCCTTTGGCCTGACCTCGCCCCGTCCCTCCCCATCACCTGTGGTTCCTGGGCTCGGCCTCTCCGTCCCACACATGAGCCTGCCAGTCCCTCCCTTCCTCTCACAACAGACTTTAAACTTCAAACTGACCCAAACCCACTTCCTCCTCTCTTCTTCTGAAGATTCCATCTTCCCCCTGCCCCCCAGCCACTCCTGCTTCCCCTGCGCGGCCATCTAGGTCCTCAGGGCTCTCCTACCCCATGGACTCCCTGCCTTGCCTGCCTTCTCTCTTCCCCCTCGATTCCATCTTGGGCCTCTAGTAGGAAGGAAGCAAGATCTGGAAGAACCAGAAGGCGGCTGTTCTCAGTTAGCCATGGACTCACCCCACCATGCCCAGTACCCAGGTACCCACTAAAGGGAAGCTGCTGTCTGAGCAGCCCAGGAGAGAAAGAGCATTCTAGACAGAGTGACTGCCTGCTTCCGGACAGGTCCGCCGCTCAGCCGTCCCCAGGACCACACACATCGCTGAGATCTCAGGGCCGGTCCCACCTGCCAGGTAAGTTCTTTCCTTCACTGGACACAGAGGTACAGCCTTCTTGGGGCTCCCAGGGAAGTGGGGTACACAGGCATGTAAACAGCTGTGACACTTAGGGAGCTGACGATTGCCATGAAGCAGAAGGAAGGCAGAAGGGAAGGCACCGAGGAGAAAGGGGACCTCCAGACAGCTGGAGCCCCGCTCTCCATACATGGTCCCCCTCACCTCTCCCTCGGCCTCAGACTCCCACCTTCTCTCCTGCGTCTGCAGCTGCATCCCGGTTCTCTCCCTGCCCTCCCTGCTTTTTTCTCTCTGGCCCTTTCCACCCCTGGTCCCTTCTGCTCTTGCCACTGTCACCCCCTAAGTGCACCCCACGCCACCCCATACCCCTGGGCTACATGCCGCATAGCCAGCCGCCTCCTGTGCCTCCCCCCGCGGTCACAGCCCTACTTCCTGTGCTGCACAAGGTCGGCATCTCTCCCCAGAAACCAAGGACCTCTCCAGCCAGTAGCCCAAACACCAACCCTTGGAGCCACCTTCCTTGATTCACCCTCCCCGAATCCAAGCTATTGTCGGACCCTGTCTACTCTCCCGTGTCCTTCCTGCCCACCCCCTCCCTACCTTCCACTGCCACTGGGGATACTGAGTCCAAGTCCCAGCCTCTCACCTGACCTAACCTGTTCCCCACCCCCAACAAGACGCTCAGCATCCTACCGCCCAGTCCCACACAGGGCTGCCAAAAAAATCATCCGGGGACCCTGCCCTACATGTGTCGCTGCCCATCTCTCAGCAGAACCTTCAGTCGTCTCCAATGCCCACAGGCTCTGCGTTCCAAGACGCTCGCCTCCAGCCTCTGACCCCCTCCGCCATCCCACGTCCTCCTTCCTGCCCTCCTAAGCCCCACGACTCAGCGACTCCACCAGATCTCCGAAGGCCTCTGGGCTTTCACTCATGTTGTTCCCCGGCCCGGAACACCCTGTCTTTCTGTCTATTGGGTGAATGGAATCCTTCCTTTAGAGCCAGATCAAGCTCCCCCTTCTCCAAGAAACCTTCCTGAGAGCCCCAGGCATCAGCCCGCCCCTCCCCAGGCGCTCCTGTGGCTCTCTGCGGCTCTCCCTCCCTCGGGGCTCGGGCTGCCTGGAGAGTTTCTCTGTGCTCGGTCCTATCTCCTCACACACACGGTCGGTCCCTGGGGGTCTGGGACCAGGCCCTTCACGGCGCCGGGCAGCCGGCACCAGCGCTGGGCTGCGTAGAACAGAGACTTTCTAAGGGGCTGTGCCGACAGTAGCCAGGGGTCTGGTCAGCAGCTTGCTGCCCCCATGCCCCTTTTGGAGAGCGGTTTTCAGAAGGCGAGAGGCTCACTCCTTCGTGTGATGTGCCAGAGCAAATAGGACACTGGAATGAGAGGAAAGCCCACTGCTTGCTCCCATCCCCTCCCACCAGAGTACCATTTACTCTCAGAGCTCAGCGCTGAGCAGAGCAGGGTGTCCCCAGGGAAGGAAAATAAGACAGATGCCTCCCTCCTCAGAAAGGGAAGCAAGAAAGATGCCCTCTCCTCTAGGGCTGAGGGCCAAAGTGACTTGGAAATCTTCAAGGGACGACATCTCCCCTCAGACAAGGAGACGAGGCCAGAAATCCAGCTCCCCCGATCTGACTTCCTGCCAACCCATTCCTGCCCAAAGGCCGGAGAGCCTCCCAGCCTCCCAGGCCTCCACTGATCTGTGGCAGGAGGCCTCGGAGACCCTCTTTCTGCTCTTAAGTCAGAGCATGATACATACTGGGTCAATGGCCATGGGCGCAGTGGTTGCTGCAGGTCGCTGTGGCTGTGTGGGTGCCGTATGGCAGTGTGTATGCTGTGTGGCTATGCTGGTGTTGTGTGGCAGTGCATGCCGTGTGGCTGTGTGGGTGCCGTGTGGCTGTGTGGGTGCCGTGTGGCTGTGGGGTGCCGTGTGGCTGTGTGGGTGCCGTGTGGCTGTGGGGGTGCCGTGTGGCTGTGGGACCGTGTGGCTGTGCGGGTGCCGTGTGGCTGTGGGGTGCCGTGTGGCTGTGGGGTGCCGTGTGGCTGTGTGGGTGCCGTGTGGCTTTGGGGTGCCGTGTGGCTTTGGGGTGCCGTGTGGCTGTGGGGTGCCGTGTGGCTGTGGGGGTGCCGTGTGGCTGTCGGGGTGCCGTGTGGCTGTGTGGGTGCCGTGTGGCTGTGGGGTGCCGTGTGGCTGTGCGGGTGCCGTGTGGCTGTGGAACCGTGTGGCTGTGCGGGTGCCGTGTGGCTGTGCGGGTGCCGTGTGGCTGTGGGGAGCCGTGTGGCTGTGCGGGTGCCGTGTGGCTGTGGGGTGCCGTGTGGCTGTGGGGGTGCCGTGTGGCTGTGGGG
>CM052893.1:22700114-22728306 GCA_028534135.1 Potos flavus
GTGTGGCTGTGGGACCGTGTGGCTGTGTGGGTGCCGTGTGGCTGTGGGACCGTGTGGCTGTGCGGGTGCCGTGTGGCTGTGCGGGTGCCGTGTGGCTGTGGGACCGTGTGGCTGTGCGGGTGCCGTGTGGCTGTGCGGGTGCCGTGTGGCTGTGGGGTGCCGTGTGGCTGTGGGGTGCCGTGTGGCTGTGTGGGTGCCGTGTGGCTGTGGGGTGCCGTGTGGCTGTGTGGGTGCCGTGTGGCTGTGTGGGTGCCACGTGGCTGTGTGGGTGCCATGTGGCTGTGGGGTGTTGTGTGGTTGTGTAGATGGTGTGGTTGCTGCTGCTGTTGAGTGCTTGTATAGTTGCTGCAGTTTTCACACTTATTGCTGTTGTTAGTTGTGGGATCGTACCTCGTGGTTGTTACAATCATGGTGGCTGGGAAGTTTTCGGTCCTTGTGGTTGTGTCATTGCTGCCTGCTTGGTGCGGGTGTTCTGGCTCCTTCGTCGCAGCCCGAGGAGGCGGCCAGCTGTGGGGAGGGGTGGCCTCTTGACCCCCGACACTCTCCCATGTCACGGCATCAGGCTGTGCGCAGGCGAACCAAGAGGGACAGGCAGAGAGAGGGACTCTCCTCCCCCTGAGCCGCTGTTGGCAGCGCGAGCTTCTCCGGCCCCGCAGCCCTCCCTCTCCGGCTGTCGGTGACACCCAGCAGGGCTATGAGGGCCACTCACCCAGAGCTGAGTCAAGTGCAAGCTCTTGGAAGCCGGAAGGTTCTCCTCTGCACGGCACAGCCTCTATTCCCAAGAATATGTTCCTGTGCAGACACACATTATCTGCATCGCCCAGAATAGACCCTGCCCCACCCCACTGCCCTCAGGTCGTCAAGCAAGGCCGGCCAGAAGGAGCTGAGAGCCTCGGGGTGGGGAGGGGGAGCAAGCAAGCAGACGTCTGTCTGTCGCAGGAGGCCTGTGGGAAGACATGTCCCGCCTCAGATCACGCCAGAGACCCCAGCAGAAGGCCCAGCCCAATGCCGGCCTGATGCCCAGCTCCGCGGTCTCGGACCTGACCTCAGCACGAGGCAGCGGGCTGGCTCAGTCCTCCCCCCACGCACCCCCACTCTGCGGGCCCCATGAGCGGATCAGAGCCGTACTGAGGCCATGCGGTTTCCTCAGCATGGCAGGCAGGGACACTCGGTTCTTAGTACCCAGGACGTGACTTCTGCCTCAGGGAACCTGATTCCTGTGCAATATATCCCCTCCCCTGAACTCTGTCCCAACCAGAAATGTATTTGTTTAAAATGTATTAGTAGATAATACTCCGCTGGCCCCATAGCCACATGTACAAAAAGGGACTGCAGTGAAACACACCCTCCCACAGCTGTCCCTTAGCCACCAGACGTAGTTTATGAGCATATAACCAAATACACACATGTATCCATGCAGAGGGACATGGCATGTGCGAAGAATGCAAAGACGGGAGCCAGACTCCCTGCATTTGAGACCTAGCACTGCCCGGTACCAACTGGTCCACGACCTTGGGCAGCCTCTCTGTGCCCCAGTGACCCCCATCTGCAGAGCACGATGTAATCACAACACCTGCCGCAGAGGATGGGGGTGAGGTCGCGCTCGCTGTAGTGGATGTTGTTTTCTTTCCTGTCTTACAGAAACCCATGCACCCTGTTTTGCATATACCCTTCTGCCCCTTATTTTTTTCACTTTCAAGTGGGTCGGTAGCTCATTTCCCCATTAGTACATGAAGAGTTTCCTTGGTCGATTTTAGAGCGGCGTAGTATTTCATTGGCTCAGAGCACCGTAATGTATTTGGACGATCCTTTTCTGATGGACATTTTGGTGTTTTCCAATATTTTACTCTTACAAACAATGCTGCAGTGAATAACTTTGTACATACTTTGTTTTGTCTGAAAGCTATTAGGATAAATTCCTACAAGTAGAACGTAGTCAACCGGTATGTGCGTTTGTCGCTTTTTGCCATCCACAAAGCTTGGACAGATTTAATGTCATAAGCAACACATAAGACTTTCTGTTCCCGGTGCTTGTACCAGCAGAGTACAAAAATAGGTGTTTTATACTTGTGGATTTGGTAAGTTTTAACAGTAAATGCTATTTCTCTATAGTTTTATTTTACAATATCTCTTAATATGAGCAATGTGAAGTACCTTTTTATATATTTATAAATCATTTATATTTCCTTTTTGTGAACTTTCTGTTCATATCTTTTGCTATTTTCTTATTATCCAGTCATTTTTCTTATTGATTAGTAAAAGGTCTTTATGTAGTAGGAATGTCAGCGTATTTTTCCTGGTTTGGCAATACTCTGTAGCATTTGCTCTTACATACATACATAATTTTGGATGTGGGGGAAGGGGGAGAGGCAGTTTTGTTTTTTTTTTTTTAGATTTTATTTATTTGAGAGAGTGTGAGCGAGAGAGAGAGAGAGAGAGAGAGAAGGAACAGGGGGAGGAGCAGAGACTCCCCACTGAACAGGGACTCCGGGATCATGACCCAGGCCAAAAGGCAGACACTTAACCAACCGAGCCACACAGGCGCTCCAAGAGTAAGAATCCTAAGCAGGCTCCACGCCCAGTGTGGAGCCCAGTCTCACGACCCTGAGATCATGACCTGAGCCAAAATCAAGAGTTGGATGCTTAACCAACTGAGCCATCCAGGTGTCCCTCCATACAGAATTTTTAATGCAATAGAAGTTACCATGTTTTCTTTGTGACTTTTCTATCTTATGGCATACTTTGAAAGTTCTTCCTCATTCCAAAATAGTCATTAGATTCCCTCTTAATCTCCCACAGTATCTTCTAGCATTTTAAAAAATTTAAATCACTGATCTCTCCGGGTATGTATCCTGATATAAGAAGTTAGGTATGAATCCAACTTAATTTTTTTCCAGATGGCTACTCAGTTGTCTCAACACTATTTACTGAATAATTCATCTTTTTTTCCCAATGATTTGAAATGCCATCATTATCATAAGCTAAATTCCCAATAGGCTTTGGTCTATTTCTGGATTTCCTATTTTGTTCCAACTGCAAGATGTCCTACACTATTTTAATTATTATAGTTTTACAATATCGATTAGAACTTATAGGGGCTAACTTTCCATTCACTTTTCACCTTCTTTTTCATATGAACTATTAGTTTTATTGGGATTTCTTTTCATTTATACGTTAACTAAGGAGAAACTAACATTGGTTGTTGATTCAACATGATGTTGATTCAATTTGGGGAGAATTATACTTTTTCCGAGAAGTATCCAATATATCAGGTTTTTCCAACTTAGGGGGTTCCCAAGACCACCCTTAGGTTTAACAATTTATAGAAAGACTCACAGAACTCACTGGAAGCTGTTGTGCTCACAGTTACAGTGCGTTAAAGTGAAAGGATGTGGATCAATGCCAGCCAAGGGAAGAGATCCACCAGGCAGAGTCCAGGAAACTTCTAAGCACTGAGTTTCCAGGTCTCCTGGTGGACCCATGGCCAGCATACTCCCCCTAGCAACAACATGCAAGCATAGAGAGGACTGACAGCTGGGGACACTCACCTGAGTGTGCAGAGTTTCCACTGGAGCTCAACCATGTAGACATGACCGACCGCCCGGGCGGCTGACCTAGAGCAGAGCAGAGATAGAGCGAAGACCATGCAGCCCAAAGCTCCCATCCTAAATCACACTGTTAAACTGTTTGGGGTGGCCTGCGGCCCCCAGGTAAAGAAAGACATTCTTATCAGGCAGGACTTTCCAAGGTCCTGGAGATTATCTCCCAGGAGCCAAGGACAAAGGGAGATATCTCTTTGAGTAATGTGCATTTTTTTACAAGACAAGTTTTTAAATGTATTTACATGGAGTTGAGCAAAATAGTCTCTAAGGTTTAATTCCATCCATCTGTGGTTATTTTCCCCTTAGCCTCTCTTTTTTGGGCCTTTTTCCTTCTTTTCTCTCGACAAGATTAGTCGACAATTTATAAATCGTGTTTTTTAAAAGAAATAGTTTTAAGTTTATTTGTGAGTTACTTGTTATAATTTATTAATTATAAAATTTTTTGTTGTATAATTTATTGATTTCTGCTTTAACATTTATTAATTCCTTCCTTCTGCTTTCCTTAGGTTTATTGCCTTTTTTCTAACTAGTTCAGTTGGATGCTTATGATGCTTATTTCATTTTTCATTCCTGTTTAATTTTTTATTAATTCATTATAAGACTATGTGTATTCGTCAGGGGTCTCTAGAGATACAGAATCTCTAGGATATATAAAGAAATTTATTCTAAGGAACTGGCACATGCAGTTATGGAGGCTGAAAAGTCCCAAGGTCATCAGACGGCAAGCTGGAGCCCCAAGAGGGACGGTGATGTAAGTTCCCATCCCAGTCCAAGTTCAAAGGCAGGAAGGGATGATGTCCCCACTCAAAGACAGGCAGGCAGAGAGAAAGAATTCTTGCTTAGTCTTTTATTCTATTCAAGCCTTCAACAGATTGGATGGGGCCCACCCATATTGGGAAGAACAATCTACTTTGTTTGGTCTGCTAATTCATGTGTTAACCTCATCCAGAAACACCCTACAGAAACACTTAGAATAATGTTTGACCAAATGTCTGGGCACCCTGTGGTCTATACAAGTTGACACATAAAATCTCACTACCCATTCTTCTCTGGACACTGCTTTAATTGTATCTCCAAGGTTCTGATAAGTAACGTTTTTACTATTATTATTTCATATATAATCATTCCATGTCGAAGTCCCCTGTAGCTTATAGCAGGGATGTTTTGCTACTAAATTTTGACTAAGCCATGAGTACACTGACTTGCCCTTTTGTATAAGGCTGATGATCTGATTCTCATAGGCCAATACAAAGGTGAACCAGGACCTCCTCGGGGTCCAGATGTTGCTTTGGAAAAATTCTCTCAGAACTTGAAAAACTCACTTAAATATCAATGGAAACACATACTTTTTTGCCTAAATGAGTCTCTTAATAACCAAAGTCGAGAGTCCCCCTGTCAAATCCAAAAGGGAAAAAAGAGGGCACCTGGGTGGCTCAGTTGGTTAAGCGTCTGCCTTCGGCTCAGGTCATGATCCCATGGTCCTGGGATCGAGCCTCGAATCGGGGTCCCTGCTCAGTGGGGAGCCTGCTTTTCCCTCTCCCTCTCTCACTCACTCTCTCTCAAATAAATAAAATCTTAAAAAAAAAAAAAAGGGAAAAAAGAAGTTACCACTTCTCTCTTATCCAAATGTTCATACATAAAAATATTTTTTTCTTTTTCTTAAATTTTTTTTTATTTTTTATTAACATATAACGTATTATTTGCCCCAGGGTACATGTCTGTGAATCATCAGGCTTACACATTTCACAGCACTCACCATAGCACATACCCTCCCCAATGTCATAAATAAAAATATTAACAAAATTATAATAGCTACCATAATACCAACTAACATGTTTCCAATGTTTTATATGCCATCTTATTTAATTTTTCTATGAGTTCTTAGAGATATCATACTCTACATCTTAAAGATGAGAAAACTAAGCCTCAAAGGGGATATGTAACTTGCTTAAGATCACACCTCTTCTTCAGCAAAGGAGCTAGGATTTCATGCTGGTCGTGTCTGATTTAAAACTATAGGAAAGGGGTGCCTGGGTGGCTCAGTGGGTTAAAGCCTCTGCCTTCAGGCTCAGGTCATGAGCTCAGGGTCCTGGGATCGAGCCCCGCATCGGGCTCTCTGCTCAGCAGGTAGCCTGCTTCCCCTTCTCTCTCTCTGCCTGCCTCTCTGCCTACTTGTGATCTCTCTCTCTCTCTGTCAAATAAATAAATAAAATCTAAAAAAAAAAAATTTATCTTTAAAAAATAAACTATAGGAAAGCCGACACTATTGACTCCGTCTTTAGCTCTTTATCTCGTTTGCATCTACTCACTGACCCCCCAATTCTACTCCCCACCCCCCACCACCCCTGTGTTCCAGAGTCCCTAGGAGATTAATATACATACCTTAAAAAAGCCTGCCAAGGCTGAGATGGAGAGAAGCTTGCTTTGGCCCTCTATAAATTTGTTACAGATAACATAGTATCTCCCCTTCCTGACACACAGGGGGTGCCACAAGATCTAATTAAATGTTCAATGCCTATTAGGTGCATGCGAACCCTTTGGTCTCACCACAATGCCCTTCTGCACATTCCCTCATTCTATAAAATCTGTAGATTTAGGTCCAGACTTTGTGGAGAATGACTCTGCTGCTGGATCACCACCTGCCTGATCCCCGCGCCCCCATCAGTAAGTTATCCTGAATAAAACTCTCTGTAAACTGTCTGGCGTGGCCTCCTCGTTTTTCAGTCTCAAAGTATCTTCTCAGTTTGGGGAATGCTTTATAGTCCCTCCCCTGCCTTCTAACAAAAACCGATGCATTTTTTCAGGATGCCTCTCCTGTCTCCCCCCTGCCCCAACTCGTAGCGATAAAATGGTCCTACCTCCTTTGGCAAAACTTATTTTCCAGGCAGAGAGAGTACATCTGCTACAGTCCACTGTCATTTAGGGAAAAGTCCAGCCCAGAATTCTAGAACTGAGACACAGCAGGCCACCAGCCACGGAAGGCCTTTGCCCGCAGAAGCCATATGGATGAAGACAATTCTAAGCCAAGCGCTAATGAAGAGAGAGGGGAGGGAAATCAGGGCGGGGGCTGAGAGAGTGGGGGTTAGGCACAGCTGCTGCAGGAGGGGGCCACCGACCACGGCGCTTGCATGTGCCCGACACCCCCGTCCCTTGTGCCAAGCCCATCCAGTTCAACTCAGCTGCCTGGCAACTGCCCTCTAATGAAACGAGCAAACGGCTTCCCGTGTTGAAGGTTTCAGTGAGTGTCGTTGGCCAAGGCTCGGCGGCAATCAGAACAGACGACCACATGGGCTGGAGGCCCCGGTGGCAGCAACCAGAGCCCACTGGCGCCGCTCGGAGCGCCTGCCAACTGGGCGCAAGATCAGAACCCTGCTGCCGAGAGATAAGGAACGTCCTGATCCAGCCCCTAGAAGAGCGGGGCTTTATATAGCAGCCTGTGGAGGCTGCAAGGGAATGTCCTGGCCCCGGGCCTCCCTAGCCCCGGCAGAGAGGGGAGTGGGTGGAGGAGAAGGAGGGAGCTTATAAATAACCTCCGGGCGTGTGGATGGGCTCTGCATGCATCTTAGCAAGGCCTGAGATCTTGGGGAGGAGGGCTCACCTACAGATCATTTTTATCTTCTTCGTACACCTCTATATGTTCCAAGTTCTCCACAATGAACTGGAGCTCCTCTTATAGTCAGCAAACATGAATACGATTTTTAAAAAGTAAAAAAGAGAGGCACAAGAGGAATTCTTTCCTCTAGGAATTCTGGTGACCATCTTCCCCCTGCTCCTGGGTTCCCAGTCCTGGACCAGTCCTCTCCCTCTTCTCCCATCTCTCCCAGAGGAGTCCTCCAGGTGCCAGCACTGCCTTTTCGTTTTCCTGCTTCCCCAGGGTTCCTGCCTTCTCGTACCTTCTCCGCCCCCACCAGTTCAAAAGTCACCGCTCTTGGCTTTGTTGTCTTTAGATAAGGCGTCCCTGTTCCTCATCTCTGCTGGGGTGCAGAAAGGTCACTCAAGGATGTCTGCCCTGCCTGCCTCCAGGCCCCCTAACACTAGCTTAGTAATGGGGGAGAAAAGGCAACCATGTTTCTGCAGAGAATGTGTTTTGCACTCTGTGCCTCTGACTCCTTGTCTGGAAAATGGGGGTGATCATAGCACCTGCCTCACAGAGATGTCATTAAGAATAAAGTAAAACAGTGAACGCAAAGAGCTTGACCCACTGGAAATGCCCAATTAAGTATTAACTGATTATCCATCCACTGTGCCTCATTCTCCACACCCACCCACCCCCTAGAAGACCATGACCAACATGACTTTCATTGTTTCCAGAAATAATTGTTCCCATCGGGGTTTAAGGATTCACCATCCTGACACGGGCCCTGACTCAAAGCAGTTCTAGAAGTGCTTCGAGAGGTGACAGTCTCCTTGGAATGATAGGCTTCAAAGTGCCTCCTTATAAGGCAGGAGTCCTCATTTGGGTGTGTGAGTCATGGTAGGGCTGCTGGATAAACAGATAAAAGAATAAACATGTTGTTACTTTGTAGTAACAACCTCCTGTAGGCTGAGTTCAGCCAGCTCAGGACCCTGGGGCAATTCCGAGGAGACAAAAGTAGGTGGGATTTCACCCCATCCCTATTTTTTGAGCAAGTGCTTTGTGCCAAAAGGCAGTGTGCTAGGATTCAAAAATAAAACATAAAAAATATAGGAAAGTCTCTGCTGACAAAGAGAGCTGAGGAAGTCAGATCCAGATTCAGAGAGAAAGCTCACCCGGCCAACAGGATATGATCCCTGCAGGTGATAAGGTGGAGAGTCCGGAAGGGACGTTCCACTGGGTTCTGGAGGCCAGCGCAGGTCTCGTGGAGAAAATGAACACCATCGAGAACACGAGCACTACCCCTTGTAGTTCCTGATGGAATCGGGTTGGTTTGAGAGAAGGGGTCTCCCGTGTTAGCATCGACGCATGCGCACGCCTACGGACACCATCTTGTTTGATCCTGACAATGGTATTGGGTGGTGTTATCATTCCCATTTTACAGAACAGGAAACAGTGGCTCAGAGAAGCTCGGAAAGGTGAGGTTATATGCTGAAAGTCACAACAGCAGAGGCACAATCCGAGGTTCTACCTGCTCCGTGGTCCATGGTCTTGCTTCCACCAACCTGGCCCTGCTAAGCCCTCCCTTAAGTCTGGCTCCCAGGATAGACACGGGCTGCCTGTGACCAGCAGTCGGACTCTCATCCCAAGGCTGTGGCCTTCCAGTAGAGAGGATGCTGCCCAGAGTGGTTAGCAAATTCTTTGGAGATATATCAACATTGCATTGCCTGCCAACATCGTGGGAGAAGATGGGATGACTTCTAAAGCCTGGATCAAAATAATAATTTTGCCTACATTTTAGAGTTTTAAATATTTAAGCCCCTCCTTCCACTTAGTAGTATTTTTCCCAGTTCAGAAACTCATCCCCTTTATCGCCATAACAACCCATAAGGAGCAGCATGAACTTTTCAGGAATGACATCAGAATAAGATAGGAATAATCTTCTAAAGGTGACCTTCGCCCCCAGCTTTAAATCATTCGGACTTGAAGGATTTTTACGACATAACAAATAGCACCTGCTGGTTAGCGCTGGAAAATTCCCCAGATGCACCTGGGTGCAGCTGATACTCTCATCCAAAGGACTGATCCGTCATCCATGCCCTTCGGTGTCACGCCCAAAGTCCGACACCGGTATTACACAAAACCCAAGTATCACGATCCTGAAGGCATGAACAAGAAATTATTAAACGCCAGCTTCATGGTTCTTAAAACTAGTCTGAAATTATAATCCAGAAATTCTTAACTTTATCACAACTCAGACGGTATAACTATATCCTAATCATGAAAGGCAATGGGAAAGATCTCTAAACGGATGGTGTTATGGACTGCTGCATTCCTCCTCCCCCACCAAAATCCCTCTGTTGAAATCCGAATCCCCGATATGACTGTATTTGGAGATAGAGCCTTTCAGAAGGTAATTAAGGTTCAATGAAGTCATTGAGTCAGAGCAGGGCCCTGATCCCATAGGACTGGGGTCCTGGGTCCAAGGAGAAGAGGGAGAGCTACTGCAAACCTTTCTGTCTGTCTGTATGTGCACAGAAAAGAGGTCATGTGAAGGGGACCCAGCGAGAAGATGTTGTCTGCGAGCCAGAAGGGAGGCCTCGCCGGAAAGCAACCGCAGTGGCTCACTCATCTTAGGCTTCCAGCCTCCAGAGCTGTGCGAAAATGTGTCTCTGCAGTTAAGCTCCCCAGGATTTTGTTATGGGGGCCCACACGAATACAGGAACTCAGGCTGAAAGGGACTCATAAGTCCAGTCCGACTTCTGCTCTTCTGCTGGGAGCCCTGTGTTGGGGAGAGCTAGAAAGAAAGACTGCCTCTCTTCCCTGAATCGAGCAATACTAAAGCTGATCCAGAAGGGTGACAGGTACACAGTAAGAGAGAGCTTCCTAACCCTGCCTCCAGGACGAGGCAGGCAGGCCCTCCCGGGGGCTGGTGGAGCGCATCGCTGCCGGCCTCCAGCTGACGGCCCTGCCCCACTAAGCCCAGCGCCCACGGAGACCCATGAGAGCCTACACTCTCCAGAGGCAGCCAGCTGCTAAGTGAGCGGCAGGGAGGGACTGAGCCGGTACCCTCCGCCCCTTTTCCCAAGCCCACTAAGCTGTTAAACTATGCAGGAGAAAAGAGGAGGGGGCAGAGGGAAGCGAGAGAGTTACCCTAACCCAACTCCCTCCATATGGAAACATGAAGAGAAAGGAAAGAAAGTTCCTCTCAACGCTCATCCCGGTTCTATTCCAGGCCAACACGTACCCCTCTTCACGTCTCTCCAGTACAGTAGGATGTGTGTCCGGCTCTCAACAAAACAAGAAAATTTACAACTTGTATAGAACCTCCCCTTATTACACACATACCCATGTGTGCGCGCGCGCGCGCACACACACACACACACACACTTAAGTAGTCCTGGGACACGTCCCACATGGAAGGTAAAAATGGCCAGTTGCTGAAGATGCATGAGCTACTTTGTGGCCATATTTCAGAAGGGGACGGTGAACATTTGTGGAGTGTGGCTTGCACTCTTGCAGCAGAGTCTGAATCCAGGCACGTCCTCTTTTGCTGGAAGATAGGTCCATTCATTCATTTTTTTATTCAACAGCTATTTACTGAACATTTACTATGTGCCAAGCATTGTGCTAGGCTGATTGATCAGGACAACAAGAAGCCAGAGATATTGGCAAACAGCAGCCCTAAACCAGCCCTTTGCCCGGGCCAGACACCTGCCCATAGTCCCTGTCTCCTCCCTGTCCCTCAACCTCCTTATCCAATCAAGCACCAAGTACTGACATTCTATTCTTCATGTACCCAAACCGCTTTACTTCTTTCCATTTCCTCTTCTTCCTTGTTCTTGGCCATCATGTTCTCTTCCTTGGATTTCTGCAGCATTCACTTAATTGGTTTTCCTGTTTTCAGACTTACTGTCATCCAGTTGAACTGCCCCACCACAGTGCATAGTAAGAAATAAGGCCTCAGGGCGCCTGGGTGGCTCAGTGGGTTGGGCCTCTGCCTTCGGCTCAGGTCGTGATCTCGGGGTCCTGGGATCGAGCCCCGCATCGGGCTCTCTGCTCAGCAGGGAGCCTGCTTCCCCCTCTCTCTCTGCCTGCCTCTCTACTTGTGATCTCTTTCTGTCAAATAAATAAATAAAATCTTAAAAAAAAAAAAAAGAAAGAAAGAAATAAGGCCTCAGGGGCGCCTGGGTGGCTCAGTGGGTTAAAGCCTCGGCCTTGAACTCAGGTCATGATCTCAGGGTCCTGGGATCAAGCCCCTCATCGGGCTCTCTGCTCAGCAGGGAGCCTGCTTCCCCTCTCTCTCTGCCTGCCTCTCTGCCTACTTGTGATCTCTCTCCCTCTGTCAAATAAATAAATAAAATCTTAAAAAAAAAGAAAAAAAGAAAGAAAGAAGTCCTCACCCAAAGAGAGATCTGCCCTTTGTCTGGGCTCCTGGGAGGTAATCCCTAAACTTGCAATTTTCACAGCAAGAGGAATGTCTTTGTTATTCAAGGTGGGCCCCTCCTTTATACTAACGAGTTGAGTCAGGATGGGGGGGCCCTGTCTCAAAGACCAAAGACCAACCGTGTGATTTGTGGTTGGGGCTTCAGGCCTTGTGACAGCCTGACCTGCAGGGAGGAAAAGGAGCCTGGAGATTGAGTTCAAACATGTGGGCAATTATTTACTCAATCATGCCTAGGTAATGAAGGGTCAATAAAAACTCAGGCCACTAAAGCTCAGATGAACTTGGCAATACTTGTGTGTATTCATGGAGAGATACTAGGAAGCAACGCGTCCTGAGGACACAGAAACATCATGTTTGGAAACTCTCCTGATTCCGATTAATTCTACCTTTGACTAATCCAATTTGTATCTCTTTGTTATAATCAAAGTCTACTCCTAAGTATAAAACTTGCCTGAATATCAAATTATCAACTGTGAGGGTAGTCATGGGAACCCCTGAATATTTGCAGCCAGATGCTATGAAAAGAAGGTGATCTGCGGACCCCCAAACTTGGAGCTGGTGTCTGAAGTAAAGGCAGACTTGTGGGGACTGTGCCCTTAACCTCAAGTTGGCTAACTCACTCTACGCAGCCCGAGGGGTTTTCTAAAATGGGACTATGATCACATCACATATCTGTCTAAGACAAGTGAGGGATATCTCCTTTTCTCTAGCATGAAGTCCAATGCCTAAATATGGCTTCCAAGACCAGGATTCTGTCTCCACGTAACTCTTCAGTCTCATGTCCCCCATCCTCCCTCAAATGAGGAAACCTCTCCAAATACCCTCCACCAAGTCAGATTCAGGGGCTCTCTCCTCTCCAGGGACTTAGAAAAGAACTAGTTACTGGTCTGTCTCTCTAAACAGACTATGAACTTGCTGAGCACAAGGAATGTGTTTTCTTCCCTGTTACGTCCCCCAGGGCTTAGCAGACTAACACGTAATTCCGAAAAGAGAAATGATAACTTTGCAGGGGAGAAACCCGGCAGACACCAACATGACTGCTGTTGAATGAATGAATAACTACATAGACGGTTTGGAAGGGTCTTCAGTCTCCTAGATGGAGATTTGGAAAGCACTCTTCTTATATCCTGGAGCCAATGACAAGTCATCTTTCAAGATGGACCTACCCCAACGTTGTTTGTTAATTCTATTTATTTGAGGTTGATTTTTATGGATTTCAACTTTAGAGGATAATTTTTTTTTAACTCTGTCTACAAAATTCTAAGACGTGTCCCTACCTTGAGGCCTGTACCACAACTGTGAATTGCCCTTTGGACATTTCTTTGACCTATCACTGTGGTTTTATATTTTCCACCCCACCTACAAGGGTATATGGCATTTGTGAAGAGAGGGACAACAACAATGTATTTAAACATAAATATTGGATGATTTATTAAAGGAATATTCATTACCAGTTCATACATGCGATGTGCATCTATCCATACTTTTTTTTTTTTTAAGATTTATTTCTTCGTTTTAGAGAGAGAGAGCGGGTGGTGGGGAGGCAGAGGAGAGATGGAATCCTCAGGCAGACTCCTCTCTGGGTGCAGAGCCCCCACAAGGGGCTCGATCCCAGGACCCAGAGATCATGACCTGAGCCAAAAACAAGAGCCAGCCTTTCAACCAACTGAGCCATCCAGGCACCTCCATGCTTTCTTATTAATCAGTACTTGATAAAGCACTTGCTAGTTAGGCGAAATGGCCTCTCCCTTTTCTTCTTTCTAGCTTCCAGTTAAAGCAATCAGCACAGCCTTCCTTTTCTTCCTTTCTTCTTCCCTTCGGGACACGGACTAGTCAGCATCAAGCCCCCACCAGAAACTGACAGGAGGAGAGGGCTGTGCTGCTGAGCAACTTTGATGGGATACTTACTGGTGCTCAAGGACACAAGATACTGGAGGGTGGGAGCAGGAAGTGGAGGTAAATGATACAGCTGGTATGACTGGGAGATCGGTTTTATTAAGCAACTAAGTAAACTTATTGAGCAAATAGTTACATATATTGAGGATAATGAGAGCCAGTTTGAGAAGGGAGTTGCAAATACAGAAAGGGAGAAAGCTATAAAGAATCATGAAGATGGAATGGAATTACAGGTACAAATATTAGCTTATTTTTTAATATACAAATACAGGTTTATATAGAAATGGTTACAGATTTCAGTATGTGTAAATGCATGTGTGTATATATGCATGTATTTCCTAGCTCTCTCCACCAGAAGGGTCTAGAAGGAATGACACCCCAGTAACAATAAACACACCAAGTACCCAGATCTTGATTGCTAAATACCATCCTCCACTGAAAGGAAGCAGGTGTGCCTGGGGAAAGGGTTAATTCCAGGCCAAGGCAAGAAAAACGCAAGATGAACCTGAGACATATTGTTGTATCAGAAAGTAAAGAAGTGTTGAGAATGATGGGGACACACCAGAGGGAGGCAGGAGCATCCTGAAAGGACCACAGGCTGTGTCTGGGACCATCTGAATAGCAAGGTAAACCAGGTTGGCAAAGGACTACAACCTACAGAATAAAATGAGAGCTCCTGCTGAAATAAATATATAAACAAACACAGAAAATGGGAACGCTCCTTCCTAGGATAACCAGCCAATTAATAAAAGAAGAAGGAATGATGAAAATAGAAAATAATAATTTGCCAACCGCCAGAGTGATGGTTGATCCCAGCAGGGACATGGATGGAGGCTAAGATTGGGGGATGGAAGTTTGGTAAAAAGCAGGAATATCTCCCTGCAAAATGTAAAAGGGGGAAATGGTGAGTTCACATGGGAGAAACCTGACAGACACCAACACGACTAGCAATCAGGATGAATATCTCCAAATGAGTGAAGGTGGTCGAAAGATACTAAAAAAAAAAGAGAGAGAGAGAGAGAGAAAGAGAATGAGAGAGAAAAAACTACCACCAGCGGTGGGATGGCCTGACACCATGTTTCCCCATCCCATCATCATTTCTGTGGCATTCTTAATCAAAAAAGCATGACCCATGCCCGGTCATGAGAAGACACAGAACGAAAGCCTGTACTCTTTAAAAGAGTTGAGGGCATGAAAGACAAGGAAAGACTGCGGAATGTCCCAGATGGGAGAAGACGACTGAGGCATGAGAGCAAGGCCACAGGTGTTTCTAGACAGAATCATGAGAGAGATCGTGGAGACAGCTGGGAAATGCTGAATGGGGCGTCTCTGGATTAGACAGTGTTGATGTACCAAAGTTTATTCCCAGATTTGTATGGTTGAATGGTGAGTAGATAGAATACCCTCGTTTGGGGGAGAACTCCCTTGTCTATGGGGAAATAAAGATCGGAGTATTTAGAAGTAATAGGGCTTCATATCTGCAGCTTGCTTTCAAGTGGTTCGGAAACTACATATGTGTATATATATGGATACACACACGTACATACACAAACACACATGCAGGTGCACAGAGAGAGAGAGAAGGAGAGAGGGCGGTTAATAGGGCAAATGCCCTGAAATGTTACGGGGTGGGAAATCTGGGTGTGGGTTATAGGAATTGATTATACTGTTCTTGCAACTTTTCTGAAAGTCTGAAATTATTTCAAAATAAATTATTAAAAGTTTTATATGTATATATATATACATACACACACACACACACACACACACAAACATATATATATATACATATGTAAATATATAAGCTTCCCAATTCAGACACATGGCTGTTTCCATAGCAGTGAGCCATCCTGCCTTCCTGGAGGTTCTATTCCTAACATCAGCAACCCAAAACTGTTACTTTTGCCTCTTCTCATAATCAGTGTTTCTGTCTTCATTTGACCAAAAAAAAAAAAAAAAAAAAAGACAAACATATTTTTGAGGGAGTTCTCTGTATCAGGTGGCTAGGGCTGCCATCACAAAATACCACTGACTGGGCAGTTTAAACCGCAGAAATGCATATTCTCACAGTTCTGGAAGCTAGAAGTCCCAGAGCTAGGTGTCAGGAGGGCTGGTTTCTCCTGAGGCCTCTCCTCTCGTCCCGCAGATGCCCGCCTTCTCGCTGCGACCTCACATGATCTTCCCTCTGCATCCAGGCCGCTGATGCCCCCTGTGCCAATTTCCTCCTCTTATAAGGAGACCAGGCATCTTGGACTGGTGCCCACTCTAATGACTCATTTTACCTTAATCGCCTCCCTGAAGGCCTGTCTGCAATTACGGTCACACTCTGAGGTCCTGGGGTAGGACTTCGATGTAGGGATCGGTGAAGACAATTTGTCTCCTCCCACGCTCTATGCCAGACACGACCCTGGGGGTCAGCGGGTTCAAGGTGGCTCGACGAGGGCGCTGTCCTCGCGTGGGCCAGAGTCTAACGCTGATGAGAGAATAAATGCCACCAGAGATGCAATGAAAGGACAAGAGGAGCCACACGGAGAAAGGGATCAGCCCTCCTGGAGACTCAGGGAAGCTTTCACTCATAGCGTGGGGCCGTGTGAGCTGGTCCTGGAAAGAACACATTTCTACCAGGCAGGGGAGGTCACTCTCCGCAGATGAAGGAGAACTGGAAGATGGTAGTACTAGTTATGTCACAAATGATGAATACCTTGCCCAAGCCCCCGGGACACGTTTCCTCCAGGCATGCCTATTCTGTCTGATAGCTCATCACTCCACGCGACAGGATTCCCTCCTCGTCTTCCTGAACATAATTACATACTGGAAACATCTTCCTCCTCCGTTTATTTTCTGACAACATCTGGAACTCCAACATTGTGTCAGCCCTTCGGCATCCTCGTTCTCTTTTTGTCTTTCGGGCTATCGCTAAGCATTTACCTTCTTCCTGCCTTACCACGTCCCTGTTTCCCGAACTTTGGGGGCTTTTTGTTCACTGGAGGAGTGCAAGGTCTCATTCTGCCCTGAAGCACTCTTCCCATTAGCTGGGGGATTTTTTTTTTTTTTTTTGACAAGAAAGGTGTATCTAAGCCCATTTTCTGTAAAATCTGTCACTGCCTAAGTGGTACCCTGCTGCTTGAGGCCTCATCCGTCTCCATGGCAATGTTCTGAAACTATTCTGCTTGTATAAGTAAGTTCAAGGCCCATCAAATTACTTATCATAACAGAGCCAGTGTAGCCCACCGAGGCACGCACGCGCACATCGGCCGCCCCCGGCCAGTCGTATTCATGTGGACAAAGCCGCACGTCCTTTGAAATGGAGAGCCTGCTCATCTGCTGACTTCATCTAATCATTCACTCCTTCGTTTATGTATCCAGCTTAGTGGGGGAGACGGAGACATCCAAACCCCTCCTCCCGGGGCCTGGGGGTGGGAATCAGGGATGGCTTCACGGAGGAGCGGTCAGCTGACCACCGAAGGGGATAAGGCTTTCCTGACAAAAAGCACCGGCAAAGGCGTGAAGATGTGAATGAACATTTGAGGTGACAAAGGGAAAATGTCAGATAAAGCGGCAGAAATGGGATGGAGGAGGGGGTGATGGAGGAATGGACAGAGACAAAGCAGAATTGGGACTAGAGAGAGGAGTAGCCATGCGGTCCCGAGGGGCGCGTATAAAATACTAAGGCGTTTGCACTCCTTGAGCAATGAGGAGGATCATAAGAGGAAGCGTGGCATTATCTGATTTGCATTCTAGAAAATTCTCTTCCACTGTCGCCCCAGGGTTTGGTTAAAGGCCCAGAGCCAGGAACAAGCCAGGGCCAAGGTGACCAGAGACTGGGAGTGTGCACAGGAAAGAGACAAGCACCGCTTAAGATGCCGGCCAGGTGTGACTTCTTGCCCAATTAGATGGAGGGATGGACACCCTGAAGATTTCTGGGTCCATATGACAGCAAAGAAAAAAGCAGCGTCAGGGGAGAAGATGAAGTATGTAGTTGGGGACCTTCGTCCTACACTTTCCCCAAACCCTTAATGCTCTTATCACAGGGACAAAGCAATGTGACGAGCTAATCCCCATTAGGAGGGAAGATATAAGGGTTTAATACGTGACTTCCCCACCCTGCCCCAGGAATCATGTTCAGTTAACAAGAGAGTACCATGTAGCCAATGCTAATTAAGGGAATGACTCTCCTACAGTGAAATGCTGAGCTACATGATGGGCAAGTTGGGGGGATGTTTTCAGGTAGGGAGATCTTTCTAGCATCCCTAAAATCACATCATGGAGGCTATAGCTGAAACTCTCAGTGAAGAGAACGCTGTTAAAATTTCATCTTCATTCCAA
This sequence comes from Potos flavus, assembly GCA_028534135.1. Lineage (NCBI taxonomy): Eukaryota > Metazoa > Chordata > Mammalia > Carnivora > Procyonidae > Potos > Potos flavus. Next base: position 22,717,960 of record CM052893.1, read on the forward strand.
AGAACCCCATTCATACCATAGAAAAAGGGATCTTCCTCCTGGACAGGATTCTGCTCTCTTAGCATAGGGTGATGGGACAACAGATGTCACAGAACCCTGGGGTCACTGAGTTCGGGTCCTGGCCCCACCATTTACTGGTTGTATAACCTGGGTCATGTAGGTTAATCTAAGACTCGATTCCATCATTCATTAAGCGGGGGCTCAGAACACCTGCTCTCAAATTGTTGTGAGCCTTGATGTAAATGCCAAGGTCGCAGTAAACACTGGTTCCTTCTTGCACCACCTCACCCCACCCCCACCATCTCGTTTCAGACGTGCGTCTTCATCAGTCACCCTCACTACCCACCATTTATCACAGTGTCTTTCAACACCCAGTTCACTTGGAGAAGCCTCATTCTCTCCATGTTCATGGGCTATTAGCTGCTCTGACAACTTTAGGTGATGAAAAGGCAGGGGCTGGGAGCCTGCAAGACCCCCGGAGCTAAGCGCTGTGCCCCAGAACCGTCTGCAGGGGGCAGCATCGGGCAGCGCGAGGTCAGCCCAGGGCGCCCCTGGAAACCGCTGTAGCTGGGCTGGGAAGGACCGCGGAGAAGGGGCCTGAATTGAGACTCCAGGTGACAAAGGACCCGGTTTAGGCCACGTGGGTCTGACACTCAGCCTCCCAGGGAGTCCGGTCTTTGGGGGAACAGGGGGGCAGGGAGTGTTTTTTTTCAAACGCACACCGGGACTGACGACGTTACCCTGCAGTATAGCACCCAAGAGCAAAAGCCATAGGGCCCTTATGGCAGGTGTCCCTTCCTCCATGACGTGATGGGAGAGAGCGCCTGACAGGACAAGACGGGGAGCTAGCTCCCCCACAAGCGGTTTCACTGACCCGCATCCTCAGCCCCATTTAGGAGTCCTGGAGAGGGCCGAAGAATAAGGGGACACAGCTCCTGACCCTTAGAAGCTATTAATACTGTTGAAGACACACAGATGTGAAACTGGAGAAAGACACAAAGGTACCCATGATCACGTGCTCCTTTGCCCAAACCTCAGGACGCAATGGTCAGACCTGGGATGATTTTTTTTATGATTTGTGAATTAATTTATTTATTTATTTATTTGAGACAGAGAAAGAGAAAGCCTGAGCGGGGGGAGGGGCAGAGGAAGAGGGAGAAAGAATCTCAAGCAGACTCCCCACTGAGCTCTGAGCTGGACACTTGGCTCAATCCCACGACACCCCCACCACCCCCATCCCCAGATCACAACCTGAGGCAAAACCAAGAGTTGGATGCCCAACTGACTGAGCCACCCAGGTGCCCCTGTGAATTTGTTTACATGGCAAAACAAAGGGACGAAATTATTAAAATCAATCAAGACTGCCCAGAACATGGGATCAGTGTAGGGACAGATGATCTGAGCTGTGGGAATCTGGAGAAGAGACTGATTAATGCAGGCAGCATTAAGTGGCCTGCAAGATCTGGGGGACTTGGTAACTGGAGGCCTCAGGGCTCAGCGCCAATGACACTCGTCACTCACTCTCCTATTGACTTTGGCTGGGGTGGGGAACTGCGATGTCACCGTGACATCACACCTTCCAGGAATCACTGAGTCAGCTTGAGGCCCCAGGCAGGACCCACTCACTTCCTCCAACTGCCTGGGGCCACTCCCCTGCCCCCAGGCAAGGCTTCGGGCCTGGTTTTTCACCACCATCCACCAGTGCTCAAGACGGTCAGGACCCGGCCCAGAGTCCGTCAGCGGGGCTCACCTCCACCCACGCCCTCCGCTGAGGAGAGAGGCCGCGTGGAGAATCTCGCCTGGCGTGGAGCGCCAGTGCCCCTGGGAGAGGGAGCTCTTTCAGCTTTGTCGGTCCCTTAGACCTCTCTCTGTGAACAAACTGAGCCGTTTCTGATGAACTAAGTTGTGACGGAGGAATTAAGAGGAAGAAAGTAAGGGGGAGTTGGGGCTGGTGGATAAGCGTTGGAGCCGAGGTGGGGAAGGCTGAAAGAAAACCTCGCCCACTTCACCTCTGAGCGTTGCTCCAGATACGGTCCCGGTGCCATAGTCCAGATAGTCATGGGGAAACGGGGGGCTTGTCCAGGCCCGCTCCCTTCTCACGAGAGGGTGGGCAGCCACACAGCCACACTCAACCCGTGGCCAGAAACCCAGGAACGGGGCCAGAGCCGTCTCTTTGTAGCCCTGAGGGGATGATTTTGTCTTGCCCCTTCCCTGGCCTGGTCACAGGGGCCTCCCTTCCTCCCCAGGGCAGACCCTCCCCTTCCCTCCCCTGTTAAGAGGATTCAAGACAGAATCAGTCCACACCATATCAGTCTATTTCATCTTTTCATTAAACCTGATGCTCTGTAAGCGAGCCTTACGAAGACAAAAATTAACCTGTAGGCAGTAATGAGATTTTTATAGTGCTGCGAAGGTCCTGTACTTACTCGCCTCCCTCTCCCTCTCGGCCCTCTTCTCTTTCTCGTTGTCACACACACACACACACACACACACACACACGCACACACATACACACTCAGCTGTTTTGATCTTTTATCATATTCTTTCACTTAAGGACAACAAAACCCTGCCCGGTAAGTATTGCCATTTCATAGACGAGAAAATAGGGGCTCAGAGAGGTGAAGGAAATTCTCCGGGGTCCCGCAGCTAGTGAGTGACAAAGCCAGTCTCCGGGGCCAGGGCCATCTGACTCCAAGGGGCTGGGGCCTTACTCTGCTCAGATACTCTGACTCAAAGTAAGAGCTGCCTCTGAGTCATGAATTATAAAATGAGAGTTTCATTCAGCAATTCACAAAATCTTAAGGTTGGAAGACATCAAAAGGTTGTCCAGGCAGATGTCTGAATTTCCCGCATAACGTCCTGGCTTCTGCTTGGAGACACCGACTCCAGGAAGTGCCTCGGGTCCTGATTCAGCCCACGCTGAGAATTCTTGAACGGTTCTTCTGCATGTGGAGCTGAAATCTCTCTCTCTGCCTGTAATGTCCCCATATGGAGTCTGCCCTCAGGGACCTAGAGAACCTGAGCATGTGTCACTCCCGAATCTTCCTTCCCCAGACGACACATTCTAGATGCCTTCCTCCTTACTCTCACGTGGCAGTTTCTCACCACTCTAAATGGAGTCTGGTTTGTCAGGCCCGTCTCATGGTGAGACCCCATCATGACGAGAGGACTCCAGAAGAGCGGACCGGCCCAGAGAAGAATGGGACCAGACTATGGCCCCTTCATTTTATTTCACGGGTCTTAATATGCTGGGCACTCATTTTGATCTTGTGCGGAATGAGAACTTCTTGAGTGCCTTTCCCATGTGCTGACCCTAAGCCAAGCCTCTCCCGCCCCTTGTCCAGCTGGGCCTGAGATGCTTATGACCTGTTCTCTCAGCGTAGGCAGTGCCTACTAAGTACTGCTGGGCAGTCTGGCCATCCCGCCTGCCCTGTAGGGCCCCCGTCAGTGTGCCCCGGCCCCACTGACCCCCCGGGGCTCAGCCACACCTTCCCCCTGGTGCCAGCTCTGGTCGTCTACTCCGAGACTCCACCAAGGGGTCCCCCTGACCCAGTCGCCCCTCAACGGAGACATGCTGGCTTTTAATTCTCTACCACCTATGCACACCCAAGCATCACCGGAAATTTCTAGAGACGAAGCAGGAGCCACGATGTTAGGCCCTCCCTCTGCTGGAACACAATTTGCCAGCATTTCCACCGTGCCGTGGGCATCCCATCCAAGGGATTTTCTTCCCAGGGATCCAAATCTACGTTCTACTTCCTGTCACCCCATCTAGGCTGTTTCTGCCACCTTGCCCCCCACTCCCATCTGGCCGGTGGGCAGGGGCGCACGGCACCTCAACACACTTCTTGTCTCTCCTGAGTCTCGCTCCAAGCTTCTCCCAGCACCAGATGAGGTTTTCTCCTGGGCAGGTACCTCCTTTGTGTCCAACCCTTTTTTCCTTCTCAGCAGGACGGCGAAACACATCGCTCTGTGCTCGGATCCCCAAGCTTTGCTCTGCGTACAGAAAAGGCATGTTCTTGAAAAGTAGAAAGCCGCCTCCCTCTCAAGAACCAGGCTCTCAAGATTATTGATTACTGGCTTGCTATGGATTTTTTTAAAAACTAGTTTAAAATGTGAAGCTGAGCAAGACTTCTTTGTTCGGGGATACATGGGGCTCCCCTGAAACCACAAATCCATTGATTCAGTGAGTAGGAACATTTTGATTCCTGAGAGGGAAAAGCCATTATTAAATATCAGTGATAATATCTTATTTCTTTCTCATGGCTCAAGACAAACATCTAAAAGAACTTAACCTCGTTTGCGTCCCATTCTCCTTGCATTCTTCTGTCCTTACCACCAAATCCTTCCCGTGTCCTGAATTCTGTTTTTCCTAGATCTCTACTTGACTCTTCATAACCGCATCCCTTAGGTATCTTTTAAGGGTCTGTTTCTGTCATTAGTCATCCCACCTTGTGGCATAAAGGTCACACCCTCCAAAGGTGTGCCCCCATCTGCTCACATCACTGCTTTCCACACAGTCATTAGCATATTTAAAACCGATTAAGCTATGATTGTTTTCACCCCAGCCATACTACTCTCTAGCCACTGAATATAAATGGGAAAGTGGGACTCGTGGTTCACGTTTAAATGACAGAGCCCGGTTTATTATAAGCAGAGATGCAATAAGAGATCTAAACCAATGGTAACCCCCCTCCCCACCATCACCCCCTGGAAACATCAGCCCCTATACCACTCACATCAGGCACTAACTCCAGGATCTGTGCTTCTAAGCCTCTTTCTCACCCAACCCATCGGATGCCCTCCAACCCCTAAGGCCTCATACAACATACAAGGCCTCATGCCTTGACCTTGACTCTGAGCCAGTCCTCAATCAGCAGGATTCTGGGGGCTTACGCAGCACCCACCTCCCCAAATCTCTTCACACTCCATAAAATTTCCCTGGCACAGAAACATATTTTTCATCTGTTCTCTCTGATGCATTTTAGATTCGTCCGTTCATTCTGCAAACACTGATGAACACCTTCACTGCCAGGCACTGTTCTGGGCACTGCAGCTACCATTATCAACAGGCCGGACAAAGCCAGGCTTTCAAAATTCCCTTCTGGGGATGCCTGGGTGTCTCAGTTGGTTAAACACCCGACTCTTGATCTCATCGTCATGAGTTCATGCCCCACGTTGGGCTCCAAACTGCATGTGGGGCCTACTTAAAAAAAAAAAAAAATTCCATTCCAGTGGAGAAGACATCCAATACACAAGGGCATGATAAACAGACAAGAGCACTGCAGATTGTGATTGCATTCTTTGAAGGAAATAAACAGGATCTTGAAAGAGAATTCGGAAGGAGGCCTTTTAGAAAGGGAGATCCAGGAAGACTTCTTGGAGGAGGAAGCTAATATTTAAATTGACATCTGCCAGATGAGAAGAGGCAGCAGGGAGGAAAAGTGGTCCAGATAGAGGAGTAGGCAAGACAAAAGCCAGGAGGGGGAGCCTGGAGGCGGGGAGACCACCCAGACCTGGCAAGGTCAGGGTAAGAGCTGGATTTCACCCTACCCGCAGGGAGGTGATGTGACCTGATAAAAATGGTCCAGAGTCGCTCTGGCCACTGTGTGGAAAATAGAACCGAGGACCGGAGCAGGGGAGGGAGTGGGAAGGAAGGAGCCATTCTACCTATTGCCCTTGTCTCCACCAGAAATGATGACCAAGGTGCTGGTAATGAAGATGGAAGGCAGCAGAAGGATGGAAGGACAATTTAGAGGGAGATATATTTCAGAGCAAGGACTGACTTTTGTCATACTGTCATTGTCAGACTCTAGGAAAGCGCATGAAGGAGCATCTCACACAGGGAGTCAGAGAGACGGGCAGGTGAGGAGGGGGCACGGGGAGGTGTCCTGTCCTTCATGTGTGCGTGCGTGTGTGCGCATGCGTGTGTGTACGTGTGTGTGTGTGTGTGTGTGTGTGTGCGCGCGCGCGCATGCGCATGTGTGCGTACGCACGCTCATACGCACGTGTGCACACACATGCAAATGATTTGGGGAAGAGCTGAAAGCCTTCTAGAAAGAAGGTAGGGGAGGGGGTGGAAAGAGGCAGAGGTGTGCCAAATTCTAACAGCCCGAAAAATGAAAAAAGCTGCTCCTCTTGCATGATATCCTCACTCCCCTCCTCAAGTATCTGAGGCGGCATTTCCCGTCACAACAAAGGAATGGTGCATGTCAGCGTGAAATTGCTCTCTCCTATTGTTTCTTTGTAGCTCTGAGGATCGGAGCGATTTGTGCACAGTTCCAAGCTAGCTTCAGAACTTTGCCTGCATTTGCAACAATGATTCTGGAAGGAAGGAGTTCTGAGTTCCTAACAAGTGACCTAGAAGTGACCCCTGGGAGCACCAAGTGTAGGGAAGTTCCTCAGCCTTGCCCCACTGAGGGAGGGGGGCTAATTCCCTTTTCACACTTCGCACTTGCCACAAATCTGCTTTTTCTTACAAATCAGTATCTCTGCTGCTTACTCATGTTCAGCTTGTGCCAATTATGACACTCCAGGATTTATTTTCTTCTGTGGTGCTGCCCAGAAGGGATTAAGCTGTTAGGGTTTGGTCCAGTTCATGGTAGAAGGGCCCAGGGAAGTCATAGCAGGAAGCGCTTTCGGGAGCCATTTAAAGAGAGCCGAACCTCCTTCTAAGCAAAGGCTAAAGAAAGCATATTATTGTAGAGTCACGCATGAAAACTCTGTTTTTAAAGACCTGTGAATGTGACCCCTGATTTCCCAGACCTGCCAGTCGGAGACGCAAGAACAACAGAGCCCCAGAGTTGGCTGGTTCTGAGTCACACCTGCTCCAGGCCTCCCGAGACACCCCATCCAGTATCTCTGAGTGTCTCCAGGTGGACTCTCGAAGTGTCCAAAAGGGACAGTGGTCAGGAGCTCGGCCGTGGGGCACTCCACTGATGACCAGAGGTATGAGCCTCAGTTTCCTCCTCTGTAAACTGCAACGTGTAAAATAGGAAAGTAGGGATAAGCCTCACCCCAAGGTGTGGGACCCATACCTACAAAGGACCAGAGCACGGTGCCCAGCAAATAGGAGCCCTTCGTTCCATGAAACCCCCCGCTACGACCCACACCATCACATGACCATCCTCAATACCCACCCTACTCCCCCAGAGCACAGCTCCCCTCCCCTCCCCCGACGAAGGCGGTGTTTCCAGGCCCGGGTCCAGTTTAGCAGGCTTCAGAATCCAGTAGCGGCTCCCAAGGATCTCTGGGTCTTCACACGAGCGGGCTCCCTGCCAGCCTTCCCGACCAGACATGCCCAGGCTTGTCTCCCTCCCTCTCGGCCTCAGGCCGGACTGCTGACATACAAATGCAGAGGTCCGGGGACACACTGCTAGCGATCCTGCCGCCCCTTTCCCTCGCCGCCCCCTCCTGCATGAGGCATGCTCACCCCCAGGCTCCCAGGCCTGGAGACCACGGCTCTGAAGAACCCGGCTCCGGGCAGGGGTGGTAAATGAGGCATGGGCCTCCCTGAGAGTCTCTGAAATGGCGAATAGACCCTCAGAGGGGTCGATGGTGAAAGCCAAAAATAAATCACCTACAATAAAATCAGGCAACTGGGAAAAAAGAGCCGGGGGTGGGGGGGAGGTTAAGGGACAGCCGGTGTGGAAGGCAGAAGAAGGCAGGGGTAATGCAGAAGCTTCCCTCCATTCTTCCCCCCACGGAGGTCCAGTGCTGTCAACACAAAGCCACAAAAACACGTGAGGCAGCACTGCCTTAAATGCCAACTCTGACATTTGTAGAGTGACCTTTGACAAGTCTTTCATCTTCTAGGGAAGCACAGTTTCCTCATTTAAAACCAGGAGAACAGCCCAGACGGCATGTCCATCTGCAGGGAGGCCATTGCCATCAACTTCACCTTGACCCAGCTCGTAGTGGCATAGTCATCCTTGCCTTTCCTGTGCACTTGCTGTGGGCTGGTGGCTGGCAGGCCCGGAGAGGGAAGGGGAGCAAAAGAAACCACCCCAAAATAGGCTGCTTTGGTGTAAGGACTTGGAGCCCAAGGCAGCCGAGAAGATTCAAGAAGAGCTCTCTGCCATCCTGCTCTTCGCCCAAAATCAAGGTATAAATTTGTAAAAAGGTCCCCGCTCCCCTCTCTGCCAGGAAGATCAGAAGTTACTCACCAGAGACAACTCCAGACCCTTATCAGGCCAAGAAGGCCTTATCTTCCATAAATTTTCCCCAGATGCTAGCTTTCTCACCGCTCGCCACCCTTGGAAGCCGACAACTCTTTTCCTTGGTCTCGTCCCTTTTCTACAAGTGTGTCGTTCTTTTGTTAAGATGTTCCAGAAGTCCAAGTTGCACACACCCCTTTGAGTTACTCATCGCTGAGAGCTCCCGTGTGCACGTGCAACGTGGAGTAACCTTCCGCATTTTCTTTTGTTAATCTGTTCCTTGTCAACCTCGTTTGCGGGGCCCCCATCAAGGCACCTAAGGTGTGCAGAGGGAAGAAAGAGTAATTTTCCTCCCTTAAAAAGCAAAGCTGGTGGCGGCTGCAGACGTGTCCATCTGAGGGGGCGAAGAGGGTGTGCACGCGCGGCGCAGGCCAGGGGCGCAGCCAGGGCCCTTAACTCCAGGGCTGGGGGGAGCTCCTGGGAGGGACAGCTGACCTCCGTGAAGGCCAAGCTGGGAGTGCAGACACAGAAGATGAAGGACGGTTGAGGAAGGGAACGGGAGGTGGGAAGGGAGCTACAAAGGCGGGGTTTCTCTTGCGAGGAGAAGTTATGAAGCGGGAACAGAAGGCGTGAAGCCAGAGGGCCCGGTCCCCACCGAGCCCCTGTGAGGCGGGAGCACCCCGTCCAGGCCAGGAACAACAGGGGCCCCGTGTGCCCCGGGTCACGTGGGTGCCCCCCCCCCCCCCGGGGCTGGATCCGGGCGGCGGGGGACTGGTTGGGAGGCCACTGCAGAAGTCTGCCGAGCGCAGGAGCCAGAGCAATGGGGTGGCCACAGGGAGGGACGAGAGGGGGGGATGCAGAGAAGCCACGGGCTCAGACCGCGCGGTGACAGCAGGCTGAACCAACACAGACCGGCTCTTCTCTTTCCCACCTTGCTCAGCAGCTTTGACTAAGACCCGCCTGTGATGAGAACTCCGCACGCAAAGCAGGGGTGGGCCCGTGGGGCCCTGACCGCACGTCAGAATCCTCTAGGGAGCTTGTAAAATGCCAGCGCCTGAGCCACTCTCCAGACCCAGGAAATCAGAATTCCTGGGGGTGCTTCTGCTGTTTTCATTTCTGAGAACAGTTTCTGCTCCCCCTTCCCTGGACAGTTTCCCACCTACCCCCCGACTGAGCTGAAGCCTGCTTCCTCTGGGAAGACATGTGACTCCCCCCGGGTATGCGTCTGTGCCCCCCAACTCTCAGTCCCTCAGGGGCGACTCTTCAGCTTACCCATCCTTTATCTGACCCAGAGTAGACACTAGATGCATACTTATTGAACGAAAAAAGGGGAATGAGTGGATCTTATCTATAAGTCGCCTCTTCCTAGAGCTCTACCTCTTCACTAAGAAGGGGGATTCGCCCTAATCCAAGATCCAGGTTCAGGTTTTTCAGCCGTTCGAGAAGAGGTCAAGGACTGGTGAGACGAGGGATCAGAAGGAGTCAACGGCCTGGGCCACTGTCTCTTTCCCCTCTCATGCAGAAGTCAAGCCAAGAGAAGGAAGCTGTCACTTTCCTGCTGGTCAGGCAGGGCCATTGTCATGACCCTTGAGCCGAAATGCGAGCCCGTCCCCGCTGCTGGCCTCCATGCCCCTGTGGAAGGTGGACGAGGTCCTCCCTGAGAAAACCAGAGGAGTAGGTCTTGCAGAAAGAACCCTTTAGGGAAATTCTTCGTCTGTAACTTCCCTGAAGGTCTGAGGAATTCACATCTGGGGGCAGGGACTGTATAGTTGTTGTTTTTGGCCCTGAGCACCAGCCGGGAACTGGGCCCCTTAGCTCCCAGGACATCCAAGGTTCCGATGCCACTGAGAGACACAAAATGTTAAGTCCCCGAGTCCCAGTCGGTGAGCTCAGCTCCTCGAGGGAGAACAAAGCAGCTGGACGTCAAGATGAGGTCTTAGGTTTGGTGATCAGGGAGCCCCTCCTAATTCCCTCCGGCCACCTGGAAGTCCAGCTAACAACTGAACTGACCAGGTTCAAATTCTAATCCCCTTTTGTCCCCTCCCCCACACCCGAAAGCACCTCCTCTCTGTGACTTCCCCATTTCTCTAAACAACCACGCCATCCTCCCGGCCAGCTCTGCCGTACGGGTTTCATTCCTCCTGACCACTTGCACACCTCTCCGTCCTTACCCTCCCCACTGCTCACGGCC
>CM052893.1:22728806-22748553 GCA_028534135.1 Potos flavus
CTCTCTCTCTCTCTCTCTCTCTCTCTCTCTCTCTTGCCTCGTCCCCTTGTAGGGGCACCTGTCCCTCCTGAGCTTTCCTCCTTCCCTCATGAGCCTGCCCCCTTTCACGCCTCAGACCCCCGTCCCTTCTCCCCAAGTCCTGAGCCCAGAGTGCCCTCTACCTCCAGCTTCTCCTTCTCAGTTCGGAAAAGAGCCAGCCAGAGAAATCTGTCCCCTCCCCATTTGCCCCTCCTCCCCCCTGGCACACAAAAGGGGACAGCGGCTCCAGATGGCCCGGTGCTAGCTGAGGGGCTCAGGGAGGCTGCCGCCCCACAGAGGCCCCTGCTGGGCCTTCGAGCTAGTCCAAGCTGCTGCCGGGCCCAGCCACCCAGCTGGCAGAGGAGCGGGGCACAGGGCCAGCCTCCTCAGCTCTCCCTGCCAGCTCCCCCTGCCCAGCGTGCCCCTGGGCCAGTCCGGGGAGGGGGCATGCTTGCCAGCTGAAAAGCAGAGAGCGACACGGGGTGCCAGAGATTCAAGCACCGGGGGCCAGGGCCCAGTGGCCTGTGGGGACACTAGCTCTCCCCAGACGAAGAGTGCCCAGCCGTCTTCTCTATCTATGGGACAGGCTGTGTCAGGGAAGGGCCTCAGCAACAGCTAAGTGGGCCACAGAGAAGCTGACTGTCCCCCACCTCCGCCTTCCAAAAGAGGTTTGACGATGCCGTTAATCCTGTTAATGGCGACCATTCAGCAGCCTGCTGAGCTGGACAGTACGCTAGGTCATTTGCTGTAGTGTCCCTAACCTTTTAATGGTCCTTCTGGATTTCTGGATCCCCATTTTACAGGCCGGGAAACTAAGGCTCAGAGAAGACTTGCATCACAGCCAGAAAGCCATTTAACACTGATAGGTAAGATTCCGTAAGTCCTGCTGAGTTCATGTTGCAAAGGTAGGTGCCTGCTCTCTCTTTTTGCTTCAAATGTCCCATGAAGGCATTTAGGAAAGCCACCCGGGGCAAGGCAGAAGCTTCCAACCCCGGCTGGCCATCGCAGGAGACTGAGGGACTTTTTAAAAAATCGAGATCCCAAGACCCCTCTTCTGGAAGGTTCTGATGTATACCAAGCCTGTCCAGGAGGATACCCTGTGTAGAAGCTGGGGCTTGGAGTAGGTGGACTCAGGCGCCCACTACCAGTCACGAGACTTTGGAAAGAGATGCTCTTCTCTCTCGGAGCCTCAGTTCCCTAATATTAAAAAAAAAAAAGGAGATAATAATGTTGACTTCACGGTGTTACGAGTAGTGTATGGTGCTTGGCGAGGTGCCAGCCATGCCCGACGTGATCAGTTGTCCGCTCCCTAGCACTTCCCTTTAGAAACCTGAGGTTCCAGAGTCCAGACTTCAGAAAGCTAAAGAGAAAGGGGCGTGGCACATGAATATTGCTCATGTTACGCTGACCTTTGATTCTGGCCTTAATAAAAGTCCACGCACCCTGCCCCAGGGTCAGCTGGCTCCCACAGAGCTGTGGGCCAGACCTGACAACAAGCCAGCTCGGGATAGGTGATTTCCACGGGTGGGACCTCTGCTTTCAGAACTTCCATGGAAAGGGCTCGAAACTGACCTACTCCACCCATGAAAGGTCAAAACCCAGGCTCGCCGAGACTTTCCCAGAACCTTGTCAGTCCATCAAACTGTCCCTTAGCCTGCCTGCTCTCATCCAGCAAAGGACACGTGTCCGGAGCCACATTTCCCATCGGCCCCTCTGGACAGTGGCAGGCTGGCCCCCAGGTCCAAGCCCTTCTGCCTTGTTCAGCCACCATCAGCTCCCCAGGCTACTAGGCTCTCCCACCAGCCCTGGGTATGGGCTCCTCACCCTGCCCAAAACCAACTTCGCCACTTTGAAAAGCAATGACCTCCAAAGACGCCCTTCACCGTCAGCAATGAGTGAGCTCTGACTTACCTGGAAAGTAAAAAAAAAGCCTTGCCTTTTCACCCTTGTAATGGAGAAGAGGTGTGTTCCAGGAAATCCCTGGAACACTGTGACCTCTGCGGAGTGTCCTCACCCAATGTTCAACACCGTAAGAACATGGCTGGAGGCACACTGCCGGGTACATTCACCTTCTTCCTCTCCCCGACCCGAGAAAGACGCAGGCGGAGCCATTAGCCTCGCTTTATAGATGAGCCGACTGACAAGCGAGGCCATTCACACAAGCTCCCACAGCTGGTGGGCGGTGGGCTGAGGATTCCGCCCCCGGACTTCTGAGTCCCAGACGAGAGCATTTCCCCTCCGCCGTTGGCTGCCTCTCCACAGTCCGTCTTGAGTGTATTTCTCTCTCTCCCTCTTTACTGCCCCTCATCACTGCTCACCTGGGTCAGTATATTAGCCTTCCAGTGGGTTTCCTTGTTCCTCATTCTTGGTGCCTAAAATCTGTTTTCCACAACAGCCAGAGTGGTCCTTCGATCATGTTACTCCCCTACTGCGTGTAGAATAAAACCTACCCCCTTACCAGGGCACGTAAGATGTCAGGTGATCTGGCCCCTACCTCCCTCTCCCTCCACCCTGGCACCTCCCTTCCCCTCAGCCCCTGGGTCCAGCCCTGCCTGCTGGCCTCCTGTCCCCTCCTCGAGATTCTCGTCGCCCCAGGCCTGTGCACGTGTTCCTTCTCTCCATTTTTCACTCTGTGTCCCATCTATTTTATTTGCTTTGAAGTTCTTGTAACTACCTGAAAGTATATTATTTATCTACTTCTTGGGGTCTTGGGGTTTTGTTTTGTTTTGGGGGGGTTGTTATTGTTGTTGTTCTGGGGGGAGGGGAGTTGTCTGTCTCCGCCGCCATCCCGTCCCACTGTGTAAGCTTCACATGATCATTTGGTCGTGCCCCCACCCGCCTTCCTCACGCCCGGAGCGATACTCAGTGATCATCTGTTAGGCGAATAAATGAATGTTAAGGAGACCTCAGAGATGTTGGGCTGACAGGCAGGGCAGCCTGGCGGTTTCCCCTGCAACAGAGAAATGGCCCCGCGGGGCTCCGGGAAGCCACGCGAGAAAGCACATCAAGTCTGAAACTTAAAAACATAAAGACATCACACAAAGGCAGCCGATTGTCTGGCCAAGGAAGCAGGACTATTTGGACACTAGGAGGTAAAGAAAGAATAGAAATGCTGGATTTGTGCTGGTTGCTATGATTTTTTAAGGCCACTCAAGGGGGTTTCTGCAGTGGCTCAACATGAGCAAACATGAAACTTCTAGAAAATAGAGGAACTTGGAGATCAGAGAGAGCTAAATGTTGTGGGCTAAAATGGAAGAGGATCCCAGAGCTTGATCTCAGATGTGTGGTCTCACATGACCCTCCAAGAGGCCTCCTCCAGAAGAAAACAAGAGGAGAAGGAGGGAGAGCAGGAGAAGGGGGAGAGGGAGGGAGAAAGAGGTGGAAGGGGGAGAGGAGGAAGAGAGAAGTAGGGAGGAGGAAAAGAAGAATGAGGAGGAGGAGGGTGAGAAAGAGGAGGAAGGAGAAGTAGGAGGGGTAATGGGAAGAGGGAGGGAGAGGAGGAGTAGAGGAAGTAGGATGAGGAGAAGGAGGGGAGAAGAAGAAGAGGGAAAGAAGAGGGAAAGAGGGGAAGGAGGAGGGAAAGGAGGAAGGGGAGGAGGGAAAGGAAAATGGGAAGGAAGGGAAGGGGAGAAAGGAGGAGGAGGAGGGAGGGGAGAGAGGAGGAGGAGGAGGAAAGAGAAGAATGAAAGGGAGAGGAGGAGGGGGAGGAGGTAGATGAATGAGAAGGTTGAGGAGGAAGAGGGAAGAAGGGGAGGAGAGAGAGAAGGGGGAGAATAAAAGGGGGAGGAGGGAGGAGGAGATGAAGAAGAAAAGGGGGAAGAGAGGGAAGAGGGAGAATGGGAGGGGAGAAAGGTGTTGGGGATTAGGAGAAGGATGAGGAGGAAGAGGGGAAGAGGAGGAGAAGGGGAGAAGAAATGGGAAGGAGGAGGGGGAGGAGGAGGCGTAGAGGGAGGAAGAGGATGAGAAAGGGAGGAGGATGAGGAGAAGAATGAGGAGGAATAGGGAAGGAGGGAGGAGGAGGAGCTAGGGGAGAAAGGGGAGAATTAGGAGAAGGGGAAGAATGAGAAGGATGAGGAGAGGGAAGAGGGGAGGGAAGAGGGGAGGAGGAGGATGGAGAAGGGGAGGAGGAATGGGAAGAAGGAGGAGGAGGAGGAACAGCAACCACAAACAAGGCAGCCCAGCAACCACAAAGCAGGAGTAGCCAGTTTCCAGATGACCTTCACAGTGAAGGTCACATGGGGGAGTCACAACATACACCCTGACTTGAGAGCGTCACCAGCGTCGTCAGGGTGAAAGGCAGAAGGGGGAAAGCAAGGCAGCACCACTGTGAAATGCTCAAGGCCCTCCCTGTCCAGCTCCTGCAGGCAGCCCGAGCTCTCCTCGCTCCGACACCAGAGCTTGGCTGTACCTCGCCTGCCACAGAGCACATCCCGGCGGACGCTCGGGGCCTCGGGACTAATGGGCACCTCTCTCTGGGGCACCAATTCTACTCGATTACTTGGTGAGAGGCATTGTTTTGATTAAACATCTAGGGACTTATTTCATAACAGATGCAAGACGTATGTGAATTTTTAAGATGAAATAGGAGTATTTCAGAAATGTAACCATAGCCGTCTTTATAAAATAGCCCAAGAGCTATCCCCTCTCTCCCATGCTCACAGGGGTCTCGAGGCTAGTGTAGTGGGCAGACGCAAGGGCTCTGGCACCCGACTCCCTGAGTTTGAGTCCAGACTCTGCCTGTATGACCCTAAACAAGTTATTCAGATGCTCTGTGCCTCAGTTTCCCCATCTGTGATAATGGGCCAGTATTAACAGCACTTGCCTCATAGAACACGTGCATAAAGTCCACATAAAAGCACCAGGTAAGTGCTGGCTATTTTATTGCTCTGGTTGAGAGCTGAGAAGTGCCACGACAGATGTCTGAGCCCTCCACGCTCCATTCCACGCCGCCTCCAACGACCTTGTCTCCGCAGCAAGAGCACTGGTAACAGTGTGCCTGAGGAGGTTGCCCCCAGCCCCCTCCGGAGAGGGGGGGATGAAGACCCCCTGGGGCTCTGCCCCACCTCCCGACATCCCTCGCCCCGGATCCCTCGCCCGGAAGGCACTTACTGGCTACTCACTGTCACTATCTCCCCCTTTCCTACCAACTCCTGCACATCCTCAGGGCCAGGCCTGGGACTAAACTGAAGCAAAATAGACGTTCAGGACATACAATTTAAGGAGGCCCTCGGAGTCGTGCAAGTGCTCAGGGCTCAGGCCAGACATCACCTCCTCCAAGAAGCCCTCCCCGAAACCCACCTTTCCAAGTCTACTTGATGTCCCTGACGGCTCTGACCTCCAGTCAAATTCCACTATAACTGCCTGTGGACCTGCCTGGCTCCCACGGGGCACATCACCCTTCTTCCTCCTGTGTGTGGAGCTTCTTGCTTGCTGAGCGCGGGGAAGGAGCCCAATACATGGCAAATAGATGCTGAACGAGTCATTCTCCAAGAGACCCAGCAGCCTGCACTCATCACCCAGGCAGGGCGATGGGATGGGAAAGAGGCGAGGAAGGGAGAAGCGGAGAAGGCCAGAGCAGAAGGACCACTTGGGTGGCTTATGGTAGAAATGCCCTTGACCAGAGGGACAGACCCCCAAAAGAGAGCAAAGCGCCCCCTTCCCCTCCTTCCTGACAAACCCGGTATCCCGGTGTCCCGCAATCACTGTTTCGTTCGTGCAGCAGTCCTGTGCTGAGCACCACCAGCACCAGGTACCCAGGCAGATGGGCGAGGCCTCCGCCAGCGCCCCCAGGAGGCCACCCCGGGCCCGGCCGCTTCTGTTTGTCACCAGGCTGATTATGACCCCTCTGTGCCCGATGCTGGCATCCTGAGTCACAGTGATTTCAGCCTTCGGGCTGCTTTATGCTTCAGGAGAGACACGATGACGTGTGATGAAAATACACAAGAAAGATCTGGAGGTTGAGTTGTGGTACCTTGGGGCATCGCTGATCCTCTCATCCCTGGTCCCCTATCCCCTGTCCCCTCCCTTGTGAAGTCCTGATAGGCCCCCAAATGGCCAAAAGAGAATCCCCACCCTGGAAAACCTGCCTCCAAAAAGGAGGGGACACAGGAGGCCAGGGAAATAGCAGAGAAGTTGCCTGGATGTGAACCTCAAGTGCGGCAGGAAACTGCTGAGTGACTCTGGTGGTGCCGT
Source organism: Potos flavus (assembly GCA_028534135.1). Taxonomy (NCBI): domain Eukaryota; kingdom Metazoa; phylum Chordata; class Mammalia; order Carnivora; family Procyonidae; genus Potos; species Potos flavus. The sequence continues at coordinate 22,735,017 of CM052893.1, forward strand.
CTAGAATCTCTGGGCCCCGGTCCCGAGCATTGTTCATGACACGGCCTGACAGACGCAAAGGCTGAGCACGGTCCACCGTCGGCTTCAGCAAAGGCCGACTCTCTCCCTCGGAGAATGAACTGTAGGATACCGCCATACAGCTTTATACAAGTTCTTTTTGTGATTGGTATGCTGCAGCGTCTCCCCCACTTAAAAAACTGTTGTCTAAGGCTGTCCATTAGTCAATGACCGCTGCGGTTGTCAAGCACCAGATCTTTCCACTTTTGCTCGGCAGAGACCCAGGCCCCTTTCTGCGGACAGGCGATGCCGGGGCAACGACCTCCACCTGGGGTCTGGAAATGCTAAGTAAAAGAGGGGAAGCCCGGGTTCGGTTGGAAGACAGAAATGGGAGCCAGGGAAGTGAAGGGAGGTGACCGAGGCGAGGGACGGTCCAGAAAGGAAGACAGCTTGAGCGAGGGAGGCGGGGGAGGGGGGGCAAGCACCGGGACCACCCCCACCCCTGGGACCCGCACGCGGGGCTGCATTGGGGGCCAGAGCAAGCGTGCAGAGCGAGGAGGAGAGGTACTACCAATAATCCGGGTCCAATCCAAAAGGGCCTTTCATTCAAAATAATGGGCTTACATTTATCCCAGAGGTCAGAGAGACGCGCCCTCCAGCAGATGGTTGGGTGGGGGAGGGTGGAGAAGGCTCCGGGCAAGGCCACTGTGATGACCAGGTGGATAAATTATTAGAGCCTGCGTTCAGACCATGGTCCAGGATCAGAAAAGAGGAAATGGATCCAAGCGATGTGTGGCTGGTAAGAACAACAGATAAAGAAAGGAGGGGTGAACGAAAGGGAGGAATCCAAGAGAACTTTCCTGCATTTCGAGCAGCTAGACGAAGGAGTCAACCCTAGTCAACTCGGTTTTGGATAAACTGGCTTTGAAACAGCTGAAGGACACCGAGCGGTATTTGCAAGCAGCCCAGAGCTCAGTGCTGAGTCTGGTGAGTGGTCCCCACGGACTCCCTGGCTGTCAAGATTCCGCTTCTGTTCAATGAGGCTGACACCTACATCATAGAATTACGGCGAGAAGATACGCTACACAAGATGGCCATGCGCCAGCCCCCAGCCCCGTAGCTGGCACATAGTGGGAATTCCGTATTTACTGAACCTCAAGGTGATCGTGACCGTCGATGTTTCTTTGTTGGAATACCATCGCCACGAGTGTGTGGACAGCTTGTTCTTTCTGTCATGGTCTCTTCGGGGCACTTTCAGCTAGGGGGAGAGGACCGCGGTCAAGGTCGCCAGGACGCCAGCCTCTGGGGAGGGAGCTCTTCGTGTCCACCCCCTCAGCTCCCACGCCAGGTTGTACCTCGCCTCTTTCCACTCCTCCCCGGCCTCCCTGCCCCAGCAGGATTCCAGAGCCCAGGAGGTGGAGGTGCTCTCCTGACTCAGGCTGAGTGCTGCTTTCTGACATGCAGGCCCGAGGCAAGTCTTGCTCTGGGAAGATAAACAGGTTTTTATTCCCTCCGCCTTAGGACAAAGGCTCAACCTCTGGCTGCTGTGAGAGGCTCCTTCCCAGGAAGAAAAATGATCCAGCTGCAGGAGAGCCCGTGACACCTTCCCGGCTAGACCATGAGCTCCTTGCAGGGAGGAACTGTGTCCCTTGGGTCCCCATTTCCTCCTGGCATCTGAGTGCCATACCCATCTGGGTACCTGGTCGAGGAAGGTTTCTAGAATTTTAATTCCTTTATGTTTGGTTTCTGCTTTAAAGCCAGGATCTTCTGCCTGAAGTAAGCAGTTAGACGCACTCCCCAAAACTCAACAGAGAAATGTCATTCATGCCGGGTCAAGGTTAACAGGGTCCAGAACCGACAGTTTCCGCTGTTTCCCCCTCCCCCTTCCCGACTCTGCCCCGGCTCAGCCTGTGGTGCCGAGGGGCTCCTGAGCGACTCCCAAGTCCTGCCAGAGACAATGCATTAGGTCCGTCCTTTAACCTGCCCCCAAATTACATCACCTGGAGCAGGAAACGGAGGCAGCTCCAAGAACTTTATTCTCCCCGTGGTCTCAAACACTGATCTATAGAGCCCTGGAGTAGAGCACAAGACACTAGGGCCAGCTCCCTACGCTCCCCTGGGGGCTGGCCGCTGAAACAAGCCAAGGAACACAAACGCACCTTCCTCCCCTACATCTTCTCTGTGCCGGGTCACCCCTGCACACTCTCTGGCCAGTACAAGGCAGATGACCATGGGCTGCCTCTCAGTCCAACTAGCCACGGCCATAACACCCATAACCCATGCTAACTCAGCCCCAGAACAGTAGTTCTGGTGTTTCAGGAAAAGGGTTGCTTCTAGACCAGCCTCCCCTCCCTGAGATGCTGCCCCCCACGCCCCCACCCCAATCTCACTCAGCCCAGCTTAGCCTTTCATTTGGACCAGCCTCTGACCCCCCAAGGTGAGCAGTCAGGGATCCACGGTCTTCACTTGGAGAATAATCCATGTAGATTGCAGAGGTTTGGGAGACCTGGGGAGATTTTCCTAAATGAGATCCCCCCCACCGCACCCCACTTCCAGCACAGACTCCTAGTTGCCTAGCAACTGGAGGAGGCGATCTGGGAAATCTGGAGCTTACTCCACGGCCCCCTGCGCTGTGATGAGCTCGGTGTGGCCCACCTAGGGGAGGGAATGTGCTGCAGCTGATAATTACCAGGGGTAACAACCATAATCCCAGACCTGCTATTATTACTGTGTTTACCAAGGAGCAATTGCTACAGAAGCTCACGCCACTGGCCTTTCCCAGGCCCTCACCCTTCCCGCCCTGTGCTGACTAAGGGAGTAGAAATACCCTCGGGCTGTTCCCAGGAGTAGAAGCCACAGCCTCCGAGTGCCCCAGGGCGTTCTGACACCGGTTCTGCCGCTTAAGCGGCTCCCCAAAGCTGTGAGTGGCCCCCAAAGAAGCCGGAGGAAGGATGTGAGTGAGGTTCTGGGCACACACCCTTGACCTGCGTGGGGGCAGCAAGCGTCCAGAGCCAAGAGAACCAGGGATGCTGTTTGGGATACAGGGCGGCTGGTCTTGCTAAGGGAATGCTGAGCTCTTTTTCCTTCCTGAAGCTGGTGGTCTGCTCTCTGCCTTCCTTTCCGAGTGGCCCACTCAAGGCCAGCTAAGGATGAGGAAGAGATGTGGAGTCGAGAAGGTTAAGCCCACCCTCCCTCCCCGTCGCCTGCCCCTTCTTGTCTCTCTGTCTCCTCCAGCTTTGTCAGTTGTGGTGGGAAAGAGTAAAAGCGAATTCCCTGCACTGTCTTGACGCCGATGAGGAAGGAGGACAGAAGTCTATAAAGCCAGCCCACTTGCTTCTCTCTCGGGCACTCCCTTGTTTATGAGCCACCAACCTAAGCTTCGTGGTTGAGAAAAACACCCGGACTCACAGCAAATTTACTCTCTGAGAATGACCTGTCATCCTTTTGGAAAGCCTCCCAACTCTGCCTTCTGTCTGCATCTTCCATCCCTTTGGTCCTCAACCCTGACTCTAGAGGTCATAGCCTGATGTGCCCCCCCTTTTCTTTCGTTTCTTTCCCTCCATGAGGCAAAGGATGGAACATCATGGAGACTGGGAATGAAGACCGTGAGGACCAACAAATCAAAGTCCTGGAATCTTCGACCGTTAAATATTGGCACGCCATTAGATATAATAGAATCTAATGTTCCCATTTCACAGATGAGGAAACTGAGGTCCAGGAGGGAACGTGGTTGACCTATGGACACACCGCTAGTGAGGCCATACGGAAGCTAGAGTCCAAACTTCCAGACTTCTACTCCATTGTTCTTTCCAGCACACCAAGCTGCCCCTCAGTTCTGTTTGCACTTGGGGTTCAGAGCTCAGAAAGCCAGATTTTAAAGATTGTATTTATTTATTTGAGAGAGAGTGTGCACACGCAGGAGCAGGGGGGAGGGGCAGAGGGAGAGTGAGACGCAGGCTCCCCGCTGAGCAGGGAGCCCGATGCAGAGACTTGATCCCAGGACCCCAGGATCATAACCTGAGCCAAAGGCAGACGCTTCACCGACTGAGCCACCCTGGCTCCCAGAAACATGGATTTTTAAAAAACAAATCAAAACCCAGCATTGTAGGGTTAGATACCAAACATTTTGAACTTACCAAAAAATGTTACAAGGGTCTTATCCTATCCTCGAAGCATTATTTTCAGCTAAATGAAGCTGCTAATGTTACCCTCATTGTATAGATGAGAGTATAGTTTGTATATAGTTTCCCAACACCGAGGCCAGAAAGAGTTGCCCTGCATCACAACAGAGCTGCTTCAGAGCGGGCAGAAGAGTTCCTGTCTCCTGACTCTTTATCCAGTGCTCATTCCACTGCACTCCATGTGTCCATGAATAAGGCACTGTCACCTGACTAATCAAAGTAACCAGATGAAACTGTCACAGCGGCCCCTTCCCGGGGAGACTGGCCCACAGCTGCAACCAGCCCAGTACTTTTATTCTGAGCTAACATGCTCCCTCCTGCAAGTCACTGGTTCCCTCAACATCATCCTGGAGGGGAAACCATGCTCTCCTCTCCCCGCCCTCCCCCCTCCCTTCTTCAAGCCCTTGGGAGAAGAGCATGTCCACTCTGATTCCCAGGCCCGGTGGAGAAACGGCAGTGAGAGGTGCCCACTCGGCCCTCCTGGAGGCCTCCGCTGCGGTCATGGATGGTGGTCTGCAGCACCTTTCTCCAGCCTGCGGGATGCTCCCCAGGAAGCCTGGCTCGTTGGGGCGGTTACCTGCCCCTGCCTCGGCCTCCCTGCTCAGGAGCAGCGTTTCTCCGCTCAGACTCTTGCACACATGGTGATAAGGCAGCGGCGCGCGGACTTCAGGACGCATCTCAGGACGGGGCGGATAAGCACAGATGGCTGAGCCCCCCTCCTGAGCGTGTCTGATTCGGGAGGTCTGGGCTGAGCCTGGGGATCTGCATTTCAAGTTCCCAACTGCCACTGTTGGTCCAGAAGTCACACTCTGAGAACCACTGTGATAAAGGACATGACCCAGGCAATCTGTGGTCACCTACCCAGGTCTGGAGTGCGAGTGTTGGGGCGGGGGGGTGTCCAAGAGCAGGGGAAGGAGGGTTGGGGCTGGGAGGGAGTCTGACTGAAGGCCAGCCGCCGGCACTGAAGGTTAGCACGAGCAGGTGGTGCCCGCATGTGTGGCTATTAGATGCCCGTCCCCAAATGAACGTAGCGGTGTGGATGGGAGCCCCAGAGGAGAGGCTCTGGGATGATTCTCTCACTGCTTTCGCTGCCCCTCTCCCCTCCATTCTCAGCCGCTTCCCTCCAGAGGAGGTTCCCTGAGCCTTGGCTCGCTGTGGCCTCATAGGCAGTATGAGGGAGGGCGGTGGGGAGCAAAGCCAGGGTCTCTGGGTGCACCTGTCTTCGGAGCACAGCGACCTCGGGGTGGGGCACAGTGAGGAGCTCAGAGAGCAGTGACTGGTGACTTTGCTGGCCAGCTGGGAACAGGACCCAGACGGACAGACAGCTGAAGAGGGAGGTGCCTGGTAGGGACAGGGAGACGGCAGGGGCACAACAGCCCAGCCACGGCTGCGGTCCGCTGGTGACTGCCCCCTCCCCTCCTGGCCTCCTTCAGCAGGCAGGCCAGACGTCCGTTTCTAAGCGGGCAGGAATCTACCCCCTTGGGAGGTGGAGGGGGGCTCTGGGAGAAGGGGCCACCTCTGTGGTGGGCCTCAGACTTTCATCCTGGCCCCAACTTCCTGTCTCCCCTGATCCCCTGGAGAAGATAGAAAAACAATCCTTCTGCAAGTGGGTGAGTGTGGATGGATGCTCAGAGCATCAGACTGCCGGGGATGGTGGGAAGCAGGGGCCTTAAAGCTCAAAGAAGTAATGACTAAATGCCGAGAAAGCTGACCTAGCCCTCCTGAGTCATTTCCCAAAGAGCTTCCCGGTGGCCAGTGCACTTACTGTGCCCAGAATCTGCCTTATCTGTAGGCTGAGGAGACATAGGGTATATAAGGTAAGGGGGAGCCAGGCTGATGACCCCCTCCCAGATCTCTCTCCCATCACCAACAGTAAGCCAGAAATCCATTTTCTTTGCTTTGGGACTGGAAGGGAGGCATGGAGAAGGATGGGCCCAGAAACAAAAATTCTGGGATTCTTCTTTGCAACAAAAGAATGCCATGTGAGAGAAGGTGTAGGGTGAACAGGAAAATACGTGGGGGGTGGAAAGAGAACTTGAGGAGTCCTGACCCCGCCCTGCCCCCCACGAGGAGCCCTGTACATGTGGCCTCATACTTGCTCCAGAAGAGCATCTCAGACATGCCCCCCCCGCCCCCCCGGGGCCCCGTGAGCAATGTGTCTGGCCTCCTCCCTGCCTCCACGCCCTAGCCTCTTCCCGCCTCCCACCTGTCAGGCATGTTGCAAGACTCCCTTGACCCATGTTTACATAATGCTCCGAAGAAGAATGACCCAGTTGCCAAATGTCTGAGTCATCCGGCCCGGTCACCCTTGGCTCCTCTGGTCTGGCCTTCCCACCAGAGGGGAGGTCACACTCCGCGACATTTCTTCACGAGGCCTCGTCAACTAGGAAACCCAGCAGGCTTCCTAGACCTGCCTTCCGACAAAGACAGGCAGTAGAAAGAGAAAGAAACCATTAGGAAGGCCCTAATATACAAGGAACTGGAGCAGACCCTCTCACATGTACCACATTATCAAATGTCACAAACCTCGTGTGGCTTTATGATACCCATTTTCCAGCTGAGGCCACAGAAGCAGAGAGGTCAAATGGTTTGACCCCAAGAGAGAGCTAGTTAGCAGCAGGAGCCGGGAGTGGAACCTGGTCGTCTTTACCTGAGTTCCCTAAAAAGCAGGGCCTGGGGAGCAGCTGGCTGGCTCAGAGCGTGCGACTCTTGATCTCGGGGTCATGAGTTCAAGGCCCACACTGGGGGTAGAGTGTACTTAAAAAAAAAATTTTTTTTTAAAGAAAAAGGCAGAGCCTGAGACAAAGGCTTATATGTGAGTAGTGCACTTGGTATGGGACCCAGGAAGGCAGACACAGGGAAGAGAGGGAGCCTACACAGTGGGGAACAAGGAAGCTGTCCAAAAGGGTCGGCTGGCTGACCGGTCGTACGGGGCCATCCGAGGATACTTTGAAACATTGCGAGATCAGTCATGAGGAAGAAAGGGAAAAAGCATTTCTCCACTGGCCACAGTTCCCCACAACATCCACTCCTCCGTATTCCTGACTTGCACACACACAAGCCTGGGGATCCTGCGCGGAACTGGCCAGAGGAACGGAGGCTGGAGGCAGATTCCGGGCAGCGAAGACTTGATGCGGTGCCCAAGGGCGGTGCTCTGGACACACGTCCCTCCACGGCCCCACATGACCATCCCAGATATAATGAGTAACTTATACACGGTCACTGGGGCACTGGGGGGAAGGGCCACCATGTGAATCACAGTGCATGACTTCTAACCATTCATTCAACAAATATTTTTTACAGGCCCACTATGTGCTAGACACTGGGGGTTAGCAGAGCAACCAGAAAGGCAAGATCCTTGCTCTTATGGGGCTTCGATTCTGATGCGGGGTGTGGGGGTGATGGGAGGAAACACACAGCTAGCCACTAAACAAATAAACCAGTGCCGACTGTATATCAGGTACTGAGCTGAGCACTGGGAAAGCCCGGAAGGCAAAGTTTTCTTGCCAGGGAGACACGGGAGCAAAGTACGACCATGGAACAGGGGGACTGCTGTGATCCGGGTGCCCATACTCTCATGCGGAACACAGAGAAGGGGCATTTTACTCCGGACTGGGGAGTGGAGGGCATCAGGGAAGGGGCTCTGGAAAAGATGAGACGCGAGCTCTTTTGAGGGCATCTCTGGAGTGGGGGAAGGGAAAGGTGTGCCCCAGGGAGCGGGAACAGCGCGGTGAAGACAGAGAGGAATGAGAGTACCCCGCACTGAGGAAAACCAGGAATCATGCAGTGTGACTAGAGGGCGTTGTCTAGTTGTCTACACAGGGCGGTGCCAACAGATGAGGCAGGAAAGGTAGGCAGGAAAGGGACCCACAAAGACTTGAGTCCCTAACACTGAAGCGTTCGGATTTAATTCTGAAAGGGAAGGCAAGCCTCTATTTGTCCCCTAAGCCTGATTAGCTCTTGAAAGTCTCAGTCAATACTGGAGATAAAACCAAACCGTCAACCACGAGACAGGTGGAATGGCCTTGGAGTCTCAGAATGGCTGGATCAGAGCTGCCTGGCTTACGCGGCAAGAGCTCAGTTCTGGACGCCGGAGGAGGCAGAGCGGCCTCACTCCCGATTGTTCTGCCCGGGGTGCCAGCCTCGAAGTCCGTTGCCCTGAAGCTGCAGAGTCCACCCTCTACCCCAATTCTCTCAGTTTCCACCTCCGCCCCTCCCCTGCCCCAGCCCGCCTCTTGCAGGCAGAATTTCAGGGGTCAGTGACATTGAGGACCCTGAGTTTAGGTGAGGGGCCTCTGCCCTATTTTGGTTTGCATGAAATGCTTACCAGGGCTTTCCAGCTGAACCCCGTCACTGAGAGCTAAAACTAGAAAAGCAACCAGCATCTGGCCGCATCCCTCGCAGAGGCCCATCACATCCATCATCTGGGCAGGAGAAGACCTTTCTGCGGCCCACGATGGCATCCCACCATTCCCCTGCAGAGCCCTGGTCAAACTGAGCCCCAGGCTTCCGTTCACTCTTCAAAGCAGAGAACCCTGTGATGATCTGAACGCAGACACGAGCAAAACTCCTAGCAGCAGCCTTCCTGTGCTCAAATTCAGAACAGAAGAAATGAAATCCCATTCCAGCACCCTCCCATCCCAGGGAGGCTCTGAGATGTCCCAGGCCACAGTCAGGCCCCGGGCTCTGCCTTAGCGTCTTTCAGCTTCCAGGGATGACATGAAGATGGAAAAAAAACAGCTCCTAATCGCAGCCCTGGTGTTTGGATTTTTCTCCGCTGACTTGTCCCTATGCCCAGCAAAATTCCCTTGTACTTGATCTCCTTCCTTCAGGCCCTTGGTCTGGTCTGTACTAGGCGGCCCTTTCCCGGGCCTGCCAGTCTACTCCTTATAGCAGATGGTGACCCGCGGCCGCCTCATCCCTACACAGACAGCATTTGTCCCAGCAGAAGCTGTAGGCTTGGAGAAGTCATGCTTCAGGGCGAGTGAGTGCCCCCCCCCCCCCGCAAGGTCCCTCAAGTCACACAGTCAGGTCCTTCCGGAGCTACAAGACACAGCCCCCCTGAGTGACATTCTGGGCACCAGAGTCTCTGAGTGTCCACAGTTGTGGAAGGGAGTGTCTATTCCAGGACACACACAGACCTAAACCAACAAAGCAGAGGTTTCCATCTGCAAGGATGCCAAGAACTCTAATTAAAACGTGTCCTGGGTCGCTCCCCTGAACAGAGAAGCGAGTGAGACTTCTTCCGACCCCTCCCTTCCCCATTCACCATCCTGCAGTATGACCTCCAGCCCACCCCGCCACTGTCCCAGGCTTAGAGGTCCTGAGAGTCCTACAGACAGAGACTCTGCTGGGGGCAGGCATGGGGTCGGGGTGCTGCTGAGCCCGGGCCAGGGAAAGAGTTCCTGGGACTTAGCAGACTCCCCTTGCCAAAGATGGGAAAGAAGGACGCCCCCCCCCCAGCTGACTCCAGGCCTGCCCCCCAGGGCTGCGACAGCAGCATCGTTCACAGCGGCCCTGGCAAGCCCCCACCTGCTCCATCCCCAGGTCTGGTCAGAGCCAGCAAAACAGATCTGTCTCTATAAGGCTGGGACCTCTAACTGACATGCCTCATCTTTTAAAAAGACCATGAGAGATTAAACCTCCCAGGCGCTTCTTGGATCTCAGTGACAGATTTTTCTGATTCACCTCATTACCTCCTCCTACGGGGGCCCATTCATTTCCACCTCATCTCCCCCCACCACCCCACCCCAGTTCTCATTCCTGTCCCCAGCCTAGCGTATCCTGACAGGTGGGCTCAATCCTCACTCTGCTTTCACCCTTACCGATGCTGCCCCACTCCCTCAGCACTTCTCTTTGGATTAATAAGGTTTCTCTTTTCCGCCCCTCTCCTGCAGATCAAAGTCTCCAAAACCTTTCAATCCAGCGTCTCAAGAAGAAACAAACCACGGGGCAATGGTGTAAGAGGATGCGGACCTGAGAAGTCATGGGGGACAGGAGCAGTGTATTAATCAAAGTACACACTTGATAAATAACTGATGGATAGAACCCCTATAAAGCTTGAGTCATTCATTGAACACCGCCTCGGATCAGGAGTATATTCCAAAATTGCAAGCTCTCGGGGTTAGAAGGGACCATGGCGGTCATCCGTTCACCCCCCACCCAGCTACAGGATTTCTGACAGACGGACATCTAGCCTGGACTCCCTGACCATCTCCATGACCATGAAGGCCTGAGGAAGCTAAGCCGCTGTCAGCATTGAGGTCTCTGGTTAGGGGAAGATCCTTTCTGCTGTTCGCCGGAAATCTCCCCTCCCCACCGCTGCACCCCATACCCCTCCACACAGTGACCACAAAACTGCAGGGCTTGTTCTCTGGGAGAGGGTCCGTTCCCTGAGGCACTAACTCAGTGACCCAAGTAAGCGCCCAGGGCCAATTGGCTTGCAGATCAGTTTGCTAATGGATGGGGGTAGCAAATTCCCTCTAGAGAACCGGTGACTAAGACGGGCCAAAGGAGAGGAAGCCAAGCCCCACAGCTCTGCCCACACTTGTCCCAAGTTGGGAGAGCCAGGTTCTCCACCCCTTCAAACCCTCCTCCACCAATGAGACAGCAACTCAAAACCCAAAGAAACACAAAAGGATCCTAGTTCTTAGGCCCCCTTCCTGACCCTCACCCCCATCCCGGGCCATGGGAGTGTTGTTGAGAACCCTTCCCCACCAGAAGGACGGCTCACAGAGAGAGCAAGGGTGAGCTTCCCTTGGCTGAGAAAAATGAGCACCCACTCCCTCTAGCCCCCTGCTCAGTGTTCAGGACACAGTTAACCAATCCGGAAGATGTGAAGACAAACAGAGGTTAACTTCGGACTACGTTTCAGACAAGCTCTTCCAAAGCACAAACCAATTATTATTTTTTTTCATTCTGAGGCTTTCTTTTTTTTTTTTTTAAGATTATTTATTTATTTATTTATTTGTCAGAGAGAGAGAGAGAGCACAAGCAGGCAGAGTGGCAGGCAGAGGCAGAGGGAGAAGCAGGCTTCCCGCCAAGCAAGGAACCCGGTGTGGGACTCGATCCCAGGACTCTGGGATCATGACCTGAGCCAAAGGCAGCCGCTTAACCAACTGAGCCACCCAGGTGTCCCCCAACTAAGCCACCCAGGCGTCCCAATTCTGACGCTTTCAAAGAACAAGATGCCGCCTCTACAGCCAGAAACCTGGCTGGTGGTTTTCCAGGCATTTGGATATTAAGTGAAGGGAGATACAAAGATACATTATGCAAATAATCACACAACAAACCTCTTTTAGTCTATCACCAAGCGGCTTATAACTGAGTAAGACCCCCACAGGCCTCACATGGACCAAAGCACTTCCCCGCCTGTGTTCCCGGGGCCAACAATTTGGGCCAAGCCCAGGAAAAGGGTGGAGGAAATAGAGAGCAATATTGATGAGTATTTATTCCCCAAGGGGCTGAGTTTTAAAGTAAGGGGGTGACAAGGACCAAGTAGGGGTAATAATAAAGGTGAGATGAGGTAGTATTAAGTGGCAGATCTATATAAACTATATATAAAGCCCTATGTAAATATGAAATATTATAGACTGTAAGAGCAGATTCACACTTAGAAGATCCTTGGGAAGTGTTAGTTACATTTTCCTTACCTGAGGCATAGTTCTACCCTGGGACTTTTTATGGAAGTAGGTAATAAAATAAAAGCTGACTTTGTTGGACAGAAAGAAACAAAAGGAAATGAATACATTAAAAATGTAAGTGCTTACAATCTGCAGCATACACTGAACTCTGCCCACCTCTCTTAAATAGGTCCACGAAAACCCTCAGACTGTCCCCCGCAGGCTAAGGCAGGCAGTCCCTGCGGGGGGCTCTCAGAGATGGCAGCATAACCTTGGCTCCCGGATGGCCTTGGGCTTGGCTTTCCCTTGCTAAAAAGGAAAGAAGTTAAAACAATGCAAAGCCCTCCCACCGGATCCCACTTCTTCTGTTGGCCACTTCCTTCCTTCCCTCCTTTTTCCTTCCCTTCCTGCAGGAGCTGCTCTGCCCCACCTTCCTTCCTGGGGAGGAGGACCTGCCCTTTCCTCTTCTAGGGCCGGTGCCAAAGGGATGAACAATGTGATGTTGAGGGGGGCAGGGGCAGGGGTCAAGGGAGTGTAGAGGTGGGAAGAGGCAGATGGTGCACGAACTAAAGAGTGACGAAGCAGGGATGGACCGAGAGAGATGTTTAGTCCTCAAGTTGCATTTCGGGGGTCTCTAGCCAGTTCCCAGAAGTTCCCCTCACTTGAGCTTACAAGCAAAGCGACTGTTAATGGCGGTAGCCATAGAACTCCCACGCATCCAACTACAGCCCCACCCACCGCACCCAAATAACGTGATTTCAGGGTCTGGGGGGGGGGGAAAGGGCGGTGTCAGCGAAATACAAAGGGGGCTCAACCGAGGTAGCCATTTGCAATCTCTCTTCTGCTGCGAGAAAAAAAAGTGGAAAGGAAACTGGGAAAGAGGCAAGAGGGTTTCTGAAGTCTCGAAAAGGCTGAGGCCAGAAAGTCGGTTCTGATAGGAAGGGGCGCGGACAATAGAAAATGTAACGCGAAGCCGAAAAATATGAGGGGGGCGTGCAGTCGCCCTTTTAACAAACGTATTAAGCTACCAGAGTTGATGACAGAGTGGGAGGGGGGCAAGGTCAAACGGAGTCGTTTTTTAGGGCAAAGTTTTGGAGCGAGGGCCAAATTGAAGGTGGCGAGCACAAAAGAGACGGCTCTCCAGGAGAACGTTGAGCGGGGTGGACCGAGTGAGAGAAGAAGGCGACAGTGGGGAGAAATCAAAGGGTCCATCGAGTGGCGGGGGGGGGGGGGGGAAGCCTGCTTTGTCTGGCGAGGGCGGCGGCGGGGGCAGCACGTGCAGCCGGGAGCGCCCCAGGCAGCCGGGCTCCCCGCCGAGGAGCGCCGGGGAGGAGAGGCGCGACGCGCGGGGGCGGCCCGGGCCCCTCCGATTAGCCGGGCCTCTTGCCGGCGGGCCCCGCGCTACAGAAGGAGCGCATTGTTAGGTCCCCGGCCGCAGCAGATTGCCGCTGTCCTGCAGTACCCTGGCACCCTGGCACCGCGCCACCGGCACCGCCCGGGGTTGGAAATAGCTGCGCCGTTCCCATGGCGACGAGGCAGCGACTCCGCCCCCCGCCCTCCCCGCCCCGCCCGCTGCGCTGCTCCGCCGGCCCCCGCCGCGGCGGCCTCCCCTCCACCTGAGCGCCCCCCGGTAACCCTGGCAACGGCGGCCGCGGCGCGCGGGAGGAGCCTCGGAGCGCGGCGCGGCCCCGCCTCCGCCCTCCACGCCTGCGGCGCCCGGCGCTCGGCCCCAGCCCC
>CM052893.1:22749053-22861803 GCA_028534135.1 Potos flavus
AGAAGGGAGTGTTGCAGATCCCCCAAAAGAGTGTCTCCAGCTTCCAGGGTGATTGGGGCGGAACGGAGACATTCTGAGTGACCAGATCGCTGCGGGAGGAAAGTGGCAGACCAGAGAGATTTCCATTTATACCGCCCCTCTTAAGGGGTAGAGTCTACCCCTGGCTTATTTGGAATGTGAGCTCCCGCAAGGTAGAACCCCCGGCACGTAGAAGGTTCTGAACTAAATTACTGTTTAATGAACGGATAGGGTTAAAACCAGATAATGCCTCCTTCATTCCGTTGTTCCAAGTGGGCAGGGCATCTCAAGGAAATACACTAAGAGAGTAGTCAGGATCCTCTGAAATTTAGTCTCAAATCAAACGAACACAATAAAATAATAATTTTGCATTTGTAAAGTCTTCCTCTAAGAATGTCACCTCATTCCATATATTGTACTTCAAACTCCATAAAATTCCAGAACAAGAAAGAAAGATTTATATGGAACAAATAAGAATCTGGACTCTCTCTGGTCCTAGCATAGGAGCTAAAGAGGGCCCTGTGTTTTCTTTGAAATGGGATGGGGGTTCCCTTGTATGGTGGAGTGAGTTTGGGGGTGAACAGAGCACCTAGGCACCTGTTAGGCCTAAGTCTCCTCACCTGGGAGATGGTGGTTATGAAGATGGGATGAGATAACGTAGAAGGTATTCTTCAGAAGCCCTAAGATATGCTACACACATGCTTTAGTTACTGGGACATCTATAAACTGGTTCACATACTGTAGCTGCAAAGTGCTGTCCCAAGATTTTGCTGGTTATTTCTCCAAATATCCTAGTAAGATACAGACTATCTCCTTCCAGTCTCCTCTGAACAGGGCAAGAAATTCAGTCAGAAACTCAAGTGTTTTTTGCAGGACCCCTCCTTCATCCTTGACTTAATGTGGCAAACCCCAGAGGACTTCCTTTTTCCGTCTTAGCCTAAAAGATAGCTTCGGCTACTATATGCTCCAAGGGTAGGAACCAAAACTCAAGCTCAAAGAGCAGTCCCAATAAGAGACAGGGGATTATAAAAGAATAAATGTTGATAGTGGACTAAAGAGACCACCGATGGTCCAGAGAGCAAGGCAACAGGGCGCCCGGACTCAGGAGGGGGCCAGATCTGCAAGCTGGGGGGCGGTGGAGGCAGGACTCAAGGGCTCTGTGTGCTGTCGCGTCTCCTTTCACATTACTACGGACCGAATTGTGTCCCTGTGGCATTTCCCCCCACGCAGACGTTGAAGCCCTAACTCCCAATGTGACTGTATCCGGAGACAGGGTCTGTAGGAGAGGTAATTCAAGGTTGAGTTCATCAGGACTGTGGTCCTAGAAGAAGAGGCAAAGAGAGACGGAGCCCCACCACTACCACGTGAGGACACAATGACAAAGCAGCCATCTGCAAGCCAGGAAGGGAGCCCTCACTAGGACCCAACCGTGTTGGCACCCTGATCTCAGACTTCCGTTCTCCAAAACCGTGAGAAAATAAATTTCTTTTGTTTAAGTCCCCCCCCCCACCCCCACCCGTCTGTGGTATTTTGTTATGGCAGCCTGAGCCGCCTAAGACGAATATGTGTGCTCTTGGAGCCGAGCGTCCCCTCCTACCACCTCCACCACCTGGCGTTTTGTTCAGCGCTTCCACACTTGTCTCATTTTTAATTCGTAACCGTGTGAGTTGGAATTGGCAGGATTTATTTTAAAACGAAGAAGCTAAAACTCCGAACGATGGAAATGACTTGCTGAAAGTCATACGGAATGGGAAGGGCCGAACCCAGACCGGAGCCTCCCCAGAGAGCATCCCGTGGGCTCCTGTGAAGTACGTACCGCGAGCTAGGTGCTGATCTAGGTTATGGGGGTAAAAGATGAACACGATTCTGGGGTGGGGAGGGCACAGTCCGGGAAAAGAAACGTGTGAAACAATAATGATAGCAAGGAGAAATGTCTGCGAAGATTCTTTGCCCTAGCCGGTATATGGGGAAAGTGGTCCAGGCAGGGGAATCTTGGCAAAACAGCGGCTGTTGGGGGAGCCCCAAGGATTGCTGAGAGCAGGATAGAGTTGAGGGAGGGAAGGGGCAGAGATGCCCCAGATGCCGCTGGAGATACTGTTCTTCCTTCTACCTAAAGACTCTGATTGCCTCCCTGGGGCCCCCGCCAAAGGGGAGAACTGAATTGGAACAGAGATTAACGTGGAAGAGTCCTTCAGGACCTAATACCCCTAAAGAGAAGCAATGATTAACTCTTCAATTAGGTTCTTATTGACATCCTGTGGTAAGTTATCTTTGTGTGTGTGTTTGTTTGACCTGTGGTCTCCTAAGGGTTTATTGTAGCCCTAACCATTTGTAAACAAGTGATAATGCGCTTTAATAAGGAGAAGATATGAAGTGCATACCTCTGACTTTTCCTAGCAAGGTGTCAATGGATTTCACAGAATCGCAGGTCTCCAGAGGCTCAGTCTTACTTAAACCAGTTCTTGATCATTCCTTGCAATGGAAATTCAGATAAGGACCCTTGTTATTGAAGGGACTATCATCTCTCTGTCCCCTTTTGGGAACAAGTCCAAATTCTTACCACGTATATAGCTAGATAGAAGGGGGTCACTTATCTTCTACTGGTTTCTTTAGGAGTACTAGTTGCATATTTGTGTTTATCATGTCTTTAATCCACTCTGACTTCCAGGGATTTACTAAATCACAGCGCTCAAATGCCCTCCCTGGGGAAGGGACTGTTGGTGGGGGAAGAAATGAGCCTGGTAGGACCGCTTGCACTTCAAGCCCCTGTCCCAGAAAGCCCGTAACCAGGCCTGCCCACCTCCCTGGGGTACTCATTCTGAGCACCAGTCCAACTGCCAATTTAAGGGCTGGTTCTGGGATTTCAATACCTCTCTCTGCCTGGGACCAAATGAAGCCGATCACCTCTACCTCACTGGAGACCTCATTAGAGCTTGAACTCTGGTCTT
Organism: Potos flavus; assembly: GCA_028534135.1. Taxonomy (NCBI): domain Eukaryota; kingdom Metazoa; phylum Chordata; class Mammalia; order Carnivora; family Procyonidae; genus Potos; species Potos flavus. The sequence goes on from CM052893.1 coordinate 22,752,020, forward strand.
TGTTCTTTCCCAGTGGGTTCAGTGCAGTGCAGAAGGTGAGGTTTGTAAAGGGGGGGGGGAGGTTGGTAAGCCCACAACTCCCAGAGCAGCGGGAGTCCAACAGCCTCTACGAAGTGGGAGGGAACAAACAAGCAATTACCTACAGGTCAGCCTGCAACCAGAGAAGTGGCTTAAATGATTTGATTCTACTCACCGCCTAAGAGGACGCTGCCTTCCCTCAAGGCTCCCCCCCACCCAGCTTCTCAAGACTAATTTCACCACCCTCTGCCTGCTTTCCAAGTGAAATTGCACCCTCACTGGAAGCGAGGTTCCGAGGCTGAGAGGCAGAAGACTCTGTTCTGGCTACATTCTTCCCAGCTTGGCCATTGTCAACATCACTGCTCTTTGCCCACGTTGTGCAAAGGGGAAAACGTCAGATGGCCCTTCTACCCTCCCTACTCCGACACTTATCTTCTACTGGTTTTGAATCCTTTGGGGGAAAAGAGTTTAGAAAGAAAGAGGTGATTCAGAATTTGCTTCTCAGAAACTGGAGTGGGAATCCAGCTGGGCTGCAGGAAATGTGGGGTCGGAGCAAAAGAAACCTCACATTCCTTTCTCTCTTTTGGCTGTGAGCTCTCTCCTGCCTACTGCCTCTAGGCTAGTTCTCCCTCACCCCACTTCTTCTTAACTTTCTCTGGTTCAACTGATAATCACTGCAGATCCTAACACAGAAAGGATCTTACATGGATAAGATTAAGATCCAGTGGGGCGCCCCCGTGGCTCAGTCAGTTAAGTGTCTGCTTTCCCCTCAGGTCGTGATCCCAGGGTCCTGGGATCAAGTCCTGCATCGGGCTCCCTGCCAATGAGGAGCCTACTTCTCCCTCTCTCTCTCCTTTTCCCTCTGCCCCTCTCCCCTGCTCGTGCTCTCTTTCTCTCTCTCTCTCAAATAAAATCTTTAAACAAAATAAGATTAGGATCTAGTAAGGTCCAGCATTTATCTTTCAAAAATTTACAATCCAGTGAGGAAGGGACAGGTAAGGAATTTTGGGAAATTAAAATCATGTACATAACAGTGTATGATAGGTGTCTTGTCTCAGGAGAATTGCCACTGCTGCTGTTAGCCCCAGTGATTCCCCACGTGGATCACTGAATAGCCCCCTAACTGGCCCCTGCCTCAGCCTGCCTCCAGTCTTTCCTCTTCTGCCACTCCCAGTCCTGTCTCTGCACTATAGCCAATGATGGATCTAAGTGTAAATCTGCTCAAAAGCCTCCCTCCCTTCGCCCCTATATTTCCAGATGAAACCAAACCCCTCCCATGGGATGCCTGGCCTTTTGTAATCTGGCCTCTCCTAATCCCTGGGACCCTGTCCTGCTCCATAGCCATTCCCCAGCCAGAATAAAGCATTCATGATATCCAGATACTACCAGCTCTCTGGCCTCAGGGCCTTTGCACATGCAACTGGGTCTGCCTGGAATGTTTTTCCTCTTACTTCCCATTTGGCTAACTCCAGGTAGCCTTTTGGAAATCAGCCCAGAAATAACCTCCTCTTCCCAAGACTCCTTCCCTGATCCTCTCTGGGTTAAACACCCCTCATCAATATTCCTGCAACACCGTAGTATCAAGCCTGAGTCGTAATGAGTTTTCTACCGCTCTCGTCACTAGACATCAGTTCCTTAACTCAACTTTGTACCCAGGGCCTGGTGCTGAGTAGACAATAAACGACGGTTGACTGAAAAACTGAATGGCAGGCAGAGGAGTTCATAGAGAATATGGAAAGTCATTAGAGGCTTCTGAGTCAGAGACTGATAACACCACCAAAACAACATTGTCAGATAAGTAATCTATTAGTTACCAGGTTGGGGCGGGGTGGGGGGGGAGGTGTTGGGGGAAGAGGGAGAAGAAACTGAAGGGGTTGAAGTAAAGAAGGAAGAAGGTGGCAGTGAGAAGGAGGAATGGAAATGAGCTTGGCTTTGGAGGTAATGCTATAAGCTTTAGCAAGTGTTTGGATGTGTTGGCAAAGGAGGGAGGTGAAGCTAAGGTCCGGAGCCCTGGCATCCAGGACAGAACTTGAGTCGAAGCAGCACACAGAAGTCAGGAGAAGGTGCTGGGTGCAGGTAGCAGTGGGGAAGGGGCCACCAGGGAATCTGTGAGAGGAGACGATCTGTTTGTTTTTAGAAATAGCTTCAGCTAATAAGGACAGAAAGCAAACAGACTGAAGGAATTTTGAGCTCTGGGTTGACCGTCTAGGCAGGCAAAAGCGCACGAGCCAGGGCCTCCTCCCACCCTTTCAGAAAATTGGGATGGAGGTCCAACAGCGATGTTGCTTTGTGACTCGTAGCTTTCGCGTCAAATGATCCCCCTACCAAGTAGAGCTATTACTTCTTTTGCAACCCCTCCGCCCCCGTTCCAGAAGACTTTGCTGGGGGTTAATGCTGGTTCTCCATCTGGATGGGGCTGTGTTTTCTCCAACACACTGTGGTTCTCAGTCCCTTACCTTTTCATTTTCTCGCATTCTTCCTGTTTTCTGACTCGAAGTTTATTTTAGTCTGGTGTTTCTTTTGAAATCTCCAGAGACATCTGTCCCTCTTGCCTTCCCCATCCGTCCATCCTTCTCTCCCACTCCCGATTCTCATCGTTGCCTTAAGAGACCTAAAACTGCTCGGCTTCTAAAACTGCTCGGTTTCCCTCCCGCTTCTCTCAGGATCCGGAGCCTCTTTGTGGGGCGTGTCTCAACCTGTTCTCAGCCTCAGACTAATCCTCCATAACACTGAAAATGACAGATGAGGTCAGACTGCTTGGGAGGGAAGGAAGAGAACATTTCTTACCCAGGAAACCACGCTCATTCATAACTGGCTTTCCAAATGAGAACAGACTACCAGGGTGTGGGTGTGTGTCTCTGTGTGTGTGTGTGTGTGTGTGTGTGTGTGTGTGTGTGTGTGTTTCTGCTGTCAAGAACCCCAACTACTGCTTTCCTCCTAAAACATGCCTGCATTCTGATGTTTTGATATGTAAAGAGGATGAAGCATCAGAAATATAGATTAGTAGCTGGCATCGCTAGGGTTTGGGAGAGTGATCCTTTATCCTCCAGGATCCTCTGGCAGTGTGTTACCTTGCCAACTGTATGCTGGAGTTTAAAGCTCCAAGAGTCTTCGTGGGCTGAGAATGAGGAAGAGAATGCAGGCTGCTGATACTAACAAGGTCCTTGGAATGATTTATTGGTGTCTCCAGTCTCCTTTTATTTGACAGGAGAAGGAAAAGAAAGTGTTTATTCCTTCTGATAAGAAATGCGTACTTAAGCAGTTTATATATTCAAGCCCCATTCACCTCAATTTGGTTGTTTCTGGTTGGTTCTGTCCTAGGCTCTTTCAACTGACCTCTCTAGCTATCATCCTGGTTCCCTTTTGCCTCATGCCAAAGTTCTTGGGGGCAGCCAGAGCCTCCTTCTTCCCTCTACAACTTTATAATTGGATTTTTTTCCTCCCATGTTCTACCAGAACCGCTCTCAAAATTCACCAGTAACCATCTTTGGTTCATGGACCTTTTCTTTGTTCTCATTTTCCTTGACTGTTTTCCTTGACTTCACTCTCCGCAAACTGTTCCTGCTAGCAGCGGCCCTCTTCCTACTCCAGCCCCTACCTGTCGGCTTCCGTTTTATTGCGTCTGCCCTCCTCTTTAGCTTGGAGAGTTTCTTTATGCTCTCAGTTCTAAGGATCATCTCTAAACTTGGCCACACCCCACTAGGGAGCAGCATTTGAAAAGCCTCCCCACCCCCACAAGCCTGCAGGCAATACCCTCTGGCAGGAGGCACCCTGAGGGAAGGAATAGTTTGGGGGAGCTAGGCCTCGAGTGACCTTAAGCTGAGAAGTTTCAACTTGACCCTGAGATTCCTGGAAAGATCTGCTTTTTAGATATTAATGTGCAGACAAATCATCTGGGGACCTTGTTAAAATGCAGATTCAGTAGGTCTGGGGTAGGGCCTGAGATTCTGCATTTCTGGTAAACTCCCAGATGATACCCATGTTGCTGCTCCATAGACAGTACTTTGAGAAGCAAGGGGCTAGATCACACTTAACCACTGTCGGGTTTCCTGGGGGTTTTCCAGCATTGTTTTTGTAGCTTGTCTGCAATGTAATCCGACTTGAGAACCAGGATGCAATTGTTTGCATCTTCGAGTTCTCCATTGATGAATTCCTTCTGGGTGTTCCTATGAATACTTAATTGATAGGACCCAGGGCTGAGTTGTTTATATCTTCTAGCTTTGCTTTACAAACACTAACTTATCTGCACATCACAATCGTGAGGCAAGTGGATCCTTTCTTTTCTTTTCTTTCTTTTTTTGGACTATAAATAGAAACCAAGAAAAATGAATGATTCTCCAAAGAGTGAGTCACATTTCAGATTCTGGTCCACAAGTTCCTTGCTCAGAGGGGTCCCAAGGGACCGCTCCAGGGTGAATTCTAACACTGCCTCTGCTTGGGTTCTTACCTGACTGCTCAAGATCACCTACTCACTTTCTAGACCTCATTTACTCTTTCCTCACTGATAAATAGGAGGCTCTCCCCTCTCTGTCTCCTTCTCCCATAGGCAAGTTCAGGAGCTGCAAGCTCCATGTTAGGAGGCCAGATGCCTGATGCTGAGGTGACTCAAAGGTTGGGAAGCAGACAGCTGGGCCAGCCCACATGCCAGAATCGCCCCCACGAGGCATTTTTACAACTGTTCTTAGCTGCGCAGATTAGAAGCACCTTTTAAAAAGACATTGTGAAGAGGAAGTGGGGTGGGGTGGGGTGGGGGTGGGGAGAAAACCACAGAAATCATAGAGTAATAACCACCTCAATATAGTGTCCCATGTCCCTTGAGTTCAGCTTCTGAAACTGAATTTTTGCTTTCAGGGATTTCTCCCATAGCCATAAAAATAAAAGCAACTCCAGTCTCTAAAGTAGGTCACACACAGAGAGAGCAAGCTGATAAATGCAGATGCCAAGGCACTTTCACCCTTTTCCAAACCAAAAATAGAACTTGGAAATTGTCTCAAGAAAATGGGTGCAGCTTGAGAAAAGCTGGGGAGAAAAAAGTGGGTGGGGTGCTCCTGCCCTGGATTCACTCGGCCCACAGCAGACCTTTTGAGCAGGAGAACTTGACTCTGTGACAATTCCTCGCAATGACTGGCCCCCACCCCGCAGGATCTCTTCACACGGTCTAACTCACTTCCTACCAGTCACCAGTGTTGCAGGATTCCAGCGGGGTTGGAACTATTCCCCTACTCCCGTTTCTGGTAACCTGTAAAAAGTTTCTATTAATCAAAAGCCTGGATGAGGGAGACAAGGCAAAGAGGCACTTTTGGATTTCTTCATCAGAGCAGCTCTGTGATTCATTATCTGTTCTAAAAAGCGGCACATGCAGTTCCAGGAAAGGGGGAGCGGAAATGCTGTGTGGCCCAAGTTTGGGCTCCCCTGGCTTTGCCTCTCCTTCCCTCCATCTGGCCACAAGCCAGGCTGTTTTTCAGCAGCTGCTCCTGTTTCTAGATGGATACTCCCAAACCCACCCCCTGCTATTATGATGGAATTGGGGTTCTGGTGAGGCACCGGGATTGGGCGACCAGCTACCACAGCTGTGGCTTGGTCTCCGGGGCGTAGAGTCTCCAGGGATTCTGCACGCCTCAAGGTCAAGAACTCCAAGTCTGCTCCATCTTAGCTGGCGGTAGCATTCCCCATCACAGCTCTTCCCTGGGCGCTCAGACTCTTCCCCAGGTAAACGATGGATGTGCGTGTCCTCAGGGGAGGGTGGAGGGAGGACTAGGACCCAGAGACAGGAAAGACAACTACAGCACTGAAGGAGGTATCTGTGCCACGAAGGGCAGGGTGATGCCGTGACTGGCTGGAAAGAAATGGCCACGCAGATGTGGATCAACCCGGAGAAAAACTCAAATGGGATCCAGGAAAGGGATCGACTATGGAGAGTAAGCAAAGGAAATGCTGCTCCTCAGAGACGTCAGTGCTTTGAGCAGAGGGAAAAGAATGGTTTTCTTTTACCTCAGAGAAAGCAAGTTTCCAGCAGCTGCCCTGCCCCAAGACTTGAGAGATTGAATGGAGTGAAAAACAAGCAGGTGGGAACACATGGCGTTTGGCACATCCCTGAGTTCTAGAAAAACTGAAAGGACCCTTGCTCTGGAGTCTAGTAGAATGACGGGCTGGGGCCCCCATGTTGGCACTAGGAAGGCCCAAGTTCATAGGAGAAAGCAGAGGGCGACCAGGGCTGACTTGGTGCCAAATGGGTAGAAAGGAGAAAGCTAGGTCTTACCTTCATTCTGTAAGTTAGGGACGTGGCTTATCACACAGGCATGGGGGCTTCTTGTGACCAGGTCCCAGAAAACTTTATTTTATAAAATGAGTAGATTTATCAAGAAATATCATGGGCCTACTCTATGCTAGAGCCTTACAAGAATCACCTGCTGAAGATGCTCAGTGGCAGTGACAGCGATCAGCCCTTCCTCCTGCAGTTTTCAAAAGCTGATAGCCAGTACTCACTCACCTGCCCATAAGCAGGCAGTAGCCAGTGGGGGAAGATGCTGCTGGTCAGCAGAGTAGGGGAGAGGGAGAGGCCCTTTTAGGAATGCAGTCCCAGGAGGCTTCTCCCTCCCTGCTTGTAAGATTCCAAACGTCTGAGATAAACTCCAGGATATAGTCCAGCAAAGACGCTTTGGGCTATATTCCTCTGAGAGAGAGCTGGAGAAGGGTTTTATTTTTAAAACCCTCATTCCTGCTGGGGGAGGGGTGGTGGCAGGCATTGGGAAAAACTGTATTTGGATCAGGAAGGAGGCATTCTACTAGATGTGGGTATCTTTTTACACTTTCTGCTCTCACATATTCTCTTCTCTATACCCTCAAGAATTGTTACTAAAAAACTCCAAGGACATGAGTTAAGATCACAATGATTCCTAACGTCAATTCTACTTCCACTGTGTTTTTCCTCCAAGGCTTTCCACTGGGTAGAATTTTAAATGTGAATAATGGTTCAAAGCCTGAGAAACAAACTGCTCATTACTGGAAAGAGTGCCAGGAATCCTGGGAAGCAGACCTCACTCCCACCGGAGTTCTGCACCTAATAGTAATGGCTTCTTTCATAGTCACGGGAGGGTGGGATCACTGTTTCTTTTCATTTTTGTCTTCTTTCAGTAACTGCTGGGATAAAAGCAAGCCTACAAGAATAAAAAATTCACAAACAGGACAAGAATATTTAGGGCAAGAGATCAGAAGTTCTTTGGTTATTCAGTGAACTGAACTAACTCTACTTTTAAAAAAAACTATAAGGAAATAAATGTCCATCAAACTCCATGTCGCAGTGGGTATTAGCCTTTCAACCCTATCTCACAGGCTCTAAGCTGAGTTGTCGTGCCTAGCAAGTTGAGGTAAGAGACTCAGACTAATCCAGTGATAAAACCGAGCAGTTTTGTCATTAATTCCGTTCCCAATATTTACTATATCTTTAGTCTGAGAGGAATTCTACCAATGTTGCTAAATAGCACACTCCTTTCCACTTCTCATCCCCAAACCCAATAGGTGATGAACAATAGGGATAGAAGCATTATTCTAACTCTACTAAGTGCCTTCGAGAAAATCCAGTCACCCTGGAGGGGCAGTTCAAGCTTTCCATCATTAGTTCCTTTCCCCAAATACAATCGATGATTTCTGAGAGGGAAGATAGGTTTAAAGTGACATGGTTAAGAAGCATTATACTAAAACTTATCATCTTTATTCACTATCAATGTGATCTTCTTGAAGTATTCATCAGAAAGGACTTTACACGGACACCTGGGTGGCTCAGTCAGTTGGGTGTCTGCCTTTGGCTCAGGTCACGATCCCAGGGTCCTGGGATCAAGCCCCGTATCAGGCTCCCTGCTTGGCCAGTAGTCTGCTTCCCCCTCTCCCTCTGCCCCTTCCCCTGTTTGTGCTCTCTCTCTCTCTCAAATAAATAAATAAATAAAAGCACTTTAAATAGCTAGTTTTTACATGGCACTCAAAAAAAATTTTTTTTCCCTAGACCACAGCTAAGGTTAATTTGATCAAGAGAAGAGGTCCCTCCCAGAGTGGTCAAGAAGTGGTTAGGTACTAAAACTATAGCTTCATTTCTAGTCACAGTGAATCAGATAGTTGTGTGTGATAACCCCATCCTGGCACTAGGAAGGCTCTTTTCCAGGACCTATCAATTAACATGGCTTAAGAAACATTCTATGCCCAAGCAATTCAGGCTAAAAATAACTCTATGGGCTATTTTTTTTCTTTACTCCCCACAGAAAGCATTTGTATGTCAACAAGATCTTTGCTCCATGAGTGTTTTCACTCCTGCTTACCCCTCCCTGAAAAAAAGTTGTTGATACAATCAGGAAAGTCAGAGTTGGTGTGAGACATACAGAACAGCAAAACCATGCTGATGCAACTAAGCTTTGTAACTGCCAAGTATTCAGAGAATAAAAGAACCCAGCATTCGCAGATAGGAGAAGTTTAAAATAGATTCTCCCTTACTTGCCTTTCTTACAAATATACACAATTCTTTGATAGTAATATATCTGATTTATACACAAAATTCACTTCTAAGTTAACAATGGTAACTGAGTGCTCACTATGCTCACTTTTCTAAGGAACTTTAGGGGCATTAACTCATTAATTTTCACGACCCTACAAGGTAGATAAAATTATCTCAATTTCACATTTGGGAAAACTGAGGCAGAGAAAAAGGAAGTAATCTGCAGTTCCTCAGCTAATAAGTAGCAGAGCCAAGATACAAACCCAGGAAGTCTGGCTTCAGAGCCCATGCTCTAACCATTACACTACATTGCTTCTGCAACAATCTTGCAACAAAAACAACAATGATGTTTTCAGATTTCCTACAAAGCTACATCTCCCTATCAAATATGTCCATTTACATTCTCTAAATTAAACAGAAACATGGTCCTGTGGTTCATCTTAACATGAAAACAACAATCAACAGGAACTTTAGTCCTATCCAAAATATATCAACTCTCTTAAATACAACAAATGTCACCTCCTTTCAAGTATAAAAATGCACTGAGATAGCTACTCAAAAATAATTACTTTCTAGCAACAGAAAATGTTTGCAAAATTCAGGCCCTAGAACCCCTCTTCAGTTTAAGCAGTCAGCACTCAAATGAATCTCTTGTGGCTAAAACAGAACTCGAGTAGCTAATCTCTGAAAGAAAAACAGGTCAATTTTAATAAGACCCTGATTAGACAAGGTTTAATTCTACAAATATACTATTAAGGTGATAGAGCATAAAGCACAAAGTTTCTTATGCTTAATGAATCACTAATAGATTTGCCAAAAAGTCAAAGCACTGGCCTACTCAGCTATGACAGAAGTTCACATAATCAAGACTTTAGGAACACCAAAGCACCATTCATTTGCTCCTTCTGTACAAAGGCCATAACCCTTACTTAAAGCTTTGTCTAACCTCAATTTGTCCCATCTCTTAAACACCCTGTTTATTTATAAGCTGTTATAAACCAATACTAGCGTTTAAAGTACTAGCAACAATATTTTAAGATATCCTTCTAATTGATTTGCTTTTGAAATAGATTAATGAATACCTTTCAAACACTGAATATTTGCCTAGACAAAAAGCTCTCTTAAATGCAGTGATTATAGTAAAATCAACGGATGATTTGGCTGTCATCACCTAAGTGTTTACCATGACCCAAACACCGGAGCAAACCAGGAAGTTTTGCTAAGTTCAATTTGCCGAGCCCTCCTTCCTTATCTAATTTGACACAAGCGATTTCCTTTCACTGATGCATTTTTCTACATATAAAATAAAAGAAAAAAAAAAAAGCATTGAAAATTCCATTCTGACATCCACCGGACTGCAGGGTGATCTGACCACGTAGGCAAGTCAGCCTCATCAGCTTCCCTCATGTGTTAGTTTATTTCAATAACAAAGCTGAAAGATCGCCCCTTACACAGTTCTTGTGAAAACATTTTTGCATATGGGAAGGGCTTCAAAAGTTGTCACTGAAGTTATTTGATATCAGACACCATCAGATTGGCCAGTAGAAAATCAAATTGGGCTAAACTGACTTTTAAAAAAGCAGTTGTACGACAGGTTTCAAGAAACTGGCTGGCCACTGATATTAGTATCTAATAGCTATCCTCCGTGATCTATGGGAGAAACCTTAAAGGGGTCTCTCTTGATACTTAGTGAAGTCAGCAAACCATGTCCCCAGTCTGTGCATAACTGATACTAGTAACCACACTTTTCCAGCCCAGACCATAGTTCCCCTCCTCCCACTTCTCTCCCAACCCAGACAGGTGATTACAGACAAGGAGGCAATTAAGTTGCTTCAAAATATTTAATACGTGTTAGACACGTAAAGTTACATTTTTATACAAAAATCAATACAACGAAGGAGAAAATACTGTACAAAAACCTTGTCAGCTCCCCCAACCTTTATACAACAAAGACTGGAGTCACCGTATCTACAAAACCATAACGTCTTTCCACTTAGGGCTTCTGTCTGTAAACTTTTGTTTCATTAAACACTTTTTAAAAGCACTGTGTAGTAGTTCTGATCTAGAGCTTTTAAAAATATATCTATTCTCTATAAACTCCATATTTCCAAGCTTGAACTCTTCTGTGAAGTTCATCAAGCTTTTTTTTCCCCCTGTGGGGAAGACTAGGGCCGCTCATATTCCCTTTTCCCAGAGTAATCACAGGGTATAAACGTTTTTCAGTGAGATAGAAGGGGGGGGGGCGGTGCGGGAGAGAGAAAGAATCTAAGTCTCTACCCCAGACTAAATCCCTCTAGTTTTAGGAAATCCTGTGAGGAAATGCCACTCCTGGCATTGGTGCGGTGCTAGCTTTCATGTGAGGGGTGTGTGTAAAGTCCCTTCCTCCCCCGAGTACGAAAGGGGAACTCCCCAGCCCCGGCCCTCTCAGCCGCTTCCTTCTCGGTGCTGCCGGCAGAGGAAAGTCCCTGTCTGCCCCCAATCTCCTAAGCCCTGGGAAAGGGGTGATGCATTCCATAAGGACAAAACAGTCTTAACTCAACAAGACGAATACACATACACAGACATAACACTACACAAAAATGAACGATCGTCCGCTTGCGACAAGCCTCACCCCCCCAAGTCTCCAGCAGAGACCGCAGGGAGGCTTGGCGCGGCGGGGCCGCCGAGCCGAAGGGCAGTCCGTGCTGCCGGGCAGCACCCGCAGTCTCCACCCCGCGCCTCCGGTCCCTGGGCCGTCCTCGCAGCCTCACGTCGGGGCCACCCCGCTGCTCAACCTCCTTCCGACGGGGACCCAGGGGCTCAGAAGGCCACGATGGCTGTGCTCCAAGGGTTAATGTCTCTCAGCACCGGCTTATCGCAGCAGATCTGCCCGGGCTCCGCGGCTTCCGGACCGCTCTCCTCTCCCTCGGCTTCCTCCCGGCCGCCCCCGGGGCTTTTCCGCAAGAGTCCCGAGAAGCTGGAACCGAAGATGCTAATGAGGTTAGCCACGTTACCGGTCTCCATCTCCTCCTCCTCCTCCTCCGCCGCCCCGCCCGGCTGCTCCTCTGAGTTCCGGCGGGGCTTCTTCATGGGGCTGGAGCCCGGCGCCGGGCCGCCCGCGGGGCCGCCACCCACGCCCGCCGCGCCGCGCTTCCGGGGGCCGACGGCGGGCGGTGCTGGGGGCTCGTCCTCGGCGGGCCGCGGCGCGCAGCAGCAGTCAAGTCCGGGGCAAGCGCCCAGCGGCCCTGGCCGCTCCTCCGCTCCCGGGGGGCAGCCGCAGGGACGGCGCGCCCCACCGGGCCCCTCGGGACACCCGTCCGAGCCTCCGGCGGGGCCCGCGGCTCCTCCCTCCGCCGCCTCGCGCGGTCCCTCCACGCGGCGCCAGGCAGCCTCCGCCGCCTCCGCCTCTCCGCCCCGAGGAGTGTCCCCGGAGCCCGTCACGGGGGCCGCGGGCTCGGCCGGGCCAGCGAGGCGCTCCGGCTGCCGCTCGGTGTCGGGCCAGGCGGCACGAGCGGCCGGCGGGGGCGGCTCCCCCCAGCCCGCGGGCGGCCCGGCCGCCGGCTCCCCCCAGCCCGCGGGCGGCCCGGCCGCCGGCTCCCCGGGCTGCGGCACCCCCGGGCTCCCCGCGGGACCCGCCAGGTAGAGGCCCGGGCACGGGTCACTCAGGTAGACCTGGCGGGCGCTGCGCAGCACCAGCGAGACCAGCAGGTTCTTGTGCAGCTTGATGCCGCCGCGCTGGACCCGCGAGTTGTAGATCTTGCCCAGGGAGATGCTGACGATGCGGTGAGCCTCCAGTTTGAACTCCATCCTGCCTCCCCTTCGCGGGGCGACGCCGAGGTGAGGGGTGAATCCCCGGCTCACGTTCGGAAGCTGAGAGGAAACGAGATGGCGTCGACAAGTCCGGTCCGGGGCTGGACCCTCGATCCCCGAAGGCTGAAGAGAAACGATTCCCGTGACGCGCTCACCGACCCCGCGTCCTAGTCACCACGGACGACAACTCAGTCCCACGTCCGGTCGCTGACTGAGGGCCGCCCGGACGCCCGGCGCCTTATATACGCCCCTCGACCGCCAATCGCGACGGGCCGCCAACCGTTCCGGGGCTGGCCGGCGCGCCCTCGTGCGCCGCGCGCGGCCAATCGGAGGCCGAGGAGGGGCGCCTGGGCTATTCGAACGTTAGTCCCGCGGAGCAGGCTCTTAAAGGGGGCGACGACGCGCGGCGCTGGCCGGACGGGTCCGGGCTTGTGCTCCGCAGGCAGGTGACGGGGCGGAGGCTGATGGGGCGGTGGCGAAGCCAGAGTGTGGTTTGTAGTTAAGGATTCTGGCTTGTGGGCTGGCTTGCCAGAACCAGAGGAACGAAACCACTCGAACTTTCATCTGAGTAGACCCCTGGATAATATATAGTATTGTACAGGGTATTTAGCAGATACCGATTTTGGATGAATGCCTTGCCTTCCTAGACACACACACACACACGCTTAGCATCGGTTGATTCTAATCCCCCAAGAAAGAAAAAGAGAGTTCTAAAAAGCTCCTAAGTTCTTGGCTGCTTATTAAGGAATCGTGACTAGGTACGAAATTATTGGTTCTCTACTAAAGCCATCATCTATCACCTTGTTCTCTAGATTCTAGAACAAACACACTTGTCACATAGGTTACAATGAAAGGCGGTACAAGTTCTCCCCAGTGATTTTTCCTCAACACAAGGACTGATCAGTTCACCCTTGGAAGAATCTACCAAGTTCTAAAAATATAAATAGAGAAGTCTTGTGTTCCCATCATGATGTCATAATTTTATTTTGTGTCAAGGTAAAAATATAGGGGAAGACTGTTCCAGACTTTTCTGGTCAGTCAACAACTTAGATCTAGTGATCCTTAGTACATGGCATCAGGGCAGAATCACCACAGGGTTGTCCAGAGTCCTGGCCTGGGTTCCTGGAGAGTCAGTCTGAGTTAGTTCACTTAAGCTCCAGCACAGACCTGCCTGATGATTCTGGGTAAAGAATCGCAGGACACCTTAGTTTCTCAAACTCTGAAAGGGAGAAATCACATACACATCTACTCTACTATATAGAAGATAAATGACAACTCTCACCATCCATAGATAAATGGATAATACATACACACAATGGAATATTATTCAACCATAAAAAAGAATGAGATCTTGCCATTTGCGATGACATGGATGGAGCTAGAGAATGTAATGCTAAGTGAAATAAGTCAGAGAAAGACAAATACCAGTTGATTTCACTCATATGTGGAATTTAAGAAACGAAACAAACAAGCAAAGGAAAAACAGAGACAAACCAAGAAACAGACCATTAACTGTAGAGAAAAAACTGATGGTTACTAGAGTGGGGGGGGGAGGGGGGAGGGAGGGGGAGGATGGGTGAAATAGGTGATGGGGATTAAGGAGGGCACTTGTTATGACTCCTGGGTGGCTCAGTCAGTTAAGGGTCTGTCTTCGACTCAGGTCATGATCTTAGGGTCATGTTCCCAAGGTCCTGGGATTGAGCCCACATCATGGGGCTCCCTGCTCAGTGAGGAGTCTGCTTCTCCCTCTGCCCCACCCCCCTCCTGCTCTCTCTCCCACTGTCAAATAAATAAAGAAAATCTTTAAAAAAAAAAAAAAGGACATTTATTGTGATGAGCATTGGGTGATGTATGGAAGTGTTGAATCTCTATATTGTACACCTGAAACTAATATAACACTGTATGTTAACTACACCGGAATTAAAATTTTAAAAAGTGACAACTCTCAGCCACAATCTGAATCATAAACCTAAACATAGCTTCCTTGGAATACACATAGACTAGTTGGCCTGATCCTGTACCAGGGTTTGGCCAAGTGGGATATTTGGTTAGGAGAAATAGTAAAAGTGGGCTTGATAATGGCCAATTCACAGTCAAGAGGCCTCCAAAGGATGTGATGCCTCAGTAACATTACTTATGCCACAACTTACTAATGGTAATTGAGACACCAGGCCATGAGACCCAGAGTTCCTCCCCTCTGGGATTTTCAGCTTGCATAAAGGAGATAAAATAGTAACATGAATAATTACAGAAGCAAGCCACATATTTTGAGTAATAACATGAAAATTATTTCTTTTATTTTCTCTTTCTTTGAGAGTTATTAGTTAGCATTAAGCACTGATTAAGAATGCAGGCTTTGAAGGGAAGCTTCCCGAGTTGGAATCCCAGCTCCACTTTTTACTTGCTATATGACCTTTGGAAAGTTATTTTACCTCTCTGTGCCTTCATCTTTTCCATCCTAAAACAGAGATCATAGTCCCCACCTCTTAGAGTTTTTGTGAGGATAAAACAAGGCAACACATGTTGAAGCTCTTAGAATAGCCTAGCCCATAAGAAGATATCAATGTGTGTTAGAAAATATCACCCCACACAAGACCCAAGGGTGGGAGAAGAGGCTGAGGAGAGAAGAAACAGACAAGAGAAAGAAGCTATACTTGAAGAGGGTGTTGAAAAACGCTGAGGTAGGATCCACAAGCTCTGAATGACAGAAGCGACAAAGTTTGCTATAGGGGACATATCATTTGGCAGATGTGCCAGACATCTAGAGTAAGTGGAAAAGGCTAGAAACAGGGGCTGGAGCTATATGACAGTCGGTCATCAACACCTCAATGAGGAGATGGGGCCACAGGGAGCTACCTAAGGTTGTTAAGAGAACCACAGAACAGATTCTAGAACAGTCAGTACACTTAATTTAAAACTGAACTATAAAGAAGATCACTTAATTATAAAGCTCTTGTGAGAGTCTAGGCAAAGGATCATGAATGCCTGAACTAAGTGGAGGTAAGAAGAATTAAAAAAAAAAAGAAAGAAAGAAACATAAGGAACCATAGTGATGATCTGGGATGTCCCCACTCACTCAAACAGGTCACTGATAGAGCAAGCACTCGGTGAAGCTGACCCACATGAGCTGGGAGTTTCACCTCCTGCCCCTGCACTCATGGTCCCTCGGCACTGCTCTCTTAGCTTGCACCTGTCATGTTCAGGGCCCCTCTCAAATTGTGCTGTCATTGAAGGCAGGAGCCTATCTCATATTTGTAGCCAGAAGATAGTGAGAATATTTAACAAATGTATGACGCAGGCAGTAACCACCAGAACAGAATCCTGGAGGCGCTTATGGCACCAGGGTTTATGGCTGATTTCTGCAAGAGGGGCTGAGTGGCCAGGAAAGGGTGCACTCAGGGGCCTGGAGCAGACATTCTGCCAACTAGCATGGAACCATTACAATATTTTAACAACTGGGGGGGGGGGATACCAGTGTATACTGGGTGATTATGCACTTGGCTTAATGAATTTCTAATCATGATATTGTCTATCAGGCACTGTGCTAGTCACTTTCCAGCCATTATTTATCATCTTTGTAAAGTTTTGAAAGTAGATCGGGAAACTAGGACTCTAAAAGGTCCAGTAATTTCCCCCGAGTCACACAGCTGTAGGTGGAGAAGGTAGGCTTGAACTCTAAACCTATGGAACTCTAAAGCTTGAGTGCAGAGTTCTGGGACCAGGTTACCTTGTTTCACCTCTTACTTGCTGTGTGACCTTTGGAAAGTCATTTCACATCTAATTGAAATGAGAAAGTCATGCCCAAGTTATTCAACCTTTCTGGGCCTCGGTTGCCTATTGTGTAAAGTGGAAATAACAATACTGGGACACCTGGGTGGCTCAGTCGGTTAAGCATCTGCTTTCGGGTCTGGTCATGATCCCAGGGTCCTGGCATCGAATCCCATGTCATGCTCCTTCCTCAGCAGGGAGCCTGCTTCTCCCTCTGCCTGCAGCTCCCCCTCTTGTGCTCTCTCTCTCTGATAAATAAATAAGTAAAATCAATCTTAAAAAAAAGAAAAAGGAAATAATAACTACACCTCCCAGCACCATATAAGCACTTACCAAGTCTATTTCCTGATATTTTTCTTATTATACCAGTGCTCATAGTTAGGGCTTATTGAATTGAACATGGTTTTTCTACAATACCACATAATAGCGGCTCAGGAAATGTCCACTGACTTGAAATTGAGCAAGATCACCACTGTCATCAGGACTTCTAATCCTGAGACAACAGAATGGAACCTTGAGAACGGATCCCTTATGCTCAGCGAGCTCTACCTCCCCCTACCAAGAGACAGATCTAGAACATTTCCTAAGCTTTAGAAAGCAGGTAACTGAATTCGAATTTGCCATTATCAATTGTTGAGACTTTATCAGTTAAAAAAAATAAGTGGTAGCAGGATAAGAAACACTAGCAGTATGAGAAGGACTCAGGAAGCAACTGCTCTGGAAGTGGCCGGGGCGTGTCCACGAGTCTGGTCCATCCCTCCACCCCCATCCTCTCCCCTGGACACACATACGAGCAGATTAGCACGCTGAGAGTCGGCCACACCTGTTCCCACTCAGGTGCTCTCGGGGCTCTGGCTAGAGGATTCCTCTAAGCAGGGTCTGCGTGCCCGCAGCTGTTTTCTTGTTGTTTATTTGTTTATTTCTTGCATGTTTATTTTTTTATTTATTATTTATTTGTTTGTTTATTTCTTGCATGACAAATTGAAGGCTAAAGATTATTATCAGATGATTACAGAGCTTATATGGCCTTAAATTAAGTTTAGTCTGTATAAGAACAATGCAAACACACCACAGATGATACACTCCATAGCCCGCTCTGTGAGAAGTAACGAGTGAGAGGAGGGGGTGAAGTACTTTCTCTGCACCGAGCCTACCTTGCAGTGTTAGGCCACTTGGAAATTGTCGGGGCTCAAAGTTGTTCATGTAAGTGAATAATCATTTGTATGAAATCCTGAGTTCTTTAGGGGAAAAGCTCTACAAAAATACATTATTAGCACTTATGTAGGCAATACTCTTGTTCTTCTGAGGAAAGACACAGCTGTTTTATTTATTTATTTATTTGGGAGAGAGGTAGCTTGCAAGCACATGGGGGGGTGGGGAGAGAGAGAATCTTAAACTGAGCGTGGAGCCCAACATGGGGCTTGATCTTACAACCCGGAAAATCATGCTCTGAGCTGAAATCAAGCATCGCATGCCTAACTGACTGAGCCGCCAGATGCCCCCAAAGCCACTTTTTAATTCAACTTTTTCTCTCTCACTCTTCTGTCATATTTTACTTTTTTCTTTTCCCTTTTGGCTGCTTGACTACTATAGAATTTCTTTATTTTCAAATAACATTTGACCAGGAGTGGGCACCAAAACCTGCCTTTTTTTTTCCTCCTCTCCATTTCCTTTCCTAAATTAGCCCTCCTCCTTGTCCTAAATTTTATATCTCGGTTCAGAGAAACTTAGGTTATTTTTGTAATCATCTTTGTCATACCTTGCCTCCTTTAGTACTCCTAGAGAACAGATTCCTCCATAAATAGAGAACTCAAACTCATCAAAATGAGCCTACCACCCTCTCAAGCCATAGAATGTGAAGCCATTACCATATGAAACCCTAGGCCTGCATTGTTCCATATTGGCCAGGGGACCAATGGGGCTAGGGTGATTGAGGAACTGAATTTTAAATTTTATTTACTTCAAATTTAAAAACTGAAACAGGGTAAAATCCTTTTTTTGAAACCCAACCTCCTTATGTAATATTTTTGAAGATTGAAAATTTAGCATGCGAATCAATGCAATTATAAAATACAGCGCTGAGTTCAAAGACTTAGTATGGAAAAGAGAACATAATATGCCTCATTCATATTTTTAGAACGGTTACAGCTGAAATGATTAAATGTTGGATATTGACTTAAATATATTAAAATTAATGCAACTTCTTTATATATGTGGCTCAAATTATATATATATATATTTTAGGATTTTATTTGACAGAGAGAAAGGGAGAGAGAGAAGCAGGCTCCCCGCTGAACAGGGAGTCTGATCATGACCCGAGAAGGCAGCCGCCCAACTGACTGAGTCACCCAGGCACCCCTCAAATTGTATTTCTATTGGACAGCGGTGCCCTCACGGTAATAAAAGGATAGGGTGGCGTGGACATATAAATATGCATGAGCATATTGTGAGCGATTAACAAATGTCCTTGATTGAAGAAGAGGGAAAGGAGAGGGAAGATAAAGTAAAAAGGAAGTAAGCCATAAAACACTTACGTGGTTGTTAAAACACTTAGTTTCTTAGAAAATCTAAGAAAAGGGTAAAAAACGGAGCCAATGAGCCCGACGAAAGTTCTTTCTAGAACTCAAAAGTAGCCACACAGGTGGCGAAGCACAATTCTACGTATCCGATTGTGAGAACACAGAAGTTATCACAACAGTATTTTAAAATTCAAAATACAAACATGCAAACAAATTTCAGAAACTCACTTGGATAGCCGCATTCTTGTGTGTTGTTAGAGTGCCTTTATCCTTTTCAGATTCTGATGTCCACCTGGAAGCTGCAGGACCGTTTGTTTCCAATGTGCCGTTTTCCCTGCACAAAAACCTTCAGTGGCTCCCCATGACCTTTATGGCAAAAATCCAACCCTCCGGCCCGGTCTCTGGAGTACTACACAATACGCTGTCAAAGACAAGCAGCCTGGAGTGGTGAATAGAGCCTGGCTTCTCACCAGCTGTGCATGCTCTTTATCTTATAAAATTGGGGAGTTGGGCTAAATCAGTGGCCCTCAAACTCTGCCTGCACAGTAGAATCACCTGGGGAGCCTTTAAATACGGAGCTGCCCAGACCTCACTGCAGATGACTTAAATCAGAAGCTGGAGGGAGACCCAGGCATTGGAATTTTTTAAAACTCCATAGGTGATTACAATGTGCAGTCATGCTTGAGAAGCAGCAGACTAGATGATTGTTATAGGATCCTTTCGGGTCTAGAATTCCGAGATTCTATTAATCCGGGCAAACCTTTTTAACCTTTCTAGGACCCTGAGCAACCTAAAGGCTCCATCTCTTTCCCAGCTAGACAGGTCTAGTCAAAAGTATATGTCTATCTTCTACTTCCTCAATAGAATGCTCTCTCCCATCCTGCCCAAATTCTGCACCACACTTCCTCCAGGAAGCCTTCTGTGCCCACCGGTATTTATGGTGTGCTCGCTTGGGCACACATACTCTAATAGTCATTTGTTACTTAAAACCACAATACCATTTGCTATCTATGATAACCTTCATATTTTTGTTTTGTGTTTTGTTTACTTGCATAGTATTTATTTAACTTCTGCATGGATGTATTTCTCATTTCCCAATAACATTCAAGTGCTGGGAAATGCTACATTATACTTTCTTGGCATCCTGCCTCCTCTACACCCAGAAGCTTGAATATTGTAAGTACATATTGAGGGATCAATAACTAGCTAATAAACAAGTTATTAATGGGCTCCCCAAATCTGAGGCTAAACTATTCAAACACAGCCAACCAGAGGGTAAAAAAAAAGAGTACTCCACATACATTACTCTAGTGGCGTATTAACCACATCAAATACATTTTATCTTATCCTAGCACATTATTATTCATGACCCTAAGCTCCACCTTTTCCCTATAAAAGCTATTTTTTTAACATAAGTTGATTTTTGATAGTTTGCTTTTTCTGCCATGCTATTTACAAATGTGTGATTTTATTATTGAGAAAGTAATTGCTTGCCTACTCTGTTCTGATTAAACATTTATTCTGGATTAATGATGTACTGAAAACCCCGCTAGATAACAGCAACTCCTTTAGGGGCAACCCACATATCTTCAGCCACTAAGAAAGTCTCGCCTCTTCTCCCCACTCCTGTTCTAATCGCCGAGGCTAATAGCTGCGAATTCTAATTCATCGGTCAAGTCCATTTTAGACCGACACAGCTGATCTAAATGCTAACATGAATGCTCGTTCAGTTTGAAAACCCCAAATCACTAACCCATCTCATGTTCGTTTTGACTAAGCAAATTCTGAGTAAGTATTTATACAGACACATCCTGCAGTGTAAAAGGAAGTTTCAGATCTGCTGTCTAACCAGGAGCTGGTGTGGATTAGCAGATTTATGTTTATAAAGCAGTCTGAGCTCTTTTGAGGAAAAATGATTTTGAAATAGGCAGCACGCTCATATCCTTCCCTGCATCTTTATCACTTCTAAAGTTCTCTGAGTCCAACTCCTCTCTTAAAAGATCGTTCCTTTTGGCATTCCTTAAAAGTATCAAAAGATCGTTGTGGGGGAAAAGAAAGGTGTCCTTTAAAAGTCAAGTAGGATTAGGATCCTGCCGTTATGAGAATTGGTCAAAGGAGAAAAACTAATTACAAAATGTTTTGTGGCATTGCCCTTTTAAGAAGCGTAAGCATTTGGTTCCCAGTCTTTTCATCCCGTTTTCCTCGAAGACTGACGTAATGCT
Source organism: Potos flavus (assembly GCA_028534135.1). Classification (NCBI taxonomy): domain Eukaryota; kingdom Metazoa; phylum Chordata; class Mammalia; order Carnivora; family Procyonidae; genus Potos; species Potos flavus. Next base: position 22,772,818 of record CM052893.1, read on the forward strand.
TAGGAAGTTTAGAGTCACGTGGGGGCTCCTGAGGTCAGAGTCCCGAGGACCCTTTCCTCTGTCTGGGTCTTTTTCTGTTTGATTTTGAATTTGTCCTCGCCGTGATGGAATGAGTGCGTGTGACCGTGGGTGTTCCGATTAGTGTGCTTGGGTAGGATTGTTTTCCAGTGTGTCGGTGGTTGTTCCGGGGGAGGGGGAATCTGCTCGGTTTGCCCGCAGTGGTTTGAATAAATGCTACTGGGTAGGGCAGGTTAGGGTTAGCCTTTTCGGTGAAGATAGGAGTTTTTTGTTTGTTTGGGTTTTGGGTTGGTTGGTTTGTTTGTTAGGAGGCTTATAAATGATTTTTAAACTATTTTGATTGGTTCTTGGGCCAATATTATGTTTATGTGTTTCCAATTGGGTAGAAGAATTAGGTTTATTTTTTTAAATATTGTTTGTGTGCCTGTGCTTGCGAGGAAAAGGAGCTCCTTATCTCCCTCTCCTCTCACAGATGTGAGAGGAAAATAGAATGAAGGGAAAGAGTATGACTTCTCTCTCTCTCTCTTTTTTTGGTGCAATCTAACTAGACTAGAAGGGTTTGACAAACAATTAACAATCCTCCCCACTCAGCTGCTGTTTCCCAAAATAGCATCTTCATAGCTGCCAGGGTAGATGGAGGGCCTTAAGGGGAGGAAGACACAAAGGTGCCCTCTTTTTAAAGCCTGCATCTCTGTGAGATCTTGAAGGCAGAGGGGGAAACCCAGGGGATTAAATTAGCAGGCAGCCCAGGCTCCACCTGGAAGGGAGATAGATAATAGGCTTTTAAGACAGGAAACAGCTTGTGCTCCAAAATAATAATTTTCAAAAGCAACACACGATGGATACTGAGATTTTCCTAAACCCCTCCCAGGTCATAATTTCATAATTTCCCCCAGTTCGATAATTAATGCAAAGTCGCCCTTTAAGATGCGGTTCAGTGAATGAGTCGGGTCTTCTGGTATTCCTGCAATTCTGCTCCACCTCGCCCCCATATTAGGAAGGACTGTTCCAGGCAGCCCTTCTCTGAACCCGACCCCTTGTTGCAGAAATTGCTCAAAGCCAGGTCTGGGGAGATCTGATTAGGGTCCTATTGCTTTTTCCCCCCCGTTTTCTTCCTTCTTCTTTCTCTGGCCTCTTATCTTCTTATTTCTTTTTCCCCTTTTCTGCTCTCTCAGCCTGCCATTTTTACCTCTTCCTCTTCCTTTTCTCTGAAAGACTGCCTCTCACGCTCCCACGTGTCAATTTGCTCTGCCAGCCTGGGCTCTCTGGGGTCCTGAAATGTCTCCTGTCATGAGTGGGGATGTGGATGGGAAGGGAAAGCACACGATGAGCTAAACAAAGGGAACAGACAAGCAGTGCACCTTCCAGAAGGTTGGGAGCTTGAAGATCAAAGAGGAAGGCAGAGAAATAGAAGGACCAAATATGCCCTCAAAGAATTAGATTATACCTATCAAATTGGATTCTAGATTTTGCTATTTTAAAATTTCCTTGAAAATACACCCAAAGGGGGGAGTGCCTGAGTGGCTCGGTTGATTAAGCCTCTGCCTTCAGTTCCGGTCATAATCTCAGGGTCCTGGGATCGGCCGCATGGGGCTCTCTGCTCAGCGGGGAGCCTGCTTCCCCCTCTCTCTCTGCCTGCCTCTCTGCCTACTTTTGATCTTTTTCTCTCTGTCAAATAAATAAATACATTTTTTAAAAAAAGTTAAAAAAAAGAAAAAACACACAAAGAGAATTAAAGCTGCTATCAAAACCAGAAATCTGCTCATGAATTAACTTCCAATTAACCTCAGCTGCTAGAGACTATGGGCTTGGTTTTGCATTCTAGACATGCCTCCATCCTAATAGTGACATTCTAATTCATGGTCTCATCATAGGACCATGTCCCTCTGAACTGGTACTTAGTTCCCCGAGGGCAGCGGGCAGGTCTCCTGCACGGAACCTTGGTGTTTGGCACAGGGCTTGGTCTAGAGGGGGCACTCGTGCGCTGGAAGGACTCTCAGAGCATTGGGGTGAATGGATGGATGGATGGATAGGAAAAGAGATAGTAGAGCCAGACACCTGGAATACTCATACGGTTTCTCTTTCTCTCCTGATATTCCAGAAAAGACAATATGCGATTGGCAAACTTTCTTCTGACAGATAGACAAGGTAGAGAAGTAATGGGATTGACTTTGTTCCGACCAGCCTTGCTCCTCTTCGGCACCTAACACGGGACGTGGCATGCGCAGGGTTACACACTCGGCACACGTTTGTTGAATTAATGATTAAGAGAGGAGAAAAATAGCTCTTCTCCCTGGAGGAAGAGGTTTCCAGGAAAGAGAACGGAGGAGCAGTAGAGAGTGATTCAAATATAAAGCATTTTCGGCATAGCTTCCCAACCTCAGCTCTGTGAAATATCTTAAGAAACAACCTCATGATTGAGGTGACGTATTTTGGAGACCATAGAAGGGCTTCTAAAGTAAAGAGAGAGGACGGGGAGTCTACATGTGGTGTGATATTTCCAAAGGACCCTCCTTCGGAGGTATTTGTGGCTGACTCAAATGTTAAACATTTAGCTCCAGAGATGCTTACATTCTTTTCACTTTGGCAAGGACTCTGCATGATAGAGGGAGAGCACTTTGGGAGCAGGGTCAACACCGACACAATATGCACAGTAGGAGACTTGCAGCCCAGAGAGCACAGCTTCTGCTCTGACCCAAACTGGGGTGCTGGAAGGGCTGGGGTAATGCTAAGCGAGTACTTGACGATGCAGGTACCTAACCAGTATATAACCAGTATATAACCAGTGTATAAGATGGCTCGCTCTGGGATCTGGCAATCAGCTAGCTTTAGGCCATTCATTTATCCAACTCCTCCCCCACTTCCCAAGCTCTCCAGCCGTGCCCCCCCCCCAAAACAACAACAAAAAGCACAGGAAAGCTGAGATTTACAGAGGCCAGGAGCTTTACCAAATTCTGCACACAGAATATGCCTGGGAGGTAGTAGAAAGGATAGTTAATTGGTTGGCTCCTGAATGTGTTAATCCTGAGCAAAGCTGTGTTACTACCTCATTAGCACATTAATTCTACCGACTATTCTCTGCAGTCCTGTATCACTTAATATCCTGGGCCTTTCTGGAGGTTGTCTTACAAAATCAAGTTGTATTGACTAGAATTGCAAACTAAGACTCTTGGCTCAAAAGCTCTTATTCAGGAACATTTTAGAGTAAGAAAAGATAAGGTTGTAAATATGTGCCTGAAATATCGAGCCTGGTTCTTTCTTCTCTGCTCGGAAAACCCGTGGTTGGTCTGGGCATCGTCGTGGCTCCTCGCTGCCCTTGTGAAGCAAGTACACAGCGCGAGGTGATAGCTGGGCTAGAAGTGGTCTCCGGGCCCCATGAAGGATTCGATGTCCCCCAGCTCCACACGCCCATGACCGCTCTCCCAAAAGATACCACCTCTCTCCCGGCTGCTAGCCATTGGGGGACCCTGCGTCAGCCATGACATGGTCCTTGGGATCCTAATCTATGAAATGATGAGGCTCATCTAAGGTCCCTTCCATTTCCAATGCTCTTGAAAAAGAAGAATGAAAAAGACTTTGGGCAGCCCAACCTTATTGGCCAAATCAGTGGCAGTGGGGGACTATTTAAAAGAAAAAGGAGTTGAGATGTTTCCTAAATGTTTCTGGGTTTATTAAAAATCCCTATAGTTCTGATTCTAAACCAACAAAATATAGGAAGACAGAAGAGCCTTGCAATATTCTCATTAACATTAAAAAAAATACAATTATTCAACTTCATCCAGTGAACATTTGCTGATGGTCTACTATGTGCCAGGCACTGTATCAGGCTCTGGGAACACCGGGATGAGTATGGCCCCACCCAGAGGTGCCTTCATGCGGCTCACCTCCTTATAGGGGAGACAGGCAGGTGAAAATAGAAAGTCATCTATAGCAGAAATCATCATCATAATAGAGTCATCATCATCAGTAATAGAATATCACAGGAGCAGTCCTATAGTAGGACTCTGTGCAAGGACAAGGGTGGGATCAAAGAGGGCACATGACCTCCTGTGATGCAGGTTATGGAGGCAAGGTGTGAGCTGGGGGCCAAGGCTCGTGGTGTCAGAGAAAGAGGCTTGAGCTACCTTTTCTTCTAGTGCAGAAGTGAATAATGTGCAGAAAAATGGGAGTGGGTCGGGGGACCTCCAGCCACCATCCAATCCTTAACAAAGTAGTCTCCGCCCCCAAAGCATGCCAGGGCACCACATTTGTCTGTGTGGTTCACCGAGGTATCTCTAGAACCTAGGACAGTAGCGGGCACATAGGGTGCTCACAAAATAGTTGTTGAATGAATAAAAAGACTACATTAGGGGCGCCTGTCTGGCTCATTCGGTAGAGCATGCAACTCTTGATCTCGGGGTCATGAGTTCGAGCCCCCTAGTGGGCATAGAGTTTACATAATAATAATAATAATAATAAACAATACATTCAAACACAGTCTCTGTTCATGTTATTCCTAAGTACCTGTTTGACCAAATGCTACACAGTGCCATCACAGAAGCCAAGGAAGGAGCTTTCAACAATGAAAGTACATCGGGTGATGTTTAATTCATGTCAGATACTGCAGAAAGGACAAGTGAAATTAGACCGAGAAGTAGATTGGACAGTTGGGAGTTTCCAGTGACTTCCCCAGCAACAGAATGACTGAAGGGGCATGACATGTACAAGTCCTTCTACAGAGCAGGAAGAGTGACAAGGAAGTGAGGAGTGGAGACAGCCCGCTGATAGCTTGCTCAGAACTCTGATTGTGAAGATAAGGGAAGGTCTTAAGTAGGAACCTGGGAGGGTTTCTGAATCCAGGGAAAAATCACAGGGAATAGGAGGAAAAGGACCCAACCAATGTTGAGTTCCCATAGTATGTAACCCTCCCAACAACCTTGGGGAAGGTGCGGCACCTTGTATGTGAGGAAACTGGAGTTTGGAGTTGTTTTTTAAAACTTGCTTGAAGGGCGCCTGGGCGGCTCAGTCGGTCAAGCATCCAACTTGGGCTCAGGGTCCCTGGGATCACTCTGCACTCAGCAGGGAGTCTATTTCTGCCTCTCCCTCTCCCTCCGCCCCTCTCCCTGCTTGTGCTCTCTCTCTCTCAAATATATAAATAAAAAATTTAAAAAATTCCCTAATACTTGCTTAAGACATGCTACGACATGGCTAACCTTTGAGGACATTTAGCTAAGTCAAATAAGCCTGTCGCAAAGACAAACTCCATATGATTCTCCTTCTCTGAAGTCCCTGAAGTGTCAAACTCATAGAGACAGAAAACAGAAGGTGATTAGCAGAGGCTGGGGCGGGGTGAGTAGGGTGTCATTTAGTGGGCACAGAGCTTCCGTTTAATAAGATGAAAAGAGCGCTGGAGATTGGTTGCACACAATCTGAATTACTTAACACGACTGAACTGTACATTTAAAAGTGGTTAAGATGGTGAACCTAATGTTATGTGTATTTTACTACAATCAAAAAAAAGGGGGGGGGGCACCTGGGTGGCTCAGTCGGTTAAGCATCTGCCTTGGGTTCAGGCGATGATCCCAGGTCCTAGGGTCAAGCCCAGCAACCGACAGGCTCCCTGCTTAGCAGGGAGTCTGCTTCTCCCTCTGCCTCTGCCACTCCCCCTGCTCGTTGGAGTGTGCGCTCTCTGTCTCATGTTCTCTCTCTCTCTCTCAAATAAATGAATAAAATCTTTTTTAAAAAGTGCTTAGGCTTGTACAGCTAGTAAATGGAGGAGGTAGTATTCAAACCCTTGTCTGGCTGGCTGTGAATTCTGCTCTTTTCTCTGCATCTGCACCAGTCTGCGAAGCCAAAACTGCAGCCGGGAGAGGGATAATTGGTGGAGAGAGTCTTGAGAGGTCTGTAAAGGAAAGGATCTAGATCCTTGGTGGGGGACCAGCCCAGAACAGAGTCGAATACCTCCACTGAGGCTGCAGGGTTGGAGGTGAGGGGGAGATGGCTTGCGGGCTCCCTTGAGGCTAGGGAGCTCAGGAGCTTCTGAGAACCTCAGCTTTTTCTGTGAATTTGGAGGCAAATGGGATGGGGTCAAGCAGGGAGCCTGAGGGAGTGAAGAGCATCTGGAAGAACTATTGAGGACAAAACTGACCAGGTTAGATTGACAAACACAGTGCAAGCGAGCTGAGATGTGGCCATCTTGCCTAACCAAATATGTGGAAAAATTCCACTAGGAACTGCCCCTAAGGAATAAACAGTTAGCTGGAGCTCATTCATTAGGTTGGCGAGTACTGTCATAATGGGAAGTGTTAGTCATTCCCCTTAGGTCACTAAGAGCCCCAGAAAATGGGTGATTTACCTGTAGATTCAGGCACAGCTCTGACCTTCTAGAAAACAGTTACTGCAAGGAAACCAGCTCGAGAACCGAATAACCAGAACGGTTGAAGTGTAGTTGGTCTTAAGGGGTGGTCCTCCTGTCCGTGCGAAAAGAGACTTTAGGTTCAAATCATCTTGAGCTGCTCACCACCAGTTGATGAGATTTTCAGTCACATAGTAGGTGATGCTAACCTTAGGTGGGGGCATCTTCAGCCAATGAAAGACAGCAGCAAGATCCAGGCACCAGATACCTTGCATTTTTTCTTCTATGGGGGTTTAAAGCAGTGGAAATGCCCCCAGGACTCCCCAAACGAATTACTTTTAATGTTATGAGATTACCTAATTCTGATAATACAGACTTTCCTGATTATTCCGCTGTTTTGTTTTTTTTAAAGATTTTATTTATTTATTTGACAGAGAGAGAGATCACAAGTAGGCAGAGAGGCAGGCAGAGAGAGAGGGAGAAGCAGGCTCCCTGCTGAGCAGAGAGCCCGATGTGGGACTCGATCCCAGGACCCTGAGATCCTGACCTGAGCCGAAGGCAGAGGCTTTAACACTCTGAGCCACCCAGGTGCCCCTGATTATTCCACTGTTAATGGGTCCCCTTAACTATCTTAATTTACAGTCTACTGGTTGCAAACTAAATGGGATTTTTCTAAAAGAGAGTATTTGGGTAGTTATAATAATAATAGGCACAGATCACTTTAACAAGCTAACACTATCAGTTCCACTATTGGGTTAATCTCTACTTGGAACTAATTTCATGTAAGCCAGATGATTACAAGTATCATAACTGAACTGAGTTGCTGCATTGTCCTACAATTTAAAACAATACTGTATTATGAAATAATTATAAAGTCACAGGAAAGTGCAAAGATATTACAGAGATCCCATGAACCCTCACCAAGTTTTCTCCACGGTGATACCTTACATCATTAGGATGCGCTACCAAAACCAAGAAACTGATACCAAAACAATATATGTGTATTGTTCTATGTCATTTTATCCACATGGGTCAATCTGTGGAACCACCACTGTAATCAAGACAGAGGACTGCCATCACAACAGCGATCTCTGTCATGGTACCCCTTTATTGTCACACCTTCCCCTCTCCCTGCAACCATCCCTAACCCTGGTAACCACCAACCTGTTGTCCATCTCTGTAGTTTTGTCATTTTTGAGAATGTTCTGGAAATTATGTAGTTTCAATTATATAGTGTGACTTTTTGAGATTGGCTTTTTTCACTCAGCATAATGCCTTTGAGATTCATCTAAATTGTTGCACATATAAATAGTTCATTCCTTTTTATTGCTGACTAGTATTCCATAGCATGGATGTACCATTGTTTATCAATCCATTAATGGAGGATGCTTTGGTTGTTTCCAATTTCAGGCTGTTATAAAGAAAGCTGCTATGAACAGTTGTGTACAGATTTTTATGTGGACGTAAGTTATCATTCTTCTGGGATACATTGCCAGGAGTGCAGTTGCTGGGTAAGTATATTTTTAGTTTTTAAAGAAATAGCCAAACTATTTTCCAGAGAACCTATACAATTCTGTGTTCCCACCAACCATGGGTCAGTGATCCAGTTACTCCACCTCCTTTCCAGCATTTGGTATTGTCACTAAGTTTTATTTTAGCTGCTCTTGTAGGTGTGTAGTGATATCTCACTGTGGTTTTAAGTTGCATTTCCGTAATGACTCATGTTGTTGAACATATTTATGTAAACACATGAAGTTTACCATTGGTTTCAGAGTTTCTTTAGCAAATCATTTTACTCCCACCACGCCTCAACCTTCTCATCTGTAAAATGAATTTCACAATATAACCCTACGAATCTAAAATTCTGTGCACCACTGAATCTACCTTGGGTGAGTTTGTTTGCAAGGCAAGGAGCTTTTAATTTTCCCATTTGTGCCTCAGCTATTCCCATCTGCCATGCATTGTCAAGGAATGACTGTTACCCGTGGCCTTCGTTGACATTTCCACGAAATGTTTAGGAACCCCCTGTGCCCTTCGTTTGGCCCTACAGACCTCATTCAGCATTTAAGTCACATGGTCAAAAGCTAAGCAAAAAGATTCACACTTTGACAAGTTGATAAGGGACTTTATTAATTTTCTGATTCATTGTAAAGTTGTTTTTGGTTTGTTCCCAGAGTTCATTATGCTTTTGAGTAGATGATACCTTACAGTTTTCATCATGCATCACTTGAGTGCCTAGTGCGTGCAGATAGGGTGGTGTATGGGAAGGAGCACGAGCTGTATGTGGAGAGGGACTTGGGTTTTTTTTAAAGATTTTATTTATTTATTTGACAAAGAGAAAGAGGTCACACGTAGGCAGAGAGGCAGGCAGAGGGAGAGGGGGAAGCAGGCTCTCTGGTGAGCAGAGAGCCCAATGTGGGGCTCGATCCCAGGACCCTGAGATCCTGACCTGAGCCGAAGGCAGAGGCTTAACCCACTGAGCCACCCAGGTGCCCCAAGACTTGGTTTTGATCATGTCTTTGCCACTTAGTAACTGACCTTGTAAAGAAACATAACTCATCTGAACGCCGGCAAAATGGACAAACCACCTGCTGCCGAAGCTGCTACAACACACAGAGATCATATGTGTAAAGCTCCCCGGTCACAGTTAGCACTCAATGACTGGTCACTCTGATTATGTGGGGCGGGACAAGGCGTCCCCGTATGAAGAGGGATGCAGCCCGTGCTACGCCCTCTGCTCTGCACCTTCACACAAACACACACACATCTCATTCAGTTCCTAAGGCAACACTAGGAGACAGGCATTTATAAGCCTCTGCTTGTTTATTTATTTTTTTTTAAGATTTTATTTTATTTTAGAGAGAGAGCACAAGCAGGGAGAGGGGCAGAGGGAGAGAGAGAGAGAATCTCAATCTGACTCCATGCTGAGTGCGTAGCCAACTCGGGGCTTGATCCCACGACCCTGAGATCGTGACCTGAGCCAAAACCAAGAGTTGGTTGCTCAACCGACAGAGCCCCCGCAGGTGCCCCGACTAGCCCTGTTTTTTTAGAAAAGTGAGGCTCAGAGAAGTTAAACAATTTAAAATCACCCTGATTTTAAGTGAAGGACAGGGAATTCAAACTGTTTTTGTTTTTTTTTTTCCACTCCAAATGAGCAAGCTGTGTGCTTAAGGGGTTAAGCCAGAATCCAGCCAGAGGGTCTAGCTGGAGTGATCGGCTGTGTAGAAACACATAAATACCAACACAGGGTAGCAAGTGCATGTGGAGTGGCAGAGCCAAAAAGCATTTAGGAGTTTAGAGGGGAGTTAATTCTGAGGATTGGCCAGTTGGGGAATGGGGAAGGCAAAAAAGGAAACTAGTGGATTAGAACTTACTGTGTCACCAGCCATCTCTGAGTTCCTAGATGTCACCCTCACGACTGCCTGTCGGCCCTGGAAGCCCAGCCCAGCTGCTTCGGGGAGGGAGACAGCTCTCGGCTCTTCCGACCCTTCCCTCTCCCCCGCCTCTCCTTCATTGATGGAATATTGATACACAGGCCCTCCTATTTCAGTCTGAAGTTTTAACCAACCTGTGTTTTTTACCATGACCACATAAGGTCACCAGCAGGGTTCTATTTCTTCGATTAACATAAAACCCAGGGTCTATGTTACAGAAATTACCTTCCAGATTACCTTCTCCGCAATCATTTTCTTTGATGTGAACCTGATTTGCTTATAAGGGTATGTCTGAGCCATTTCTGCACTCGCTAATTTTCAAAATGTCATCGGGCTCCATTGCCTTATACAGTCTGGCTCCGAGTGGGCATTACGGAAATTCATTTAATCAGTATGCATATATATTGAGTACCTACCACGTGCCGGGTACTGAGTCTCAGGCCTCATAGAACATACATCCTATGAATAGCTCATTAACTTATGAAGGCCATAAGAATTTAATTTGAATGTCAGTATCCGTGGCAGATTATTAGCAAGAAATTGGGAGTTAATAAAATTGGTGGCTTTCATAAAAATACAGCCTAAGCAGCATCACACAGATAAACTGCTAATTCCTTTTGGCAGGGGACAGTCCTTGAAAATTTCATCATGGGGGCTATAAACAAGTCATCCTGTGGAGTGACTGCAAGTCCGTGAAGCCGGGCAAGTTTACAGATCTCTGAAATTTGATCTCAATTTCAGTTGCAAGGGCCTATGTTGGGTTAGAGTAGCTTGCCTTTGTCTTCAACCCCCCTTGGATCGATGACCAATTCAGTCTTTTAAAAGTAAGGTGGAGGGTAGCGCAAGTACTCCGCCGCTGGGGGTTACATCTGGTTTGGCAACTTCCTGTTGTGTGTAATACACAGACCACATATTTGTCACCGTTTTGTGAGTAATACACAGAGTACATGCTTTTAGGGCTTTTAACGTGCACCAAGGGGTTGTGCTTTAGCAGCTGATGGGACTCCAAATGTTTTACTTTTTATTATTTCAACCTTTCAAATTTCCCCAGGATGGTCAGGTTTTAGAGTTCGGATCTTCTCAGTGTGTTCCCAGAATTCCCTATTTACGCCACTGTCATGTGGCTCAGGAAAAAACCAGAACTTTCACTGAGTTCAGATAACAGATTCACCTCAGAATCCCTACTGCTACCTCCAAGGGAAAAAAAGCAAAGACTGCCTTAGCTTGGGGTGAATGTCTCATTTCTCTCTTGGTTTCACTTCCTTTCCGTTCAGGTGGCTTCCCATTTCGTCTGCAGCCTCCTGTTCCCTGAATGTATTTTCCATTTGAGAAGCTGTTTTCTCAGAAGCTGTTTTTCTCCTCGGTTGTTCCCACTCTCTGGCCCCTGTTTTGCTCCTTGAGAGGTCTGGCTGCTACCTCGGTACTTGCCTCAGACCCAGTCTGGGCTTGCCAGGGCTCTGGGCCAACCCAGCTCTCCAGCTGCCACTCCGCCGCCGTTCCGCTCCAACTGTCCAGCTCCAACCGACTCAGAACCTTCTGGTCTCCAACATTCTCTCACACCCCACCCCCGCCATGGACAAATGCAGAAGTTCCTGCTGGGTTCAGCTAACTGAAGGGAGGAAAGGGGAGAGGGGAAATGGTACGTGATGGGTTCCGCTCAGAAGAGCAGTTTCACACACTTCCCAGGTCATTGATACGAATGGATGAAATTTGTATTACTTTCATTAACGAAATACCCGCATAACAATAGAAAGGAAAATTCAGATTATGTAACCGCTCTACTGGCCTTAAGAATAAAAGATATATATAGGTTTCAGATATTTGGGCGCTCAAGATGGCTGAGAATTCATTTCTCAGCACCTCTTGTCAGAGCCTTTAAGAAAAACTGTGACTTGTGTGAGAACCTCTGAATTCTGGTTTTGTCCCTGATACGTGTTTGGGGGAGGAGAAGAGTAGTTAGAATGTTTGGGATCGCTCATGTCACAGACAAGGCAATAACAAGGCAAAGTATTAAATAAAGAATGTTAGTGCTGCTAAAACCTTTAAAGAACTCGGACAAGCCTTTGGAGTGTTCATTCTGGGCCCCTGGAATGTCACACCATCATGGGTGGGATATTTCCCCTCTATGACTTCAGTTGTAAGATGACCCTGTTCTTTGACACCAGTACATGAGGATGAGCTAATTAAAATACTGTACTGGTTCATTCTAGAAGTATTTACTGAGTCGCTAATACATACAAGGCATTGTGCAAACAGACTGTGTGATATGACATAAAATTTTAAAAATAGATTGCCATAAATAAACGCCATGATAGGATTATGTAAAACCTTTTAGATAATTTTAGCTCTTCGGATATACAAGCAGGGCTTCTAGTTCTACCGTTTGGAAGGAATTGACCTATCTTTTTCTACCGTCACTCTTCCCTTCCAAATCAATTCATTCATCTTAGTCTACAGCCAATTTCCATCTATTTTCTGATGGTATGACCAGAGCTGCCATATAAGGTTGAGCCCTGCAGAAGAATACTCCACCGAGAGGGCAAACAGGGTAGAAATCCACTCTGTGTTCTGCTGGGCTAAGCCATGACCTGGCCTGGGTCAGTGTCTACCAGAGAAAAAGAACAATTTTCTAATTTTCACTGAAGTCCCATATGGGTTAGCTGTAGCCCTGCTCATGTCCTCGGTTGGTTCATGAGCCAGAAATAGAATACATGAGCAGGGTTTGCTGAGTTTACAGAGTTTATCAAGCAAGATATACAACAAAGATACATTTGATGACGTAAATGGTATTTATCTTGCTATGTGATAAGTCACTTGGGTAAGTGGCTGTATTTGCTGGGTTTTTTTTTGTTTTGTTTTGTTTTTAACTCAGCCAAGCCAACTGTGGAGAAGCAAAAGGGAAGCTTGTTGGAGAAGGAGGCCACAGTGGAAGCTTTGGTGAGTTCCCCTCAGTTTGGTGGTGGTGGTGGTGGTGGGGGTTCCTCCTTAGCAGGGGGTCCCCATGCTCTGAGTGTCTCCAGAAATCTATGTCCAGGGGAGTCCAGAGTCCTGGGGCCTAAACTCATATTTAACTTACTGAAAGACATAAGCATCCCCCCTCTCATAGAACGTGACCTTCTTACCGAGAATCAAAGGTGACAGACATCAGAAGCTATTGAGTGAGTAAACCAATGAACAGCTTCTTTCACCACCAAGAGGCCAAGAACACCTTTCCTTGTTCTGCAGGGCTGGGTGGTAAGCCTTATAAATAGAAGAAAAGTAAGTGGAATGATTTAAAGAAAGGATTGCTGTTCCCCAAATTTCCCCAGAACCATCCAAACTTCCAGCAGATTCATTTGACTTAACTCTTTTCATGGAGAGTTAAGGTAAGGTGCACTACTCATCAGTCTCACTACAGGGTGAATTCATTTAATTACTTTGATTTCCTGACTGCTAGCTGATCTGCTGGAGGAAAAGGAGCTTTGCTGGATTGATGGGATCCTGCAGAGGTCTGATAGGGGTATGCTATGGGTTGACTTGTGTCCATCCAAAATTCATGTTCAAGTCCTAACCCCCAGTACCTAAGAATATGACCTGACTTGTAAAAGGGTTCTTGCAAATATAAATTAGTGAAGATGAGGCCAAACAGAAGGAGAGTGGACTCCTAATCCAATATGACTGATATCCTTATAACAAAGGGAAATTTAGACAGACAGACAGACAGACACACACACACACACACACACACACAGAACACCATGTGAAGATTGAAGTTATACAGTCACAAGCCAAGGAATTAGTAGAAGCTGGGAGAGAAGCCTAGAACAATGCTTTCCCTGGTGCCTTCAGAGGGAGCATGGCCTTGGCCACATTTTGATTTTGATCAACTTTCTGTTGTTTCAGCAGCCACCCAGTTAGCCTTACAACGTCATGGCAACCCTAAGAAAACAACAGAGGGTGGAATGGGGAGACAATGGTGGGACATGCCAGTTATGACAGGTTTATCTTGCCAAAGGTGACCACAGTGTTCTTCCTTCACGACTTCGACAATCTTACCATTGATTGTTGGGGTCTATGTCCCCTTTCCTTGAAACTGAGCAGAATTTTGTAACTGTCTTGACTTAGGGAATGGCAAAAGTCACACTCTGTAACTCCCAAGGCTAGGTCATAGAAATACTATGCACCTCTCCCTTGGTCTCTTGGGATACTTGCTGAGGGAGGCTGGCTGCCATGAAGCCGTCTTGCTGCCCCAAGGCCAGCGTGCTGTGAGGAAGCCCCATTTCATCTACACGGAGAGGCCACATGGAGAGTCCCTGAGTCTACCTGGAGCAAATTCCAGCCAGTATTTGACTGCAACCTCCAGCCAGAGCGGCCTGGCCCAGCCCTACCTAAACTCTTGACTCCCACGACTATAGAAGATAACAAAATGATTGTTGCTGTTTGAAGCCACTGGAGTGGGGATTTGATACACAGCCTGCAGGGTTTAGGGCAACCAGAAGCCAGAAGGACATCGGAGAAAGGCAGCCCAGTGGGAAAGGGAGATGCAGAGATGTCCCAGAGAGATAAAAGGCTAAAAGATGGCGAATGTCCGAAGAACGAGGCGTAGTGAAGGCATTTCAGAAAGGGTGGTGAGGGACTCTTCCTCAGTGGAGTGGAAAATGCCTGGGCTGGGGGACCTGGGTTCCCTTCTAGAGCCGCTGCCCACTGTCTGAGTCTTCAGGCAAGTGCCCTCTTCTCCCTGAAGAAAGCTCTGTGAACTAATAAACTGTGTGTGGAAGAAGGAGCTAAAGAGCAAGAATGTGTCCCCTTGCACCGATTCTGGGGCCACCAAGCACTCTCCTGACCCTGATTAGCTGTTCTCACATAGACTCTGCTGCCAGAAAATTTGCTGACCAGCTGAGACACATATCTGACCCACTTGGCAACCGTGTTTCTCACCGTAAATTAATCCATTAGCCCTGGAGTTTATGCACTCATCTGATCAGCGCGTGGGGACACCTGAGCGGCGCATGTGAAGACAAAGACCTCAGACGTGCTCAAAACCAGGTGTGACCCTGCTGAGAGACCCTGCCGGAAAGCGATCACTGGCCTTCCCAGCAGATGACTATTCCTCGCGGCCTCGACTGCAAAAACAGTCTCGGGCCAAAAATAGAAGAGGAAAAACCAAGGAGCTCCTCAGAAATAAGGGAAGGCTCAGAAGAATTCAAAAATAGTGGGAGCAAGGAGGGAGAGGCAGAGGAAGGAGGGCAGCCGTCTGAGGGGACAGCTCAGGACCCCTGGGGCAGAGCAGTCGGCCGGAAAACCTCGCCTGACCTTCACACTGCTCTCCAAACGGCTTTCCTTCTCTGCCTGTTACATTGCCGTGGAAACGAGCTACATCTTGGTCTGTATGCGCTTAGAAAAAAACCAGATAATAAATGGAGCGGAGTTGAAGAGGAAGAAGTAGGGTGAAGAGGAGGGAGGAGGAGGAGAGGGAGGGAGGAGGAAGGAGGAGAAAGGGGGGGAGCGGAGTTGAACAGATTTCTCATCCAGTGTTCTTAACCCACGTATTAGGCAAAGACAGCCCAAAGTCAAAACCTGATTCTGGTCACAGCACAGCGTGTTGTGTTTGAGATTTAGATTATGTTATCGAATATTTCATAGATTCCAGTTACTGAGCATCTGGTCAGCAAAATGAGTTAATAAAGCCATTACAGGTCTAAAATTATTTATTTTTTTTTAAGGATTTTTTTAAAATTTTTATTTATTTGACAGAGAGAGAGAGATTACAAGTAGGCAGAGGAAGGCAGAGAGAGAGGGGGAAGCAGGCTCCCTGCTGAGCAGAGAGCCCGACGTGGGGCTCGATCCCAGGACCCCGAGACCATGATCTGAGCCGAAGGCAGCGGCTTTAACCCACTGAGCCACCCAGGCGCCCCCAGGTCTAAAATTATTAAGAAATAATGGAATTTTGCTCCACTAGTAAAACAAAGGTTACAGCATGTTGGGTATTTTTTAAAGGCACACCTGTATGTTACACGGTTGTAGCTTTTAAATTATAAAATCCCCACAAGAGAAGCAGAAACGCAGCAAGCGCATTACAGAAGGTCTTATCACCTCCTCTTCATCTGTTTGGACGTTTTCCCTTTGGGTTAAGTGTAGGGTAAAGCCCTGGGAGCACAAAGAGGCTTTGATCATTCATACCTCTAAGGAGCGTACCAGGCAGTTGGAGAGACAAGACATTTACATAGACGTATCACCTGTTTCACGGTCAGTGTCCATCCAGAAATATACTAAGTCCTAACTATTTTAATAGTGAGAAACCATTCCCCACATAAAGCTGCTCTCTTCACAGTGCAACACCGCTTAAAGGATGGCGTAGGGATTGCCCATGGCAACGCTGAAAACAAGAGAAGCAGGGGCAATTGCGCTCTTCTGCGACTCAGCCGCCACGAGACGCGAGAGACGTACAATACGAGCTTCACCCTTGGAAGTAGGTGGGGACAGTGAAGCGAGAGGTAGGCTTGGTAAGTGGGTTCTTTAAGGCCTGGCACACTGAGAATGTCTTTACCTGTGGTTGCGATATTAAAGCCAGGGGGCAAATGTCACGGTCAAGGGAGGGGAAAGGTCAAGCCCAAGGGACATGTTCAAAGCCAGTTGTCAAAGTTGGGGCCACTGAAGTAAGTGTCCAGGCTGAGGTGTGTGGTCAGACAGGGTCAGAGGAGTGGGCCAGATGAACGCAGCTGATGTCCATCCTCGGACAATTCGGCAGGACAAGAGGTAAATGATGGTGAGGATTTTAGGGGCATAAGGAGGATCGAGGGCATGTGAGGCTTTTCTTTATTCCCGGTGCATACATATGGAGAATAAGCGTAGATATAAAGGGGAGGCAGGCCCATCTATGAGAAGCCGGTAGAGGAAGAATCGAACCCCCATCCAAGACTGAAACATACTCTCATTTCTGCATTAAAGATTGCAGTTGGGTCCAGGTCACCGCGGTACCACCGAAGGTGGTAAGACGTCTGATAATTAGTGTTCTTTCTTTCCCACAAACATCAGAAAGAATGAGATCACTTCCACAGATCCGACCAGGCATACTTCCAAGATTCCAAGCTACCCGACAGATTTGCCATAGGGCACTTTCACTTTTTCACAGGCCAGGAAATGTGTAAAATGATCCAGCCATTCACAGGCCATTGTAGAAGCTCACTGGCTAATCTCGCGGGCTGATTCAACCCTATCCGTAGGGTCACAGCAAAGGCACCTGTGAGGTTCCAACTCTTACATAATGAACATTCTCGTGAACGAAGAGAAAGAGCACGTTATGGTGTCTTGAGCTGCCAAGCACTGGGGGTGTTCCTGGGGAGGCTGGATGCTCGAGTCAGAGGCGCTGGAGAGGACGTTTCCTGTCCTGGATCAGAAGGTTCCCTCCAGCTCTGAGATTCTCTAATCTCACAAAAATTTCATCATTCCCTACCTTTCTGCCATAAATGCTCAAACTGATGATATCCATAGGTTATCATGGATGTGGCCAAGAATTTTGAGCACTAGACTTGAGTTTATAGGGGACGAGGGCACCATGCTTCCTAGAGGAAAAACCACTGGGAAGGAGCTATCTCCAATCATTATCTGGTGTAAAAAAGGTTGATGACTCCATTTTGCTTTGAAAGGAAAAGTTTTTAGTCAGATATATGCAATTGTCCTTATAGCTCAAAAACAAGTTATGCAATGTTCAGCAAAACCTGAGAAGCCAGCATTGACATTTTAAGCCTGCTTTGTCAAGATTCTCTTAGTACTTGACAAATTTCAACTCAAATTCACAAACTCCATGAGATAAGAAGGAACCCGTAGCGTGTATCATTCTTGAAAGGGGTATGTCATTGTTAATTTGTTAATCAATTAATTAATTAATTACTTTAGCTTCAGCAGCTATTTCTTATTGGGTTGGGATTAGTGCTCTACTTTATAAAGAAAACATCAATCACTCACTAACTCCTGAGTTGATTTTCTGGCAAAGGGGCTGGTTTTACTTTGATCTAATAACATGCATTTGCACAGTATCACCTAAATTGAGATCGAAGTCTGTGGTTACGAAGCAAAGCCAAACTCCTAGCCCACGGTGGGTTCAAATCCATAATCCAGGTCTCATCAATATTATGCTGTGATCAATTCGTGCACCTGAAGAAGCCAGAGGCAGGGGAATGATTTTATAAGACTAGCCTGCAAGCTCTCTGACGGCAGGAATCATGTCTGTCCTTTGCACTGCCGTATTCTAGAATCCAGTGCAGTGCCCAGAGCATAGTGGTATCAACTACATAGTTATCGAATGAATTAATTTTTCCCAAAGTGTCAAGAGCCTGTATATCTCCCATTTCTCCTTCCCCTTACCCTGAATCCCATTTTCCAAAGGTATCTACTTTTCAACATTTCATGTGTTGAAAGATGATTTTAGAAAGAAAAGGATTTTCACATGATTGGGGGAAAAAAGTGTCGAAATGGGAAAACTTACTAAAGTCTTGAAACCAAGGACAAAATTCCCTCGAAAGCTGATATTAATTAACAATAACGATATATTTTGGAAAAAGACCAATCAAGATCGCCATACCCTCTCTGACTCAAGTTCTATGAGGGCGGTTCACCTGGACGGGATTTGGGGGTTGGGGCCTTGTCTTCATCAGAAGCCCGGCATCGCCTGTGAATCAGACCACTCTCCTTGCAGCACTAGCCATGGCGTGTGTTTCCTCTCTTGTGGGAGCGGTGTTCCCGGTCCTCCTGTGTTCGCAAAGTGAGACCCAACCCATTTGTACATGGAGCTTGGAGTGGCCGGTGCCGACAACGGGACTGTATGGAGCTGCAGGAGTGACAGTCTGCGGCGCCTAGAATCCCCACCTCCACTTGCCTACAGCTCAGGGACTTCTGTCTCCCCACCGCCCCCAGGATGCCAACTCCAGCCCCTCCCACAATGGACCCTCAGCGGGATCATTTCTGGTTCTGAAAGCCAGCGAGTGAGGAAAACTCCACAAGCCCTCCTCCCCTTCTCAGTCAACTTTTGGGGACTTTTGTTCCTGTGATCAGTAGGAAGCCCAGCACTCCTTTTCTTCCTGTCACTTCTCACTTCACAGCTCTGGGTAGGGTGATAAATGAAAACAGAGGAACTGCGGTTCTCAAAGCGTGATCTGAATGCCCCGGGGGCCTCACGACCCCTGTTCAGGGAGTCCGTGAGGTCTAAGTCAGGATTTCCCTGTTTCTTTTCATCTCCATCTCTCACATGTGCCCAGTGGAGTTTTCTGGAAGCTGCATGACACATGATGACATCACCTGTCCGACAGCCAATAGATATGAGCTTGTATTTTCTGGTACTTAAATATCTTTTTATTTTTATTTTTATTTATTTATTTTTTTAAAGATTTTATTTATTTATTTGACACAGAGAGAGAGATCACAAGTAGGCAGAGAGGCAGGCAGAGAGAGAGAGGGGGAAGCAGGCTCCCCGCCGAGCAGAGAGCCCGACGCGGGGCTCAATCCCAGGACCCCGAGACCATGACCTGAGCTGAAGGCAGAGGCTTTAACCCACTGAGCTACTCAGGCGCCCCTTAAACATCTTTTTAATTTTTAATTTATAATACAGTAAATGGCAATAGATGTAACCCACAGAAACAAAAGCTCTTTGGAGTCCTCAATAATTATTAAGAACAAAGGAGCTTTAAGGCCAAAGAGCGAGAGAACCACTGATTTTAAAAAGCACACAGTGCTTCCAGCCCTGCCCTTTCCCTCCCTCTCGCTCCCCAGACAGCCACGACCCTTACCCTGGGAGACCTGAGGAACCACGTGGAGGCCACAGTCCGCACGGGTAGGAGTAGAGGTCACCCCTCTGAGCATCCAGCTCAACTGATACCCATGTCCGATAGGTTCCATCCCCATTGGGAAGAATGTCTCCATAAACTATCTCTTGGATAATTTCTTCCCGTTTTTCAACTAGATCATGCAAATTTCTGAGAGGGGGTTGCAGTAAAAGTCATGAACTCTGCAGAAAGGAGTTGTCATCCTTGGAAAGGCTGTGATTTACTCTGACCAGTGGGGGATCTAGGAAGAAGAAATAAAGTTAAGCACAAGCGTCATAGGTACAGAGCATTGCAATACTAGAATTTGGCAACTGGGTCTCCCAATTTATTTTCTTTATTGCAGGAAACATCTAAAACTGAGAATGACCCAGTGCCCAGATCTGTCAACAACAAACGTATTTATTGTGTACCTCCTACCAGGGCCGCGTGCTGGGGAATGACGGATGTGGAGTTGAGCCATGCTCTGTCCTCTAAGCGGGGGGGGAAGCCTCATAGTTTTGAGTGTTTGGAGAGCGTGTCAGGATCATTTACTGTTAACCTTTGAAATACTTATATGAGTCACAGAAAAGGAAAACTGAGTTACAACATGTGTGACTGTGATGAGTAATTCAGCAAAAACCTGGCGATTAGAACTCAGGGTTCCTTTTTCTCAATTCCACGCAAAGAGATATATCCCAGCCACCTTGGCTCTGCTTTGGCTCTGAATTGCCTGGTGTCCTTGGGCTGCCACTTTCATGATTGCTATGGTCTGAATGTTTGTGTTCCCCGCCCCCCCCGCCCCCCCCAGATTCACATGTTGAAACACTAACAGCAAGAGTGATGGTAGTAGTAGGGGGGGCCTTTGGGAGGTGCTTAAGTGGAACCATCATGAATGGGATTAGAGCCCTTATAGAAGAGGCTCTGAGAGATCTATTGGGTGAGGATGCCATCAGAAGCCCCCAGTCTGCAAGTGAGAACAGGGCCCCCATCCAACCATACTGACGCCCTAATCTCAGGCTTGCAGTCTCCAGATCTGTGAGCAATACATTTCTATTGTTCATAAGTTCCCTGGCCTATGGTGTTTTGTTATACAGTCAAATGGACCAAAACAGTGACTGTCATCAGAAACATATGTAATCAATCGATCATGTCGTGGTCATGCCCTCGAAGGAACCCCAGAAATTCATATCACAAAGGGGCTCCAGTAGTGACAACAAAAAACTGCCTTGCTTCCTCTTGACTAGTCTGCTAATTTCCCAGATGGTGCGGTCCTTCATATGCCCACCGAATTGGGACCCATCCAGATGGGAGCCCCACAGAGCCTGACAGTGTCCTGGAAGGAGCTGCCTGTCTCCTGCTTGTCCATAGGCCTCACCTTTTCACCCTCCATCTCCCCCTTCCTATCTGGCCCTCAGATACAGGGAAGGGCCTTACCTCAACAACGTCTTCTTTCTATGTCTCCCGAGGCATGAAATTTAGTAGGACAAAAAGGCTTCTCAACACGAAAAATAAAATACGAATGCCACAAGGAGAGATGCTGCTTTTCGACAGTGCCCAGAAGAAATTGTTCCCAGATACTTTTCTAGGGATGGGTTTTGACCAAAGGGTTGAGAGCTTATTAGGACACTCCTGGTGGATGGAGAGGAGGCTTGGAGGGGGAGCAGATACCCCGAAGCCATACTTCCCATACTCTTCCCACACAACCTAGGAGTCGAGGTTCTCCCCTTTCTTTCCAAAGAGCTCCTCACCCCAGAGAGAATCAACAGGATTAGTATTAACTCTCAAATCCCAACTGATTGCAACTCTGTTCCGGTTTTCCTACCGTTTCCCCAGTTTCTCCCTCCCTTCCCTGAGAGCAGAAGGCCAGGCAAGTAAGGGTTCTCTTTGTTTGCAGTCAAAGGCCATGCCACGCATCAGGATCTGGGAGTGGAGACTCCTAGGGCCCCTCTTCATACCTACCTAGCCTTGGCCTACAATGTCTCAGTGACTAAGGGTCCAGTACAACCCCAAGTTGGCCACGGATTTCAGCCAGATCCTGAGCTTTCAGACCTTCTTCAGTCTGGCAACAATAATGAGATACAATGTGTAAGCAGAGAACAAAGTGCTTTCATGCACGTTTTTTCACACCAATGCCTGTGCTGTAGGCATTATCACAACTGTTTATTTTACTCAAGATTATTGCTTTGCCGTCTTAGCATCTACGAGCTCCACTTTTTTCTGATACTAGGAACTTCCGCTCCTGACAAACCCAAAACATATATTGTAAATCAGTTCTCCTGACTCCAATGTGTGCTTCTGCTGAGAAGTACCAGTCTTAGTCCCGGAACCCACACACAGCCCATCGTGGCGCCGGTTACTCTCTCGTTGTAGCCCCCAGATCTAGTCTCTGCTCTGCGTTGTGCCCTGGAAGGTTGTGCTCCCAGATGGCCCCTCCAGGGCTCGCTGGCCTGTGCGGGTCTGGCCGCTCACTAGGGGGAACATCCTCAGGAAATGTCAGAGAGCCGGACGAGAGAAAGGCCGGGCTTCTCAGGCACCGGTTCTCCGAGCACCTCACCGCAGTCTGCCAGCGACTGTGCTTCTCCAGAGGCACAGGACTTCCTAGAAGGCACTTCTTCCAGGCACCGGCCTTTGCCTGCCGCTTCAGATTTGGGGGTGTAATGCCTTCCCTCTGCTGCAGGTCTCTGGGTGCCTGACTTCCGGTTTCCTCAATCACCGTAGTCCAATTCACAAGATGGATTTCAGAATAGGGTGACTAGAACCTAGATTAGAGGAAGTTCTATATAAAACCAAGGGTTCTGGAGACCCGGTGTTCTCCCTTCTCTTTACCTGTCCTTTGTAAGTATCTTCCCCACACTCCAGGAACCTCTTTATCAGGGTAACACATTCTTCTTCCAGTCCGTTCTTTTGATATTCTAACTCATGCCAACTGGCCTTCCATGCCCACTTGGTGATGTGAGCCACATTATCTGTAGCCATCCAGAAAAAGGTATCTTTATTAAAGATAATGAAATCTTGTCCATCATAGGCATGCTGGAGAGATGTAGCGCCTCTGTCCTCCAGCAACTCCTAGCCGGTCATCCTCTGGTAAGTGTGAAACCCTGGCTCATGCATGTGGGTCAGGAAGGGGTTTAGACAGGGACAGAGAGGTGGGCACCTGGTGGATGACTGGGGGTATGGCTGGAAGCATCCTCTGCCCCCGAATACATCATCCCACAGGAATGCCTCCAGAATGTTCCTACGACGTAACCCACCTAGCAACAGATATTTGCACGCCATAGGAACCTGATAATTTTTGCCTTGGGGAATCATCCAGTAATGGGAATGATCAATTGATAAGCTTTATAATGCAATAAAGGAGAGAAAGATATGCAAGAGCCAGAAATATCCTGGGAAAGTTAATGTAGTAAGTCACTGGCCATAAGCAATTTGGCCACCAGGAAATGAGACACCGGATGGCCAAATTTAGAATGAGAAAGCAGAAGATACAGGTTAGAAGCCTGAATGGGAGTGGCATAGGGATATGGGGGGCAAAGGACAAAAGGCTCCTGAGGAAGAGAGGATTTGGAAGATGCTTCAGGCAGATGGCAGGCATTGAACGCAGTCGACCACATTGCCCAGGCTTTGCCAAAAGAGTGCAACTCAGCAACTGCTTGCGTTCACTGTCAGCCCAGAGAACTCTCCTCAGGAATGGGGGCTAGTGAGGGCAAGCATTCATCTCTGCTGCCTTCGCGACCTAAGTGATCGTGGTGACTCTGCAGGCGCTCCAGCTCCAGCCCCTCGGCAGCCGAGTGTACCTCTCCCAGCGAGGGGTTCTCCACCGTCCACGGAGCCTGTGGTTCCTTCTGCCAAGAGACCCTATGTAATGATGGGATGAGAAAGAGATTCAGCGACCCCATGGTTAGGATCTGAAATGCCCAGTGAAAATACGTCAGTGAGTGAGTCCCTGGAAGAGATGCAAAGAAGGAAGATATTTAGAGGCATGGGCCATCACAACCCACATCAGTGCCCTGTGTTCGGCTGCATTCCTCCCAGGACCTAGCTGCTACTTCAGTTTACATAATCACAGTACCCCGGGGACTGGAGCCTGGAAAGGACCTAAGCGCTCCAGCCCAAGACCTGGAGGCTTTTTTGTCCTGGTTTGGAAACCTTAGGATGAAATGGTACAGGTAATCTCAATTTGTAAGTGAAGTAGAGAATGCGGCTCTGGACTTTGTGGGGGAAGCGCCCGGGACCACTCATTGGTCCCCCGGGGTTGCTGTCAGAGAGCTCCATAACCCTATAACCCACGCCCTCGTTTTATGAATGAAGGCTCTAAGTGGGTAAATGAGGGCTCCTACCTTACCCTGTGCAGGTACACACACACACACACACACACACACACTCACACACTCACACACATCCCAGATCAGAGATACCACATAAGAACTCAGGCCTCCTGAGAAAACGTTTTAAAAGCCCAGTGCTTTTTTCCTCGCTCTGTGGGGAAGGTGGTGGATGAGCGGGTGAGTGGGGCCCTCTATTGTGTGAGGCCACTTCCACGTCTGGGGACTTCTCTTGCCTAAGGACTGTGCTAGACACCACTCTCCACAGTGTTTCCAGATTGTCCAGCCAAATGCTCTTGTCCCTTTGGGAACTTCCCTAGCACTCAGATCTTTTTCCCATGTTCCTTACCACAGCAGGGAACCCTGGACTGCGTCAGGCTCCCATTCCTCAGGCTGAATCCTGAATCCTGAATTAATGATGTTGACTCCTCCCTCTTTATTTATAAATATATATTAAAAAATATTTTGAAAAATCATCTCACAAAACAGTTCGGTCGGCTTTGATATACCCAAGTCGGTCTATACTTTCCTTTTCTCTAAAACTGTTTCTGAAAGCATTCATTACATGGAGACTGTCTTTGAGAACGGGCCGCCGCAAGGCCAGGCTACCATTACCTTAACCTTGAAGGAAGACAGTAGTCCCTGAGTATCAACCAGGTCCTACCGGGGCCCCTCTCGCCTGATCGCACCAGTTCTGTAAAAGCAGAACTGTCCTCTCCTTTCTCCTCGCTCCTCTAGCTGGGGTAGGGGCAGCGTGGCCGGGTTCACAGTAGGCACCCAGCCCTGTGGGCCCCTCTGTGGAGTGGGGTCTGGCATATCAGCTTCAGCGCCAAGCAAGATGGCGGAGTCTGGTCTTCCCTAGGCCTGGGCAGAACGTAAGGCCTCAAGGCCCTTTTCATTGTTTTCAGCTTTTTCTTCTCCTTTTTCTGCCTGGGGCTGGGGGGTTGGGGCAATCAGGGTTGGGATGAGGAAGCAAACCAGCGGAAGGCTCTCGAGTTGGGCATAAGAGTCTCTCATCATGGAAATGTTGGTTCTTATAAAACTAAGAGCCAGAGACTGAAGCAGCAGTATAAATACTACCCCGAAATCAGTAGTTATCACATTCTGCCTTCTATTCTCTTTATCTTTGCTTACCTTCTACTCCCTTCTGGATCCTAAGGCACTTGAGGACTGGGACTTCGCTTCTCTCCTTTGTGGTTCCTGCCAAGGCCTACCGCAGGGAGCTTGGCACATGGTAGGAGCTTCGTAAATATTTGTGAATTAAGTTGTTGGCAAAGCATTTGATTTCTCTGCTTTGAAAGATGCTGAAATGAATATGAATCTATTTAACCTGGAATGTATACTTTTCAAATTACTTTTCAGAAAGTGCGGGCTGGCGAATGGGGAACAGAGCTGAAATCTCATTTACACCTAGTCTGGAATCTGCACAAGGTGAAGATGCTTGAATTGGCAACCGATTTTGAAACTCTTCCATTTCTCCACACCTGGAAAGGTTTTGTGGCTACTCTGCAGATTCCCAACTGTTTTCGAGAGGGAGGCAGAAGGAAGAACAAATCCTCACACCTTCTTAGTATCCATCTGTGTATTCAATAAACGTATGAGTGTTTCCTCTGTGCCAGGCACTGTTCTAGGCCCTGAGCACACAGCAGATGAAACAGATACAAATGTCTGCCCTTGTGGGGCTTACACCCTAATAGATGGAGGGGAGGAAGACAGACAACACAAAATACGGGAAACATACATCATGTCTTCTGAAAAGCGCAATGGAGAAAAATAAAGCTGCAAAGGGACGAAGCGATGCAAATTAAAACAGCAATGCTTAAGAAAGGCCTGCCCTTTCAAGTGCCTGCTGGGAATGAGGGAGCCGGGCAGATATCTGGGGACACCAGTCCAGGCAGGGGGACTATACAAAGATCCGGAGGAGAGGACAGGCCTGGCATGGTCCAGGAGCAGCAAGAAGGCTCGTGACTGGAGCTGAGGGAGTAAGGGGGAAAGAAATAGGGGAATTGCTCCCACACTTATTCATAGGGGAAAAAACCTCACAGAAATCAAATTCCAGGCAAAGAATGGGAGAGGAGAAGGAAGAAGGGATTTGAAAAGAGACTGTGTTTCCAAGTAAAGCTGGATTGGTATAGAATTTCCCTTGGAATCTGGGGTTCTTCTTAAGACATCTGGGGTCTACATGGCTAGGACATGCCAACAAGCAAAGAAAAAAACAAACAAACCCAAAAGTATTAACAACTTGGGGCAGTACAGCGCAATGGGAGGATTTTGTCTAATGTGAGTTTCACTGACATTATTCCCACACATTATTTACAATAACTATAATTCCACTTTTTTTAATTTTTAAAAAAGATTTTATTTATTTGTCAGAGACAGAGAGCGCGTGCGTGACCACAAGCAGGGGGAGAGGCAGACAGAGGAAGAAGCAGACTCCTCCCCACTGAGCGGGGAGCCCATGCGGGACTCAATCCCAGGACACTGGGATCATGACCTGAGCCGAAGGCAGATGCTTAATGGACTGAGCCACCCAGGCGTCCCTAATTTCACTTTCTTACCAAAATATAACCTCATAAAAATCTGCATTGTCTGGAGTTTATAAGAGGGAAATAGAAACATGGTCTGTTGACGATACTGTCCAAGTACAATGTAATGTCCTTTTTGCCAACCTCGGTCTCAGTCGGGTTCCTGATTTCAGAGCAGTTTGTCTCCACCAGCCAGCCCTGACTTCAAAGGCTGCTCTGCCCCTGAAGGCTGGCCTCCATCTGCCTGTCATCTGCTCGTCTCTCCTCGTGCAGCTGCGACGTGGCTGTGCTCCAGGGGCATCACGGTCCTGTCCTCTTGGTTTGCCATGGGCCCACTTACCCATCTGCTGTGTCCACAAGTACAAGTCACGCTTGCTCCTTCGTCGGGCTTCCAAAATGCTACCTCAGCCATGATGGGAAGCTGATTGACAGATGTGAAGTCGGTAACTCAGAACAGAGAAGGGAGCGGAAAATCTATGGTACGTTTCTCTGGTGGTACATTAGTCCTTAGGATGCTTTCTATCCTATCGGTATGTAGCCCAGATCATCAGATTTCTAGTATAATTTTGCAGGTTGAATCATTTGAAGAAACCTGTCTCTGACCATTTTTGATTTCATACAATTCAATTTAAGCTTTCGATTCTCTCTTCGTGCTCCAATAATTATGAAATTATATTTTTGTCTCCCTTTTCATGAACAGATTATCAGCCATCAACTCACTTATTGAACTGAAATCTGCCATTTAGAATTTAGTCTTGTGTCCAGGTCAGTCCAGCTGCCTCTTTAAGGACATTTGCTGCCCTGTCCCGGCAGCCTCTGATAGACATTGCTGGAAAGCCTGAACAACACAACCAAACAGCCCTTACACCAGAGGCAGTGGTTACTTCGCGTTCCAAATTATGTCCCCTTTAACCTATAGATGACCTGGTTGGGCCATTTTTACAAAAGACCGTGAAAAATCATTGGATCATAAAATAATTGATCAAGGGTTTACAGATAATTGTCCATGGGGCAATTTATATTTATTGGGGATCTGTGATGTACAAGGAATTGTGAGGCAAATGTCAGGAACAGTAAACTAAATCAGATACCATTCCGTATTATTGGAGAACTAAAGCATGTAACATAAATAAATATAACGCATAAATAAATCCATGGCAGCAAGCAGTAAGGGTGATGAAGGAAGGACCAGTGGAGTGCTCCACCAGCTCGGTACATGGAGAGACCCTGTTCTCATCTGAAGGAATCCAGAAACGCTCCAAGAAGGAGGCCGCCAACCTTCCAAGAAGTTGGGCCTCCAATGAACTCTGAAGGGCAGCAGCATCTGAAACATAACAGTCAGAACTGCAATTTGTTTATAGAGTACGTGCCCTGTGTTAGGTACCATGCAAAGTCCTCAATAAACAGGAGTCTTATTTATTCCCCACAGCAACCCTTTGAGGTAGGTCTTGTAATCTCCATCTCGCAGACAGAAAAATAGGTGCAGAGAGGTGAAGAAAATTGCGTAAGATCATCCCTAGAATCTCCAAGTGGAAAAGCCAGGAATCACACTCCTGATCTCTCGCATGTGAGGTGTCGCTACCTGAGATTACCCAACTGGCCCGAATGTAGGGGCACTTCCCCAACCCGGGCTCTGTTCCAGTCTTCTCCTTGCCAGGTCATCCCTGCTCTCTCCCGCCCCCTTGTGTCACAATGACTCATTATGTCCGATTTCCCAGTCCCTGGGGGCCCAGGCTCCAGATCTTCCTACAAGTGGCTGTGTGTTCTGATTGGATAACCGGGTCAACACAATTCTGCTTTGTATTCATTGCTTCTCCCAAATGGCCCAATGCCTTAATACAATCAAAATGATTATGATTTCTGGGAACTACTCTTTGGAATTTCAGGCATTGTGGGAATGGGGAGGAGAAGCGGATGATGATATTTTTAGTTATAAGGCTCTTTGGATGCTTCTCAAACCATGCAGTCGTGTGGACACTTCCAGCCCCAACAAGAACTGCTAGTCTCTCTCCTAACCACTCACCTAACTACAGGAACTTACAGCTCTGCGTGTGCTGAATGTGACAATTTGAATTTGTTAGCTACTCTTTCGAGGCTACGCTTTTTGGAGCTTACTGACATCTTCTTTCATATAAATTTTATTCTTTTCTGAATTTCCAGTAGGCACAGTCCAAGCTGCTAGGGATACAGCAATGAACACATCAAAGTCCCTTTCTCTGATCTAATTTCTATGAGGACAACTGGCATTAGATAAATATATAAAACAAGATTAAGTGGTGACAAAGTGGGTTAAGAAAAGTAAAGCAGGGAAAGGAGACAGTGTGAAGAGAGCTAATCTTTTAGAGAGAGGGATCAAGAAAGGCCTCTCTGAGCAGGTGTCATTTGAGAAGAAATTTGGATACAGGGAGGAAGAGAGAAGGAGGGGAACCTTCCAGAGAGAACAGCAAGCCCAAGCCTTCCAGAAGGGTGCCCAATCCATGTGTTTGAGGAATAGCAAGGAGAACACGGTGGGGCCACATAGGGCTCTAGAGAATGAATGAGTGAGCTCTGGTAGGTTTTTTTCCTTAGTATTCTCTGTATACAATGATGACCATATGTCTCATATTTCCCAGAAGAATTATAATTTATGAATTTCATTCTTCCTACGTGATTCATTGAAGCTGTAACAAAATGTGATTTGATATGCATACTCTTGAAAGGTTTTCCAGAATAAATATAAATTCGGACATCAGAAAGAATGTCCTTTGTCATCTGTCTCAATTCTGGTTTCACAAAACTAGTGTGTAAAGAGCCATGTGCTTCATCTTTACCTTAGGCCTCCTCCCTCCAGTTCTTGGTAACCCCCCGGAGTAAGAGGATTGAGGTCAGTGGGCTTTAAGAAAGAACAGCAGATATTCCAACTAGTCAGAAGAAAAAGCTACAAATGGGTTGAATTTCTCAGATGTAGATAGGTTCAATGTCAACCAAGAAGAAGAGGGCCTTTGGGGAGTGGAACGTTGTCTTAAAGAAATTTCGGTTGCATAAACCTTGGCAACAGCTCCATGGAAACAAACTGAAGTCTAATAAAGTCTGTAGCAAAGGCCCACATTTTCTTATGTTAACTCTTTTTGAACTCTAGGACTTTTCTAAGCAGATAATCTCCAAATCTGCCTTCTAACACTTGCCTGGTTGACAACGTAGGGGGCTTATCCATCATCAGTCCTTGTCTGTGAAGGAGTCAACCATTTGTGAAGCAGATTGATATAACAGATTGATACATCCATAGATGTGAGTAATACCAAGAAACTGACCTTGGTATTAAGGCTAAACACACAAACCACATATGGCTGTGCAAGAGAGATCCCACGTATGCCCCCCTCACACCAGATCACAAGTTCCCATAGGCAGAAGTGAAGAACAGGATGAGTTGTAAAGAGTGAAACATCTGTTTTTGTTTTTGTTTTTGTTTTTCATGCAAATTCTACAACTACAGTAAATCACAGGTGCAATTTTTTTTTAAAGATTTTACTGATTTTTTTGACAGAGTGAGAGAGGGAACACAGGCAGAGGGAGTGGGAGAGGGACAAGCAGACTCCCCACTGAGCAGGGAGCCCAATGTGGGGCTCGATCCCAGGGCCCCAGGATCATGATCTGAGCCGAAGGCAGACGCTTAATGACTGAGCCACCCAGGCGCCCCCACAGGTGCAATTTTGTAGTCATTGCTGCTGCCCAAATTCTCTATGGCTCATAGTCAGATAAATTTAGTTTCTTAGGGACATTACCTTTGAACATAAATTCACTTGGGAAGCATTTGTTAAGTGCGTATTGGTCACCAGGTAGTGCCTGGGAAATAAAGAAGAGGGAAATGAGATCTCTCCCTGCCTTTAAGGGAAGAATTTCGCAAGTAGAAACTAGAACTGTGGACAGACACTATGGGACTACAGAGGAAGAGCATTCTACCGCAGGCTATGGAGTCGAGGAAAGCAACACAGTGGAAGTGACATTGGAATTATCTTGACATTTCCTGACTCCAAACAATCTCGTATCTCCTCTCTGTATTTTTCCATCTAGAAGCTACTCAGGGCCTGCATTAGGCACAAATATCAAGTAGACCGAGTCTTTTTCATAACCCTCCCTCCCTTCTTTGTCAGCATCCCTCAGTGCTCAGTCAGAGTTGGGGCAGGAAACAGCCTTCACTCCAGGTGAGTCTGGTGAAGAGACCTGAAGGAAGGGACTCCTTGCATATGTATGGGCAAGGTTCAGGGAATAAATGAGGGATGATGGGGCACGCAGAAGCTAGTAATCATGGAAAGCCTGTTAATGCCCCTAGAATTGTAGAGATAAAAGTAGCAAAGAGTGTTACTGAAGCTTGGTGGGAGCTAGAACCATGAAGAAGGGACTATTCAGGGAAAACTACATAGCAGAGGCACACAGCTAAGAAGCATTACAGAATGAGGGCAAGGAGGAAGAAGGAAATACTCCAACCTCTCTTTCCTCCCTGCTCTCTGATCTCTCTCCTTTCGGTGCCTCCCATTGGGTGAACCCAAACAGATATCAGCTGCAGGAGAAACGAGGTGATACAGTCTGTAGCCATCAGCTTCTCAGGGCATAAGATAAGACAGAGAAAGACTAGAGTCTAAGGAGTCAAAAGGAGAATAGCCAGCAGAAAGTGACCTTTCCTGTCCTTTATGGCTAATTGGTTTTATTTCATGTTCTACCAATGATCAGCATGCCAAATATCCACATCCAAAGGTGCTATGACATTGTGGTAAAGCCTGGGACTACGGGCTTAAGGATCTGTGTCTACTTTGGACTCTGTTCATTACATGAGCTGAGTCAGCATCCCTACTCCAGGCCTGGGCTTTCTTATCTTGAAATGGGGATATTTTCTTAGCCTACCACAAAGGGTTGTGAGACTATCTCATGAAAGATTATGTGTCGGGTAGATATTATGATCATTTACTGGAGAGTTCCTTGACAATCAAATATAGATGATATATAAGCTTTGAGCTTCTAGAAATATCACCCGGTTCCTCCTTCCTCCTTCCTCTTTCCATCATTTGTCTCTTATCCTCCCCCTAGCTTTTCCCATTTCTGACTTGAATGGTGGGACTTTTCTGGATTAAATTTCTGTAGAAGCAGGAACTGTGTCTGTCTTATTCACAGTCATATCTCCAAAAGTGTTTTGCATATAGCAGCTCATCAACCAACGTTTGTGGAATTAATACACAGATGATTTGAAAGAGCTCTTGACTGTCAAGTACATGAGTCACCCCCTATGGTGGTGGCCCAGACTGATTTCTAGACGTTGCCTGCCAAACCACTCAGGAGGACCAGCCCCTCGCTGGGGGAGCAGTTGCTTAAGACAGAGAAACCTGGTGCTTCCAGCCCGTGGGCCTTCTCGTGTATTTCAGACAACAGAAGGCATCTACTTTCCCAGTGACAGGGATCCCCTAAAAAAATAAAAAAAAAATCCTCCTACTCAGTTGTTATCTCTTTACACCCAGTAAACAAGTCCAGAACCATCGTTTTATCTTTCTGGGATCTTTTGTGACAGGTAGAGCTTATGGTGAGGAGAAAAAAACAGAAATCAACCTGAGCAATGGATCTGCTCCACTATTCAGTACCCCTGAAACCCTGACCACATCACCATCCCCCCGAGATTCACTAAGCTAGTAAAGAGAAACAAAAGGAAAGGAAAGGAGATGAGCAAAAAAGAAGGGTAGCAATGCTCAGAAGGAAAGTGAGGAAGTTACTGGGAGGGTATTTCCAGAATGGCTTCTACCCCTCAGAAGGTAGATGACATCAAAAGTCTACACCAGCTTCACCAGCTTTTGCCCTTCAGGGACTCAACAACCCAGGGCCCAACACCCAGGGCCCTCTCCTAATAAAAACAGGGAGAAATACTTGGTGTCATCAGTTGCTAGGTAGAATAGAGAGACAAAATGGCAGCGCTGACTGCCTTCCAAGGTGACTTTTAACCCTTTATTGTTTCACACACTGCTTCATCCTTTTAGTGTGCCTGTCTTGACCCTATTCTCAACTTCTAATTATTTTTGGAGCACAGCTATGTGCAAGACCAACAATACCTGGTCCCTTAGGGAGCTCAAAAGAAAAGAAGCCTTTGGTTCTTCACTGGAGCTTAGATTGCACCCAGGGTCAATGTAAAAGATTCACACAAAGCTCCCAGGACTTGGAACTCCCTCCTCTGGCTTCCTGCAATTTAGACCCCTTTTGTCTGGTACAGTGTGTATCACTGACTGTCTGGTTATTTTTAGCTTAGGTCTATCTTCCTTGCTGTCCTAGCACCCAGCACAATAAGCTCAAAAAAATGCTTGTTGAATAAAGGAGGGCAAGAAAAAGTCCTAAAAGAAGATCCGGAGAGGCAGCCACTTGGCTTGCTTGATTAGAAATCCCTAGGATCAAGCTGTGACTATATCACGGTCCTCAGGAGAGCCTATCAAGTTGGGAAACAG
Source organism: Potos flavus (assembly GCA_028534135.1). Taxonomy (NCBI): domain Eukaryota; kingdom Metazoa; phylum Chordata; class Mammalia; order Carnivora; family Procyonidae; genus Potos; species Potos flavus. The sequence goes on from CM052893.1 coordinate 22,805,682, forward strand.
CAGCTTAAGCTTGTCCAGGGAGCTGGGGGATGGGCCCAGACGGGAAAGAGGAAGTAGAGGGGAGTGGGAGAGACGAGTGGAGGCAGGGCCATCAGGAAGGCTGGCTTGTGCTGGGGTTCAGGGATCTGGGTCTGTCTCCCAGCTGTTTGATCTTGGGCAGAATCCCAAATTGCACGAAGGCTCAGTCTCTTCAGCTTTAAAAGCAAATCCTGGCATATGTTGCACAAGGTTGTTGAAGTATCATATGAAGTTCTGTTTATGATGCCCTTTGTAGACAGCAGAACTGTAAACATTGGCTGCCTTCTGTGGTAGGCTGGATAATGTCCCCACCCCCATCACCCTAAAGATATCCTCATCCTAATCTCCAGAACCTGTGAAAATGTTACCTTACATGGGATTTAACAGATATGATTAAATTAAGAATCTTGAGATAGAAGACTATCCTGGACTATCTGGTGGGCCCATGTAGTTACAAGAGTCCTTATAAAAGGAAGGCAAAGGGGTCAGATTCAGAGAAGATGTGACAATGGAAGCAAGGTTGAAGGGATGCCATTGTTGAAAGGGGACCTAAGCCAAGGAATGCAGGCAGCCTCTAGAATGACAAAGAGAAGAAATAGATTCTACCCTAAAACCCCAAGAAGGAATGCAACCCTCCCAACACTTTGATTTTAGCTCAAAAGACCCACTTTCAAACTTCTGATCTCCAGAACTGTAAAAGAATACATTGTGTTGTTTTAGGTCACCAAGTTTATGATCATTTGTTAGAGCGGCAATAGGAAACTATTTGTCTTTCATTTCCCCAAAGAAAAAAGAAGCCAAGTAATGAAATTTACATTTGGCAACCTCTCAGCCCCTCCTAACACTTTCTCTTCTCAGATCTTTGTGTTTCTTTCTTCCTTTCCTTCTTCTTTCTCTCCTTTGTTCTTCCCTCTGTTCTCCATTTAACAGTGCATTTTAAAAAGGGGAATCGCTTTAACAGTCCTTAAATTGTTAAATAAATAGATTTGATGATAATCCAGATCCTAAAGGACAAGTGAAGCCTGCCCCACCCACTAAGCTGGGAATCCCTGGGGTAGGGAAGAGACCTGTGATTTCTCCTTGGGAAGAACAAGCCCTCCCTCTGAGCAATTATCTATCCTTAAATCTCAGGCTACACTTTTCAGTGTCCTGTGCTTATCTTGTTCACTATGGATCCCTTTAATTGTATCTTAGCTTTGTGTGTGTGTGTGTGTGTGTGTGTGTGTGTGTGTCCTGGCTTTTTAATATCTATGTATCATAAAGCCCATCTGAAGAATCTGACCCAATGGGACAGGTCATCCTCAAAAACCAAAAGACAAATTATCAAGTTAGCAGGAGGGTCTTGTTTGTTAAATAACGCTGTTTTCCATACAATGTAGTTTATCACAGTCAATACATAGTTTCCTCTTGGCTATTTTTAAAAATTCAATAGTTGTGCATGTGCTCAAGCACCCGCCCGTGGGTCGGCGACCGTGGGTGAGTGCATGGGGGGTGTGGGCATGTACATGGGTGTGTATGCGAAGTCCAATCTGAACCATTTTCTGTGCTTAGGTAAAATCCATTTGCTAATTTTTGGAGAAGGCTAGCCCTTGTGCAAATGGGCAGTAGAATACTGTAGCAAAGAACATGGGTTTAGGAGTCAGACAAACTTGTTTCCAAATGGGGCTCTCCCATTTCCTATCTATGAGACCTTGGGCAAATTTTCAACCTCTCAAAGCCTCAGATTTCTCATGTGGAAAAGGAGGGTAATAACAGTATCCTCCTTGCAGACTTGTTGTGAGTATTCAATGAGAATCCCGGTGATGGAACCAAGAGGTGACTGGTCACTTGTTGGGACTTCAGAGCACTGTTATCACACACACAATCACCATCGACACTCTTGAGCCATCCCAAATAAACCTGTAGTTTAAGAAAAGACAGTGGGTCTATCTTGTACCTCAGTTCAAGCCTCCTAGCCCTGGCATACAAACAAGTTCTAAAACCTGCCCTATGTAGAAATTCTGGAGCCACTTCTGAAGATTGTGCATGGGTATCACTTAGCACAATGTTGGCTACATAGTAAGTTGATGTTAGCAATCATGGTTACTATACTTGGGATTCTCTTGTTTACCAGGAGAGATTCCCCGTGCCCTGACAAATTCACGGAAAATGGTAAAGATCAACCTGCCTTCCTACAATGGTTCAAACTCACTGTTTTGTCAAGGAGGTCACTGAATTCCAATAACACATTTTAACTTTTAATACTTATCAATATCCATTCATTCATACATGCTTGACTTGCCTTATTCTAGCAAGGATCCTGGGATCGAGTCCCACATTGGGCTCCCTGCTCAGCGGAGAGGCTGCTTCTCCCTCTCCCTCTGCCTGCTGCTCTGCCTACTTGTGCTCTCTCTCTCTCTCTGTCAAATAAATAAATAAAATCTTAAAAAAAAAAGAAGACTGCTAACTTTTAATGTAGTTTTTGAATATGTGGTCACTTGGCTTTCTCGCTTCTCTCTCTTTTTTTACTTTTTGTATTTCTGATAATCCAAGTAAAAATTACCAAATTTTAAATACATTTCCTTTTTTGTACATATAAAATTTTTCTATGTATAAAAGTGTTTATATATGTATAAATGTGTATATAAAATGATCAGGGTGTATATATGTATAAATATATACATAAAAATGAACAGTGTATGTAAAAATGTATATCATATATACAATTTTGTGTCTTGCTATTTTCCAAACCTGTCACCACACACTTTTAAACATCTCTAATAATCTAAAAATGTATATTCTATAAATTCTTAATCACTGGGGCACCTGGGTGGCTCAGTCAGTTAAGCATCCAACTCTTGAGATCAGCTCAGCTCTTAATCTCAGGGTTGTGAGTTCAATCCCTGCTTTGGGTTCCATAGTGGGCGTGGAGACTACTTAAAAAAAATTCTTAATCACTTCTTAGTGTTGGTATATATAAGTTGAATAGAATTCCTCCTTATTTATTTTATTTTTATTTTTTTCCTCCTTATTTATTTTAAAACAATATGTAGATAATAAGAGTGGGAGATTGTTAACATCCAAGGAGAGGAAAGATAACACCACTGTCTGGATATTTCCTGTGGCTGGGGCTGGGAAACATAGACAGCCCTAGATGGATCAATGGAAACCAACATAAGTGAATGTTTCCTGGAGTGTTCTAGAACATACCTATGTGTATCAGGGTTTTTAAAAAATTGAGAAAATTATGAAGAATATAATACCAAACATGTATGTAACACTTTTCTCCTTTACTCTGTGCTGTCTCAAAAAGGGTTGAGAGTGAACTCAACAACAAAAATCCACTCAAAAAATGAGCAAAGAGGGGCACCTGGGTGGCTCAGTGGGTTAAGCCTCTGCCTTTGGCTCAGGTCATGATCTCAGGGTCCTGGGATCGAGCCTCAAATCTGGCTTTCTGCTCAGTAGGGAGCCTGCTTCCCCCTCTCCCTGTGCCTGCCCCTCTGTCTACTTGTGATCTCTCTCTCTGTCAAATAAATAAATAAAATCTTTAAAAAAAAAAATGAGCAAAGAATTTGAGGGGAGCCTGGCTGACTCAGTTGGTAGAGCATGCGACTCTTGATCTTGGGGTTATGAGTTGGAGCCTCATGTTGGGTGTAGAGATTACTTAAAAATAAAATCTTAAAAAAAAAAGAATTTGAATAGACATTTTGCCAAAGAAGGTACACAAATGATCAGTAAGCACACACAAAGATGTTCAACATCACTAATCATTAGGGAACTGTACATCAAAACCACAATGAGATACTGCTTCACACCGGTCAGGATGGGTACTATTAAAAACAAACAAACAAACAAAATAACAAATGTTTGAAAGGATGCAGAGAAATTGAAACCCTTGTGCACCGTAAGTGGGATTGTAAAATGGTGCAGCCACTGTGGAGACACTGGTGGTTTCTCAAAAAATTAAAACTAGAAAAATTTAAAATTAAAACTAGATTAAAATTAAAACTAGAAAAAATTAAAACTAGAATTAACATATGATCCAGGAATTCCATTTCCGGATACGTACCCAAAAGAATTGAAAGCAGGATCTTGAAGCAGATTTTGTGCACCTATGTTCATGCATCATGATTCAAAAATGGCCAAAAGATAGAAGGAAGCCATGTGACCATGGATAGATGAGTAGATAAACAAAATGTTGTATGTACACACAACTGAATATTATCCAGCATTAAAAAAAAAAAAAAGAAATTCTGACACATGCTACATCATGAATGAACCCTGGGGACATTATGCTAAGTGAAATAAGCCAATCACAAAAAGACAAATACTGCATTTTTTCAGTTATGGGATTCTTACAGTAGTCAAATTCACAGATGCAGAAAGTAGAATGGTGGTTGCCAGGAGGTGGGGGGAGGGAAGAATAGAGTTGTTGAGTTGGTACAGAGTTTCATTTTTGCAAAGATGAAAAGAGTGCTGGACATTGGTTAAGCCAACCTGTAAGTGTATTTACCACTACCAAATTATATACTTAAAAATGGTTAAGATGGTAAATTCTGCTACTTGTATTTTACCACAAGGAAAACATTTTTTAATTACTCTTAAAAAAGGATTTAGGGTACTTACAGTAACCTGTACTTCCCAAAATGCTTTCAGGTACAACATCCCAGTTGATCCTTAATACAACCTAGTAAGGGAGCAGGTTGGTTATTTTTATTCCCATTTTCAAGTAGAAGAGATTCCTTTGTAGGGGTGTCACAGAGCCCCCACAGCTTTTAGGGGAAAGTGATGGCTCCAGTCTACCCTGGAATCCTTGATGATAGGATGGGATTTCATACTTTCTGATCCTCATTCTCATCCAATCCCTGGCCTAGTGACCTGTGCCTGGCCCCCAGCAGGCTCCCTCCATCACTCTCTCCTAACTTTCCAGACTCACTCAGGGATAGGAGGTTCTCCTGGACGCCCTCTCAGGCCTGTATAGAAAACTCAAAGGTGGAATGGCAGCCTCTTCTAGTGAAATGAACAGAATCTAAGTGTTACAGTTCGATGAGGTCTAACAAAGGCATATAACTGTAAAGCCACACTCCAATCAGGATATAGAACATTTTCATGACTCAGAAAGTTTCCTTTCCCAGCCGATACTCCCATGCCAAGGCAACTACTGTTTTGATTTTTTTATTCCATAAGAATTTTTAATTCTTCTTTTTTTTTTTTTTTTGGCATGAGAATAGGGGGAGATGGTTTTTTGCTGAGAATTCTTTCTAAGTGATTGTTTATGCCAGGACCTGGGTCCTGTTATACTTAAAAAAAAGAAAAAAGAAAAGAAAAGAAAAGAAAAGAAAAGAAAAGAAAGAAGTAGCTTCCTTTGTTTCTCCCTCATTTTAATTATAGCTTTCCTTTCCATGGGGCCTGTCTATCCCACCAATCTGAAAGTCCCTTGAAGGCAAGGACCAAGACTATTCATCTCTGTGTCCTTGGTGCCTAGCACGCAGTAAGAGCACAACAGGTGCTGGGCACTGTTCTAAGCACCTTTCACACATTAATTCGTTCAATCCTTGTGATACTCTGTGAGGAAGGTGTTAGGATGCAGTACATCTCACAGATGAGGACAATGAGAAATTTAACAGCTTGCCCAAGACACCACAGTGGGGACGCAGCAGAATTGGAATTTGAACTTGAGCAATCTGGCTCCAAGTATGGCTCTTAATCAGTATTCTCATCTGCCCCTCAATGACATGTGTTTGTTGAACGAATGAACAATGATCCTTTTTTGCCTGCCCATCTCAATATGTCCATAGCCAAATTAAATGGTTCTCTCCCCAGAGTTCTTTTCCCCACATCTGACCTCGCTGTTCCTCCTGGGTCTCAGAAGCATGGAGACCTTCTTTTCTTTCCTGAGATTTTATTTATTTGTCAGAGAGAAAGAGAGAGCACAAGCAGGGGGAGCAACAGGCAGAGGGAGAAGCAGGCTCCCTACTGAGCAAAGAGCCAGATGCAGGATTCAATCCCAGGACCCTGGGATCATGCCCTGAGCAGAAGGCAGACACCTAACCCACTGAGCCACCCAGGCATCCCAGAATGGAGATTTTCACCTCTCTCCTCCCCAGCCTCATTTACTGCCTACCTGCCTACCTGCCTGTACTCACTTATTTTTGTCTTACATTTTCCCTTAAGCTCTTCTTTCCAGCTTACCTCTTAACTCAGGCACAGGAAACCCAAAACTACCCCTCAGGTGATGGTGAAGGCCCTGATAAGGCCTCCCAGCAGCCCGGACCACCTAGAATCCCACTCATGACTGTGCATATGGACCATGGAGTGACCTTTGGAATGACCTACACTACCTTTACTTCATTATAATACATCTGCCCAAGGAGGAGACTTAGACTCATTCACATAACGTACAACACACGTACAGGTGTGTTTCCTTAAGGCACCTTATGCCCACCTCTACACAGGAACAAGGATTCCTTAGCTAAATATTCATCCTAACCCTAAACAAAAGGAACCCATTCACCCTCTCTTGGGGAGTCAAGGCTTTGGAAGCCATTCCCTATGATCTTCTTATTTGCTGCAAATAAAAGTTTTCTTTGTGCGACGACTCAACATGGTTCAGTTTCTGACTCACCAAAGAGCAAACTCACGTTGGTTTGGTTGCACCTTTGCAATTGCTGCCCCATTCTTTGGGGGCCTTGGGGTTTGCATGCATTATTATTGAACCTTCACCATAATCCACAAGCTAAATATTATTATTCATGTTTTGTAGATGAGAAACCAAATAATAGAATCCAGGTTCACACAGGGTTTGTCTGGCTCTGAGGACTCTTCCATCTCCAAAAGGACTGGTGACCTTGAGCAAGTTACTTAACCTCCAAGAACCTCAGATTTCTCATTCGTAAAATGGGGATAATAATGGTAATTACCTCATTATGAGAGCAACTGAGATAACCGCACAGTGCCTGACACACAGTAAGTGCTCAGTAATAATCAGCAATTTAAGTTCATAAAGACTATAGCATACATAGCATGAGAGCTGGCTAAATGTTATGACCAAAATGCTATCTGGAAGGGCCCTTGAACTACACAGCTGGGAAGAAATTGCCATACCTGGCCCCTTCTTAGTTTCTTAAAGGAGCTCTCTCCAGGGAAGCCCTGTGTGCTGTATGAGAAAAATTACCTTACTGCTCACTTGCTGGGTGCACGGCAATAGAAAATACATCCAGTCTAATGGAGAGCACACAGAATCTGTGACTGCCCTGTCCAGGGTGTGACCACAGGCAGTCTTGAAACCTCTGAACTTTTGTCATTTACAAATTGGAGATAATACCTTCCCCCCAGGAAAATTGAGATAACGCACATGCAGCCTTTAGGGCATTGCGGGACACATAGTAAGACCTACATAAAGGAGTTGTACAACATTATCATAGTCAGATAATGTATATGAGCGTCCTTTATTGCACGGACGAGATGGATTTATAAATCTTGTCATCAAAATCAAGTGTTAAAAGTACAGGAAAGGTAAAAGGATCATACAGATCAGGTACTAGCGCATATCTTGAAAACCTAATTGCCCCCCGGGAGGGAACAAGCACCTCCTGCCCTGAAGCCTGAGTTGGCAAGGGGGTAACTCTAGCCCTCGCCCACCCGCCTCAGAGCCCCGCCTCCAGGGTTGAGTGACGCGGCGCCGAAGCCCCGCCGACAGGGGGCGGGGCTGGCCCTGGTCACGTGAGAGCGGGTGCGGAAGTGGTGCAGCGGGCCGCGTCTGTGGTTGGCCGCGGCCGCGGGTCCCGGGGGCGGGGTCAAGCCGGCCAGACGAGCCGGGAGGAGCCGGGGGAGGAGGCAGGCGCGGGGGCAGGCGTCAGAGTCGGGGGTTCGGGGCGATCGAGTGCTGGGCCGGCGGCGGTCCCGTGCGCCCCGGCCTGCGCGCGCCGGCTGCTCTGGGTTTTCCAGGCCGAAGCGCCGGCGGCTGCGGCAGACTGGTGGGGTGGGCAGAAGGAGGCTCGGAGGGCGCGGGCGCCCTGTGCGCGGAGCAGGCGTGAGGCAGCCGGGCTCCGGGACGCCATGTCCATGGAGGACCCCTTCTTTGTGGTGAAAGGGTGAGTGTCCCCGTGGGCTCCATTGGAGGAGGAGGTGGCCGTGCTGCCAGTCCTTACCTCCCCGCTCTTCTCTCTGGTGGGGGAGGGGAGACAAGTGGAGGCTAGGGAGGGGACAGTGAGGACGGCTTAGCTTGTAGGGCCATGACCAAGCGTCCAGAGACCTCCCCTCCCCGTCCTACCTGGACTGTGAAAACCGTACTTCCAACCAAGCCCCTGGGGAATGGGATCCCTTTTGGGTTGTGCACGGAGATAACAACTTATTTGGGGTTCGAGGGGATCAGCAGCTCTGCAGGTGGGAAGGGAAACAGGCGTCCCAGCCCATCCTGGGGCTGTAGTGGAGCACGGGGCCCTACTTCGAAGGAGGGAAAACAGCATCTGGGCAGGAAAAGGGAAATGGCCCTCCTGAGCTTTGTAGTTGGCGTTGATGGGGGTGAGCTCCCATTGTCCATTGAGTTTGGAGCGCCGGCCCGCAGAGTGGCGAGACCACAACACTCGCAGAGGCGTCTGAGCACGTTTGCAGGCTGGGCTGCGGGGGAGCAGGGCTCCGGAAGACAACTCAATTCAGTGGGGGCGTTTTTACTGAGTAATGTGAGGGGAGGAAAGCAGTCGTTCGAACTCGGCGATGATGTTGGAAGGAAAACAAAATGAAATCAGCCAAACTAAACTTTCCTCAGCTTTCTATTAGCAACTGGGATTTTCCCACAGTGCTAAAGGAAGTGAGTGCTTTCTTTTTAACTCCCTGATTTCATCCAGGCTCTTTGACAGGTTTCCCCCATTTCTTATCCAGCTTTTCAGAACAGAACTGCCTTAACTTATTTTTCCCTATGAGCTGTCCAGACTCCATCTTTGATTGCTCAATTGTTTGGAGATAGAAACTTTATTTCCACTTTGTTATATTATCTTTGTAGCCATTAAACAAATGCAAAAAAAAGGTCTATTCTCATGCTGTTGTAACTTGTCAGCTTTATGTTTTTAATGTCAGACATAAAAAAATTTGAGAACTACAAAGTTCCCAGATCAGTACTAATAACCACGGAGTGTCCCTTTGCTTGCAACTAGTTGCTGCTAGCTTCCTATTTCTGCTGACCAGTTGCTTGAGTGTTTGTGTTTTTTAAGGATTCTTCTCAGAAAATTTACGTGGTACTTTAGGTGAAGTACTTTGTTATCCATGATATAGTAAAATATATATTTCTTAACATTTTCCTTAAAGGTCTTTTTCTTCATCCTACTTAAAGGTAGATGAGAAAATGCTGAGTTGCAGATTGATTAGTAATATGTGGCTCTCTCCCTGGAAAATGTGTTATTTGTTAGAAGGATTAGTTTAGGGGTTAATTTTTAAATGTTAAAGCCATGTGTCTTTCCCTCGAATAAAAGTTCTTAATGCTCAGGTTGCAAAGGTTATTATCTCCGGTAGTGGAAACCAGGGATAATCAGAAATTTTTTGTTCGTATGATTTTTAATGGAATCTGTGAAAATTGCTGTGCCATTTTGGCCTTTTTTTCCTGATAGTATTCTATATAGTCTAGTGCTTGCTCACTGATTAGATATCACTGCTGTATTGGAACATTGGCTTGGATTCTTGGTTGACTTTTATATCATTTTGGCTCATGTCCTTAAGGTATCTGAAGGAAGAGATTGGCCATACCTTCTGCTGTAGAAGGTAAAGTTAGCCACACGGGTGTATCTAGACTGTGACAGAATATTTGGGGAGCTGTGTACCTCTGTTTATTAGAAATATTGAAAATGCATTGTACAACGTGGAAAATTAGATGCCTACGTTTTGGCCCTTAGCCTAGCAGCTGATGGTTCTGAGAAACAACTCATCCCAAAATTAAGTAGAAATGACAGGTGATAAATTAAGCGCTAAAGCAAATGTTGCAGAAGAGTAAGTGCCCCAGTAGTTCTGAGAAAAGCAACTCATTAGAAATGGTTATGATTGGAAAAGCTTTTAGAAGTAGTAGTAGGTCTTGAATTAAGTTATGAAGATGGGTAGAATTGAGTTAATTCAGGCCTGTGTCTCATCTGGACTCTTATTAAAAAGAGTCTCTAAATTGGTTTGCCGGCTTCTAGTCATCTGCCTTTGGTTCTTTTGGGTCATTGCTATCTAAAATAAAATGTGAGCCATGTATGCCGTTTTACATTTCCTAGTAACCATGTTAAAAAGTAAAAAGGGGGACACCTGGCTGGCTTAGTCAGTGGAGCATGCAACTCTTGATCTCCACGGCATGAGTTCAAGCCCCACATTGGGTGTAGAGCTCACTTAAAAAAAAAAAAGGTAAAAAACTGGTGAAATTAATTTTAATGTCATCCTTAATGTATTCAGATTATTTCAGTAGGTGGTTAATATGAAGATTATAATGGGATATTTTACCTTTTCTGTACTAATATATTCAAATTTGGAGTATATTTTACATGTATAGCACATCTCAATTTGGACACTAAATTTTCATCAGGAATATTTGATCTGTATTTAGAGTTCATTGAATTTACAGTTGAAAAAGTAGATTCACATACCCAAACATCCCAAACATACTTAAAAATTTTCCAGTAACTGAATTGCGTATCAGTTTTTAAATTTAAATTAATTGAAATTAAAAAAGTAGTTCCTTAGTCACACCAGCGCATCGCAGGCGTGCCGTAGTCACGTGTGGAGCCCATGTTGGGTAGCAGAGGTGTAGCTCTTCTAGAACCCAAGCAGGGGTTCTCCACTTAACATCATTTCGTGGCTGCCTATTTAAAGTCCAAACGCTTCATGACCACCATGATCCAGCCATCCTTTACCCTCCGCCCAGTCTGCCTACCCTCAGCTCAGAGGTCCAGCAAGGTCAGACTTAGTGATTATGACCACAGTCCTGGGTGCTCTTACTCCACGTAAACCCACTCTGCCTGGTTCACCCACTAAGCTTTGAAGATTCAGTGTAAGCATCTGCAAGTGCTTCCCTTGGCACCTGTAACACGTTATTGCACCTCTTCCTCTGGCTGTCTTTCATTATTAGACTGTGATCTCTGAGGGTTGCGGCTGTTTATTTTTCCTGTATTTCCAGCCCAGCACCTTGAATATACAGTATAAATGTTAAATAAATATTCGTGGTGGTGGTGCTGGTGGTTAAGGAGTAGTGATTCATGGGTGAGAACATTGCCAGCAGATGCCCTGAGATGGGCATTGTGTATTAGAAATGATCGAGGAGAGCATCCCAGGTGGTGTAGGAAGTTTATTTAGGGGAAGTAATAATAATAGCTAACATTTAAAGGATGCAACTCCTGTCCAGGCATTTTGTGCTAAGTAAGCACTTTATAAAAATTTTCACTTGATAGGAACAGCTTTGTTTATGTGGGTACTACCCACATCTTAGAGATGAGGAACCAAGGGAGCCCAGAGGGGTTAAGTTATTTGCCTAGGGTCACACAGTTAATAAGTGGTAGACCCAAGATTCAAATTCGAACTGCCTGATACTACTCACACGTTAAAACTTCACAGCACAGGTAGAATAGGGTCAAGGAGAGTCTCATTTTAAAGCCGTTGGAAATTTTTCAGTCTGGGAAATGGAATGAAATAAGGGTTTTTAGGAATATTGATCTGGTAGTACTGTTGTGTTGGATGCATCGGTGTGAGGAAAGATTTAAAAGGGGACCAGTTAGAGAGTTGTGTTAATTGAAATATGCAGTTCTTAATGCCTGGATGTTTGAAGCTAGTTTTGTGAGGATTTGATACTATCAGTGTTCTGTTCCGAGCAGAATCCCAGGACGCAGAGGAGAAAACCACCACAGTGGGGCAGCTGGGCTCTGAGGGCACATATGCCCCCTCCCTGGCCTAGACATTCCCAGTGGTGTTTAGAGCACCAGAACGCAGTGTCTGAAACTCCAGGCTCTCCTGAGCCACCTCTGGCCTGCCCTTCACTCGTAGCCTCTCCGGGGGATCCTCTCCATGTGCTCTCACTGAGTGAGCTTGATTATTCCCGTTGCGTCAGGTACTCCCAGCGTATCTGAGCACATCCTGGTCGCTGTGGTCCCGCTCTCCTTCCTCCCTACGGAGGCCTGACCAGACCTTCCTCCTCTTGGCCCTCTACTCCCGACTCCCCATTCCTCTTCAGTCCCACGTCCACTTGGTCATCATACCCTATCACTACCATCCCTTGGGTATTTCTGGAATCTTCTCTCCCTCTCTAGTTATGGTTCTTCTACCCTAGTGCTTGTCCTCGTTCTCTCCCACCTGGACGCCTGTAAGCAACTTCCTCAGCAAGCTTTGCACTGCTACCAGATGTGTCCACAGAGACCTGATCCGGTCATTTCTCTATTCAGAATCCTTTATTCTAACATGCTTACTGAGTGTGCTGGGAGCTGAGGGTACAGCAGTGAGCAAACAAAATCCCATCCTTACGGAGATTACATTCTAGGGACAGGAAACAGACAATAACGTGGTATGTCAGGTGGTGATAAGTTCCGTAAGAGTAAAGGGGGATAAAGAGAACGGAAAAGTGGATTCTGGGTATAATTTTTCTTTATATCTGACTTCAGAAGGCAGTGAAGTTTGGTGAAAGAACTGTTTTTTGGTAACCAGGCTGACCCAATATTGGAATCTTACCTTTCAATTACTTGGTGTAACTTTTGGCAATTTAATTCTCCTCTTTGAACCTGTTTGTACAAAATGGCTTAGCAATGTACAAAATTGGCTTAATGATACCAGCTTTATTGGTTATAAGGATTAAGTGAGTTAATGCATGTAAATTGCCTAGCATTTGGGGGCACATGTTAAATGCGCAATAAACATTCTCTTTTAAATGTCTGTTTCTATGTTTCCAGCCCAATAAGCTGCCCTTTCTGAGAGGAAAGACCATGTCTTACTGGTTTTTGAGTAACATTTAAACTAATGATAAACTAAAAAATGCTTATTTTAGAAAATCTAGGAAATAAAAATATTAAAAAGAAGAATTAAAATTTATTGAAATGCCACCATCCAGAAATAATTTGTTAAAATTTTCATTTCTTTTTGATCTTTATTTCTATTAATAGTTTTAGGCAATACTTTTCATCATTTTTGGTCTCTTACTATATATCAGGCACTGTGCTAAGAACCTAACAGTAATTATCTTTTTAGTCCTTATGAAGTAAGTACTGGTACTATTATTATCATTTTACAAATGAAGAAAATGAAACTTAGTAAAAAAAACAACACTTCAGGCTTATAAGCTTATAAGCGGAAAGGCCCGGATTTATATATGTGTATTATTATTATTGGATAATTGTTTTAGAAATTGAGATCACACTGTATTATAATCTTTTCATCTGTATTTTTTTTTCCTTTGAGGCATTTTATTTACACGTGTATATTACATCCCTAGAAAAAGGATCCCAGGATTTTCCCTCTTGTGTGTTTTCGTCTTGCTTCTTCGTGGTCCATGATGCCACTGGTTGTGAGAGGTTGATTGATGCCAGAGATTGGTCAGTACAGTGAAACCAAACTAGTGGTACGGGAGCAGATTATTCTGCCATTTTTCTAGATCTTTGAGTTGTACATCACATCTGGGGCTGATCGCTCCACACTTGTTTAACCTGCCTGTGAGGTTCACAGCAATTTTCTCTGCTCTGTGATCATCAATGACTTCAAATTCGCCAGTGTAACCATGCTTCATCATCACAGAGACCGGACGATGACTTTGGGGCACAGCCTAATAAGAACCTGGCATTCGCCTCTTTTCAGCATTGTTTTTTATTTTTTATTTTTATTTATTTTTTAATTAATACTAATGTATTATTTGCCCCAGGGTACATGTCTGTGGATCCTCAGGCTTACACATTTCACAGCACTTACCATAGCACATACCCTCCTCAATGTCCATAACCCAGCCACCCTATCCCTACCCGCCCCTACCCCCCAGCCACTCTCAGTTTGTTTCGTGAGTTTAGGAGTCTCTTATGGTTTGTCTCCATCCTGATCCCATCTTGTTTCATTTCCCTCTCCCACCCCCCACGACCCTCCACCCTGCCTCTCGAATTCTTCATTATCAGAGAGATCCTAAGCGAAATAAGTCAATCAGAGAAAGACAATTACCGTATGATCTTTTCAGCAGTGTTAAGTGCTCTTGAGAGCATCTGCCAGGACATTCGTGTGCACATTATGGAGGCACAGAAAGATGGTGGAAAGAGGACAGGAGGGCCATCCATATTTTTTTATATCCTTAAAATGTCTTCAGTGGGGAGGGCTTTTAATGGCTACATTGTATTTTGCCATATAAATGTAATACAAATGATTACCTAGGATGACAGGATATTTCTAGTTTTTCACCATTACAAGTAAAGTAGTGGCAAGGAGAATGAATACCTGACAGGTCTTTATTGCTGCTTCTGATTATTTCCAGAGCCTGTATTCCTGTGGCAGAGTTGCTAATTCAGAGAGTAAGCACATTTGCAAAGCTTCTGATGCATATTACCAGATTGCGCTCCGGAATACACCCTTGTCTCCACTGTGTTCCCCCCCCCCCCATTTCCCCTGATCTCTTAACAGTCCTGGGATTCTCATTTTAAGAAATCTTTACTAATCTGTGAGGTGAGAAAAATGCCGTATTTGAATCCTATTGTTTTCATCTTTGTATTTCATAGGGACTCATGTGGTGCTTGTTTGATGAGTGCATCCATTTTGGGTTCTGTATTTTTCCCTGTCTTGTTGGCAGGCTTTTAGAATTTGCAACTTCTAATTGAACTGACCTAGAAAACCACATAATTGAGCATTGGATGGAGTATGAGAGTCTTGTTGATACATAGTGAGCCTCTCCTGTAGGTAAAAGGCAGGAATGTTGTGGCTCTTTAGTATTTTGTTGTTTTAGAGGCTTTGTGTGCCTGAGTAAGGATAATTTCCAGGTTCTTGGCTGTGGATCAATGTTGAAATCATGGCCTAAGTAAGCAGATGAGCAATATGGTATATGTTATGTTGTATTCTTTAACCGGCATTTGTCTCTATGTGCAGCCTTCATAACTCTAGATTATGAGTTTCTTGAAGGCAGGCGTTGTGCATTTTATTTACATCGTTGAGAGAACTGTTTATTGGTATAATCACTGAAAAAGAAATCACTCGGTTGCAAGGTAATTTTAGTCTAATAACATGAATGTAAGTCAGATCTCACATTCTACTTTTTAAAATCAGAATCAGATGTTTGACCGTGAAGACTTTGCAAATATTTGTTTTGAATTTACTGAATGCTTAATACTATATTTGGCTGAAATTGTAGTCTAGTAACATAACACTATGCAGATACGCGGAGTGTAGGCAAAAGACAATGTGCATTGTGTGTAAGATTGCAGAGTAGAGTTGAGATGTTATGGAGACTGAAAAAAGAAAAGCCCCCAGTGGGACTGTTGGTCAAGGACATTTTAGCGAAGCAAGTATAGGGTCTCATTCTAGGCCTTAAAGGAAGCGTCTGCTTTTCATTTGCAGAGATGTAGAGACTCTTTCTTGGCTGGGGAAGCAGCCAGCAGAAGTCTGGAGCCAGGAATGAGAAAGGGGAGGATGGGAAGGAGACCTGCCAACTGACACAGATTTTGTTTTAGTGAAAAATCAGGTTGGATATTAAAGTCGTCCAGTTTGGGGGAGGAAGATGTGGAATACCCAGCTGAGGAGTTTAAATTTAATCTGTTTCCTATTATAAGTTCTTAATCAGAAGGCAGTTTCAACTAGCAGTTACTGTTTACTTGCCTATGGGCAAACACCTGTTAAAGGTTCAAACCCAGGTCTTCTGATTCCACAAAGAAAATAGATTTGTCTGAAGGCTTCGCAAAGATGGGATTGAGTAGGTCTTGGTACTGGAAGGTACCTCATAGTCAGGGTCAGAAGCATTTGAAGCAAACAGCCAAGATGCCTAAGCCCAGTTCTCCTGTTTGTTCAACGAGTGCAGACTAGTTCTCTTGAAAGTTTCTTCCTTAGTGATTGAGCTTAAGTAGAAGTTGTGCAAGGTGAGAAGTTTAAGAGGAAGAGTGTCTAGACAAGTTTGAAATCTTCGAAGATAGAGGTGCTATTGACTGAAAAGGGAAGTTAGAGAAGGAAGCAGATTTTTTTTCTGCTTTATCCTTTTGTTTGAATGCTTGCTTTTTAAAAATTTTATTTATTTGTAGGCAGGATAAGATCAGTTTGGTTTTAGGCAAATGGAATGGTCCTATAGGCAGCCAAAAATACAGGAATTAATCGTGGGTGAGTGACTAGGGTTGGTAATGCAGTTGGGGAGTCATCAGCTGAAAGGGATCTTTTGAACCTGTGAGTGTTGATGAGCATCTAGAAGCTCTAAAAAGTGCTGAGAAACACTAGGACCAAGTGGAGGGAAAGGAAAGAGAAAACTGGTAGAAACTAAAAGAGCACAATGACACAAAAACAAAGGAAGTGAGAGTTTCAAGAAAACAGCTATGAAGGCTGTAGTGGCAAGTACAGTGAAAGTGAAGACAAGTTCAAGCCAGTCATGACTTTGACCTGCGGTGTCATGGGTAGCAGTGGTACTATCCCAGGGGGGTTGTGGAAGCAGCAGCGAATTGAGGTCAAAGTTGTATATAACCGTAGGTAACTAAGTAGAGTCAATTTTTCCCCCACAAGAGTAATTGCAAAAGGTATCACAGTACAGTTGAATTCGGAAATGACAGTGAGGTCAAGTGAAAGGAGTGTGTGTGGTTTTCCCCTCAAATACAGAAGATGTGAGTATGGAAGTCAAGCAGCAACAAGACCTCCTCCCTTACCTAGCATGAGCGGTTGGTGGTGGAAGGAGGTTGATAGGATATGGGGCCGGAGAGGGATATGGTTGCAGAGGCTCACAGAGCCTGGGTTTTTCAGATTTCATTACTAGAATGGAAACCATCTGCCTTTCAGTATATTGACGAAATAGGAACCTCTCTGTAAAGAGTCATGCAGAAGGAGCACTGCCTGCCCCAGATACTGCTCTTGTGGCCGATTGGCTTTTTCTACAGGTGGCCACCCCAGTATATATCCTGCCCCGTTTGCTTTTCTGAGATTGTGAAGCTGGCATTCTGCTATCAAGCTGGGGTCCTAGTTCCTTTCCCTGGGACCTGATGGCCTCCTCTGACACAATGAGGTGGAGATGACACTGCTTGACACCGGAAGCTTAAGTCCTAAAAGACAGTCAAGCCAGTGCAGCTTCCACGTGCATCTTCCTGACTCGGGACGCAAGGCGGGGGCGTCTGGAGCTGACATGTAAGAAGTCCAGCTGTACCGAAGCCGCCCTGCTAGGGAGATCATGTGGAGAGACACAGACACAGACACACCACTGGGGAGCCTCTGTTTTCGCAGCCGCAGACACGGGAGCAGGGACCAGCCATCTCTCCTGCGTTCGGCACAGTTTCCTGACCCAAAGAATCCACGAGCGTAATAAATGCTTGTTTCCTCCACTGCGTTTTGAGGTGGTTGTTATACAGCCACAGGAACTGGAACAGATGCCAATTCGGAGTCTATCAGCATGGGCAAAGAAGAAAGGAGAAATCAGAAGGCTGATGGAGATTGCAGCTACAATTATTCTGCAACTCGTTGGCATAGCCGAATGACAGATTCTGCAAAACCAAAGGTCCCTAATGGCTGAGATACTCCTTCCTCTAACTTTACTGAGAAACTTGGCAAGATCTAGATAAGAAAACTCGGTGATTTTTACGAACATCTAGATGTATTGCCTTTAGCCCCAGAGGTTGGTTGGGATGGTGGGCCCTTCCCCATGGTGGAACAGACTAGAATGTTGTACAGGAGAGGCTCAGCTAGCAATGACAGAGGGTTAGTGTTTGTTTTTGGAAACAAACTAGGTTAGTTCTGACAGTGTTAACTTTTTATTTATAATGAATGGAAGAATCTGGTTTTGAAAGCATGGATGACTTTATTTTTGCCCAAAAGATACGTTCTTCAAAGATGTGGACCGTGTTTTCACTTTTGACAGATGCCTACCAGTAGTTTCCTGGGCACTGATGCGGACTGCAGTGAGGGACCTTCATTCTGGTGTCCACGGACTTTAATCCATGGGGATATGACAGGTCCCTTGATTTTGGTAGACCATTTGGTGGACAGCAAGGCGGAAGATCTTCATCCCTGGCACTTCCCAACACTGACTCCTGTTGCGCACGAACAGGGTAAGACAGAACTGACTTTGGAAACATCTGGAACAGATGTGGCAGCAGAAAGTCTTTTTGACTGTCGTGGGGACCTTCTCTGGGTCAGGAGCTCAACCTGTACTTCGTAGGAAAGCAGTCAGCAAGTTTTTCGCGAAGTGGTGCCAGACAGGATTCCCAGAGCTGTTGGTGAGCAGATGGCTAACCAAGAAGTTTGCTAAGCCGAAGAGCTCCAGAAATTCACGGTATACCTGGCCCCTCACGGAAATTTCTGGGCATCAGACTTCAGTCATTCCCTTCACATAGTTGAAAGAAAAACCTTAAATAAGTAAACCAGACTTCACAGGAAAAGGGAAACAGTGTTTTGTGATTTTATCCTTTCTGGAGACTATACACAAAATTGGATTTCTGTTGCCTAAGGAGTCAGCGGCTGCTGCTGTGCGGTCAGGGTGCTGCGCTCACATGGGCTGTGCGGAGCCGGCCATGCTGGGCGTGTGCGTGGTGGGGGGGGATGTGCCTAACTAGCCACTTCTTACAGAAATAACTCCCTTGGTGTGAAGAAAACTCAGCGGGCTCTTCTCCTTCCCTTGTTAAAACCCTCACAAATCTCAAACAGATGACGCTATTATATACTCCTCTTTTTGTTCTCCTCTGTCCTATTAATTGATTGACTTGGATTGATTGCCTAGTGATTGTAAATATTTAGTTCCAGATATTTGCAGATGGTTCCTAATTGAACGAGTTGTCTCACTAGGGTCTCACACATTATTAGGTGTGCCTTGGGGGGCTCTTGAAACTGACCAGAAATCCCAAGTTCTCTTGAAAATTCTGGTTACCATTAATATTTGGCTTAAAAAAGGATTTGTTTGTGACACGTGATGTTTTCTTTTTTCAGGCTAGCACTAAGCTGAAATGAAGTTGGGAGGTGTTTTAAACTTTGAGGGACCCCACAAGCTGCTGTTAAAATAGAATACCTTGACACATTGCAGGTTCTGGCTTTTCGAGATTTGAACCACTGCTGAAAGTTCCCACCTTTGTAATTCCTTGAAAAGTTTGTCTTGGAACTGCAAAATAATGATGACTTTGCCTTTCTTAGGTCTGTGCCACTAACTGAAAAGCTCTTGAAAAAATAAGTGATTGAGAATGGAACAAGACAAGTCACTGGCCAGGCCTGTGGGTGTTGAATGTTATCCTGGGATTGCTTTGTGGCATTTTTCTGATTCCTGCCATTTCTTTGATGTCTTCTTCAGAACATGCTTAAGGACTCCTTGATTTCACTCTGTGCTACTAGAACAGAATCCATCTGTGTGCCCCCTCCTACCCATCAAGTTGGACTATCAATGTCTTAGGAGTTGTGGTTATGAAAGTGTGGTCCTTGGATCTCAAGGGGTTCTTGACCCTTTCACAGAAGACTTCCTTAACCTAAAACGCTTTTCATAATAACTCAGATGTCATTTGCTTTTTTCCATTGTACTGACATTTACACCAATGATGCAAAAAGCTCTGGCAGGTAAAACTGCCGGTGCCTTAGCTTAGGTCAAGGCCGTGGCACCAAACTATACTAGTAGGCACTGTGTTCCTCTCTTGCAGTGAAAAAGAAAAAAAGGCATATTCCCTTAAAAATGTTCTTCATTGAAACAGTAAAAATTATTAATTGTATCAAATCTTGGTCCTCAAAGACACTTCCATTTTTTTAAAGTTATAATTTACCTACAGTAAAATTGATCCTAATTTTTAGTGTACAGTTCTTCAGAATTTGACAAATGGATACAGTTGTGTGTAATCACCACCTCCACAAATAAGATGAAGGACAGCTCCATCCCCCCTAAAGGTTTCTCTGTGTCCCTTTGTAGCCGAACTAATGTGAGTTTGCTCCTTGGTGAGTCACAAATAAAAACTACACCAGGTGATGTAGTGAGCACTGGGTGTTATACACAACTGATGAATCACTGAACTCTCTCTCTGAAACTAATAATACACTATATGTTAATTAATTGAATTTAAGTAAAATTAAATAAAAAAATACCACATCAGGTGAGTTGTTGCACAAAGGAAACTTTATTTGCAGCAAATAAGGAGATCACGGGGAATAACTTCCAAAGCTGTGACTCCCTGAGCAAGTGTAGATGGGTTCCTTTCATTTAGGGTTAGGATGAATATTTAAAAAGGGGAGACTTGTGCTCGCTTCGGCAGCACGTATACTAAAAAAAAAAAAAAAAGGGGAGACTTGTGTAGAGGGGAGACTTGTGTAGACATGTGTAGAGGTGGATGGAAGGTCGCACATGTGCCTTCAGGAAACATGCCTGTGTGTACATTGTATGTTAGGTAAATGAGGCTTGTGCTCCTCTTTGGGTGGAGAATTTAATATTATAATGCAGTAAAGGTAGTTGTCGGTCATTCTAGAAGTAACTCCATGATCCATCTGCACAGGCTTGAGTTGGGGCTTACGCTCAAACTGGTCTAGGTGGTCTGGGCTGTCTAGGGGTCTTGTCAGGTCAGTTGCCGTTGCTTGAGGGGTGGTGGTTTTCAGTTTTTGGCAGTTACGACTAAAGCTACTATAAGAATTTGCAGGCGGTTATGTAAACATAAGTTTTCATGTCACTTAGAAGTGAGATTGTTGGGTCATATGGTAAACATGTTTGTTTGTTTGTTTTAAATATTTTATTTATTTGACAGAGACAGTGAGAGAGGGAACACACAGGAGTAGTGGGAGAGGGAGAAGCAGGCTTCCCGCCGAGCAGGGAGCCTTATTTGGGGCTCGATCCCAGGACCCTGGGATCATGACCTGCCAAAGGCAAATGCTTAACTGCCTTTGCTTACCAGGCACCCCGGTAAACATGTTTAATTTAGGAAAGCCACGTTATTTTCCAAAGTGGTTGTACCATTTTGCATTCCCACTAGAAACGCATGGGAGTTCCAGTTACTCCACCACCTGGTCAGACCTTCAGCATTGTCGATCATTTTTTTTAAGCCATTCTCAGTTTGTAGGGGTATCTCATTGTGGATTTAATTTGCATTTTTCTAATAACTAATGGTATTGGGAATCTTGTGTGCTTAACTATCATCTGTATGTCGTCTTTGGTGAAGTGACTATTCACATCTTTTGCTCATTTCCCCTACCCCCCCATTTCTTAATTGGTTTTGTTTTTCTTGCTAAGTTTTGAGAATTTTTAAAAAATTATATTCTAGATAAAAAGACATTAATCAGTTACGTAATTCATAAATGTTTTCTCCCGGCCTTAGTACACATTTTACTATTCTACGTGACAAACTAATGCTATATTATGAAATAAGATGGCTGTCTCTGGGAAAAGCAATTTGTGATTGAGTTGCTAACTGAAATAGCTCTTTTTTTTTCCTCCACAAACTCTCGTTTTTATTTGAAAGTATGCCTGGCAAACTGGCTCTTGAGACTTGCACATGTTCTCAAATTTCAAAATTATCTAAAAAGTACTTGAGATATTTTCTCAAAAATGAAGAAAGTGAACCTGTCACTTAATAGAAAACAATTGACAGGTTTTTTTGCAGATGATAAAATTAGAGCCTTTTTTTTTCCTAAATAGAATTTTGGAAAGCTTCTATCAACTCCTATTATCTTACAGGTTCCCAATAGTTAAGTTTTTCCGATGAGATTGGTGGTGATATTATATGATTTGGGATATTGTGTAATGAAAAGAGTCAGCATTTGCAAGACCTGTGGTACTCAGCAAACGAATACTTTCCAGATGACCAGTATATGTGATAGAATCAAACATGGGTAGGTAAAAGATCCATTCAAAATACAAAGTAGGGCAATGGATTGTAATATATGAAGAGCTGAAAAAGCTGTATGAGGCTGGATTTTCCTCTATACTTCAACAAAACATGTCAACAGACTGAGTGTAGAAGGAGATAATGAGAATCTAGCTGTCTTCTGTTAAACCAGATATTAAAGAGATCTGCAAACGTGAAACAGGGTAATTTTTTTTGTTTTAGAAGTTTTATTTTGCAGAAACTATATTAACATGTAGCAAGTTCCGTATGTTTGATTACTCGATAAATACCTTTTAAACATCTGTTTGAAATTCTAATATGGTGAATGGCAAGAGATAAATAACCCACACCAATCTAAGTTTGTTTGTTTGTTTAAGTTTGTTTTTTTATGTTATGTTAGTCACCATACAGTGACTAACAGCATTTGCTGTTTTCCTATAACCCCCAGTGCTCCATGCAATCCGTGCCCTCCTTAATACCCATCACCGGGCTCACCCATCCCCCCATCCCCCACCCTCTAAAACCCTCAGTTTGTTTCCCGGATTCCATTGTCTCTCATGGTTCGTCTCCCCCTCTGATGTCCCCCACGTTGTTTTTCCCTTCCTTCTCCTAATGTCTTCCATGCTATTCCTTATGTTCCACAAATAAGTGAAACCATATGATAATTGACTTTCTCTACTTGACTTATTTCACCCAGCATAGTCTCCTCCAGTTCTGTCCATGTTGATGCAAAAGTTGGGTATTCATCCCTTCTGATGGCTGAGTAATATTCCATTGTACAATCTAAGTTCTTTGGGATCTTCAGTAATTTTGAAGAGTGCAAAGGAGCCCCGAGATTTAAAAAGTGTATGGAGGGGTGCCTGGGTGGCTCAGTCGGTTAAGCATCTGCCTTGACTCAGATCATGATCCCAGGGTCCTGGGATCGAATCCCATGTCAGACTCCCTGCCCAGTAGGAAGCCTGCTTCTTCCTCTCCTCCCTGCTTGTGCTTTCTCTCACTATCTCTGTCTGTTTCTCTCTCTCAAATAAATAAAATCTTAAAAAAAAAAAAAGCATATGGATTGCTACCATAGAGAATTTAATTTGAGCATATGGTTTTGTTCTGGGGGCAGAGAGTGTGATATGCCCTGGCCTGAGGCTTCTTTGGTTTAAGGCTTCTTAGTTCTCAAAAAGGAATTTATATGTATTTTACAGGATTGCTAATTTTAATATTCTTTAAAATGAGATATCATTACAGATGCCTCTTTAACTCTGTCTTCTATTATCATAGGTGATATTCGATACCTAAAAATAAACCAAGTACCCGGTATTATGGGAAGATATGTACTTCTTTCTCCACTAAACCAGATAGAAACCTTAGGAGAAAGTAAAAACACGTACTTAGTCCCTCCCCTTTTTATGTTAACTAGAGTCATTAGCACGGAAAGTATAAGGCTGATATGGGAGGAGCAATGAGAGGACTCTGCTAAGCCGTAAACTGGATGTGGAACAGACCTGGGGAGATGTCACTGTTGGCTGGATAGCTCAGTGATGTATTCAGCCTGGCCCCATAGCTGTATTCTCTGTTTTAACACTCTTTTTAGCTCTCATGAGTATTCTCAAACCAAAATTATTGTAAGGCACCTTTCAAAATGTAAGGCACCATTTTGTTAGTGCTTTATCTTCTGGTACTGAAACTGTCAGAGGGAATAGGGTGCATGCAGTTTCTGTCTTAAAGCTATAGGCAGCGAACCCCCTGAGTGAACCCCCAGAAGTACTAGTTAAGAAATCATCGAAGAATCAAAACAGATCTCCTAGTTTAGGTGCATGAAGATTATAATCTTTGTATACAAGAGACCATATAATTATAAAATGATTCCTTGTTGGCTTTTATATGCAATAATATTCAATTATAACATTTAAATTGTGGATATTGGCCCATTGTTAGGTGGCTAAATTTTATTGTTTTTTCTCTTCTGTTCCTATCATTGTTTGTATGTCCGAAAAGTTACAGTGTCACTCTCACTACACTAATATAGAATCCTGCCTCAAAAGTGGTTGGTCTTTTTTTTTTAACCCTTTATCAGGTGTATCACTTGCAAATATCTCCTCCCATGGGGGAGGCTATCTTTTAGTTTCATTGATTGTTTCCTTTGCTGTGCAGAAGCTTTTTATTTTGATCAAGTCCCAATAGTTTATTTTTGCTTTTGCTTCTCTTGCCTTAGGAGACATGTCTAGTAAAAAGTGCTATGGCCAGTGTCAGTGAGGTTGCTGCCTGTGTTCTCCTTTAGGATTTTGATGGTTTCCTGTTTCAAATTGAGGTCTTTCACCCATTTTGGACTTATATTTGTGTATAGTGTAAGAAAGTGCTCCGGCTTCATTCTTCTGCATGTGGCTGTCTAGTTTTCCTGACACCATTTGTTGAAGAGACTGTCTTTTTTCCATTGGACATTCTTTCCTGCTTTGTCGATGAGTTGGCCATATACTTGTGGGTCTGTTCCGCGTTTTCTGTTGTGTTCTGTTGATCTTTTTGTCTATTTTTGTGTCAGTTCCATACTGTTTTGATGATTACAGCTTTGTTATAGCTTGAGGTCTGGAATCGTGAGGCCTCCAGCTTTGCTTTTCTTTTTCAAAATTGCTTTGGCTTATGGGGTCTTTTGTGGTTCCAAACACATTTTAGGATTGTTCTAGCTCTGAAAAATGCTGTTGGTATTTTGATAGGGATTGCATTAAATGTGTAGTTTGCTTTGTGTAGTATAGACATTTTAACAATATTTGTTCTTCCAATACATGAGGATGAAAGTGGGAAAAATTTTAAAACTTTGTGACTATATCTAATTTGAAAGCATTCTAAATCATAGCACTTAATGGCCTAGTTTCACTCTCTAAACAAGAAAGACACTCATCTGCTAAATGTATGTTTTATATATATTTATATTTAAAGCTAATAATACTAGGAGATCTTCTAATGAAATTTTGGGTTTAAAAATGTCTCAGATTAAAGACAAGCTACTGAATGGGAGAAGATATTTGCAGATGACATCTCTGATAAAGGGTTAGTATCCAAAATATATAAAGAACTCATATAGCGCAACACCTGAAAAACAAATAATCTGATTAAAAAATGGGCAGAAGGCATGAGTAGGCATTTCTCCAAAGAAGACATATGGATGGCCAACAGACACATGAAAAGATGTTCAGCATCACTCATCATCAGGGAAATGCAAATCAAAACTACAGTGAGATAATCGCCTCACACCTGTCAGAATGGCTAAAACCAAAAATGCAAGAAACGACAAGTGTTGGTGAGGATGCAGAGAAATAAGAACTCTCGTGCACTGTTGGCGGGAGTGCAAATTGGTGCAGCCACTGTGGAAAACAGTTTAAGAGGTTCTTCAGGAAGTTAAAAATAGAGCTACCCTATGATCCAGGAATCGCACTACTGGGTATTTACCCAAAAAATACAAATACACTAATTTAAAGGGATACATGCACCCCTATGCTTATTGCAGCATTATTTACAATAGCCAAAATATGAAAGCAGCCCAAGCGGCCATGGATAGATGAATGGATAAAGAAGATGAGGTGTATGTATATAAACAATGGAATATTAATGTAGCCATAAAAAGAAATGAAATCTTTCCATGTGGAATGACATGGATGGAGTTAGAGGGTATAATGCTAAATGAAATAAGTCAGAGAAAGACAAATATGATTTTACTCGTGGAATTTAAGAAATAAAACAAATGAGCAAAGTTAAAAAAAAAAAAAGACAAACCAAGAAACAGATTCTTAACTATAGAGAACAAACTGATGGTTACCAGAGGGGAGAGGGATGAGGGGAGGGGGAAATAGGTGAAGAGAATTAAGAGCACCCTTACCATGATGAACACTGAGCAAGGTATGAAATTGTTGAATCACTATATTGTACACCTGAAACTCACCTAACACTGTATGTTAACAATACTGGAATTAAAAAAATTTTTTTTTAAGTCTCAGATTAAAATACTTCCCTTCTGAAAGCCTAGCTGCATGAGTAACCCTTCCTCAACCCTTTTTACCCTCACCTCCCGCCCACCCCTGTCAAGGAAAGCTGTGTTAGGACTTGTTTGTGTGAATATAGATTACTATCACACCAAATGGCAGCATGTGTGAATGTTAATGGTACTTTAGTTAATTTGTAGGATTGCTTCTTACATGACTTTTAAGTATAGGCTGTTCAGAGAAAAATTAAATTTTGTCCTTCTCAAATAAACCTGATATAGCTATTTAAATAATGACCATTTTATTCCAAAATCAGCTGAGAACATAATACTGTTACTTTTAAAGGTTTGAACTTTGGTATTTGTTCGCGAAGAGCCTTCTGTAAAGATCTAAAAACACTTTTGGGGATGGTATTGCTGAAGATGGTATGTGATCACAAGTGTTGACTTAGGTCAGGCAGTAGTTAAGTTGTTCATGGAACACGCCTGTGATTTCTGTCCTTCCCCTTCTCCTTGATTACAGAGAGGTGCAGAAAGCAGTCAACACTGCCCAGGGATTATTTCAGAGATGGACAGAGCTCCTCCAGGACCCCTCCACAGCAACAAGGGAAGAAATCGACTGGACCACCAACGAGCTGCGAAACAACCTCCGGAGCATAGAGTGGGATCTCGAGGACCTTGATGAGACCATCAATATCCTTTTCTGTGATGCCTGTGCCTTTGGGGTCAACAGGAAAGTGAACACGTTTTTATCCTGATGTCTCAATGACATCGATTAGATACTTCCTTTCATAATCGATTGATATTGCTCTTCTTTGTACCTTGACAAATAATTGCCCAGTAAGCTAAGGTGTAGGGCCACCTTCTTCTACGGTGCATGATAAATCCAGCAACGTGGAGACAGTGTGGTGCAGTGGTTCTGAGCTCAGACCCTCGAGGCAGACCGTGTGTTCAAGTCCTGGCCACACCAGTTACTGACTGTGTGACTTTGGACACCTCGCTCTCTGCTTCGGTTTCCTCTTCAGTAGAATGTGAGGATAACAGTAGTACCTATCTCGAAGGGTAGGTGAAGTCTGAGCAGGTAAGTGTGGGCCTGACTCGCAGTGAGCTTCTGGGAGTGCTAGTCATTATTCCATAGAGGTGTATACAGACCAGGGTCCTACACCGTTAATTAGAAATCAAAAGAAAATCCTTTTGTGGACCGTCTTTTTCCTGTTCAAGAAGCGATGTGTTACAGTGCTCGTGTCCATCAGAGAGGCATTTTGTGCTGTGAAACTACATTTAGGAAAAGCAGATCTATTAAGTCATGCTGTTGGTGGGAAGTCCACTGACCTGGCTGACGAACCAGAGAACGATGGCCTTTTCTCAGCTGGAAAAATTCCAGTTAATCAAAAATTTTGAAGATATGCCAGTTGCGTGTTCTCAGTTCTCTCTCATTCTCTCTGTGTGATCTAGGAAACCAGCTTTTCAGGTTCATATGCAGTTAATAAGTGGAGGGCGTAATCTATTTATATTTCTATTCATCATATGACCCGGGGTACCTTTTAAATTATTTTTAAAAGTATATTGTTAAAAATTAGTGGAACAAAATGTGTGAGAAGGTGGGATCAAAAACGCAGGTACGGGGAGATACCTTGAGGTAGAAGGAAGAGAAGAAGATTGAGGAGATTGAGAAATTGTGAGAAAAAGAGGACAGAAGTGTTAACAGGTGCACACACACCTTGGAGATACTGTGGGTTCAGTTCTAGACCAGCACGGTACGCTGAGGATCGTGGTCGCAGTAAAGTGACTCAAGTGAATTTTTAGGGTTTCCTGGTGCATAAAAGTTATGTCGATACAATTCTGTAGTCTATTCAGTGTATGACAGTATTTTGTCTAAAAACAATGTATATACCTTAATTTAAAAATACTTTATTGCTGGGGCACCTGGCTGGCTCAGGCAGTAGAGCATGTGACTCTTGATCTCAGGGTTGTAAGTTCAAACCCCACACTGAGTGTAGAGATTACTTAAAAATAAAATCTTTTTAACAAATACTTTATTACTAAAAAAAAGTCTAGTTGTCATCTTAGCTTTCAGTGAGTCACGATCACTTATATTTATAACAAATAGAATAATGAAAAAGCTTGAAATATTGTAAGAATTACCAGCATATGACAGAGATATGAAGTGAGCGAATGCTCTTGGAAAAATGGTGCCCATAGACTTGCTCGGCACAAGGTTGCCAGAAGCCTTCAATTTGTAAAACACACAATGTCTGCTAAGTGCAGTAAAACAAAGCACAATAAAACAAGGTATGCCTGTGTATACGTCATTCATTCAGCAAATAATCACTGAGTATACCATGTGCTGGATATTTGGTTAGTTACCGAGATTGGATTGATAAAGCAAAACAGTATACCAGCCCTCGTGGAATTTACGGTGGGGAGTAGTGTGGGACTCAGGGGACAGGGGAACAGACATTAATCAAATAAGAACACTGTGTATTTGGAGACTGTAAGAGAAAAGACCAGAGAGCCATGTGAGTGTCTGACGTGGGGCAGAGGGACCAGACTGGGAATGAGGAGATTAGGGGAAGCTTCACTGAAGAAGCCTCAACCTCTAGTTTAATAAGCAGGGTTAGCTTCTTGACATACATGAAATGGGTTGGAACAGCAGATGAGAAAGGCTTGCAAAGTTGTCATGGGAAAGCTGATGTGGAGTCAGAAAAGAGTAAAACAAAGAGTGCTGGCAGGCATCTGGGAGAGCCCAGCTCAGCCGTGGTCAGCCCGCAATGGATTTGTAGCGAACCCAGTCGGCAAGGGCTGTGTTTCTTAGCCGGAAGGGTCGTCTCCACTCGGAGGCACAGAGATCCTCATAGCTGTGGGAGGAGAAAGTGTGAAAATGATGTGTGTCGAGTTGACAGTGTGTTAAGAAACATCCAGCCAGATTTTGTTTACCTGCGAGAGATTTTGTGGTTTAACATGATGATGTTTGTTAGGTTTTTCATGATGAAATTGCTTTCCCTTGACTTTTTGACCCACGCATAGTTGAAGCAAATCCTAGAAAATTCAACCTCGATGCAACGGAATTAAGTATAAGAAAAACCTTCATCACAAGTACTCGGCAAGTTGTCAGGGTAAGGAATGTGATCTTACTGTGTTACTTGTGCAAGAAATAGCCACACTTCTCAGAACTCTTTTTTCTTAATTGTAAACTAATAGGTCAACTCTGAAACGACTTTTTAGTATGAATTAAATGTCAGTTTCCCTTCTAATTTCTCTGACTCAAATAAAGCAATTTGTTGGTAGTATTGTCTGGCTTATTTCTTGGAGCAAAAATGAGAGTAGGTAACTGGCTTCGGGGAGGTCACTTGTCCTTCGCTCTCGTTTCTCCAAACCAGTTATCTTTTTGCCTCTTTATTTCTGGGTATACTACTGTATTTTTGGACAAAAGGAAGAATTACTATTGTAGAAACCATTTGGTTTCTTGATTGATTGGTAATCACTTTGCATTGTGAAGAGTGACTCTTACCAGGTTTGGATAGCGGCCTCTTCCACCATCTGAGTTGCTTCTGGAACTTTTGCAACCCATGTTACTGACATTTCCATATACAACCGCTTGACAGCCTTTCGGGAGCTGTCCAGAGCAAGCATCCATTAGAGTGTAAAACACCAATCCAAGTGAACAAGTTTTTAGTCTCAAATTATATAGCTAATAACCTATTGTTAAAAAAAAAAGAAAAACAAGGAGAAAATATCATTTAAGTCAAATCTTATCTTTTTGAGATATGTTTGTATTTTGAAACTATATGGCTAAGCCATTTGATTAGCATAACTAGATGTAAGAGAACCAGCTGTCTTTAACATATGTACTAGAAAGCAGCTTCCTTGAATAAAGAAACTTGGGATCATACCAGCGCTAACATATGGCTTTTTAGGAGTCATCTCAGGCAGGAACCTTGCTTTGTGTTTGCCAAAGACTTTATGTCATGTGATTTCCTTTTGAAATTATTTCAGATGGTAGGTTATCACTGAACTTTAACTAATTCTTGTATCTTCTTTTATTCATTAGTTGCCTTTCTGTGTGTGTGTGTGTGTGTGTGTGTGTGTGTGTGTGTGTGTAAATTATTGTTAAATAAGCCCGTACTTCAATAGGCCAGTAACGTTTTGGGACCTAAGCACACCATTGACATACACCGAGCATTTGTAGTAGACATTCCTAATTTCTATCCAGTTCAGAATGTTGTTCTGATAAGAAAGCCCCTTATTCCGATAAGGTAAGTCCCAGTTATTTATTTTATAAATATAGTTTGCTTTTTTATTTTCTGTAATAGATTTCCTGAAAGACACTGCTGTAGAGGCTGGTAAAAATTTAAATGGCGCCTGACAGTGAAGCACAAATTCCTGAACTCAGTCACTGTGTTTGTTCTTTTTGCAAGATAGTACTTGTAAATTTTGCAAATTGAAATTCAGAGGTGAATATATTGAAAATTAAGTTAGTTGGCATAATTGCAAGTAGAAACCAAAGTTTATTTTCTAATATTTGAAAAAGGTTTTTAAAGCACATTCTTTGAAAGAAGTGTTTTTTGTTTTTTTGTTTTTTTTTAATTTTATTTGTTTGAGAGTGAGAGAGAGCACAAGAGGAGGGTCAGAGGGAGAAGCAAACTCCCCGCTGAGTGGGTAGCCTGATGCAGGGCTCAATCCTGGGACTCTGGGATCATAACCTGAGCTTAACCAATGGAGCCACGCAGGTGCCCCTGAAAGAAGGATTCTAAATCAAATCCATGTTTCAAATAAAGTGTTGCAGTCCTTCTAGAGTTGATGTCTAAATCATACTCAACTATATAATCCAACTGAGTATTTTAGAGTTTTTAATCATTCTTGTTTTAATCATGACCCCTTTTTGGAAAGCTGTTTCTGTTTGCTAATTGTAGGTTAACAGTACCTAACTGAGCTTTTGCCGATCTCGTTTTGATAAATTCTAACTGAAGTCCTGTAAGAAGAGAAGGAGGTAGTCAGGATGCTAACTTGATTTTTTTTTTTAAAGCACCCTGTGTTGACTGAATCTTATTGCATTTAGTTAAGCAGCATTTGTAGACAGAGATCTCTGGGTTCTAATTGGAGGAGATGGAGTGGGATCAGAGATTTGGGAAATGAGACCTAAGATTTGGTCTTTGATCAGATTCCCCTGATTTGGGAAATGAGACCTAAGACCATGCTCCGATTTGGGATTTGTCTCTCACAAGCTCATGTAAACTCCTCTGTTAACCATTATTAGTAGGTTTTCATTTAGTTACTGTGAAAGAAATACATTTGGATCCACGGCTGATGCCCGCGCTGCTTTCTCCTCAGGCAGGAGAGTCAGTGAGATGCTCTACATACATTTGTGTCTGTGGTGGTTCTCTCTGAAGAATCACATCTTTGTCTTTCTCTTTTTTTTTTTTCACTTAATGCCCATTGGTTTTGCTTTTAGAAGCCTTCCTTGTTTTAAGAGTCTTGTTTTCCCAAGTGTCTTTTAAGGTTGTACAGTTTAGTAAGTTTTGCTTGCGGTTTTTACTGAAGAAAGCAAAATATTCTTACACACGTGTGTAAATAGCCTTTGATAATTTTCAAGTAATCATTTGTACATTGGTGGAGTTGCCTACACGTCAGCGATTTTGTGTGGGGAATTTTTCTGTTGCGGAAATCTGTTCCAGGAGTGACTGCGTTTCCACCTCGTAGCAGAAGGCTTTGCAGTGTGTGGCAGAGGAGCTCAGGGGAGGAGCTGTTGGGAGACCTGAGTTCTAGACTCATCTGTGACCTTAATAAATTTTCGTCATGGCAAGTCAGTTAGCTTCTTTGGCTCTGTGTTTTCTTTATCAATTAAGTGGTCCTCATGGACGTTTTCTAACTTTAACTGTTCAAAGAAATGAGAACTGTACATCCCTGTGGGGAAGAAACCCAACTTGTTCCAACCCAAGAATTGTTCACATTTCATTCTAGGTCACGACAGACATGGCTAACCAACAAGGATGGGGTGTATAGGGTGGGCACAGAGGACGTTGGGGTGCGAGACCTCTTAGTGGGGAGCACTGGGATATATGTAGCGTCCCATTCACTCAGACAGGAGCGTAAATAACCAGGACATTTATTGTTATTTTGGCAGATGAACCAAATTGTATTGGTACTGCTTCTTGACTACTGGTTCTAAATTTCATGTGTTAGAAAGATGATTGAGTATGTTTTTGGCCTGACGGGCTATTTCAGAATGCTTAAAACTGTTTAGTGACTTAGCTTAAAATTCCAAATCCTAATAAGAACATAATCTGTTGCATGGTATCTCACAACTTTTAGCAGCTGTAGAAACAATGCCATCCTGAAAGTGAAAGCCTAGTGCTTTACCTGCTGCCGTGGCCACACACACAGTGCACACCACACAGCTGTTGGAGAAGTCACAACCATCGGGGCTAACCGCCCCTTCCCCACACATATTTTATTAAAGTAATGCATGTTCATTAAAGAAAATTAGAAAAATCTTAATAGGAGGAAAAAATAGAAAAAGAAACCTAAGCTCAAAATAATAAACACAAAACCTTGTTATATTTTCTCATAGTCATTTTCTTTTTTTCTTTTTTATTATTATTATTATTTTTAAAGATTTTATTTACTTATCAGAGAGAGAGAGCACAAGCAGGGGGAAGGACAGGCAGAGCAGGAAGCAGGCTCCCCACTGAGCAAGGAGCCCAGTGCGGGACTCGATCCCAGAACCCTGGGATCGTGACCTGAGCCAAAGGCAGCAGCTTAACAGACTGAGCCACCCAGGTGTCCCGCATAGTCATTTTCTTAACACGTGACAGTTGTATTTTTACATAGTTGTGATCATACTGTTAAGCAATCATGAGCATTTTTTAATTTTACTTTTAAAAATTAAAGATAATCTATACTATACTTGCTGTTTTTAAAATGCAAATAATTTTGCTGTATGAGAAAGGTGAAAATGCCTCCCGCCCATTTTGTAATTCCACTCCCTAGAAATAATCACTGTTAACAGTTTTACGTATTCTCTGTAACCATTATTCTATTTCAGACCCTGAAATAGACTCTTAAAAGAAATGACATATTATCCTGGGTTTACTCTAAGTCACTACTCTCTGGTTTGGACCTGCTGCTTATTTCTGTTTTTCTTTCATATTACAAATAACACTACAGTGTATACGTTTGCTTTTGGGGGGGGGGTATATATTTTACTTTTTTTTTTAAGATTTTATGTTTAAGTAATCTCCACACCCAATGTGGGCCTCTAACTCACAACCCTGAGATCAAGAGTTGCCTGTTCTACCAACTCAGCCAGCCAAGCACCCCTTTTATATTGTTTTCTTAAAATAAATCCTAGTAGTGGAATTGCTAGGTCAAGGCTATGAATATTTGATACAAATATCATAGCTCTTGTTACAAAATGTCAAGTTTTTTCAGAATCCAGTTTACCTTCCAGCCATTGTTGAAGAACAGTAGTTTTGGGTTTTTTTACCTTTTCATTGAAGTATAACAATAGAGAAAAGTACATGTGTCCCAAGTATACAGCGTGAAGAGTTTATAAACTGATCACAACCATGGAAGCAGCACCTAGAAGCATTCCAGAGCATTGCCGGCACCCCCTAGAAGCTTCCTTTTGCCCCTTTACAGTCTTTAATTCCCTGCTCATTGTCCTGACTTCTAACAGCAAAAACACATTCTACAGCTGAAGTTCAAAGTTTAATTGAACTTTGGTTACTTTTTCCATACACACGTGTTGAAATTTTCATTATGCAAGTAATGTTCATTGTTTTGAAAAAAGACTATTATAAAATGTATTAAGTGCATTTTTAAAGCATATATTATCCAAGCCTATAAACATTTCAGATGGGGCCCCTGGGTGGCTCAGTGGGTTAAGCCGCTGCCTTCGGCTCAGGTCATGATCTCAGGGTCCTGGGATCGAGCCCCACATCGGGCTCTCTGCTCAGCGGGGAGCCTACTTCCCCCTCCCCCTCTGCCTGCCTCTCTGCCTACTTGTGATCTCTCTCCTCTCCGTCAAATAAATAAATAAAAAATCTTTAAAAAAAAAAAAATTCAGATATTTGCTCTGCATAGCTAGTAATATATATAGGATTGTACTGTTACTATTATTTGAGTGGATATCAGAATGTCATCTTAAACTCTAATTGGTTGTTGGGAGCCTGCAGTCTAGGAGATATTTATTAGGTGACAGGCTCACTTTAAGGCTTCTAGAATCTAGACCAGAGCAGCTCAGACTTCAGTATTCATAAGACTCACCCAGGGACTTAGAATCTGCCTGAATAGATCTGGGCGGGGTCCAGGGACCTGCATTTTTCCTTTTTTTTTAAGATTTTATTTATTTATTTTGAGAGAGAGTACAGACGCAAGCAGGTGGGGGTGGCAGAGGGAGAGGAAGGGAGAGAATCTCAAGCGGGCTCTGAGCGTGGAGCCCTTGGGGCTCCGTCTCACGACCCTGAGATCATATCCTGAGCTGAAACCAAGAGTCCGACACTTAACCAGCTGAGCCACCCAGGCATCCAAGGGACCTGCGTCTCAATCCTGTGACTGACGCAAGCAAATCTCACACATTTAAGAACTCCGGCTTGTATCACTAAATTCCCTTTGTTTTAAATATACCAGGATCTATTTCTTTATTTTTGCGGTGAATACTTTCTTTTACTAAGTATATGTATATATTTTAAAGATTTTATTTATTTATTTGACAGAGAGAGATCACAAGTAGGCAGAGAGGCAGAGAGAGGGGGAAGCAGGTTCCCCGCTGAGGAGAGAGCCCAATGCGGGGCTCGATCCCAGGACCCTGAGATCATGACCTGAGCTGAAGGCAGCAGCTTAACCCACTGAGCCACCCAGGCGCCCTATACTAAGTATATTTTTCTCAGTGTCTGTGGATGGGCTTTTATTTTTTTGTCCTTTGAGGTTTGTGAACGAATGGATGAAATAGGTTGAGAATCCTAGAATTTCTGGGTCAGCTGGACCTTAGACGGAGCATCCCTCAGATGTGCTGGCCACCCAGTGTCATTTCCAAGGGCTCAGGTATCCTCTTGTTGAAGGCCCCCAACAGCAGGGAGCTCGCTCCTTCTGGAGGCACTGGTACTTCGGGACAGGTTATAGTAAAATGATCTCTCTACTTTTGCTCTGCTTGATTAACAATTTTTTGTACAGAAACACCAAAGTGAGCTTCTAAAACATGAACCAGAATATTCCACGGCTCTGCTTCAGATACCTTAAGGCCTTCCCATTGCCTTTGCCCAGGGTCCTGCGACCTATGTAAGAACAGTTTTAGATTTTTTAAAGGATGATAAGAAAACACACACACAACAAAGTATACGACAGGGACTGAATACTTAATATCTACTCCTTTACAAACAAAGTTTGCCAAGCCCTGCCTCAGGATAAAATCTAAGCGGCCTGAAGGCCCCTGCGTGTTTGGCCAACCTTCCCTTCTTCCCCCCAACCCCTGAGCACACAGTCGGCTCCTTCAGCCTCCCTGGTCTGCCTTCTCCAGAGCTAAAGGCACTGAGCTTTTTCCTGCCTCCAGGCTTTTGTACTTGCTGTTCCCTTTGCCTGGAATTCTCAGCCTTTAACTCTTCCTGCCGCTGGCTCATTCTTGCCCTTCAGATCTCGGTTCCAGTGTAACCCCCAGCCCTCTAAAGTGGTGCCCACCACCCGCTTGGCTCAGCCCTGTTTGTCCCCTTCCTTCCCAGCACCTTGTTGATGTGTCTGTGGAGTTCCTGGTTGCCCCTTGCCCACCGTAGTACCCGCTGCACGTGGGCAGGGGCCTTGCCTGTATTGCTCACGGCACCGTGTGGGTGCGTGGTAGACTTTAGTGAGCATTTGCCGAACGTAAAAATGGGCGCTTGGAAAGTGGAAGCAAGCTGGTGATTATTCAGACTCAACACAGTAGGAATTACGAAAACTGTGGCGCTCTTCGATCTGCTGTTCACCTGTCACCGGTCTTGGAAGAAGTTTCTAAGAGCTTAATACCTCAACATTTGCATCTATAAAATAGCCTACTTGCCAACAGAAAATTATATTTTGGCAGCCTTTTTTTTTTCCCAAAGAAAATTTGTATCATAGTAATCATGTATTCAGTTCTAATCATTTTAAAGTATATTGGGTTGGGTTAAATATAAGGAAAAGGGTTCATATTTAATAAAGTGTTTTTGCTTCAGGTTAAGTAATGGGTCATTCATTTTTCTCTCCATACAAAATTATTTTTGGTACTGCTCTAGAAATTCACTCTTGTGTTAGAAATAGTCTATACTGAGGGCGCCTGGCTGGCTCAGTCCTTAAAGCGTATGACTTTTGATCTTGGGATTGTGAGTTTGAGCCCACCTTGGGTGTAGAGGTTATGGGAGGAAGGAAGGAAGGAAGGAAGGAAGAGAGGAAGGCAGGAAGGGAGGGAGGGAGGGAGGAAGGAGGGAAGGAAGGGAGGGGAGTCTATACTGTACGTGAATCCAGCTCAGAAATAAACTAGAAAGTGTCCTCTGATATTTAATGGTAAACAGACTTGATCCTAAATTCTGTGGTTTTTCACATATATTCTGTTTGTGAAGATGCTGGCCCTTGAGCACAGACTTCTGTGTTTGTGCCCCAGGATTGCCATTTACTGACTGTATGACCTTAAGAAATATCTTAGCCTTTTTAGATCTCAGTCTTCTTACCTGTAAAATGGAAATAATAGCAGCTTCACAGGGTCGTTGTGAACGTTCAGTGATAACGTGTGTGAGGGTACAACGGTATTGTGGCCTCTGGCAGGTACTCAGGACATATGAGTTTCTTTCCTCTTTCTTGCTGTTTAATTCAGCGTCCAGGTTACTCCCTTTTACGGGAATGTGAGTCTGTTTTATTTCCTTCGTTTCCGAGACTTATAAGCTAAAGACGGTTGTCTTTTTGTTTCAAAAAATTCATAATAATCTATGTGTATTTTGTTAGCCTATAAAATGTTAACCATGATTTTATTTTCATTCGTTTTTTGGTCTTCTCATCTCATTAGGACATGAAGGATCAGATGTCAGCTTCATCTGTGCAGGCATTAGCGGAACGAAAAAATAGACAGGTGAGTAAACATCTGAACACACAGTATCAATCAAAGAAAATAGCATGGTTAGATATTTGGAATTAAAAAAGGCTGACGTCTGTGTACGGTGTGTTCACGCAGAAGACCCGTACTTGCTGAGCCTGGCGTGGGGCTGGCAGGTGTTGTGAAAGTCTGGTCAGCTTGCCCCGGCGCCACCATCCTCTTTCCCTCCCTCCCTCACACCCTCTGCCTCTCTCGGCTGGGCCCCCAGAGCTCCCTCTGCTTATTCCCATAGGCCTTGCACACAGCCATTCTCTCTGGGAAGTGCTGCGATTGCTTCGTCTCCTGTCTTTTTCTCTGCTGGACCCCAGCAGTGAAGGGCAATTATGTCATGAGCTGTTTTTAAATCTCTAGCTGCTATTCCATTGTCCGTAGAACTTATTCGACATCTAATGAGTGAAATTTTATGTAAAGACATTGGAGGACCCTTAAATGTGTGTTAAATTAAACCTTTCATCGTTTTAAGTATTTTTTTGAGATGAGGTCCAGTTTTTTTTTTTTTTTTTAAAGATTTTATTTATTTATTTGACAGAGAGAGAGATCACAAGTAGGCAGAGAGGCAGGCAGAGAGAGAAGGGGAAGCAGCCTCCCTGCTGAGTAGAGAGCCCGATGTGGGGCTCGATCCCAGGACCCTGAGATCATGACCTGAGCCGAAGGCAGAGGCTTTAACCCACTGAGCCACCCAGGCGCCCGAGGTCCAGTTTTTATTAGTTTTTACAGGTAAATTATGAAACCTGATTTTAGAAACCTCAGCACAGATAATGTCATATCAAACATAAAAGCTACAGGACACCAGTCCTTGAATTTAAGTATCTTTTTAAAAATTTTTAAATTTTAAATTTTTATTTTTTAAAAAGATTTTATTTATTTATTTGAGAGAGAGTGAGCATGAGCAGGTGGAGGGGCAGAGGCAGAGGGAGAAGCAGATTCCCTGCTGAGCAGAGAGCCTGATGCAGGGCTCGATCCCAGGACCCTGAGATCATGACCTGAGCCGAAGGCAGCGGCTTAACCAACTGAGCCACCCAGGTGCCCCGTATCTATTTTTTTTTTAAAGATTTATTTATTTATTAGAGAATGCACATGCATGTGCAAGTAGGGGGAGGGGTAGAGGGGAGAATCTCAAGCAGACTCCCTGCTGAGCACGGAGCCAGTCGCAGGGCTTGATCTCACCACCCTGAGATCATGACCTGAGCCGAAACCAAGAGTCAGATGCTTAACTGACTGAACCACCCAGGTATCCCTTAAGTATCTTTTTAAAATTAGACACTTTGGATAGAAATTCTCTTCTGACTGATAAAATCCTTTAAAAAAAAAAATACAACCGTCACCTAAAATTTAGATTTAACTTCAGTTCTGTTCAGACTCCATCAAGTTACTGATAGTCCATTTAGTAGACTATTAAGAAACAGCTTGTTATTAACTAGGAATCGGTACATCCTTAATTTAGACCTGCGGGTGTTTGTTGACCCATTACATCCGAAAACAAGTAAGAGATCAAAGAAAGGGAGGGGCTCTCCAGATATCACCTACTTAAGGTTCCTGTTTCCTTTCCCTGCATTTCATTCTTCAAGTCATTGTTGGGGTTTTTCCTTCCTGTCTCCCTCCCTTCCTCTCAGCAGTGCAGCGGGGGAGGGCCAGGCGCTACCCCAGCATACCGGGCACCAACTCTTGAAAGGAGCTAGGGTATGGCCCCGGCTGGCGGTTTGAGAGCTCCCCTCCCGTGTCTAGTCTCGAAGCAGTTGTGACAGCGAGATAGGGAATGCCGGGCCTCCGTCATGCTGACCTAGAGTTGTTTTATTCTCCACATAGTGAAAGTTGAACCACCGTAAGTAAAATGTGTCCTTACACCCTGCCTCTCCGAGTACGGCTTGGGATTTTGTTTTTGGCGTGGAGTGAACGTCATGGAGTCACAGATTCCCAGGGAATGGCAGGGCCAGGTTCTGTCTCACAGGCGAGCAGGCCGAGTCGGCCTCGCTGCTCCGCGCCCGGACCAGGCGCTGTGCTCCGGCCTCTGCTTAGCCAGGACCTCCTGCTCTGGCATCTGCGTCCAGGCCCTCTCCCTCTTCGTTCCCGTGAAGATAGACTGGTCAGACTGGTGACGTCTAATCTGCTTCACTATAAAGCATAGACAACTCTTAACAGTGTGACCTATGTCCCCCTAAGTGCAGACCACGGATAGACTAGGAAAAAGAGCCCCGACTATGACCCCAGGGGTGCACAAGGCTGGTGGAGCCCCCAGTTCTCTGTCGGTAGCCTAACGACGCACTATATAGACTCTTTCTGACCTTGAAAACATGGTCACTAGGCCTCATGTCCTCCATAGAGATTCTTAGAGTCTCTGCCTCGGAATGAGCCAGATCTTTTAAACTTGACAGCCCGAAGATCAGGTTGGGCAGAGCCATCTACAAAAGGCTTTGGGTCTGCTTTATGCCAGAGACAGTCCCCACCCAGTTTCTTGGCTGGCCTGAGGC
Source organism: Potos flavus (assembly GCA_028534135.1). Classification (NCBI taxonomy): domain Eukaryota; kingdom Metazoa; phylum Chordata; class Mammalia; order Carnivora; family Procyonidae; genus Potos; species Potos flavus. The sequence continues at coordinate 22,845,129 of CM052893.1, forward strand.
CCTGGGCTGCCAGCAGCTCTCCTAACTCCCTCAGAACTTAGGCTCTGCGTCCTGAGCTTTGCCGAACCCCGTCCCTGACGTGTGGCCGTGTGACTGAAGTCCCCTTCGAATGTCAGGCCAGGAGGTCCGCAGCAGTATCGAGGGGCTATTGAACGGCTTGGCAGACAGAAAACTGGGTAACCCGTGAGGATTTTAACAGTTCCAGGGATTAAAAAGTACCTGCTAAGAAGATCTGGCACCACCACGAGGAAGAAGAACTGCAGTCAGCAGCACCCTCTGGTTCTTTGTGCAGGGCTGGTGCGAGCGGTAACTTTGACCACCTCGTCAGACGGGCTCGTGGGGCTCCCAGTCAGAGCCCGCTACCGAGAATGAGCTCTCACATTCCTGGCTGGCCTCGTCGTGTAAGGGAGACTGAGCCTTTTTCCAGACTTACCCTGTTCTGGCTGCAAACTTCCTTGAATTCATAGTGGGAAACCTGACCCTGGGGAAGAGCTCTGACTTTGGGACCAGTACTTGCTTGGGTTTTGAGGGCCAGGCGCTCATTTGCGGCCGTGCCTGCCTCTGCAGCAACCCGGGTTACTGTTTGGGACGCCTGTAGCCTTTTAGTTCAACCGAAGGGCACTGGGATTGATTCATGGGTTCGATTCAGCAGACGGTGGTTCTGGTGCCTTCTGTACATGAGGGGCTGTCAACGTGACTCGTTGTCATTCCAGGGAGCTCTCCCGCCTCCTTCCGAAGAAGCCCAGAAACTTTCCCGGCTCATACTTGAATGAAAAGGGCTCTAGATCTATGGAATCAGATTGGAACCTATGGGTCTCCCATGAACTTCCAAGGGTGCTAGGAAGAGCTGGCCTGAGGAGACCAAGTGCTTCTAGGTGGTAAAGCAGTATTCAGATGGGCGTTTGTTGATTTTAAGTTGACCTTTGTCTGTATTTGAGTGGGACAAAGCCCATTTCTGAGTCGCACTGGGAGAGCTCGGAGGCAGTGGGTGACCTTCCTGGCATTCCTGAGACGGTGCCACGCCGGCAGCGGCCCACACCGCTGCACGAAGGCTGACCCGGCGGAAAATGCACTGTGAGCAGTGTGTGAACTCGTTGTATCCCTGTGCTGGAGCACTGATCCAGAAAGTAATGGCTTGTTTCCCTTGCCCCGGCTGCCCCCCTCTCTCAGGCACTCCTAGGGGACAGTGGTGGCCAGAACTGGAGCGCGGGAACGACAGACAAATATGGGCGCCTCGACCGCGAGCTCCAGTTAGCCAACTCGCATTTCATCGAGGAGCAACAGGCGCAGCAACAGGTACCTGAGAAGCCGGGGGGTGGGGGGCGGGGCACCTCCCTCCGTCCCCTGCCAGCCAGGGGGCTTTGTGACTAGTGCCCGCCAGGGGGACCGGCGCTCGCCCCGCGGCTGCCTGTGTCCACGTGTGCAGCGATTGTGTAGATGAAGGGTTTTTAAAGCCTCCTTCAGAGCACGACCTTTTCAAGAGAACCAAGCTTGATTAGATCTCTTAGGAAGAGCAGACCAGACATCCAAAACCGACAGACAAGGCCATTGACTTAAAAAACAAAAACAAAAACACAAAAAGTACCCCAGCAACCTCTTCCCCCGCCTCCACTTGTATGCTCAGTTTTTTGTTCATCCCAACAAAGGCACTTTCAGAAAAACTGAGTCCTTGTTTTTTCATTGCAAATTATTGTTGATTCCATTATGTGTAAAAATGATGGCTTTGGTTGGAGGTTCTAGGGTAGAAGGAAAGAGAGGTTGATTATGTTTATATTGTGGCTTTTGATTTGTGTTGTAGTTTATAAAGGAAGCTAATAATAATGTATCTGGGGATTTGAGGATTATCCATTGAAACTACTGGTTCTTAAATATTATGTTTTACGTATACATGTAAGTTTGTGTGTTCTTTTTCCATTAGCATGTCTGTGTAACCAGTTGTCTACTTAAACTGCTATTAATCAAGCAAACTTTTTTTTAAGTAAAAATGAGGCTACACCACAATTAAAAGTAATTATTTATCACTCAGTAGTTGTCCCTGAGGCAGCTTACTGCCATGGGGCCACCTCCAGTTTGTCCTTATGGAGGAAGGAAAGGACTGTGTATGCAGTTTCCCTGCATTCACAGGTTTGCCGGCCTCTGTCTTGTAGTCAGGCCGAGGCAGTCTGTTGTGGACTGAGACCTTGACCCTGGCGGTGGGCTTCCTCTTCCCCAACATCCCACGTCTCCGTGGTCGCTGCACAGGTGCTTTTGACCCTGGCTTATTCCCGCGTCGGACCTGAGCCAACGGGCGTAAATCGCTCTTGGTGGGTTCCGGGCCTGCTGACTGTTCGCAGTTGGATCAGCAGGAAGTATCAGCAGCTTGACAAGCCAGCCTTCTGAGCAGTGCGTTCTCAGAGGCGATGGTCTGGTCCTTCGATTTCTGGGCTTTGCTTCTGAATGAGAATTGTCCCAAGTTGGCAAAGAAGCTAGCAGCTGCTAGAGGACTGGGCTTGGAACCAGGTAAGATGGATTTTAATTGCTTATTTCCTATTTCTCTGGCACCAGTTGATCGTGGAACAGCAGGATGAGCAGTTGGAGCTGGTCTCTGGCAGCATCGGGGTGCTGAAGAGCATGTCCCAGCGCATCGGAGGGGAGCTGGAGGAGCAGGCCGTGTGAGTAGCGGCGCGCCCCCTCTCGCCGCAGTGAAGTGGAGGGGCAGAGCCATCTCAGGAGACCCCTAGAAAGCCTGACAGTTCCATGGCTAGTAAACCCAGAAGCTGTTTTAATTATCTAGCTGCGTCTTTATTCTGTCCTAGTCTGTAGCCTCCCCCAAAGAAGCACATTTATCAGATAAAATATTCAACAGTGTTTGGGCAAAGTTATTTTGATGATTATTTTTACAGCTTGCAAAAGCAGATACAGATTCCTCTGAGCGGATTCTCAGAGTGTTGTGGCGAATGGGAACAGGAGACCGATATGGCTGTGTGACCTCCCTGGAGATTTGGGTCCCGAAGAGGACAGGACGGGAGCTGACCTCCCTCTGTCCTCCTGTGACTCTCCTGCTCCGCCGAACAGAACTTCTTGTGCCGCCTCTTAAACTTTAACTTAACGAAGGAAAGTTTAGAAATTTAACTTCAATTAATAAAAAAAATCTCCCCTCTCAAAAGTAAAAGGTAAAAACAAAGCAAACATAACTGGGTTTCTTTGTTTTTTCCTTCAGCAAAATTTCCCTTTGTGCTCAGAAGTAAGACACCAAAAGCATCCTTCTTAAATGCTTTCATTTCACAAATTTCTTTCTGAAAAAAAGAAGACCATCCACGAGGATATTTCAGAAGCTCCCCTATCGCAGTCTTGAATTCAGCCTTACACATTGATTCTTCGGAAATTCAGCCTGGGTGTCTGTTCTGCCGGGAGGTCCTGGGTACCCACAGAGGGGCGAACAGACCAGACTGTGTCTGTGCCGTCGGAGTTTACCAGTTACTGCACAGAACAGACGTTCTGCAAATGGCGCAGGTCATTAAGAGGTGCAGAGATGGAAGGGGGAAGGAGCGTGGTGCCTTGAGAGCCCTCACTCAGCTCAAGCTGCAGACCTGACTCAGCCCAGGTCCCTGAGGAGATGTGTGGAATTGGAACCTGAAGGATGAGTGGAAGGTGGCTGCGGGAGGGGCGGGGGGTGGGGGTTGGACCGGGGCTTAGAGAGAGTGAGACAGTGCCTGGGACAGAAAGGTCTGGCGTGTGTGGAGCATGGGGGTGGGGGTGGGGTTGCAGAAGTCAAGACAGGGAGGCCGAGAATAGAGCAGGGAGGCCTTTAAGCCCCGTTAAGGGGTTAGAACTCTCTCTCCTGAGGGTGATGGAAAGCCAGCAAGGTTCTGTTGGGAGTAATGCCATGGACAGGTTTACATTTGGGGCAGACCCATCTAGCTGTGGTTTTGGTGACTGGCAACAGTGGAGCCAGACTGGAAGCTGGAAGAGCGGGACTTTAGGCACGCATGTTGCATTTCTGTCTAAAATGCATTCTGCCCCTAAACTTTTAACTTGCGGGTGGAAAAGGACTAATTGCCTGACTCCTTGAGGTTCAGTAGATGATGGAGAAGCCTGGCGGACTTCAGTTAGAGATGGTGACTTGAACACACCCTTGATGTCTCTCCTTCCTGAGAGCCCACTAGGGCACTAGCAGGGGGATTTTTTTAAAAAACTGGCATAAGACCTGTGGAGACATAGAGCATGAAATAAGAAACAGTAACCATAACGTTTTAGGTCCTGGAAAGTAGGAAAATGAATGGCTACTGACTCAACAGACCAGAGAAAGCTGAATCCTCCGCCAGCCACAGGGGGCACCAAGGAGCAAACACAGTTCCTGCCCCGTGACAGTGTGAGCCCTGAAGGGCGCGCTCATCACGTGGTGACACAGCCCTACTGGAAGGAAGGGGGATGAGTGGTGCGATGGATGCAGAGATGGGGAAGGAGTGGGGAGCAGAGCTAAGCCCTAGCCTTGCTAGAGTCGAGTCAGTAGGACAGGATTCTGGCATGAGCATGTTCCTTGAACACGTGGAGAAAGCACCCAGGGAAGAGGGGGAGGCGTTGGCAGCAGTCGTCCGAGGGGATGGGAAACAGCCGTGGTTTTTTTTTTATAAAAAGCCTGAACGTGCTATTTAGCTCTCTAAACTGTGTCTCACTTTGGTAAAAATAATAAGTAAATTAAAAGGAAAGCCCCTGGGTCTTGGATTTTGAGCTGTGTCCTCAGGAACTGGTGGCCACTGGCAGCTGTGGCCGGTGACTACATAAAATGTGGCCAGTCTGGACACAGATGTACCTTGGGTACAAAGGCACACCAGATTCTGAAGATTTCCTATGAAAAAAAAAGTAACGTAGCTTGTGAGTGATTTTTTTAAAAATATTAATTACATGTTGGACTGATAATATTTGGGATATATGAGGCCAAATAAAACAGATTATTAAAATTAATTTCATCTTTTTGTTTTAAATGTGGCTACTAGCAAATATTAACTAGCACGTCGGACTCACAGTCTGTTTCTTTTGGACAGCGCCGAGTCAGATAGATCTGGGCTAGAAACCTAGTTTAGTGGGTATCCTTGGGCTGGAGGTCGGGTGACTGGCCTTTTTGTCCTCAGCAGGGAAAGTCAGGCCCAGCATACAAGGGCGGCTCTTGTTTTTCAGTATTTGGCCCTGCCTGGATAGGTCTGCAGCTGCAGGCCAAGAGGCTACCAGGATCTTAGATGAGCTAATAGTGTGTTAATTTGAAATTTCAGGTAAGGGACAGAGACCTGTATATTTGATTGTGAACATGGAGCTTATTTAATAATTGACTTCATGAGGAGTTGGTTGTCCTGAGTCCTGCGGGCAGTCAGATGCCTCGTGTGGACACCGACCAAGCCCAGTCATCTCTAGCTTCCACTGATGCTGCTGGGGTAATAAAGCCTTTTTAATAAGACCTCTGGTACTAATCGGTATGTTAGGTTCCATACTCGGGATAATCATAAGTTCACCACAAGTCGAAAAGTCTGGAATGTTTAGTCATTTAGGAAATAAACACCGCTGGAGTAAGAGCATTTTGGCGTTTTCTTTCCCAGCTGCAGCTTGGACTGCCAGTAGTAGTCGCTTCCTGGAGCCGCTTCTGTTAGCAGCAAACACGGACTCCTCTGTGGGTGTAGACGAGGAGGGCGCACGGGCAGGAGTGTCAGTCCCAGCGCCTCCCAGCTCTGTGACAAAGCACAGAGCGCGGTAAAGGAGATGACTGGGCGATTAAAGCGTGTTTAACTCCTATTGCCGTAAAGTGCTTTGTGTTATGACCTGGTGCTCACGAGACCCCGGCAGGGAAGCTGCCCCACTTTACAGACGTGAATCAGTGCCAGAGTGGGAGCCTTGTCAAGGCAGCGCGGTGAGCAAGTGGCAAAGCCTGCCTGTTGGGCTTCGCCTAGCCGCCTCCTCGTAGGCTGCCCTGCCCCCCCTGCGTTTGTGTTGTCACCTGGTCAAGGCCACGCTGCCTGGTCTGCCATCGTAAAGTCGAGAGAGTGCTAAAAAAAAAAAGTCTTTAAAAAAAGTTTTGAGCAAGGTCCTACTACAAAAAACCTGACCCGAACTGACTGCGGCTATGATTCCTCCTAGTTTTCTTTTTGATATGAGGTCTGCCCCAGACCCTGCTTGCAGGTGTTGGCTAATAGACAGCACGTGCGACTTAGTACTTTTTAAAAATTCCCCCAAATTCTGAAATCAAAAACATATCTCGTGCTAAGGATTTTGGATAATAGGTTGGGCACATGAATCCCAAAGTTACCGGTTTTAGGTTTGCTGAAACGGAGGCGTAGATCCTATTTTAATTCCGTGGCCAATTCATTGCCAAGCCTTGATGCTGACCAGCTACCCTTCTGTGTCTGCTTCTCTTTCTAGTATGTTGGATGACTTTTCTCATGAGTTGGAGAGCACTCAGTCTCGGCTGGACAATGTGATGAAGAAACTTGCAAAAGTATCTCACATGACCAGTGGTATGTATGGTATTTAAAGCTTAAGAATTCCTACTTGAGGGTGCCTGGGTGGCTCAGTCGTTACGCGTCTGCCTTTGGCTCGGTTCATGGTCCCCGGGTCTTGGGATCGAGCCCCACATCGGGTTCCCTGCTCAGCGGGAAGCCTGCTTCTCCCTCTCCCACTCCCCACTCCCTCGCTATGTCTCTCTCTGCCAAATAAATAAAATTTTTTAAAAAATTAAAAAAAAAAGAATTCCTTCTTGAATCTAGAAACACCATCTATAGGGTTCTCGTAGGTGTGCCCCTTTGGATCTTTCCTGTGGCACATATTTGGTCCTGCTCTCCAGTCAGAGAAGGAAGACTGGTATGCACAGACCTCGTCTGCTGTTTGCAGCCTTCACTTGAGAAGTGGTCTTTGTGCTCCCCCACCGCACAAGGCTGGTGGTGTTGGGTGGCTTTTCTCTGGCCGATCAACTCTCTTTAGAAAATCCTTTCTTATTTAATTTTATCTTTTCTATTTCTTTGCCAAAATAGGGAACTTATTATAAAACAGTAATTAAGAAGCCAATTACTGTTTCTTCTGGACCGACTTTCTTTTATTGAGAAACTCCTGCCATTTCAGAATAAGATGGCTGTACAGATCTAATTTAATGGTTTTCATTTAAATCCACAGTGAACTACTCCCTCGGGTTTGCACCAGGATGGGGATGAAGAAGTAACAGTGTAGGAAGATATGTTCCAATGACTCTATTTTTTTTTATTGCAACAACCCTTACTACCTCTAGTACCTTAGAAATAATGTCTTTTATTTTATTCTTCTTTAAAGATTTTATTTATTTATTTGAGAGAGAAAGAGAGAGTGAGCGAGAGAGAGCATGAGCAGGGGGGAGGGGCAGAGGGAAAAGCAGACTCCCTGCTGAGCAGGGAGCCCGATGTGGGGCTCCATCCCAGGACCCCAGGATCATGACCTGAGCCGAAGGCAGATGCTAAACCAGGCATCCCAGAAATAATGTATTTTAAATCAAAGAAAATCCAGTATCTCCTTTTTTCTTTAGTTGGCGGGGGTGGCCTGGTGAAGGGAGGACCTGAGCTGCCCCTTGAGGTGATGTAGATGTTCTCGAACCAGAGCACCCAGCTCCTCACTGGAACCTCCCCTCTTTCTTGACACGTCATTCTTTGGGTTTCCTCCCATCAGGTCCGTGTTATGGGGTCTGATAGTTCCGACTTTTGAGCCGAGACTTAAATACAAATGTGTATTTGCTTTCCGGCACTTCAGCTCAGAGTCAGGGTGCAGAACGGTTGTCTGGGGCTCAGCTTCTTATCCGTAAAGTAATAGGTTGATGCCTTCCTCTCAAGCTCATTGTGAAGATTAAATGAAATAATAGTGATTAATGTACACGTGTTTAACAGTGTCTCCTGAATATTAGTACTTACCAAATGTTTATGTTTTAAGAAAATACCAAGACAGGTGGAATATGGCCCTACGGGGCAAAACACCTGTTGGATCCGGAACGAGGGGAAGCTCATGGCCAGACTTCCTTCTTTCTTTCCCTCCGGGGACAAATACCTTTATGCTTCTAGCAAGTCCTTGCTGAAAGCAGGCAGCCCCTTAGTTCATCTTTCACACACTTCGGAGAAAGGTTAGCAAAGCTGCCTTCCTCTCTGCTCTGTGTTCTCTCCTCTCCCACCTTCACCCCTCCACTTTAAAAAAAAAAGCTAATGAAGTATTGTATAACCAGTTGCAACACCAGGCCTCTCACTAGTGTATGTATGAGTCACAAAGTCAAGTAGCTACTTCAGCACCAGTTTTGTTTGGGGAAGAGCAAAGAACAAAGATGCACTGTGTCTTTGTTTCTCAGCACTCCGGGTATGAATAATTTAGAAAAGTACTTGCATTGTGAGAAGCCGTTCAGTGTGTATAAATAGCACTGAGCCTCGTTTATGCTTTATTCTACTTCATCCTGAAAGAAAAGTTTGGGGAGCAAAGTGGGGACTTCAATTATGTTTGTCTAAGAAAAAGAGCCAGGAAACAGAGCATTCCGCCTGAAAGGCCCTGCAGATTGGACAGCTCGCCTGGGGTTTTCATTTTAATCTTTGCTTGCTCCCAAAAGAAAGCTTGCTCAGGGCCTCCCGCGAGGTGGTGCTGGCTTCAAGTTGACCACAAGGCAGTTTGTATTTGTCTCTGTTCTCCAAAACTTTGGGGCAGGTTTACTACCTTTTAATCTGCCCTTACAGTGCAGTAAGACACACCGAAGTTCGACGAGGCAGTCCCTGAGCACGCACAGAACCCCTGCCCTCCCCGTGGCTGGCTGCTCCACGGCCAAGGGCAGCCAACATGCCGCACCTGCCTTTCCGAGTGACCCGAGGAAAGTATATTCTTTTGAGTAGATACGGAGGTTTTCTTCCCCTCACGTTCCAAAATTCTGTTGTTTTATTCTGGAAGGGGAAAAAAGAACCCTGCCACTGGAGTTCTTTTTGCTCCTCTCTGACTTTTTGAGGCAGGTCTTGAACTTGCCAGGCTGGTTAGGCTTTTCACGTAAGCACAGAAGCCTTTGTGGTTAGGACTCCCCCCTTCTGGGGAGAGGTCAGCTGGGGTAACGGCTTCCAGAGCTTCCCGGGTTCAGGCTAATGCAGCAGCAGCTTAGCACCGCAGAGGAAGGTGGCTTTGAAAAGCGTCGCTGGATCGTGTTGGCCCGTGTGGCCCAACTTCTCGATGAAAACCCCCTGTTGAATGCAGTCGTGGAAGGGAAAGTATTGGGGGTGGGAGGGGGTTGGGTAGAGGCTGGCAGAAAGCCAGAAAGTGGAAAATGTGAGTCAGTATTGGGAATCTGGGTTTGAGACAGCAGAACGGGGAGAGGCGCAGGGATCTGTATGGGGTTGGGGGTGGGGCTGCTTAGGAAGCCGTTACCTTGACTGTTTTGTCCTGGAAGAATGCTGACTAATCATTTTAATGAGAGGGTTTTTAAATTATCGTAAACATCTTTAAATAGATGAAAAAATGCTTGATACTCAAGTGTTCTTGGCCAGTGAAGCGATAAACAGTAAAAATATTATCTGTGTGGGCTGATTCTGCTCTGATGCCCATTCGACTAGCCCCTGAGGAACCGACAGACTTGCGGTCTTTGCCCTAATCACAGAGTTTGTAGCACGTCTGAAGTAGAACAAAGTGATCACCACTAAGAAGCTACTTGCTTTGCTTACCGTCAGTGGGTAGCTGGCTGTTGGCCGGTTCTAAGACTGTGCTCTCCATGGCATTTAAATAATTTAAGTGCTTGGTCTTTGGACTTAGCATTGCTTTGTAGAAAGTTTGGCAATCTGTCTTCCTAGATTCAGACCTTTATATAATGTGGTTCTCAATAACTATGGTGTGCCACAATCTGCAGGCTTTCCAATAAACTTCTGATGACTCAGTATACCTTTATGTTTCTGTTTAAACGGAGTGATCATTTCTAGCTGTTGAACTACGTTTCATAGGCCAGTGAAATTCTGTTCTGTCAGTCTGACCCTTTGTGGAAAATGCAGGACTCATCTATGGGAAGACCGTGTGTGCTTTCTACACCTGCACGAGTGAGGGAGGCACCCTGGCAACGGCAGCATCCTGGGCCCCACGCCCGGCCCGGCCCAGAATGTGTGGGGCTCTTCTTGTTCACGCTCACAGAGCCGGCCAGGCAGCTGCTGTGCGGCGTGAGGGCCCCGCACTCAGGGTTGTGGGTGAGGCTGGGGCTCCCCTCAGGCTCTCCTGGGGCCCTCCTGCCCCTCGAGCCTCCTTGCTCTCGGCCATTAGATGGACTCTAGCCACTTAGCTTCCGGTGCTTGTGCCCGAGTGTCGGCAGGGCAGAATGTTTCCGAGAACATTCCGCTTTCGTTGACAGGTAAGCCGTGCCGGTTTTGGCTAAGTGATCTTACTTCTTTCCTGACCAGGTATGGGGTAATGTTGGTCGTGCTCCTGATCCCCAGAGCTTGCTTTCTCAGCTCTTTGTTTCCTGAAGTGGCGCTTCTGTCCTTTGTTCATCCTCCCACAGTGCTCAGTGAGCAAAGAACATGATTACTGTTGAATGAAATGATTTCACGTCAGTAGGAGATGAAAGCAAACGGGCTTAGCTCTGTAAGGCCGGCGCCAGCACCTTTCCGGGGACGTGGTACCCCCAGCAGCAAGCTGAGAGCCACAGATCCTAATTAAAGGCTTGAGACACAAAGCACGTACTTATTAGAGGCCCGTTTTCAGGAGACGGGCAGAGCTGTGGATGCGCACGCGGGGCAGGCTGCACACCCGGCCCCCGGGCGGGCTGCGGAGCCTCCGCGCGCCCGTCGGGCTTTCTGTCCCCGCTGTGCTGCAGCGCACTGCCTGCGACTGTGCCTTGGGCAGCGCCGAGTCGCGAGCGCTAATCCTCGTGTTCTGCCTTCCAGATCGGCGCCAGTGGTGTGCCATCGCCGTCCTCTTCGTAGTCCTGCTGGTCGTGCTGGTCTTCTTCTTAGTGCTGTGACGGCGGCCCGGCGCACGAACCCCAGGGGAGGCGGGCAGCAGCGCCCCGCGTTGCCGTCTCCTCACACTCCTCTCTGGAAAACACAGCCTGCACTGACTTCTCTCCTTGTGACCCCGCCGCGGAGACAGCGGCTCTGACCCGCCGCAGGCAGGGCTGCTGGGAAGAGGAAGCGGACAACTGTGCGCTCCCAGCGCCGCCTGCCCCGTCCTGAGCATGGCTCGCCTCCAGGGCCGGGCCCCCAGGACAGCCTCTGAGGAATCCAGGAAAGTTTGTGGACTCAACTAGCGCTTGCTGTTGCTCATTCCATCCATCTCTGGCAGCTCCTTGCCCCACCTAGCGCCTCCCCCACCCCCGCCCCCAAGCAGCACACCGCTGTCCCCTCCTGGAGAGCGCCGCTGTCCCCTCCTGGAGAGCGCTGGGCAGAGTGCAGGCTCCCGTTGCGGCAGCGGCCCTTGGCCCCCCAAACTGGTTGCTAAAGGGGATGTAAGGCCTAGAAGCAGTTTGTGACAGAAAACGCAGTGATCCATTTTTCGGGGATAAGTGCTGGGATAAAATTGCTTTTCCAGACTCGTTATTCTGTGGTAGAAATAACTAATGGAAAATAACGGAAAGCACTAGGCTTTGGGGGTGCCAACAGCTGGTGGCTTGAATCCAAGGGAGGAGAGGGCAGCGGGACCCAGGGTTTGCACAGCTGAGGGAAGGGCAGGCAAGGTTGCCGGAGGCCAAAGCCTTGCCAGATTCGTGTTGCTGTCCTGGTGCAGCTTGTGTTTTTAGGGCGCCTCTTACCTGTACGGCTGCTGCGCAGCTCAGCCGCTCGCTTGGATGGTCTGGATCCGGGGCCAGCCTCGTGGCCGGTTAGGTCATTCCTGTGGCACTCTGCTTTGGGGGGCGGTGGCGGTTAGTACACTGGCAGGTACAGCGATGCTCACTCAGAAACCCCAATGACCCAAAAAGGCTAGTTCTGGACCAGACTTCTCTTACCCTGTGAGGAATGGCAAGAATGGGTAGGTGAACTTGGGTGGGTTTTTTTTCCCCTAAGATGACAACTCAGTTTTTTTATCATCCATTCAAATAACTGAGCCAATTCTGATTTGAAGAACGGTTGCTTTATTTGAGTTTTAGTAGCTGAAACTGCTGAGATGCTAAACTTCAAGCTTCCGATGACTCCTTAAACGCCTCCAGTGTCCCGGCGTCTGTAGGATATTTTTATAACCTCCCCGATGCCGTCACTGGTGTAGAGCACCGGCGGGCCGGAGCCCGGCGGCAGCGGCCGCGCTCTCCCTACCACCTTCTGCACTCGGAAAGCACGGCAATGCCTGGGTAGAGCTCTAGCTTCGACTTCCTGTTTCCTCATCTGTTAGGGCCCATTCCTCGGCACATTCTTTTTTTTTTCCTTTTTCCTTTTTTTCATGTTTTGTCTGTATTTCTTGGGGGTTTTTTTTGTTTATTTGCTTTGGGCTTTTTTTCCCCCCTTTTTTGTGATTTGCAATGATGTACTGGCCCAGCTGACTTATGAATTGCACTTTTTAATAAATATTTGTAACAGTTTTTTAAAGAAGGGTATTTTCTCATGGTTAGGATCATGGTAGGTAAGGAAATCTGCCTCTTGATGAAAGCTAAAAGCAGATTTATAAAACTATAAGGGTGGCTGACATCCACGTTTACACTCTATTTGATATATAAATAAGTTATTTTTTTCAAAATTAGCAAAAAAACCAAGATTACTACAAAGGGCTTCAGACGTAGGGTACTAGATTATTTGTTTTACAAGTTTGAGACTCATTCAAATAGTCATCTCTAAACTTAGAACAGGGATGGTCCTTAGATTTGCATTAAAATGTACAGGTCTTTGTTCACCATACATGGGGACCTTGTCTCAGTACTGTAATCCACACTCCGCACTGCAAGAGGCGGCTGGCAGCCTAATGACTGCCCATTAATGGAATGATCATGCCATCCAAAAGCCGTGCTCTTCTCCTGCTATTACCAAGTTTACTGTGCCCTGCACCACTGTCGTGTCTGTCCATGGGGCTCGTTGGGAGCATGCCTGGTCATTAATGGGTAAGACGCTTCCTGAGGTCGGCGGGCCAAGTGGTGTGACCCAGAGACGTAATTACTAAATGTCTGGAGAGATTTAGAACTGGCACGATGACCTCACTTAATTTCAAGTGTTTGCTAAACACTGGCTATTGTAGACCAGACTCCTGCTGAAGCTGGCCAGGGAGTTCCTTAGGAGGAGAAGGTTTCCTTCAAGATGCGAACACTGCCCACGTGCCCCCAGGGGCGCCCCTGTCTCCGCGCCTCGCAGGAACTGCTCCCGGAGGGGCAGCCTCTTACTGTAATCGTCCGCGCCGGCTCTGCCCCCAGCAGAGCTTCCGGGCCCGCCAGCGCGATCTGACCCTGTTGTGCCCGAAGCGGGCATGCCTACAGACGTATCCACTCAGAATGCAAACCGGGGCAGTCCAAGGGAACAAGCCAGGGGCTTAGGTTGATTTTTGAGGATAGATGGTTCCTCATCAGCGATCCTAACACTGCCGGGCTTTCGGGGCCACCTGCGTGGTCCCCCTGCCTGCAGAACGGAGAGAGAAGTAGACCCTGGTGACCCTCTGCACTGCTTAGAGGCACATGCTGTAGTGTGCGGGCTTTTCCCCGCAGCCTCGGCGCCTCGACACATATCATTTCTAAGGAACTGGCAGCTTGTGGTGGATACAAGAGAGCTCAGCTTACGTTTATTGGTTTATTGGAAGAACGTTTTTCTAATCAGTGATTTAGGGGGTAGGTGGGGGGAGTGAAACATTGAGAGAGTTTGCCAGAGTGGGGATCCAGCTGAAAAACCGAAATACCTTTAGTATTTAGTCCTGAGTTTTTATCTTGCCTTTGTGCGGACTGTGCGCTCCCAGCGCTCTGTGGGTGCCCGCTGCTGGGTGGCAATTGGAAGTCGCAGCGTGTGTGCCACACGAGGATCTTCACGCCAGAGCCGAAGGGGGAGAAACTTGGTAGCTTGCCCATTATTCTCTGCTTTTAGCCAGAGTTAAACAGACTGATGGGTCTGGTAGCCAACCGCTTGGCAACTCCCATTCCTTCTCACCTCGTGAGATTCAGGGCTGTGAAGAGAAATCTAGTCTAACTCCAACAGAAATCTGTCTCTGTGAAGTGTTTTACCTTCTGTAAGCGAAGGTGGCAGAGCCAAGATCTTTCTTTTGGTAATTTCCCTGGCTATACAGTGAGACCGTTACCTTTCTAGAGAGTTCATAGCTTTTGACGATCTAGGGACTGCATTACACATGGGAGTTGCTGTTCAGCGCCGTGGGCTCGGACGGCATGGCTTCACCTGGTGCTGCGGATGAACTTGGAAGCAGAACAGCAGGGGGCCGGCCGAGAAGCGGAAGTCGGAAGACGGAAGACGCAGCCCGCACTACCCGCCCTTTGTCTTCCTCTCGCGAGCCTTTCTTTCCCTCCCAGGTTTTTTAAGATTAACATTCTTGAAAAGCATGTTCTTTGGCCATCAAGAGCAGAGAGAGGTGAAACCAGAGGACTCGCAGACCTCCAGGCCCTCCGACACGCAGCGCCGTCCCCGACCAGTCCGGGCGGGAAGGCGGCGCCCCAGTGAACGGCCCCGCGGGGGGCGCAGCCACGGGCTTCTCCAGGGGCCTCTGCTTCTGAGCAGGGCACAGCTGTGTCACCAGGCTGGCCTGTCCAGCTGTCCTTACGGGCCCCCGGCCTTCACAGACATGCTTGCGCTTCAAGTGAGAAGGTCTTACTCTTGCAAGGCCCGCGTCAGTCTGTTGTATGGAAGGGTGGACACTGGCCTCACCGAGGTCCCTTGCTGGGACGCTCACTGCAAAGCTGCCGTCGGGTGTCAGATCCAGAAAATCAAGAGAATTCTGCGTAGAACAGCCGTTCAGACAGACTGGGAGAGCCATGCAGCGAACCTCTGAGGCTCCGGCTCTTAAAGCTCAGGGCCGGGTCCCTCACGGCGGGGCTGAAACCCCAGGCTCACTCGCTTCTGGGGTCAGCATCCCCGACAGTGCCCTCAGAAGGACTTGGACCACTCAGCTCAGCCCTCTTGTTTTAGAGTCGAGCCCAGCACGGCTCCCCCCACAGACACGGGGGTCACTTGCTACGCTGCGTTCTGGACTTGGCCCCAGGGAGCTTGTGCACAGCCTGCGACAAGTGACCTCGGCGACGTAACAAGGTAGGCCGGTAGGGACCCGTCGTGCGCACCCCTCACCCAACCATTTGATGTTTTTTGCTTTTGGATAAACACTGAAGCTTTGAAAGCTCCCGTGGGGCCTCGGCCGTGTTGCTGCCGTCTGCCTGTAGGTGGGAGTTCACTGTGTTCTGGTCCCTTTACCGGTACAGGTGTGTGGCGAGGCGGGGAAGGAAGAAGAAGAACTTGGTTTCCCTGTGACATAAGCTAATGTGTTGGTGCTGTTTTCCTTCCCATGTGACCTTTGTCCAGAAATGCCCTTTCCCAAGGCTGTGTAGACGGGAACTCTGCTGAGACGGTGATTGTCCCAGTCACCTGCCCGGCTGCTTGGCATGGACCTGTGAGAAGGTGTATTTTATCCTTTTTTTTTTTTTAAGGTTAGGAGTTCTTGAACCCAGAAGCCACTCGATCATCCAGGGGGTGTTAGAAATAAGACCCCCAGCCTCACTGTTCGCCGAGCAAAGCTCTCGGGCCTTGCTGTGTAGCCACGTGTCCGCCAGGCGCTCCACACAGGCCAGGCTTTCGGTCTGCCCTGGGCTGAGACCATGTTCACCGTTGTTCTTTCTGCTCTGCAGAAAGTGGGTTTTAGCTGAGACCCTGCTGCAGACCGGGAATTGAAACCTGTAAGTGAAGTCCGCCCTGGGGGAGGCAGACGTCCTAGTCCTCGGGAAAAGGAGGTATCCGTGCGGGGTGAGGCGAGGCCAGCCAGGGGTCCCCCAGTAGAATAAGTTACTGGGACTCGCTTGTAAGCTTGACCTGGCTTGACCCAGGCTGGGCGAATGCCCCGGGTGAGGGGGGCCTGGAAGCCAGGAAAGGGCCAAAGGCAGCAAGCTGTAAATGATTGTGGATTCGGTTTTTGTAAGTGGAAAAATATGCTTTCACTGGCTCATCTGTAATCAGAAATTAGTGTAATGAAAAAATCAAATACCTAGCAGTACTCAGCCAGATTAAACCATTGTATCTTTCTTCGAAGGATAAATAACCTACAGTGTTTCATTTTTATAATAACTAGAAGGTACAAACTAAAGAAGTGAGATCAAAGATTAGAATTCTAGTGCCTGGGTGACTTCCGGATGGTGCCCCCCCGCCCCCGCCAGTCCCCATGAGAAGAGCCCGGTGGTCCTGGTGCCAGCTGACCCCCCTCGCCACAGCTAGATGCGTTCTTGCTTTTTCTACAGGCCGGGTCTCCAAGTGCGGTGTGGGACCAGCCGCGGTGGCATCGCCCGGGAGCTTGCTAGAAATGCAGGTTCTCGGGCACGCCCCCACCCCCCGCCCCAGCCCTGCTGAATCACAGACTCTGGGGCGTTCACAAGCCCTCCAGGGGGGTTCTGACGCCCAGCCTAGTTTCAGAATCACTGCTACTGCATCGTGGAATTTAGGCTACAGTAAACCATCCCTGCATAATAAAACCTCTTCCACAGCTTTGTGCGTAATTCTGACATTAAACAAACTGATGACACTACACACTTGAAAACTTTTTGAAAATACTTGTGTAAGAAAAATCTCAACTAGCCGTCTTT
>CM052893.1:22862303-22948361 GCA_028534135.1 Potos flavus
CAGCAGGTGCTCATATAGGGCACTGCTCCATACACACACACGCACGAGCGCGCACACACACACACACACACACGCGTGCCCTCATTATTCTACCGCGCGACCACAACTGGCTTTCTACGTAGATACAGTGTGAAATGATACCTCATGGTATCATTTCATTTTTCTCTTTTAAAAAGCAGCACAAATAATGCTTTAATGAAAGAACGCTTTAAGCAAATAATGCTTTAAGCTGTTATTATTTGTGCATACCCCAGCGTGAATGAGGTAATCTTATCTTTTTCTGAGACGAGCTTTGATTGTAGAATAGGAAGGAAACTGATGTTTAAAAATTAAGAAAAAGACCTACTTCACACCTGCCACTGGGTGGGATTCACAAATATGATCCAGTTGCTGCCTTCCAGTAGGTGGAGCGGCGGGAAGGTTATCACTGGAGTAATGAACATGCTGAGATCAAATCCAGACCTGGTTTGCTTCGTATCACTGTTAGGACCAGCCTTGTCCTCAATCTTCCTCAGAGTCATTCTTCTCTGGGATTTGGAAGCATCTGGGCAAAAGCCCAGGAAACATAAAAATTCCACCCCCTATTTAAAAAAACCATGGCGGCTCACTTGTTCCTTATTCACACACATCTTGTCCCCCACACTCAGTGGGACCCAGCGTGACCATCCCCTGGGTCTCTTAGGTGCAGAGTGAGCCTGGGCAGAGCCTACTTCTTCCCCTTTCCCTGGGTCCGACGTGGGGAGCCCACATCAGTGGAGCAGGCTCTGTGGGGCCTTGGGGCTGGTGAGCCTGAGCTCCCTGGGACTCTCCTGCGTGGGACCCCTCTCACCTCAACTTCCTCTGAAAACCTTCCAGACTCCCCTTCAGTTAAGAGAGTAAAGGGTCTTCCAGGGAAAGCTGGACACCAGCTGCCCCCCCCCCCCGAGCGAACGCAGGTGATCCGAGAGCACAAGGCCAGGCTGTGGATGGTGTGCAGAATTCAGGGGGGCCGCTCAGCGCCGCCTGAGACGCCCTCACGGCTCCCCAGCCCAGGCCGCACACTCGGCTCTATTTCTGCGTCCTAGAAGCAGTTTCCTTAGAAAGGGCCTAAGGGGGCCTCTCCTCTGGTATCTTGGGCCTGAAGGCATTTAACACACTTGGACTATAGTGGCACGTCCTGCCTCTGCTCCCCCCGGCCCACAGGAGCTTTGTTCGGCCCGGCTTCCGGCAAGCCTGCCAGAGCCGCCCTCTGAAATGGGGGTCTGGAAGCACCGACCTCTGCCTCAAGGCACCTGAAGGTCGGCAGCTCTGAGTCCAGCCAAACCAGCCTTCTGACACAGCCCCTCCCCAGGTCTGACTTGTGGAACTCTCTCTCAGTGGGGTTTGCCCCCAGGCGCCTCCCTCCTGACGGGGTGTGCCGGCCATCTCAGCGGCTCGAGGCCCTGTCTCCGACCCCTTCCGTCCTCTTCCGTCGGGGCTCTAACCGCTTGCTTGCCCCGCCTGCATGCTGCTGGTGAGGAGAGAGGGCCTGTGAGGAGGTGGGGATGGGGCTACAGAAACGGCCGCTGTAAGCAGGACGTGCATGTGGGGAGCCACGAGAAACCCCAAAAAGCATGTAGCCAGAGCTGGGCCAGACACTGATGTCGTGCCAGTCATTCTGGGGAGACTCTGGGGTAGGCTTCACCCCGGAACGTCATGACAAAAATATGACGGAGAGACGGCTGTTGAAGGTATTTATTGTCTGCTGGAAATGGCCCCTGTTAGGCAAGTCTGATCTCTACGCGGCACTCAGAAGCGGGAGGCCAAGCCTGCGGTTCTCATACGCGTGGATGGCATCCGATGTGACAGCCAGCCAGTGAACCCCGGCACCTTGACGTTTTAGTGAGGAGTGTGGAGCGGCCCCAGCTCATGGCCCCCCTGAGGCCCAGCAGAAGGGACCCCTGGCTGTCGGAGGACGGTCTGTGGCCCGCGGGCACCAGCACCTGTCATGATCCGCATGCCGGGGGGTCTCTGCGGGATGTCCAATGGCCAACAGCAGCAGCAGGAGCAGGGCACCACCTGGCAGGATAGGGAAGAGCTCGTACCAACCCAGGTGAGGGGTGCCCAGGGGGCGGGCCAGGGCAGAGCCCAAGGAGCCCTTGGTCATTAGAGACCCCTGAACATGAACTCCGAGACCGTCCGCAAAGTGGTCTAGCGGGACTTCGGGGGAGGCTGAAGGGCAGAGCACAATGCCCGGTTGTGTGTGACCTCACAGGGACAGATGGGGCAGATCATGGAGGTCCCTGTCGCAGTTCTGCTCCCCAAACACAAATTCTCTTTGTGAAAAGGGAAGGGAAGAAAAGGGCCGGGCACTGTCCCATGGACCTCACGAGACGCTCCTTATGACTTCCAGGCAGGTTTGAGTAACTTCAGCTCCGCGATGAGAGAACTGAGGCTCAGAGAGGGTACGTAACCTGCTCGGGCCACACAGCCAGCAGAGGCTCTGGAGTACAAACCATGCCATGTCACCTGCCTCTCCGCCCCTCTAGGGGACCTGCTGCCCCTCACTGGATGAAAGGGGTGGCTGAAGGAAAAGGTGGAGTGGCTAACAACCCGCTAGCGCTTTGGGATGGTCAGTACAGGTTCACAAATGCCATCTCCCTGTGAGGGCAGACGCTGCACCCGCCCTCAGGTCCAGAAAGGGGGAAACTCATCCTCTTCCTCTCACACTCAGGTAAGATCCGTCGGCAAACTGAGTCACACTGCCTTCAAGTCGAGCTGGATGCAAGCACTTCCCACATCCCCACTGCCTCCCCAGCCCTCGCCACCACCGTCAAGTCTTTCCACCGAAATAGCTTTACAAAGGGTCTCCCGGTCCACTTTCAACCCACTAGCGTCTGTTCACGGTCTGGCCACCAGGCAGCAACACCATTCCAAGCACAAATCAGAGCACGTTGGTCTGGCCCCAAGCCCCGAGGCCTCCCAGCTCAGTGGGTGGGAAAGCCAACGCCCTCCCGAGCTCAGCCGTCACACCCTCCTTGCTGCCCCACGCAGGTCAGCCCTGCGGGTCTTCTGACCACCGAGCTCCTTCCCACCCTCCGGGCTCCGCTCTTTCTCCACCGGCTCTTCCCTCACCCTGGTCTGCTCAAGCGTCCTCCGTTCTCCGTTCTCCGCTCAGACACGCTGCCCCGCCCGCAGGCCCGTCCTCCCACTGTCTGGCCCGCACTCGGCTTTGCTTGGAATTGTGCCTTCTACTCTCTGCTATCTGGCACCTCATTTGGGTAATATATAACAATGTATCCCTTTCTGTAGGTACAGCCTGCCTCCCTCCCTGGAATGTGGGCTCCTGAGGACGGGGTCTTTTTCTGTTCCGTTCCCTGCTGTATACCCTGTATCTAGAACTCCTGGTAGGAGCTCAGTGCAAACTTGTTGAAACAATGAGGATGGAACCGACGTAAGAACTCGCTGCAGTCTGCAAACCGGGCAGCAGGCAGATTTTTTTTTTCAGGGTGACATGACTTTGACCTACGTGATCACAGCCCAGGACTGCACCCTGCTCGGCAGAGCGCGGCCAGGGCAGGATCCCTGGGAACGTCGCCCTCTGGGGCCAGCGCTGCGGGACGGGCCCGGACGCCCAGCCAGGCTGGCACGCTCCACATGCCCAGACACACTCAGCCGCGGGAGGAAGGGAGCCATCACACACATCAGCCACATCAAAGGGCTCCCGAGAACGAGCAAGCACAACCTCCCTTGGGCGCTCCAGCGAATAGCCTTCAAGGTTCCGGTTTCAGGAGACAGCAGACAGCAGAGGGGCAGCGGAGCCGGCTTGCCATCCCTACCCACTCCAGCAGCCCCGCACCTGACTCTTCCCAAAGAGCCCCAGAAGGGAGAATTCCAGCCCTTTGGCTCCGAGGCTGTCTGAGTCTGGAGCGCCACGTCTCAGCCACATGGTGGAAGAGTCGACAGCCCAAAGTGGTTTGCTAAGGCCCTGGGGACGTGGAGCCCAGAGGAGGGGAGGGGCCGTACCTGCATCCCGGCGCCCATCCCCGGAGGCCACGCAGAAGCCGAAAGATCCCTCTGGGGAGCGTTGTAGCTGCAGCTGGGCTGTGCCATCTGGGAACACCTCCACCATGCGGCCCACCGTGCGCACCTGGCTGGGGGCACTCACGTCCTCCACACTGAAGGCACGCCGGGGGGAGGCCATGGCTGCTCTGCCAGGGGACGGGAGACAGAGTGAGCGCAGAGAGGGCTGGGCCCTGGGGGCAATCACTTACCGCCTTAAAGACTACGGACCCCTCTTCTGTCTGAGGGTCTGCAAAGCCTGCTGTGAACCACAAGCCCCCTGCTACCCCCCTCCCCACCTAGAAACACACTTTTCCATCTTTGTGGGTGCACAGACCTCTCTGGGAATCTATCAACAGCTGCAGTGTTATAGAACATTTGCAGGAGTGAACAGGCCACTTGAGGGGCGTCCATGGAGCCCCGGGGAGGAGCAGCTAGCCCAGAGGGTCTGGTCAGGGGGTGGGAGTTCTCTAGACAGTGACACAAGTCACGTGCCTCTTTGGGGGCCCTGTCTCTGGATCTCTAACCAGATCTTCAGCTGGGCTCAGGAAGCTCTCCGAACATTCTGATTTTAGCATGTCAACAGACAGCAGAGGGATGGAGAAATCAAACACTCCACCAAGTCTATACCTGCTCAGAGCTCAGGTGCACAGGGCAAGGCACTGAGGTGTGGGCTCCAAGCCTCCTGTGGCATCTGATGCAGGACCGAGTTAAGCTTACAGCTCTACTGCCTATGCTCTGAGTTTACCCCCCATGCCACTTGCCCACTCTTACCGGCCACCTCCACTGTGGTCCCCCGGCTCCTCTACCACGTAGAGGCTGGACCGGTCCCCCTTGCCACTCAGCAGAGAATGGAGGTTCTGAAAGGAGGCAGCTTTCCGATGTTGGTGGGAGGGTGACACCTGGTGGTAAGGGTCCAATATTGCAGGTGAGAAAAGCCACGGATCGGGGGTTGGCAGAGACCCGACCCCCAACCATGAACCCAAGGGCTTTTTAAGAAAGTAATGATACAAGCTTTTGTCGCTACTTCAAAGTGCCCATCTGGAATTACCATAGATGGGGCTATACAGGTGATCTGAAGGTTCAATTTTTTTTGGCCAAAAAACTTAGCACTAGAATACTAATAATTTCACTGATAAAATCTAATTTTCTCATTAAGAAAAGAGTGAAAGCAAATTAACTGCAGAATAATAAATATGTTTTAGAGTTAAAATATTAAAACTTTGTGATTCTTTAGTATCCCTTTTATGAGTGTTTACATTAAAATTTTTTATCTGAGGATTTCCAGGAAAGATGGCTGAGTACAACAATGCTAAGCTCACGTCGTCCCACGGATACAATTAGATAACATGCATATCAGTGTAAATAACCCATAAAACAACCCAAAGCCTGGCAGAACAGACTCTCTGCAGCTGAATGTAGAGAAGAGTCCATGTTGAAGGGGGTAGGAGGGGTAGAGATTTGGGAGCTAAATGGACCTGCAGGACCATCAGAGGCAGGGAGGGACACTGGGTGCAGAGAGAGAAGGACCAAACCCTCACGCCAGGCATACCAGGCATGAAGAACCTGACAGGGAAGATGAATCCTCATAACATTTGGCTTTGAGAACCAGAGAGGCCTGGGACACCTGGGTGGCTCAGTCAGTTAAGCGTCTGCCTTTGGCTCAGGTCATGATCCCAGGGTCCTGGGATCGAGTCCTACACTGGGCTCCTTACTGGAAGGGAGCCTGCTTCTCCTTCTGCCTGCCGCTCCCCTTGCTTTGTGCTCTCTCTCTCTCTCGACAAATAAATAAAGTCTTAGAAAAAAAAAGAAAAAAAGAAAATCAGAGAGGCCTAATTTCAGGAGTTCTTAAAATCAGTGGGGCTTAACACTGGAACTTCAAGAATCAGTGGGCTTGGCTCTGGGAGACCTGGCAAGATGACAGGAAACTGAGTTCCTGCCCTTAAAGAGATGGCACAACAAAGAGCCCCACTGAGACAGCATAGAGAAGCAGCAGTTTGAAAAACACCTGGGGTATATGGGAGGGAGATTTGTCTACTAATAGAGCCTGTGCTGGAAGGGCAGGGATCTTTGGGAGACTTTTCTAGGAACAAAGGAGCTGGCAGATCCCATTTCCCTCCCCTGCCCCTCAGCCTAGACACGTGGACAGCTGGGGGAACCAGCACAGCACCAACACTCACCACCTAACTTGCTAACAGCACCGCCCATGCCGTCATTGTCTTGTGCACACGCACCCTCCGATATGCCCTTGGCCAGAGCCCATTCAAAGTGGTGCCACAAGCCTGGTCATGATCTCCAGGTTGTGAAATTGAGCCCCGTGTCAGGCTCCACTTTGGGCATGGAGCCTGCTTAGGATTCTCTCTCTCCCTCTGTCCCTCCTGCCCCCTTTCTCTCTCCCTCTCTAATGATAATAATAATATAAACAAATAAAGTAACGGTCATAAAGATATTCACTGGACTTGAGAAAAGAGTGGAGGACCTCAGTGAGACGCTTACCAAAGAGATAAAAAGCATAAAAAAGAACTAATCAGAGATAAAGAACTCAATAACTAAAAGTAAAAATAATACACTAGATGGAATAACTAGTAGACTAGAGGAGGCAGAAGAATGGATTGGTGACCTGGAGATAGGGTATTGGACAGCAATCAAGCTGCAAAGCAGAGAGAAAAAAATTAATAAAAAATGAAAATAGATTTAGGAAACTCAGTAACACCATCAAACATAATAACATTCTCATTATAAGGATCCCAGAAGAAGAGAGAGGAAAGGGGGCAGAAAACTTTCAGAACCTGGGGAAGGAAACAGAGATCCGGAGCCAGAAGGCATAGAGAGCCCTCAACAAATCAATCCAAGGAAGTCCACACTAAGATATATAGTAACTAAAAAGGTAAAAACTAATGATAAAGTTGTTTTTTGTTTTTTGTTTTGTTGTTGTTTGTTTTTTGTGATAAAGAGAATTTTAAAAGCAGCAAAAGAGAATAGTTACATACAAGGGAAATCCCATAAGGCCATCAGCTGATTTTTCAGCAAAAACTTTGCAGGCAAGAAGGGAGGGCATGATACATTCAAAGTGCTGAAAGGAAAAAACCTGCAGCCAAGAGTACTCTATCCAGTGAGGCTGTCATTCAGAATAGGAGAGATAAAGAGTTTCTCAACCAAAAGTTAAAGGAAGTCATGACCACTAAGCCAGCCCTACAAGAAATGTTGAAGGGAACTTTTTGAGTGGAAAGGAAAGACCATAGTAGGCGTAAGAAAAGTAGGAAGCCCAAGGATAGTAAAATCGAGTATATCTATAAAAATGAGTCAAGGGATTCACAGAGTAAAAAAAATGTAAAGTAGGACACCATATACTTAAAATGTGGAGTGGGGAGGAGAGCAGTAAAGAATGGGTTCAAATTGAAGTGACCATCAACTTAATGTAGACTGTTATATGCAGAAGATGTAATTTATAAATCTAACAGTAACCACAAATCAAGAGCCAGTAATAGATACACAAAAAACAAAGAGAACGGAATCCAAGTGTATCACTAAAGAAAGCCCGTAAACTGTGAGAGAAAAGAGCAAGAGAAGAAAGGAACAGAAAAGAACTACAAAAAGAATCATAAAACAAGTAACGAAATGGCAATAAGTACACGTGTATCAATAATTACTTTGAACATAAATGGACTAAATGCTCCAATCAAAAGATACAGGCTGGTGGAACGGAGAAAAAAGCAAGACCCGCTGCCTATAAGAGATTCATTTCAGACCTAAGGACACATGCGGGTTTTGAAAGTGAGGGGATGGAGAAACACTTGTCATGTAAAAGATATGAAAAGAAAGCCGGGGTGGCAATACTTATATCGGACAAAATATACTTTAAAACAAAGACTGTAACAAGAGACAAAGGGCACTATGTAATCATTAAGGGGACGATCCAATAAGAAGATAGAGCAATTGTCAGCATTTTCGCATCAAGCCGCCACACCACCGCATCCGTGAGCGTCCGTGCTCCAACTCACTTTCTGTGTGCATGTTAGCAAGAGGTGTCCGGGGTATCAGAAAAGCCCGAGAGAGGTTATTTTGGGGGTCTGGGAGTGTTCAAAAAATTTTCCATGTTAATTAACGGTGACTGCTTCTTCAATTTATGGCATTTTGACTTATGGACGTTTTCGTAGGAACTCTCTAATTTTGGACAGCAGGGGAAACTGTACTGGGAATACAAAGATCAAGGGGTGTCCCTTCAAAGAATTCACACTCCAGTGAGGGGAGGCAGACAGAAACCCATTAAAATACTACGTGGCAAGTTCCCCGAAGGAGAGAAACACAGGATAGGATGGGAACACAGAGCAGCCCTCCTCCCAGCTCAGCCCAAGAAAGGACTGGAAGCGTCTTCATGGAAGAGGCAATTTCTGAAGAGTTGGCAGATGAGCAGACGTTAGCAGGGAGAGAAGGTGCGAGAAACATTTCAGGTGAAGGTTCGAAGACAGACAGTGTGTGGCCTGATGACGGAACACAAGGTCAAGGATAACAGGTAGGGTGTTAGAAGGAGAGTGATGAGAGATGAAGGCAGATCACAGAAGTCCTTCGGCCATGTCAGGTGATCTGAACTTTACCCTGCGGGTGATAAGGGGCCAATGTTGGATGTTCAGCAAGGCGGTAGATAACCAGACATGCGTATCAGAAGGACCACTGTGGAAGCCAGGTGGAGAAAGACACACAGGGATTCCAGTCGGGAGGCTCTCGCGTTAGTCTGGGTGTGAAGTGATCTGGGCTAGACTAACAGAGTCACTGTGGCTGTAGAGAAGGTTCCAGAATGATGAGGCAGTAGACTCTAGGACTTGGCAGAGTGGGCAGAGTTGAGGGAGAGACAGAGGGAGGAAGAGGAGCTTAGGACGAGCCCATGCTGGGGTAGCTGGGTGGAAGAACAGAACCGTGGGGTGCTGCCTTCCCCTGTGGGGAGCCGGGTCTTGTGGGTCAAGTGCGGGGAGGCCAGTAGCTTCCCTTTCTCCGCTTGGCCTCCTCGGGCGGCATCCTCAGCCCTTCCCCTCTCCTGTCGCCTTCCATTCCAGTGGCACTGGTGCCACTCAGCCCGTGGCTGGGGCCCTTCAGACTCACCAGATGCAGGGACTGTAGCGACGGGGCCTTCTTCACTCTGGGGGTGCCGGTGTGGGACGCCGGGCCAGGCGCAGGGGACTGCAGCTGCTCCACACTGTGGCTGCGGGCCTTGCCCAGCTTGGGCCTGGCACCGTGGCCGAGGGCCAGGAAGAGCTTTTTCAGCCCCAAGGTGGAGGCCAGGCTGCTGTTGCTTTTCTTGCTCCTGTCGGAAGGGGCAGCGGAGGGCGGCCCAGGTCCCGCGCTGACCCCCGGGAATGCTCTGCAATGCAAGGGTGGACGTGAAGCGGGCAGGAGACGGCTGGGGGCGGGGCGCACTGCCCCTCGGGGTCCTGCAGGCCCCAGGAGGGCCAGCCTTGTGGACGACGTGACAGCTGGCTACAGAAAGGCTGAGAGGACATCTGTGGGATGCTCTGCTCCCGCAGCTTTTAGGGAGAAGAGCTCAGGCAAGACCCTGGCCTCACCCCCGACTGCAGGCTCCCCCACCCATTCATTTCATTCATTCATTCATTCATTCATTCATTCATTCATTCAGCATTTCTTCAGAGCCTCTGTGCTTTCTAGAAACAACAGGGATACGTGACACAAGACAGACAAGGTCCTTACTCTCAGACTAGTAAACGAAGGAGAAAAACCAACAGCAAGTATTGAGAAATGTCAAGCAGAGAGAGAGAGAGAGAGAGGGTGGCCAACTCTTTCTGAGAAGATGGCGTCCGGGCTGGGAGCCGAATGGTAAGGAGGAGCGGTCCTGCCGAGACCGGAGGGGAGAACCCCGGCGGAGGCCACGGCTCCCGGGCACGAGGAGGCTCCGTGGGTTCCAGAGCTCGAGGGGGCTGGGCCACAGCACTGGGACGGAGCCCGCAAGGTGGGCAGGCGGGCCGGATGCCACCGAGCACGGAAGCCAAGGTAAGGAGCTCGGATTCTATCCCAGGTGGGAGAAAAAACCGCTGGGGGTTTTCGGCAGGAGAAGTGACATTACTTAATGGCATTTTCAGAAAGACACCTTGGGCTGCTGTGCCGAGAAGGGCGTGCAGGAGCGACCGTGAAGGCGAGAGCCGCTGGGGCTGCTGGAGCTGTCAGAAAGTCATGCCGCCCAGACCAGGAGAAAGGCGAGAGAGAGGGGGGTGCAGGGGCTGGAGGGGGCATGCGGGTGGGTCAGAGAGGCCGGGAGGAGGAGTGGGCATGAGCACCGTGTGCATGGTGTGTTTGCCGGGAGGAGGGCCTGGGGAAGCAGTTCTGTCTGGGGCCTCTCCGACACCCTAGTGGAGAAGTCGGGGGAAACCGGGTGTGCGGGGCTGGGGTTCTGGGGAGCACCCAGCGCCGGAGATGGAGATCTGGCTCTCGGAGTCACCAGGAATGGGGTGTAGTGCAGGAAAGGACATCCTGGCCACAGCACTGGCTCCCCAAGACTTGGAGGACTCAGAGCGAGGACTCAGCCCTCCGCGCGGAAGGAGAGAATGAACGGAAAGGTGAACGTCAGGCTTGTTTCCTCAGCATCTGCTTGTTTGCAAGCCCTGAGTCAGAAACACGCGCTCTCAGGCCACCCCGTCTTGGGAGCACCCCGAGGGTCGGGACTGTGCCCGGCCAGTAGCTGGACCTTGAGGCGTGGGGAATGAGCGAGCACACGCGTCAGACTCCGAGTGGCTGGGAAAGGAGTACTGAGGTGCCATGCCGGGAAGAAGTCTGGGAACCCTCCAAGGATTTGGGAGTGGGGAGGCCAGTCATGCCAGGGAGGGGGGTCTCTTTCTCCACCCAGCCCCCCAGCCCCCCACCTCCCAAGTCAGGGCTCTCGCTCCCGTCACTCACCGGGATGACACCTGCCCTCCGGGACTCGTCTCTGGCCTCTGCAGGCCTCCCTCTGGCTCCAGGCTGGACTCTGGCTCCTCCGAGGCCAGAGAGAGAGTAATGCTCACGGAGCTGACGGTGCCAACAGCTGCTGGGCCGGGAAAGCCCTGGACTCCTGCAACGAGCACAGCCCTCCTGTGTCGCTGAGCCGTCCCCGAAGGTCACGGTCAGGGGAGGGGACGTGCCCAACCACAGAGGCGGGAGAACCGGAGGCAGCTGGAGAGAGGCGGGAGCCCCCACCCGCAGCAGGATGGGAATGAGGGGTTGTTTACTGCTATAATCCCCCACCCCCAGCACCGCAACTGGTACACAGTCGGTGATTAATAAATGTCTGTACGATGAAGGGGCTGCTGGTGATAAGTCACGCCCTTCCTATAACAAGAGACATAGTCGGGAACAGGGAACTTCTGCATTCCTGGGACCAAACCACAGTCTTGTTGGATGTGATGTCCAACAACTTTAATGACAGGCACCGTTTCTGGAACATGTATGAGGTGCTTGGCAATGAATTAAACCCTCTACAGAGATGACGTCATGGGTTCCCAGGAGACAGGCTCTCCTGTGACCCCAGGTTACAGAGGAGGAGCCTGGAGCCTGGAGGGCTGCCGTGGCATGGCCAGGACCTCCTGGCTAACGAGAGGAGGAGTCTGAGGAGGGGAAGGCCAGGCTCCCCAGAAAGGCCAGCGGCTGGTAGGACAGAAGCCCCTCAGGGAGTGGCCGGGGGCCGCCAGCAGCCGGCCTAGAGCCCGCCCCATGGAAGAAACCACACGTTAGAAGAGGGCGGGCGGCAGGCAGCTCAAGGTAGTGCCTGCTTCCTTCAGGCTCCTGTCAGCAAGGGAAGGAGAGGGAAAATGTCTGCGTCCCTGCGTGCAGCAGAGGGGGCGGCCGGCACACCGGGGAGGGTGCGTGGCGACTACATCTTTAGTAAGAGCAGCCGGTCAACCAGCTCTCTTCCCTCCTCCACTGTGTTTCCAAGCCCTGGATCCCTCCCAAGCCACCCCAACCCCGGGGCTGTCACAGTTGTGAACCCACGAAGGCAAGGCTGTGGGGGGCAGGCCTGTTATCTCTAAGAGTGAACAGCCGAGTCGCTCCCCTCAGATCACAGCACCAGGGATCGGAGCCCCTGACCGCGGATGCCCAGGATCGGCCCACAATATAAGGACCTCTTCCAAGGGCCGAGGTGACGCCCTACACCCTTTTGCAGCCCTTCCTGCTGAAACCCAGGGGCCTGCCCAGGAGGGCTGGGGGTCTGGGAGGGCTCTGCCCGCTGGCCACTGTGTGACCAGACAGCATGTCTGCCTGGCCGCAGAAGGTCTCAAGGGCAGGACTCCTGCTGCAGGCATCCACTCAGGCCTTCCCCACAGTGCCTGCCATGATGCCCGGCATGTAACGCGTGCTCCATCGGTGCTGAACGAATGAATGAGGGAATGAATGAAATGAAGATGTTGAAGGAAAGCGCCTCCACCATGTGATTGTAGGCATTGCCGGCTCTAAGCAAACAGTAATCCTAGAGCTGCTGCATCATTCCTGCTGTTAGCAGTAAAACTCCCTGAAAGTCCAGGCCTCCAGCAGCCACAGAATTTGCTGCTTCTCTACACACCTCAGGGTCCCCGCAGTCGGAGGACATCACCCCCGCCTCCCTGCCTTCTGCCTACACCCGCAGGAGTTGGCTAATCTGCGTCCAGGCTGACGTCGAGTCTTACACCCAACCCACAGACCCCACAGCTTCTGGAACACCTGCTGCTGCCCCGAAGGGCCCCACGAGGCTGCCGGGAGTGTCACAGCTCCGTCACCGACGTGGCTATGAGGTAAGGAAGGACTCAGTGTGCCTGGCCCGGGGTCTGTGCTTACCGTCGCTGCTGCGGTTCTCCGGGGGCAGCTCCTGGCTGCAGGGGCCCCCCTCCACCTTGCTCTCCAGGCCGGCCCCTCCCCGGGGCTCCTGCATCCCCAGAGGCGTGCTGTTGTTGCAGTTGTTGGTGGACAGCGCCAGCAGGGGATGCCTGACCGGAGGGCCGCAGGGTGTGGTCTGGGCAGCGGAGAGCTCACAGGTCCTGGGAACTGCACTTCTCGAAGGAGGCAGAGGGGCATCCACAGGCTCTCCCTGCTCCCCCAGCCTGCGGGGTCCAGCCAGGGCTGCCTTCCTGTGAGACACAGGTGAGGTGGTCTTCCTCGAAGATGGAGGGGTTGGCACCCAGCCTTCGGTGGAGAGGGAAGAGGTCGGCTGCTGGGCCTGGTGTAGGGCAGAGGGCTCTGCGGGGCTCTGTTGCAGGGAGGAAGCAGAGACAGTCTCCAGAGACTCATGGCTTCCTCCATCCTGGGCTTGTCTGCCTGGCGCCGAGGACCCCAGCTTCGTGGAAGAGGCCAGGGGATAGGCTGTCCTGCTCAGCGCCCAGGAATCCACAGGATGGACCCAATAATTTCCCAGCCCTGGTCCAGGCTGCCGCTGGGAGCCCAGGGGAGCTCTTTTAGATTCCCGGGCAGGAGGCTTAGCGAAAGCATCTTCTCTGGGGAACAGAGTCCGCTCAGGCAGGTGTCCCCTGCCTTCTTTCACCTCGGCGGCGCCCTCCCCGAGCTCAACCCCCGGCAGGTAGTGCGGGGCCTGAGGGCTCCCTGGCAGTTCCGATCCGGTCTTCCGGAACCACCTGGGGCCTCCTCGAGGCCTGGAGCCCCGCGGACGGGGGCTGTTGCTGCGGGCTGGGCCCCGAACCCTGCTGGGCTGCGAGGTCCCGGCCTCCTCACTGTCGGTCCTGCAGCTGTCGGAGGTGTCCGTGCTGTCCAGCGCAGAATCCGCCTCCTCGGGGCGCGCCGAGTCTCCGATGTGCGTTTCCCGGATCCACTCGGTGTGGCCCCCCGGCTCGGCAGGGAGGAGCCTGAAGGGGGGGCTCGGGCCCCGAGCGCTGAGGGGCTCCGTCCGCACCCCCGGCCCCCCACAGGCCGCCTCGCGCTCTTGGAGGGCCCTGGGGTCCGCGCCGGGGCGCCGGTCGTCGAGGCAGCTGCCGCAGGCCTGGCACTTCCTGTCGCTGCCCCGCGCGGGCGGCGGCACCGGGAAGCCCCTCCACTCCAGCCGGCCCACGACCGGGCAGAGCGCGCCTTCGCCGGCGTCGGTGCGCGCGAAGCCCCCGCTGACGTAGCGGGCCAGGTCGGGCTTGGAGCGCAGCGGGCCCTGCGCCGCCGGCTGCCCCGTACGGCCCCGCGCCGGGCGCTGGCGCTGCTGCAGCCGCTCCAGGTAGCGGGACTCGGCGTCGCGGGCCGACTCGTCCTCGAAGCGCACGCGGGACGGGGAGGCGCCCCGCTTCGGCCACTGCCCGCTGCTGGACTCCCCGCTGGAGGAGTCGCTGGTGTTCCCGGTCTGCGGCGTGTCTCTGCAGGCAGAGGGCATCCTCGCGTCCGGGGCTGGGCTTCTCTGGCCGTCTCTGGTGGGGAGACAGGGGGAGCCGGGTCACAGACAGGAGACGGGGAGGAAGGTACCCGGGGGGTACAGCTCCGTGATAACTGCGACTCCAAAGTTACCCCACGTAGGTTTCTGGGGAGTCAGGCAGCAAACCCGAGTGGCTTCGGAGCCCATCTTGATCCTGAGACCCAGCACTAAACGAAATCAATAGGGGCTTCTTTACTTCTGGCTTTCCTTCTGTAGCCTGGCTCAGCCTGATTCAAGATGAAACATTATATAGGAACAGAGAATGTACAGAAGGATGACAGCAGAATCCTCGTAGTGGGCTGTGTGTGTGTGTGTGTGTTGCGTGTGTGCGTGCACACTTGGGAGGTGAGCCTGGCATTCATGGCCATCGGGTAGGGATGAATTGTCCCAATGCTGTATTTGCTATAAAGGGTTAACGGGAAAGCGAATTATAAGTCACTACAGAGACTGTGCATGACCTGAAGCCAGGGTTTCTAAGCATTCTTGCTCCCAAAAGTGTCCACTCAGGGTTCCTAATCATCTTGCTCAGACAAAATTTAGACAGAATGCCCCAATGTTTCTCCTTGGACTCTGCATCTTGTCTGTTCCAGCACCCGCCTACCCGCCCTCCGCAGCCCCTTCCCCACACTCTGAAAAGCTGTGAGGACAAGGACTGTGCTAGGAAGAGTCGTCCTGTCACCAGCCTCTGCTGTCGGAGACACTGTGCTGGTGGTCAAGTCCTGCTCAGCTCAAGAAAACACCAGGACCCCCGGAACCAGGAACCCGAGTTTCCAGGCATTTCCTATCAAAGGCTGCCTAAGGAAGGGCTGTACGTTCCCCTCCTTCTCCTACAGTGGCGTCCCCTTCAGTTTACTGCTCAGTGTTTGACATTCACACCATTTTTTCTCATTTATCGCTTCTTTAGCACTCACACTGGACTCCCGCCTCTTACCCAGGCTCCCTGCCTCCTGTCTGCTGGTCCTCCTGGGGCACAGCCTTGTCACACTGTCCCCCAAGGGGGCGCAGGGTTCAGCTCACAGTCTTTGTGGTAAAAGCACTGGCCTTCTGCCTTCCTCACTGTTTTTCTCCGCAGCTCTGCGCACCCCCCCCGACTCTATAGGACCCCCAGGCTTCCTCCCTCATCCCCCTCATGCAGCCCTCTTGCCCCATTTCCCGGATTCTTTTTTCTTAACCGGCCTACATTTGAATCCTGTTACATGTGACCTGTTGTGTAGACATCCCACGTGTGATGGTTACTTTTATGCATCAACTTGATTGGCTGCTTGGTGAAACAGTCTTCTGGATGTTTTGGTGAGACATTTTTTTGGGTAAGGTTAAATTTCGGTGGTGGACTTGGAATAAGGCTGATTACCACCCACGACGTGGCTGACCTCATCCGACCCATTGGAGGCCTTAATAGCACAGATACGGATCTTCTCTGAGCAAGAAGGAAGTCTGCCCACAGACTAAATTTTAGCTTGGAGTTGCTCCTCTTCCCTGAGTCTGAACCCTGCCAGCCTACCCTGTAGATTTTGGACTTATCATGCCTCCATGATCACGTGAGTCAATTCCTTAAAATAAATCTCGCTCCCTATCTCTCTCCATACACACACACACACACACACACACCCTGTTGGTTCTGCCTCCGAAGAAACCTGACTAATGCACCGTGATAATATCTCCTCCTCTGAACACCTGCACCGCTCATTTGTCATCACAGACTCCCAGGATGTTAGTGCTGGAAGGCTCTCCCGCGGCCCCACGATCTGTCCTCATTCCTAGAAAGGAGGCCACATGGGACCAGCTCCTGGGCTGACCGGCACCTGAGCAGCTCGAAAAGGCTGTGGGTATGTTTTCTCTTTCAGATGGAGCCACAAAAATAGAACTAGACACTGACCGTGCTGGTGGTCTAGTCCTACGTGGAGACAGGAGCCTGCATTTTGGAGACCTGCTACTTCTTTCCAATTGCCCAGAAGTGTGCCTACATACGCGATGATCTATACTGGCGTCCTCCATGTGTTACGTTACTGTTCTTAGTCCTCGAAGTGTCTCCGAAGGCTCCCCTAACCTCACCTTCCTCCCCCAACCTCACCTTCCTCCCCCCACCCTCCCACCCCCCCCCAAACGGAGAAGCAGACTCTTCTCCGGTAGCATTATGTACAAAGCACGACTGGCTCAAGCCGCCTGGACACGCCGACAACTTATTATAATGAAATGTCTGTGGGTGATTAGTGGATTTACTAATCGTTCCTCTAACTGGATGCTTCAGTGATTCTGGAAGAAGGATGCCAACGCTTTCAAAAAGGCTGCCTTAATGTGAGTTTCTCCTTCCCCAAGCTTCTGGCTACCCGACAGAAGGACAGCTCTGATACACAATTAAAAGGAAAAGAGTTCAGATAGTAGCGGGAAGAAACCATACACGTTTCACAATTCCTATTAAAGCATGCCAGCCAGTGGGGAGAGCAGCCCAGACACAGACACAGCACTCACTGGACTGGGCAGGCTGTCCGTCCCAGCCGTACTTTCTGTCTGAATAAATGGCATTGCCTGTGTGACTCAGGTGAACATGACCAGTGCCCCGGGGTGTCACTGGCCATCCCTAGCCACCCCTGCCTCTGTGCCTTGACAGCAAAGCCATTGGCTGGCCTCACAGTCCTGACGGATTGGAATGGTCTGGATGGCTGAGGGGGTGCGATACGGTGTATAAAGGCCAGCACCCTTGGGAATCGGGGTGGGCTGCGAGGTCAGAGTGACAGTGTTCAAGACTGAGTCTCTGCAAAGCTCCACGGGAGCCAGCTACGGCTGGGAGCTGAAGGCACTCCCTTATCTGTGCCACGTCACGCAGACTACGAGCTCAAACCTTGGACCCCAGGCCTCCGATCCCACAGGCCTGTGGTCACCTAACTGTGAATGCTGAGCGGGCGGAGTAAAGCGACAGCCGGGGTCCTGTCTGCCACACTAAGGAGCGGTGAACACTTCCTAAATCGAGCAGCTTCAAGCACCACAGGGCAGGCACGGGGGCCTCCCCGGAGGCTGCGGCTAGGTGTTGGCTAAATATTTCCCTGCCCTAGGATGCGCTGAGCCCTGGGGGCCTGCACACCGGCTGCTAATCCTAACTCCAGTATTTTCTCTCAATGAGCACTGCTCCAGGAGGAATTTTTTTTAAGACCCACTGCTAAGCAAGCGGATCTGCCGGCTTTGGGGCCTGAGCGGAACCTGTGCTTAAAAGGGCAGCTTGGAGGAATTCTGCAGAGTTGTCAGTCTTCCTGTTTTCTGGGGCTCACACTCAGACGGGGCCAGTTTACCATTGGGCTCAACAGCCGCAGCGTCTATGGGCCACGGTATTTCCAGGGACCCGTGAAAATGTTTTAATTTCTTTTCAAGTCAGAAGAAAACAAACGTTTAAGTCTAAGAAAACATTCTAATAGGTAATACCTTTAAACCAGCACAGTCGTCAACTGTAACTTTTAACTTTTTTTATGGAGGAAGGCAGACAAGGCCAGAGTGCCTCGGACCCCCAAAAGTCATAATGTGGGTCTGCATTCAGAGAGGGGTTCACGGCCAAGACGTGAAGTTCTTCACTAGGATCGCCCCCTGGTGAGGGTGGTGCAGGGTCTCCCTGCCTGTCTCAACATGGCCAGGCAGGTCCCTGTGATCCCTGTGCTGGGGACAGTTCTCTCTTTGTGAAGCCCCTGGAGCTCCGAGCTCTGGCCCCTGTGGACCCCCCCCCCCCCCCCACCGCACCTGCGTCTCTTCCGCCGCTCAGGATCTGAGGGGTCGCTGCCCATGCGGGGTTCCCAGGTCAGCTCCCCAGAGCACTCTTGCCCAGGAAGGGAAGGCTCTGGCCAGAGAACCCGCATCCCCTCCCCTCCCCCCCGGAACAAGAGGCGTCCCAGCGAGCAGAAGCCCTTTCTGGAGGCCCACTTCCTAGAACAGTGCGGTCCCGACCACACGATCCGTGCAACCCACACACGCCCTGTAGTCTTAACGCAGCCACGACCTGACACAGGACAAGAGCTCTCGTGGTGCCCCCCCACCCCCTGTCTGGGCCCTGCATCTTGCTGGCGTGTCCCGCCCTCCTGGTACGAGGAATAGCAGCCTTGGTGTGTCTGTCCCCCAAATGGCAAGAGCCTGTGTTTCCAGGGGCTGCTGGCTTTCTACACTGATCTGCTACCAGAAAAGGCAGCTACCGCTACCTCTTCACCTGCTGGAAAAGCCTGTCCGCTCAGACCTGCCCCAGCCACCCCCAGCCAGACCCGGGACAGAGAAGGCCTTCTGGAAGAGCCCCGCTCTTCCACCCATCTTTCCCCGAGCTGCTCTTTGGAAGGAGCGATGCCTCTGGGCCAAGGGTGGGGGAGGGTGCGGGGGCGCCCCTGCGTCTGACTCAGGCCTGGGGCCCGCGCAGCGTTTCCATGCGAACTCAGCACGGCCCTCCAGGGCGATCTGACAAGCATAACCTTTAGAAGCATCTGCAGCAAGCCATCTGGCGTTGATTTTTCAGCTACCCCCTCTGAGGATTCACCAGTGCTGCCAAGTCGAAGTAATTCTTTTCTGGACACGGCAGCTGCTAAAGTGGGTCACCTTGCATTTCCATAGCATTTCGATGGCCAGGGGACAGCCTGACGACGAAAGGGAACGTACTTTAAGGTCAGTGACTGGGGTTGCTACGAGCTGCTCATGGAATCTGGGGAACAGGGGGTGTCCAAGAGGACCTTCATACAGTCACGTCTGCTTTGCAAATCGTCCTCTTGACTGTTTTGTGGCTACGCGACCCAGCCTAAGGATCTACAGAAGGTGGAACGGAGGGCTCTATGAAAGTCCGAGGCTCTGGGCGCCACATACCTGCTGAGAATAGTGTGGATGCTCCCAGGAAGCCATGCCCATTCCCAGCTAGTGTCCCCCAAGCAGAGGGAGGCAAGGCGCAGATGCAGAAGTAAAAGGGTAGCCTGTTTGGCACTGCTTGCCAGGTGAGGCTCTCTTGAGCCCCTCCTACGGGTGACCCTGAACCCAGAGGCAGGCCTCAGCCCTCTGCGCGTGCTGGAGTCATCTCAATGGTGCTGTGACCTTCCGTGAGCGGGCTCAGCGTCCCCATCAAAGGGCATACGGTCCAGTTCCACTGAGAATCCTCTCCCGCTAGTACCACGTGCCGGAAACCAGCACAGACGGCGCGCCCATCGCAGTGACCAAAGCACAGGCTTTGTCAACAGCACGGACGTCCTGCTTTGGGGCTGGCAGCCCCGAGTCAGGCCCAAACAGGTGCACCGGCTCGGGTGTGGGAACTCCACGTGTAAGTGGTTCCTGGAGGGGCAGAGCGTACTGAACGGCGCGATGACGGGATGCGAGGTCACTCCAGGAGCGGCCGCCTACGTGAAGTGCTGGTCTGAATGTCCTTGAACTTGTTCATGTCCAGTCGGCTCACCCTCACCATGACCCTGGCATCGTGAAAGCAGGGTCATGCCCAAATCGGCCGTTCTGACCTCTCTCCTCGTCTATGGATCCCGTATCCTGCTGCCCGGTAAGCATGTCCGGGGCGAGGTCCACGGGCAGCCCCCTCCAAAGCCCGACCCTGCACCTCGACGTCACCCCCAGGCTGCGGCGCCTCCAGACCTCCAGACACCCAGTCAGACCCTGGCTTCATCCTGGATGCGTCCCCTCCCCACCCTTCCCACGTCCTGTTAACTCGGGGGCTATGGGTAGGAGAGAACACTCACACGGTGCGCACTCTGCGCCGGCCTGGGTTCTGCACACCTGACACGGGGGACTCCATGTAACCCTCACGGCAACCCCGTGACAATTCCCATTGCGCAGACGACGAAACTGAGGCACGGAGGCTTCCCTAGTGGCATACGGCCAGTCAGCAGCAGAGCCCGGATTCAAACCCGCGGGTCTGGTTCCAGAGTCTCAACCCATCTACCTTCTCTGCTGCCTCAGTGAACCTGCCTGCTTCTGGCTCTTGGCAATGCCTTGTCTCCACAGCCTCCTCCCCGTCACATCTCACCAGGACCACAGCGCAGTCCCCTCACGGCCCCAGGCCCCCGGATCGGAGCCAGAACGGCTTTACTGAGATGCATGTGGGGTCATGCTCTCTACCTGCTTCAAATCCTTCAGTGCCTCCTACCTATTCTGGAGACTTCCACCTTGTTCAGCATGACCTCCAAGACAGGCCTCCACTGAGCTCTTGGCCTCCGAGCCACTCCCTCCGTCCCCCACGAGCGCGGTGTTTCTGCTCAGGGTCTCTGCCCCGGGATGCTCACCCCGGCCCCCAGCTTGTGTCCAGGGAAGAGCCCCACCTCCGTCAAGCCCCAACTTAGCGGCCCCAGCCTCTTGAGCCTCTGCTGTCCTTTGCAGGTGGAGGTACGGATTTCCTGCCTCGCACGCCTGTCTTTCTCCCCAGAGACCATGACATCTGTCCCCCCAGGGAGCTTGGATTATGTGTCATTCACCTTTGACATCTCGATGTTTGACACTCGATACCCGGTCAAGGTGTGTTGAGGGACTAAATGATTCGAATCAAGTGCCTGACATGGGAACCACACACACAAACAGAGGGGGAGAGACACTCAGCGAGCGGCAGACTTTTGGACAGATCCTACCTCTTCTCCCTGCCACAGCCCTCCTCGGCCAGCCTGGCCGGGGCCCCACTCACCGGCCGCCCTGGGCAACGGCGGGCACGATCTCATGGCTGGCACGGAGGGGCCGCGTCCGGGCCTTCATGCGGGCTCGCTGCAGCAGATGCTTGGCTTCCTCGTGCCTGGGGCTCAGCACAGACTCCGGCTTGGGGCCAAAGGTCCTACAGGGTGGCACACGGGCCAGAGCAGGCGGGGGAGGGATTAGAAGAAAATAACACGGATTAGTAGGGCTTTCACAGCATTGAGCTCGGCTGTGCCAGAAAAGGCCCTGCATGTGCAGCCTTCCTTGTCCAGCTCCTGCACGGAGGGCACCAGCCCGGGGCCTGGGGGCCGGGGCCTGGGGTCTGGGCCATGGCCCTGAGTGTCTCTGGACACGGCCGGGGAGCTGGCCCGCCTTGGACATCTGCTCAGGGATTGGACGCAGAGATCCCAGGAGGATCTAAGAAGGGCAGGGAAATCTCCAGATTATTCTATTGTTCCTTCCCTGGGCAGGCGACGGGAGTTACCCGGGAGGACGGGGGAAGGGCCTGGCGTTGTTGGACTGGGCCCGTGCCCAGCCAGATGGTCTTTACACACATCGCCTCCCTCTCTCCTTCTGCCTCTCTTTGCACCCACACATACCCCTGCAAGCCCCCACCGCAGACACGAGGAGTCAGGCCCCAGCCCGTCACATTCTGCTCCTCGGGGGGAATGACATTTCTATAAATCCTGGTGCTTGCTTGCCTCGGTCCCAATCCAAACCCATCAGGCATCAGCTCAGGGCTGAGAGAAATTAAGCTGGACCCACACCAAGTCGGCCAAAGGCTCGATTTTCGTAACGAGGGTCCTCTACCAGCCCTCCCCACCTACCAGATGTGCGGCCTCCCGGGCTGCAGTCCAGAGCTGTGGCCCTTTTTCAAAGCTGTCTGGCAGACGGTGACGTACAGCCTGTGCCAGGGTACAGAATAACGGCAGCCCCACAGCCTCCCACTGACAAGCCATTTCTCTCCGCCGAGCTCCCTGTCCCCAGCCGGGCTGGCCCAGGGCAGGTGTGCTCTCTGCTGGACAGATGCGAGCGTTCCGCAGCAGACACGAACATTTGGCACATGGCTCAAGGTCGATCATCGGTGGAGAGCAAAGCAGACGATTGCCAGCCCCCCTGACTCCGGTCTCCTTCCCACACCCTCTGTCATCTCCTTCCTCCAGTCCCTGGATCCCAGAACAGGCTAAGAGTGTTTGTGGCTGCAGTCACACTCTCTGATGTGACTTCAGCATCCCCTGCAGCTGCCCCTGTCCTCACTGTCATAGATACTAGGCTGTCCTCACCAGGGAGGTCCACCAAGAGAACCCAGGCAAGTAGAGGCACAGCCAGGCTTAGATCTCAGACGGTAGCCCCCCAAATCCCTTGTCTCGCCCATCGCATGGGTGACCCCAAGAAGGGGGCCTGACTGCAGGAAGGCAGCAAGCAGTTTCCGGGATGGCAGATGACAGATGTGAATGGGAAATGGCATAACTCTGGGGCCTCCCGGGGACATCCTTGGACAAGCTCGGGAAGTCTGGTTCTTTCGTTTTCTCTTTTCTTCCCTATTCTTTTCTCTTCTTGCTTGCTTTCGTCTCTCTTTCTTTGTTGCTCATGCTTTGCACCTAACCTTGCTTTGGGGCCCAAGGGGAAAAAAAAAAGAACTGCTGGAATAAAGGCACCATCTGTGCACACGAACCCTGGCAAGGCCCAGGCACGGTTTTGGAACCAGGAGGGTTTACTGGAGGGACGTGAAAGTGAATCTCCAGGCCTGCGGCCCCGTGAAGCCTCCTTTGGCAGGAGAGGCCTCGCTTTGCACAGCTTCCCAGGCAGGCAGCCCCTCTGACGCACTGCTGAGAGCAGCTGTGCT
Source organism: Potos flavus (assembly GCA_028534135.1). Lineage (NCBI taxonomy): Eukaryota > Metazoa > Chordata > Mammalia > Carnivora > Procyonidae > Potos > Potos flavus. Next base: position 22,885,157 of record CM052893.1, read on the forward strand.
CCCTGGGGCTCCTGCTCCGACAGCAGAGATAATGAGGTTACCAGCCCGAGAGACGCCCCTGCAGCCGCGGGCCGCTGGCTGCCCGCCCGCGCACTCGGAGCCTTCCGGTGACAGCTGTGCTTCCCCGGCTGTCGGAGGGCATTTGTCACAAGACCTGGTGGGCAGGCAGGAGGGCCCCCAGGCAGCTGGCCAGATGCTGCCAGGACCGGCCTTGCCCCCAGGTTTTTAAGCCATTTTCCAGCTTTGCTGCTTCCTTTCTGCTCCCTCTACTTGGAGCTGTTAATTCTTTTTTTTTTTTCTCCTTTTTCTTTTTTTTCATCAGCTGCCTTGCTTTGGTTCCCGGCAGACAAAGCTGCTTTCTCCACTGATTGGAAAAGTAAGGCTTCTTAGGCTCCTGAAGGCATCCGTGCAGTAACAAGCTGAGCAGGGAGGGGAGCGGCGGCCACCTTCGCAGACGGCAGCCAAGGTCAGCAGGGCAGGAGCTCCTGGCCCTGACCAGCCCCTTGGAGTGGAAAGGGCTCCTTCTCGTGGGAGGCGGGGGCCAGCAGCTGCAGTGCTAGGGACGTTGAGCCTCTCCCAGCCCAGCTGCCCACGCCGGAACCGTCGCTGCCTCGTGGTCTGCCCCAGGGGTGCCGGCCCTGCCAGCCTGACAGGTCCAGACTCTCCCATCGGAGCGAGGCTTTCCTGTCTAGTCTGGCTCTGGCCTCTGCCTAGGGTACGCGGCCCTAGAGCCAACCCCTTTCCATCACGGACTATACCGCCCATCTCGGCTCCCACGCTTGTGGAAATTTCCTGGAAGGGCTGGGGCGTTGCTACCCTCCCGAAAGCGTCGCACGTCGGGCTCATCGGCTCAGCGAGGAGGGCGCAGGGATGATACGGCTGAGTGCTGTCCCTCCCTGGGCCGTAGTCTCCCGGTGCAAACAGTGGGAGCTGGATAGGCGCAGAGACTCGCGCTGCTGCCCCAGGAGTCCAGGTCTTGGCCAGGTGGTCTGGGGGACCACAGGCTGGGGTGGGAGGTTTTGAGGTCCTCTCCCTGGGGGGTCCACATCACAGAGCTTTAGTTACCAAGGAGCAGCAACACCTACAAGGAACTAATTGTTGGGGCACCTGCGTGGCTCAGTCGGTTAAGCATCTGCCTTTGGCTCAGGTCACGATGGGATTGAGCCCCGCGTCAGGTTCCCTGCTCAGTGAGGAGCCTGCTTCTCCCTCTCCCTCTGCGTCATCCCCCTCCCCACTCCGCTCATGCTCTCTCTCTCGAATAAATAAATAAAATCTTTTTTTTTTTTTTAAGGAATTAATCGTTGGGCACAACCGGAGTACTACAAGAGTATTCTGGCCCTTCTCTCTGCCCCTCCAACAACCAGTGTCCCAAGCTGATTTCAAGGACAAAGGTAGCCTGTGCCCCCATCTGGCCTCTCCCTCTAAGCCAGTTTCCTGGTGGAGAGACAGGCTTAGCTCCGACCTCAGCTCCCCTATTGGCCAGACAGGTGGAGATCGCCGGTCAGGACAGCCACCTTGCCTCTCCTAGCCAAGGAGGGAGGTCGACAGGACAGAGTGGGCACTTTCTGCAGCCATTATAATCCTGGATTAAACTAATAAGTTCCAGCAAGTCTCGGCCTCACCATTTCATCCCAGGAACACGAATTAGGGAAATAATTCGGAATATAAAGGGGTCTGACATTTCCCAGATTCCAGGATGCAGTGGGCAGAGGGGAAATGTATCGCATACAGAACATATATAAACCTTCTTGCCCGGCATTTGTTCCCTCTTTGTATACCATAAAGCTTCTAGATGACCGAGAGCCGAGCTCTCCCGGGGTTACACTGCGTGCAGCCTCCCCGAGTGAGAGGAAGAGAAAAGGTGGGCCTGAAATTGAGTCCTGACTGCGTGTGCTCCGAGGGTGGGGTGCTATCCCGGGGACGTTATCACTGCCGCCTTCCTCCCGGGGCGGTAGGACACGGACAGGCTGAAGCAGAGCGCGGGTTCCAAGCACAGTTCTGGGGCAGCCTAACCGGGTCCTAATTCTGGGCTGCCCCTTACAAGTGGGTCACCCAGGCAGGTTACTTTGGGGTTAAGCCTCAGTTTCCTCATCTGCTAACTTAGGGCTCAGCTGAGAAGTGAGATTGAGCTCCTTTAAAAGAGCCGATCCCAGAGCCGGGTACTGGGTAAGCTTCGCTCAGGTGAGCACTCACTATTCCTATTGCTATTATCATTAGTGCTATTGTTTGATTTTACTCTCCCCTCAGGAACAAAGGATGGAATCCCTAACCGTGAACTGAAATCCCTGCCGAAGAGATGACCTTGTCGTCGTCTGCAAGGGGAAGGTACGCATGGAAGGGAAACCATCTTGAAGCTCGAGAGGGCTCGGTGGCATTGCTCTGGACCGCTCTCGGCAGGGCTCAGCGAGAAGGCGATGCCGGAATGGGGAGCCGGGGGGCCGCCTGGCAGCAGACGGCAGCTGCTGCCCAGAGAATAAACAGGCCCTTCTCAACAGAGAAGGAAGAGTGGGCATCCTTGAGAACGGTCGCTGTAGGGTGAGTGCCTTGAAAGGGATCTGGGTGGAGGCGAGCAGAGCTTCCTAAGACGCCAACTTCTTCCCTGGGGACAGCAGAGCTGCTGGCCCTCTCGTGAGGGCCAACAAACTCCCCTGGGGGCGGCCCCTCCGGGCAGCACTGCCTGGCGTCCGTGTGCGGAGGCAGGTGCCCCAGACTCCCCCAGACAGGAGGGAGAGTGGCCGGCTCAACTCCAGAGGCTGGGAAGGAGGGCTTTCTCTTCTTGAACGTCAGTCCAAGCCCCCACAAGTGGTCCCGGGCGAAGCAGCATTCTACAGCCTCTGTAGTCACAGAGCCTGGGACCGTCGTGAGGTTTCCACAGGTGGCGTGCAGGCGAGGGCGGTAATGACGCGGCATGAAAGCTCCAGGAGGCACGAGCTGTGCATCAAGGCTTCAAGCCTTAGGGTCCTTCCTTCTCCACCCAGGACTTAGAGCCCTAGAGCACGGTATCGGAACACTGGTGAGTGGTTTACCTTCTTTTTAGGTGTGCTCTCGGTGGGCTTGGAAGCGCCAAGGGGGCTGTCCGCCAGCTTTCCTTTGTGTCTGTATGTCTGAGTCGGTGGGCAGGATGGGGGTGGCTGGGGATACGCAGGACAGGCTATGGCTCTGCTGTCCTCCCCTACTCCCTTGCTTTGGGGTGTCCTCAGGTACCCCTACAGCCCCGAGAATCCCAGGAATGTGCTAGAGTCTTCTCCCATGCTCATCCCCGGGGCTCACCATGCCCCCTGATCCTAGGGGCTCAGAAGATCCAGAACCTGACCAGTCTGCCAGAATGATCTCCAAACCCTCTCACTGGTTGTGGAGCACGGGTGCCAGGCCACAGGCCACGGAAACAGCCCTGCAGTCTAAAGACACGGTCATTGGATTATGGACGGCAGTGGGTACAGCAGGAGGAAGACGGCGAATGTCTTTCTGCTTCTTGTTGCCCTACTAAAATCTCAATTCTGAACCTCTCCACAAACAGAGAGCCAGCCTGCCTATCTTGTATCCTGTAGTATCATGCATTCCGCTTCGGCCTTCTCGAAAGCATTCCCGCAGGCCCTACTCACCCGGGGCGCCCTGTCCTGTGTCCATCCCGCTCCTATCCAGCCCACCTACACTCTTGCCTGTGTGCCTCTGCCAAACATTTCCCGAGGGCCTGTTCCGTGCAGCTGCTTGGCAGGCATGGGGCCCCGGAGATAAGACTGGCACGGTTTTTGCCCCCAAGGAGCTCCAGGAGGAGACCCAGCAGCAGCATCTATGGCCAAAGCTGGTGCCGGCGAAGATGGCAGTGAGCACAAAAACGGGCAATTCCCTCTGAAATCATACACAGGGGTCGGTTCACAGGATGCTCTCCAAAAACGCTAGTTAATGTTAATTTTTTAAAAAGCGGAGATCTCGCAGCTGTGGGTCTGACCCTTTGAGCCACAAGCCAGGCCTCTGAAATTCTTGGGGGATTCCTGCCTGCCTCCCTTTAAACTGCAGTCTATGAACTGCTCTGGGGCAGGGAGTTTTGACCTCCAGCAATCCCAGCAGGGGCCGGAAAACTGGAACCCACCAGGGCGCGGGCTGCTGCAGGCCAGCGCTCTGCCTTCTCTTCTCATCAAGAGGTGCATGTACGGGACTGGGCTTCCCTCTGGCCGCAGCTTCTGAAATGGGCATGATTCTGCCACAGGGGTGGGGGGAAATCAACAGCCTAGGGACTCCTCTGAGTTTCCTTCATCATTAGAGCACAAATAAAACACAACCCCAGAGACACTCTTCTCTCTATTTTCCCCAAGGCCGAACAATCATTACAGTCCTGCAGAGGCACCCCCGGAGCACTGATCACACACTGAAGGTCCTGATTGGAGCCAGAACTGGCCTCAAGGGGGCGCCCTGGCACCCGCTGCCGCCCAGCGCTGGGTGCTTTCAGCTCAGGACTCCCTTTCCCTGCAGGGCCTGCGGTGAGGATCGCCTTGATGGCGCTGCACCCCTGGCTTCACATATGTTTTACACAAGCCAGGCGATCTGTAATCCTGATCTGCTCTCCCAGAGCCTCAAGATGGGGAAGGGGCCGAGCTGGTCCAGGCCAATTTATGGAGTGGGGGTGGGATGCCCACGGGCTGCTAAGTATGGAAGAGGGCAGAGCCAGCCCTGAGCACAGTGCCTGCCTCACTTTCCTCCCCGCGCCTGTCTCCGATGGGACCAGTTCCCCGTCAGCCCTGAACAGGTGGCCCACAGCACTGGCCCCCGTCCGCCCTCTCCGAAGTACTTACGTCTCACCTCCTCCTCTCCCCACACCAGAACCCCACTCCCCAAATCATCTCAACAGTGCTTGGGAGAGAAACAAGATTAGCCCGTGGAGCCTGTCACCTCCCCTTCTTTGCCCATCCCTGAGAACACCTTGCCGGCACTGGGGGAGGCAGAAGACCCCAGATCCCTAACTCGAGGAGCGGCCGGTGGGGCACCGAGAGGACAGCGGGGGCAGTGTGGCGTGTGGGTGAGAGCACAGACCTTGGCACCAGGCAGCTCTGCCGGCAAACCCTGGTTCCCATACTTACTAGCTGTATGACCCTGGGCAAGTCACTTAACCTCTCCCCAGAGGAGTCTCTTTGTTAGGGAACCAGGAACAACTGCTACAGTTAGTTACTAGGATAAAGTGAGGATGTGGGCAGGGACTTGGCACAGGCCGCAGCACACAACAGGGGCTGGAAAGGGCGGGGCTGGCACCGGCACATGCCAGCTCTCTAGGACTTAACCTTCTCCTGCCCCTCAGTAGAGGGGACCACCCTGGGGTCAGGGGATGGAGGTCTCCTCTGCATTTGGCCCTTAGCATTTAGGGTCCCGGGGCACCTCTGGTGTTCCTGAGGCATCTCAGGTGTCCCACCTACAAGGCCAACTGTCCCGCTGACTACCCCCAACAGGCTAGCCCTTATCTCTGTCACACAGTGATGATCGTCTCGGGCTCTGCAGTGACCATCATTTCTGATCACCATGCAAACCGGGAACAACTGTAGACAATTATAATTAAGTACAGGTTGGATTAATGTGGTCAGATGGGCATTTGAGTGCGATTCTGAAAGACACCGATGCTGGACCTGAGCTCGAGGCTGGACCTTCTCTGCGCCACACCCTCAGAGGAGATGAGAGGACTCACTGCCAGAGCCCGTCCTGACCCCCTGAAGGACGGCCACCGCATCAGAACACGCCACTGCCCAGGGCCCTAGGCCCCTCCGTACAGACACTAAGTCCCCAGGACGCTGGTCCCATTGGCACCCCAGGATTACAGAGTGGAGAGAACAGGCCTTATCTCAGAGGTCTCTGGGGAAGTTCAGCTATAAGGAAATGGTGTCAATAAATCCATCCCCCTCAGGGGACAGACGGAGCCTGCGGTGTCTTAGAGACTAATTTCTGCCCGGGAGACTCCGGAATAAAACCAAATGAGGAACTCTGTCTAAGGGGACCTCAAGACATGGCCGATGTTTCTCTTGCCCCTGAACTAGGCGTGTTCTCTGGCCCTTCGGCCTGGGTGCCTGCTCAGGAGGGGCCTGACTGTACCCCGCAGGTCGGTGGAGCACCCCAGGGGCCAGAGTTTTCCCCAGGCCAACTCCATGCCCAGATATATGCTAGGCGTGGTCCTAGAGCTAAGAGGACTTCTTTCTACACACACACACACACCTGCACACACCTACACACCTTACCCCTGACACATACACCAGACCTGAACCCTCAGATGCTGCAGGTGGCCTGGCGGTTTAAACAATCGTCCAGAAATCCCCATCCCGAGGATCCCACACAAAAACCATCTCCTCACAGGATGAGGGGGGGTGTCCCTTCCTTCCCCACAGGTGAGTTTCTCCTCCTCTAAAACAGATATTCTTAGCACTTATTATCCGGTAAGTCAGTCAGGAGCTTTGGTTTCTCCTTTCAACAGTGAGCTCTGGACAAACCCCCAGGGACAACACCCTGCGGGGAGGGGGACGGGGCAGGGGAAGGGTGTGAGAGGCGGCGGGCAGGAGCAGCTGCAGGAAGAGGAGGCCCCACCTCACAGGGCTCGAGGTACGTCTGCCCCGGCTGCCTCCTCTCTGGGCTCCCCAGGGAAGGAGGAGGGGGCAGGGAGGAGGATAGCGTGTCACTGAGGACCTGTCCTTTCTGCAGTCACACTCCTCCATACAGCGGCCCGGCTATGTGGGGACCTGGCAGAGGGGAGTCAGCGATGCTTCCAAGTCATAAATAATGAGCGACAAAGGAGCCAGAAAGGCCCCTCTCCACCAGGCCCTCGGCCAAGGCCACTGCAAAGGCCAGTGGCCAAGCAGAAGCTGGATCGCCTGAATCGGGGCAGCCCTCGATTTGTGAAAGTGGGACCGAAGACCCCATCCACGTTTTCTGGAAGGCAGGTCAACGGAAGGGGAATTTATGCGGAGAATGGCCTGGGAATGAAGAAGCAACAACGCTGACCTCTGCCCTCCACAGAAGCCGGGAGACCCTCACCAAGTGACATCACTGCACAGCCGGCGACACGGAGCCCGGTGTGCCCGGAGCCGGGAGCTCGCTGAAGACGGAGGCCAACCTCTGAGCAGGCACGAGGGGTGGCCGCTCAGCGCCACGAAGGCCACATCCTGCCAGGACACGACCCACTCCGGAGAGTGGCCCCACCGCTCTGACCACCCGGTGCACAGCTGCCCGGGGACACTGGCGGCGGGGCTGCAGCACGCCTGTGGGATGTCACAGGTGAGGTCGGAGGCGGTGAACCCCTTTACAGAGCCAGCAGACCCATGGCTGGGGAACGAGCTGTGGGGGAAAAGCTTTGCAATCTGTGGGCTTGCTGTAAGGATTTTCACAACCATTGTCTCCTGTTAGCCCCACCACAGTCCTGGGAAGGAAACCAGACAGATGCTATGTGGGCCAACTTAAAGATCAAGAGATCGAGCCCAGGGCCAGGAAAGGACACCCAGGGACACAGAGCGGGTCGTTGACAGTGCTCTTGACACCGTGTCCTGTGCCCAGTGGTTTTGTTCAAGTAGTGGCCAGGCACCTGTGGGCACTAGGGGGGAATGACCAGCTTCTCTGGGGTCTCAGATATGAGGATCCATGGTGGCCCGTTGTCACCGGTCTGCTGGTGTGGGGTGCGGGGTCCTGCCTGCCTCTGGCTTTCTTGAGGTCCCCCACTCTCCTGGTGCTGGGCAAATGAGGGAAGCCCAGCGAGGAGGGCGGGAGAGGACATGTGTGCCCTGGGCTCTCACCTGTTCTGGTCTGAGTCCTGCAGGGAGATGCCTGAGTCCCAGTCCACGTCCCCTGCTGGCCGCTCTAGGACACAGAACAGAAGCAGAGATCAGGGCTGAGCCAGAAACCGGGCTCATTAAGCTGCCACTTAATGAACACGGAGAAGAAAGTTTTCCCCAGGAGTGGCTTGCTCCCGAGATAAACGCAACCCTACTCCGTGTCTCAGCCTAACACTGGAGGCACAGCCTGTCCTGGTGACCGCCGGTGGGGACTGCCATGGGCCAAGGGGACCGTGTGGGTCCTCTCGGGTGTGGGGTGAAGAACGGACTTTTGGAGTGGGAGGAAGGACGTGAAAGAAGGCTCTCTCTGGCCTGAACATTTACACATCCCGGCAGAGCAGCCACCTGACAGAACGCCCGCCCTCTCTGTGGGTGTCCGCCAGGAGGCGGTGAGGTCCACTGGGGGGGCACGTCATTGGAGGAAGGTGCAGAAAGCCGCTCCGGAAAGGGCTGTAGGCCACAGGGAAGAAATCGTGGTCGCCTCCACCCCAAGCTCACAGGGTAGCCTCCAACTGGTCTCAGGGGTCATGGGGATCTTCAGCAGGCAGGCTAGCTGGGAAGTGGTAAAGGATCTATGTCAAAGCCCAGAATAAGAGGACATCTTGTGGAATGAGGTGGCCGGCGGCTGTGCTCTTCTCCCTTTCCTGCCGCACCCCTCCAGGCGTACCCTCTTGCCCCTCGGCTCCTCCTGGACTCCCTGCTTTTGCCCGCGCCACCCGGACCTACAGAGTGAGCCTCACCTGGTGGACCTCTGTCCCAGGACGGAGTCCAGGCTGGGATTCCCGCCCTGGGGGGGCCTTGACCCCCAATATTGAGCATGTCCTGCAGCAGAAGGCGGTTCCTCTCCACCCGGTCAGACAGCGATAAGGCACTGCCCCCAGTGCCCAGAGCGCCCAGCTCTCCAGCTCGCCAGAGCGCCCCCAGCAGGGCCGGCCTGGGAACAAAGTCCTCGTCGCAGGTCAGAGACAAGCTGTCCAGGTCTCCGCCTGTACCTAGACCATCCTGAAGGGCGTATGACCTTCCTTTCCTCAGGTTGGGCATGTGGGCGACTTTGTTACAAGGCCCAGGGCCCCCAGGCCGGCCCGGGGTGACTCTGTGAACAGGGCTCTCTTGCAAAGGGCCGGGCCCTGGCAGCAGACTCCTCTCATCGTCCGTACAGGCCTGTACGGCTTCCGGAGGCCACGGGCTCCTCCCATTCCAGTGCTCCAGCCCAGGAGAAGGCGGCCTGGGAGGTCTGGGACCCCCGTTCCAGGCAGGTTCCTCCTTGTTGATACCGCTGTCCAGCTGCCCACCGGGCAGATTCTGAGCAGGGAGGACCTCCTCAGTATCTGGCAAGGAAGACCCCTCCGACAGAGTCCCAGGTGCGCCCACCCTGACTCGCCTGCATTTGGGTTTCTTGGATGGCCACTCGCGAGGCGTGAGGCAGGGGCCCACCCCCTGTTTGCCTGCCGTCATCTTTTCCTTCAAGGCCCTCACTTTGGACTCCAGCACAGAGGGACCTTGGAGCTGCACCCCCCATGCCCTGGCATGCTGGGGGGCCATCGGGCTGGGTGTTCTGTCTTCCAGAGAGCAGGACCAGGGTCTTGGGAGGTGTCCATTATGCAGCTGTGGCTCAGGGCCTCTTCTCTCCACAGCTGACGTCATCTCCATGGAGCTGGCTGTTCTGCTCCCTATTTGGGTCCCTCTGGAGGAGAAAACAGACAGAGCTCCTGAGACCCGGCATGTGGCTAGCAGCTCCAACAACCTCCTGGGTCCCCAAAGTGCCTTGGTGTTGAACCCTGTGCAGATGCGAACAACCTGGGGACAGAACTTTGAAAAGTGCAAATCGCTAGATGGCACAATAAGTCATTGAGTTTTTTCTTCCAAGTCTGAGCGGTGTTCTAGTTTTTCTCTTCCCATTTTACAGATAGGGCACGATGAAGCTTCCAACAACAGCCAAATGTGGACCAGAGAGCCAACAGGGGCCAGATTTCCTAATCCCGGCCTCCACCTTTGCTGACGGGCTCTAAGTGGAGAATGTCCACATCTGCTAAGAGCTAACAGGCTCCTCCCTTTCTAAGGGGAGTCGGAGGGAATGAGGGACTTCAGGAAGATACCACACAGGATCTGACCCCCTGGTTGAAAGTGCCTCCCTGTGTATAAGCCACAGGACAGCAGCACCAGGCTGTGCTCCGAGGGTGGCCATGACCTGTCACCAGCTCCTAGCCACATCTGCTCTGTGCCAAGAGGCCTGCAAGAGCTTTCAAACACCCTCTCTCAAATGATCCTCACACTCTCTGCCAGAAGGGGATTAAATTCCTCACTTCCACAGACAGAGAAACTGAGGCACACAGAGATCCGGTCACACAGGGGCTGAAAGGAGGCTGGGTTTGGAAGGCAAATCTCCTTCCAAGGCCAGGGCTCTTTCAGAGCACTCAGTGATGGGGCGATCACTTACCCCCCACTCACTGCCCTTATTCTGTAGATGAGAATATCCAGTCTGGAGAGGTTAAGTGACTTGCCAGAATGACACAGCTCCTTGGTGGCAGAGTTGATGTCAATGTCTTTAGAGAGTGAAAGTGAGCATGGGATTTTATTCACCAAGTGGTTCAGTGCACTAATATTTACCCCACTCTTGGAAAATATGCTCCTTAAACACCATACATTTAGATAGGTCTCATTTGAAGTAAACTGCATGTATAAAAATTCATATTTACAGAAATGACAAATTAGGAGTGAATTTTTCACTTCAGATATGAACTAAAGATCACCACAGGATTCTCTGACATGACAAGTCCCTCCATCGTCGTTTATTACAATTCGATTTATACGTGTTTCCGGAATGTACGTAGTTCATAAGGCACAATACATACATAGTGCAAATGTCACATCAGCCTTAAGCCTGTGAAGTATAAGCAGTATCTTCAGGAAGGGAGATCATTTCCTCCACCGGCTGATCTAGAATTTACCAACTTTCTCTTTGCAGCCCAGCCACCGAATCCTCTCTTCTCCAGTTCAGTTCAGAAAGCGGGGGATTCGGGGCAATGCCAGTGAGACGAGAACTTTCGGGCGGGTAGGCTCTGGAACCGCACTGCCGGAGCACCGGCGGCCGGAGCCCTGCGAGCACGCGAGCCTTGCACGGGGTTCCCCGGGGGCACCGGCAGCCTTCCGGGGAGCCGCCCGACGGTCGGGCCGGCCGAGTCCGGGGCCGGCTCCGACTCCCACTGGCCGAAGCGGGAAGGAAGCGCCCCTGTCCCCTCCCCGGCCTCCCCTCCGCTCCCCTCGGCCCCCAGCCGCCCCGGCCGGCCCGGCGCCTCGCTCCCGCGTACTCACTGGGGGGCCGCCGCCGCCTCCGGCACCCCCTCCATCCCGCCGAGCGGCGCGGCGCTCCTCCGGCCCTCCGGCCTCCGCTGCGGCCGCGCGGTGGGGTGCGGGCCGCCGCCCGCCTGCGGGTCCGCGGGGGAAGCCGGCGCGGCCCGGGCTGGAAGGCGGCGGCATGGGCCGCTCGTTCCCGGCTCCGCCAGCACCGGGAGAGGCCGAGCGCGGCGCGCGCCGGGCCGGGAGCGGAGAGAGGGAGCGCGGAGGGCAGAAAGGCGGGGCAGCGGAAGGGGCGGAAGGGGCTGGAGGAGCGGGGCCGTGCCCCCACCGCGGCCTCCGCCGCCCTCCGCTCCCTCCTGCTCCCTCCTGCTCCCGGCGCGGCGGCCGCGCGCTCCCACGTCCCGGGGAAGGGGGGACGAGCGGGGCCGGGGTCCCGGCGCGGGGACCGAGGGGGCTCGGGGAGCTCGGAGGACGCCGCGGGGCCGACCCCTTCGCGCGGGGCCGGCCGGGCGAGGCTTCGGGGCGTGCGCGCGCCGTGGGACCCGGCTCCGCGCGAGCCAAGGCGAGGAAAGCACCGCGTTCCGCCCCGGCTCCGCGGGAATGCGTGTAACTCTACACCCGGGGCTTGGGAGGAGGCTCGGCTCTCCGAGTGGAAGCTAAGGAATGCCCTTTGTTTAGACAACTTTTCCAGAGAACTCGGGCCGCCCTCTCCGAGGTGCCCTTGCCTCAGAGGTCAAGGTCATTCTTTTCTGCCTTCTAGAGGCGCGAGGGTACTCAGAGTGGAGGCGAGTTCCCTCATCCTGCCCTGCCCGCGGGAGAGCCTGGTACCTGCCTTGCCAGCCCCCGGGATAGGGACCGGTTCTCAGAGGCCTGGGGACTCCTGAAGAGACCTTGCCACTTTCTCCGTACCTGGGAGGAATAGCACAGGGCTTTACCTGCAGCCTGTGGCCCAAACCAACCAGAGCTTTCTTTCTCTTTCCACCCAGAGGGAGGTAACGGAATCTCACCTGTTTCCAAACGTTTGTCAACAAAGGGCAGGAAACAATAAGAAAGTTAGGACCCAGGGGGTTTCAGAAATCTCTGCAAAGGGAAAAGTGCTCATTCGTGTTCCTTCAGCCAGACAAGCTTCTCGCTCACGTATGGGTTGCTCTCCTATTTGTACTTGCTGTGCTGTCACCACCTAGGTGACAGGCTGAGCAACGGGACCACACAATGTGCTAAGTGCCAGCACTGGGGGTGGGGGGTAGGGGTTGGAGGGGAGGGATGGTTTCCCCGGGGACGCCTGGCTCTTGAGTGAGGAGGACCTACCCGGTAGTCGGTGGGGGCATCTGGGCAAGGCACCCCCCCCAGCAGAGAGCAGCTATCTGGGGAGCTGTGCTAGATTGGCCTTGGGCTGATTTAGGAACCTGAGAGATTATCTAGGGCAAATCCTCTATGCTACAGAACAGGCCCAAGGTCACACAGCTCTCCTGTCGGGTGGTCTTCAAAGTCTGGGGTCAGTGCTCTTGCAAGCGAATCCCTACCCTCCTTCCATATTCGCAGAGCGGGCTGTTCCTCCACGGGGCACTTACTGCCGCTTATTGGTACAGATCCCTTCCTAATACAGTCATGTGCCATTTACGGAGATTTGTGGAGGCACCGTGCACCTGGCATTGGGCTAAGCACTTTGCATTCTTTATCTCATACAGTAACCCTAAAAGACGGGTACTGTTTATTGTCTCCTTTCTACAGATTAGGAAACTGAGTTAGGGGATCTTCCCAAGATCACAGAGCTCTTAAGTGGTAGGCTTTCTAGGGTTCGAGACCCTTACCTCAACCATACCACACAGTGTGGCCAGCACTCTGCCTGTGCGTGTTCAGCATGGAAGAGTTAGTCTAAAAACTCAAAACATTGTCAAGTGCCGTGAGAGCAAAAATACGCTTGCCGCAGCGGTCTGGCCCTTCCGGTCTCGATACTTTCTGCCTCCCTTACTCCTGCAATCCAAGGTAAAGTTCTGGAAACCTAGTAAGACCTCTTCCTCTCGTCCATTGGCAATGTCAAACCCAACAGTACTCTTACCATTATTGGGGAACTTTGACGAGCTAAGAGACTCCATACAGGAACCTTTAGATCTTTACAACAATCCCACCAAGTGAGTGTAGTGTATCTCCTCTTTAGGGATAAGGAAACTGGGGTATAGAGAGGTTAAGGGACTTGCCTGAGGCCACACGGCTAGTCTACTCAGAATCGGAATCCAGTCCTGTGGGGCTCCAAGATCTTCTGCCTTCCTTCCTCCTTTCAGAGGCATCTCAGAGCCCAGACTCTTAGAGGTAACTTCATGACTCCTGGTCCCCACCCCCAGAAGTTAATGATCTGTAAGGCAACTTTCTGAAAGTTCCAGCAAAAGCTTAATGTTTAAAGGAAACCTGCCCCCCCACCTTTTGAGATGCAAATAATCACCTTCGGTTTACTCATTAAATTTGTTACTTTATACTTAATACACTGGGATGGGGGTCACATCTCTACAGAGGTTTTAAAAGCCATCTACAAATAGCAACAAGCATATCCTCGGAAGCTATTAAATTACCACAACAGTCACACGTTAGAAGATATTTCTCATTCATCTGGATTCTGTTTGGTCAGCAAACACGCATTGAGTTTCTACTACGCGCCGGAAAAACAAAATATAATACCACCGGCCCTGTCCTTGAGGAATTTCTTGTTAAGCTGGGCAGGGGAGGGAAACAAACTTTCTATGTAAGCTCTCCCCAGTCGGGCTAGCACAGGGTGCTGGTGGAGGTCTGCGGGCAGGAACGGCTCATGTGTGTGACTGAGGTGTGTGTTGGATGGGAGGGGTATCACGGAGCGCCCGGTCTTGGACAAAGAGCAGGAGTCGGCCAGACAGACGGGCCGGGGTGGGAGAACCATTTCTGTCCAAGAGATTAGCGTAAACACAGGCAGCCAGGCGTGAAACTGCCTGGTTCCACCGTTTCTACGTGTAAAAGTTACACCGGAGAAGGCAAGAGCAGGGCTGAAGCTGCCAGGCAGGGGTGGCGTGGCCTGCTGGAGGGCCTCTGGGGTCCGGGCGAGGGGCTTGGACGCTGTCCTGTGAGGTGGGAGTCCCTGGGAGGTGGGCTACCTTGAGCACGGCCCCTTACGGCCTGTGTGTCAGAATCCTTCGTTACCGTGCTTTGGAGAGAAATCTAGGGGGGACGCAAATACATGGTAGGTAGCAATCGCATAGCCTTCTTCCTCCGTTTGAACAACGAGGGAAACCCGCCATCCCAACAAGCCTCCCTCCACTGGGCTTGGATGCAAACACGACCTCTCACTCCTCCTCCCTGCCTTCCCTCGACATGCTCTGAACACGCAGCTTTGAACAAGGAGCCACGTTGGATGTGGAAATCAGGTTTCACTTAGGGTGAAGGGATGGGCGAGAGATGGTCCTTCAAGGTCACACCGTTAGAGGTGGGTGGGGTGGGAATGAGGTGGGAGGGACGCCTCTGCCATCCCCCCACTCTACTGCCTGGAGGAGCTCGTCACCCCTGTCTTGGACGTGGGGCACATGGTGTGGGGAGCACGTGGAGGCCACTGAGCCTGTCAGCGGCTCCTGGGGACGCTGTTCAGAACCTCGGGGTCTGCCCTCAGGCTCTTCCCTTTTCTTTCCAGCAGAGGCCCAAGAGGGCACTGGGACCTGTCTCCTCCCTGCCTGCCTCTCCCCTGCTTAGAACTCTCCCGCCCCTTGCCAAGGGCTGGAGCGACCTGGGCCTGTGTGGACGCTCCCGGGCCACTGGTGAGAGGCTGACTCCAAGGTCTGCTCATGGACAGTCTGACTCTGTCGGCTGGGGGAAGGCCCGGAGTCAGCCTTCTAACAGCCCCAGTGCTTTTCAGGCCCCGTCGGCTTGGAGAAGCACGTGTCCCGTGTTCCGACTGCAGCCGCTTCATAAGGCCTGTGGCCTCTGGCTTCAGCTCGCGGCCCGACAGCCCTTCCTGCACGCCCGCCCCACGGAACTGCTTCCAGCTGCCCTGACTGGCCTCGCTGATTCCTGTATCCCTGCCTTTCCCAGGCTTTCCTTCAGCCTGAAACACCTGCTTCCCTCCACGTACGTGCCAGTTTGGGGGTCTCCTATGAGATCTTCCGCACAGCTCAAACGGCCCCTCCTCAGGGACGTCTTCTCCAGTACCTTCCACAGGCCTCCTAACCACTGCTGCCAGACCATTCGTCACACTGACTGGTCACAGAGCACTTCCTGATCTGGGTCTGGGTCCCCGGCCCCCACCACGTGCCTGCCACAGAAAGGGTATTGACTAAACGCCAGGCAGCTACAAGAAAGAAAGAAAAAGTCCCTATCAAGTAAGGCTGCCTGACAGGAGAAGAGGGGGCCACTGCTTGCTACAAGGATCAAGGTCATTTCCAAAGGATTGGTTCATTCACTCAACATGGCCAGTCCTGCCTCAGGGTCCGTGAGAGAGTAGGTCAGGCCCTGCGCCCAGGCTTCCCAACGGCCTCTCGTTTCCACCTGACACCCAGGCCTGCTTGCCCTGCCCTTCCTCCCGCCTCCCCCAGTGCTCACTGATCCCACACAGTGGAAGGGGCATTAAGCTTCAATTCTGAGTAAGCCTGGACATCGGGAGATAACATCGCTCTCAGAAGAAACGAATGGGGGAGGAGAGAGGAGCAGGCAATGAGAGAGAAGCACAGACAGGGTGGGAGAGGCTCTCAGAGATACACACATTCAGGCAAGGCGACAGCCGGGCACTTCCAGAGAGCAGCCGCCTTGTTATGCCTCTCTGCGCACTCCAACACACGCGGGTGTGCACGCGCACACACACGCTCTCCTATGCCACACCTGCCCAAGTTGCCCAAGTGCCAAGGAGAAGAGAAGCATAGTTCTTACCTGGCCGGGGTTAGCCAGAACCACTCCCCCGGGCGGCTGGGCAGGGCGTCCCCCAGGATGCGACAGGGACCTTCTCTGGAGATAAGGACTTCAGACTTCCCTGCCTTTGATGCCCCCTCCCCCCACATCTGCCCTCACTCTGCCAGGCATCCTTTCCCATGCCCGAGTCCAAACCACGACTTTTCATTTCATAATCCTAATCACAGGGAAATGACTGGGATTAGGAAAATATTTGAATGCTCTCCCTCCTATCCTACTGCGCCTGCTCTGTGGGTGGCGGCGTCAACACGAGGAGAGGACACCTGGCTTTACCCTGTCTGTCAGTGATCGCTATCACTGGGCCGAGTCACTTTTCTCATCTACGGAATGAAAGCAGATTCAGGGAGAAAGATACTGGAGCACGACTGAGACCTGAAGTCATGTTCGTGACAGTTTTCCATCTTGAAAAAAGACAGAAAAGTGCTCAGAAGTATGGTAGTCATCTGCTTAAGATTTA
The DNA here is from genome assembly GCA_028534135.1 of Potos flavus. Lineage (NCBI taxonomy): Eukaryota > Metazoa > Chordata > Mammalia > Carnivora > Procyonidae > Potos > Potos flavus. The sequence continues at coordinate 22,901,624 of CM052893.1, forward strand.
TGAGACTATGAAGAAATATATGAGTAGAATCCAGCAAAGTAATAGCCCATTAACGGCAACATTGTTCACAATACAAAATAACTGAAAATAATCCACATGTTTATCAATAGTAGAAGGGATAATTTTGGTATATTTGTGAAAAGGAACATTAAGAGATTAACGAAAATGAAGAAATGGTAACTACACAGAGCAACGTGGCTGATTCTTTTTTTTTTTTAAGATTTTATTTATTTATTTGACAGAGAGAGAGATCACAGGTAGGCAGAGAGGCAGGCAGAGAGAGAGGGGGAAGCAGGTTCCCCGCTGTGCAGAGAGCCCGATGCAGGGCTCGATCCCAGGACCCTGAGACCATGACCTGATCCGAAAGCAGAGGCTTTAACCCATTGAGTCACCCAGGCGCCCCAATGTGGCTGATTCTTACAGGTTGTTGAGCAAACAGAGCAAGAAAAAGAAACAGATGGAACTAAATCATATATGCATATGGGGTCAAACTAGTGAGAAGCAAGAGAATTATTAACACAGATAATTATATAATGGCCTCCTCAGTGTGGGAAGAGAATGGTGGATGACAACTAGGGAGAAGCATTTCAGAGGTAGAGTAATGCTTTATTGAATTGGGTGGTGAATATATGGATGTTTACTTGATTATTCTTTACAATGTACATTCTAGTATACACGTAACATCATATGTAGAATGTGTGTAATATATATGTATATATAATGTACATAAACATATTTCATAATTTTTAAAAATATGGAAACTACATGAAAAAAAACCCACTTTACTGTATATGTGAGAGACAACCTGCGTGAATGGAGAAATACTTACTCACTGCTCACAACACTTATTATATATTATGAAGATGAAAATTTTCATTGAATTTAAAGATTTAAGTGTGATTTCAGTCAAGATTCCGTATATAGGCAAGAATATTTAAGAAAAAAATTTATAAAAGAAAGGAAAGAAAAAAAGAAAAGGAGAAGGAGAGGAGGCTTATTCTACAAAATACAGAATTGTATTATAAGTTTATAATAATTAAAATAGAGAGGAACTGATGCCAAAATAAACAATCAGAGCAATGTAACATAATGAATATAGTATATATATAGTACATATTAGCATATGTACATAGTATACATAGTATATACACATAGTATAAAAACAGATCCTACATTTTCTTCCTCTAACAAAGGGCATTTACAAAAAATATATATATAACTAATATGATGCTCAGTAGTGACATATGGGACACTTTTCCTGAGTTTAGGAACAAGGAAAGTCTATCCAGTACCACCACTTCTATTCAGTGTTGTAATGGAAGCCCTATCCGGTGTGACACAGCTAGAAAAAGAAAAAAAAGCATAAATAATGAAACAAATAAAATTATTTGCTGATTCTATGATTATAGGAAAATCCAAAAGAAACTACAAACTCTTTAAATTAAGAAGTAAATTTAGCAAGGTTTCTGGCTACAAAATCAATATATAAAAATCTATTGCATTTCTATATACTTAGCAACAAACAAGTTGAAAGTGAGCTTTATAAAAAGTACCCAAGAAGAAAAGCATCAAAAAACATCACATACCTAGGAATAAAATCTGACAAAGATCAATGCAAGACTTTTGCATTGAAAACTACAAAACAAGAATGCCTGGGTGGCTCAGTCGGTTAAGTGTCTGACTCTTGATTTCAGCTCTGGTCATGAACTCAGGGTCATGAGATCAAGCCCCACATCAGGCTCCCTGCTCAGTGGGGAGTCTGCTTGTCTCCCTTTCCCCCTGCCCCTCCCCTTGCCCACATACTCTCTCTTTCTCTAAAATAAATGAATAAATCCTTAAAAAAAAGAAAGAAAACTATAAAACATTACTGAGAGAGATTAAAGACATGTGAATAGTGGAGGAATATACCACGTTCATAAATCAGAAAACTTATTACCGTTAAGATGTCAATTTCTCCAGAATTGATCTGTGTATTTGTTTCAGTTCGATAGAGCTGTGGTAATGAAGTACCACAAACTGGGGAGCTTACACAAAAAAAGTGCATCGTCTCACAGTTCTGGAGGCCAGAAGTCCAAAATCAAGGTCTCAGCAGGGCCATGCTCCATCTGAAGGCTCTAGGGAAGGATGTTTCAGGCCTCTCTTCCAGCTCTGGTAGTTGGCTTGTGGCAATACAACTTCAGTCTTCACATGGCGTTCTTCCTGTGTGCGTGTCTGTGTCCAAATTTCCTCTCTTGTAAGGACATCAGCCATATTGGATTAAGGACTCACCCTACTCTAGTATGACCTCACCTTAACTAATTACATCTACAACAATCCCATTTCCAAACAAGGTCACATTCTGAGCTACTGAGGGTTAGGACTTCAACATATGAGTTTTGGGGGACATAGCTCAACACATAGCAGTATTCAATGCATTCTGATCTATACTACAACAGTTTTTCTTCTGGTAACAATTGACAAGCTGGATCTAAAGTTTACACGGACATGTAAAGGATATAAAATAGTTAAGACAATTTTCAGAAAGAACAGGGATGGAGGACTTATGCTAGTAAATATCAAAACTTATAATAAAATAACTCTAATTCAGACAATGTGGCATTAGTAAAAGTATAGACAAATAGAATAGACTAGAGTGTCCAGAAACAGACTCACACATCTCCTGACTTAAAACCAAAGCTCCACCGCAGTGCAGTGCAAGAGACGATGATCTTTTCGATAACCAGTGCTGGGTCAATTGTATATCCATCCTGGGAAGGAAGTAAATCTTGGCCCCTTGACCCCTACCTCATACCATTTATAAGAACTAATGTGAGATTGATTATAGAACAAAATATGAAAGCCAATCAAGCTTCTAGGAGAAAACAGGAGAATATCTTTATGATACTGGGTTAGGAACATCTTTCCTAAAGGGGCACAAAAAGTACCAACTTTAAAAGACAGAAATGATAAACTGGACTTCATTAGAATTAATAATCTCTGTTTATCAGAAAACATCTTTAAGATAGTGAAAAGGCAAATCATAGACTTGGAGAAGATGTTTGCAATATCTATACACTGCCAAATAGATACCTGAAATTCTTAAAATCAAGAAAAGACAGAAACTAAGTTTAAAAATGGACAAAAGACTTGAATAGGCATTTCCCAAGAAGGGTATCCAAATGATCAACAAGTGTTCAAAACAGCTAGTCACTAGACAAGTGCAAATTTAAGTCACGATATGATAGCACTACATTAAAGAACAGAGGAAGCATGAGCAAAGCACGTAAAGAGTTTTCAGTAGAAGAGGAAGTACAAACCGCTAATAACCATTAGGACTTGCATTATATTTCTACTGGACAGCTCCCCCCCCAGAGTATTGCCTGGCACATAGTAGGACTCAATAAATATTTGTTGACTAGATTAAAAATTATTATTATGTTATTGTGGTAACTAACATTTCTTTTTTTTTTTTTTTTTTTTTTAAGATTCTATTTCGAGAGAGAGGGAGAGCACAGAGCACAAGCCTGGAGTGGAGAGAGAGGGTCAGAAAAAGAGGGAGAAGCAGGCTCCCCACTGAGCCAAGAGCCTGATACGGGGCTCGATCCCAGGACCCTGAGATCAAGACCTGAGCTGAAGGCGGACGCTTAACTGACTGAGCCACGCAGGAGCCCCATAGCTAACATTTCTTAAATGCCAATATGCGAAGACTATGCTAAGTGCTTCATATGCGTCCTTGAACAGAATCTTCTCAACAATGCTCATCAGTAAGAACTCACATTTCTAGGTGAAGCAATGAGGTGTAGAAAGGTCAAGTAACCCGCACGACAGTAGGTGGCGGAGTCAGGATTCAGACCCAAAGAGAATAAATGGAGGAGACCAAGTTGAACCGCTGTCTGCCCCCAAAGACCACACCCGAACCACTTTTCTCTGCTGCGTTCCTGGATCTCCGTGAGGTCTCAGACACCTGGCCCATGCAGCCGTGTGGTTAAAACTATGTTAGTTCTATGGAGGTCTATCATGAACAACGTTAAAAAGGAAGCAATGTTGCTCATTCTAGCTCCAAATGAGTCTTCCCTTTATGTAAAAACAGCTGTAATCTTTGCAACTGCATAGTGATGGTGCCCTGCCCGCAAGTGCCGGGACCCAGGGCTGCAGGATCCAGGACACTGGGCCTCTGTCCCTTTTGGATCTGTCTCTTCCTTCAGCCTCCATGACCTCTCTCTTTCCTGGTTATCCTCACTCATTTCTAATTGCTCCTTCTGGACTCTTCTTCCTGCCTCCGGTCTGTCCCCTGGAGCTCATTTCCCCCCTCCTCTTCCGCTGTGTGGGCTTCCAAATCCAAGACGTCCAAGCCGTCCACCTCTGCATGCTGAAGACCCCCACTCTACACCCTCGTGAGGTGCCCCCTCTATCCCCAACAGACACGTATCACGTTCCTACCGCGGGCCACATAACTGGGCGGAGGACACCCCCCGACCTTCGGATACTTTACACTCGATATGGTAGAGGCTGAGCGGATCATCTTCCCCTTCTCTGAATCTTCTCCCAGAGAATGGCACCCTCAATCCCCCAAGCCAGCAACTTGAGAAACTTTCTCTCCCTCGCCTTCCAAGACAACGACGCTGCTCCTCTCCCTTCTCGTGGAGGCGTCTCCTCTCCCATCTCCCCTGCCTCTATCCCAGTCTGGAGCACCGGGATCGCCATCACAGACCTGAACCCGCCTCCGGTCTCCCCTCCCTGCTCCAATCCTGTGGCTCTTCCTACAGCTACCTGGTGATCTTTCTAAAAGCTTGTGATCATAGTCCTTGTGACCAGTGAAATGTGGTCCCCAACTGGCTCACAGCCCTGATAGCTCCTCAACCCACCTTCTCCACCTTCGTCTCATATCCTTCCAACTCCTGTACGCACCCCACACTCCATTCACATCACCCTGGAGTTCACATTCCATGAACACGTCTGCCTCCTCCCCACCTGGAAGGTCCCTCCTTCTCCACCTGGGGGACCCTCATGATCAACCCCCAGCCAGAGTAAATACCCCTTCCTTGTGTCCCAACACCTCTCACAGTGGCGCCTTTTGGGTGGGTTCATTTCTTTGTCACTTCCATGCATCCTTAAGCTCTAAGCAGAAGTTAAGGCCTGAGCTTTGGAATCAGCCCACTTTGCATTTGTCACTTAGTCTAATTCACCAGGCAAACCTGGGAATTGATATTATCATTCCCATTTTACAGATGAGTACACCGAGGCTCAAAGAGACTAACTACTTTGCCCAAGGTTCCCTAGCTGGTAAGTGGTGGTCCCAAGACATCACAGACTCTCTGGGGACTAATTTGTTAGAGGCTCAAGCTCAGGTCTGGGAATAAGCTTGATCAAATGAGAGGAGGGTAATGAGGATGGTGGAAATGCATGTACTTGTTGAAGAGACTCGCTAAGGAGGTCTCACTCAGGGCTGATGTGCTGCGGTCCTGGATTGTGGGCGCCGCTCCCCACATCGCCCCTCCCACGTCTACAGGGGTGTGGGTTAAACACTGTCATCTGCTTCCGTCCTCCTCTCGTGGAAGGTGGATGCCAGCGAGTGCACTGGGGCAGCACTGCGCGGCCTCTAAGTCATCCCCCAACGAGCCTCCCAAATCCGATCTTACAGAGGATGCCAGGACCCAAGGACACCTAGGAATTTGCCCACAGTTAACAAGGGTGGTGAGCGACCCTGTCCCCAGCCCCATCCCCAGGGCTCGAAGGGGGCAGTCACCTAGACATGAGGACAGCTACGCAGAGCGCCCCTCCCACACTCTGAGGGGCAAGCAGGGAGGGAGGAGGACCCGGCTTGGCCACGGGAGGTCGAACCTGGTAAGCAGCGTGGCTCAGGTGTTGGGTGGGAGAGGTCTCCCCAGAATCTCCGAAGCTGCTTTGGGCAGAGGGGAAAGATTGTGCATCTGAGCTGCGGCAGCACCACGGCCCCCCGGAAAGTCGCAGCTCTTCATTGCTCTTTTCGGCCTCTGGTGTCTGGACCGAGTGCCCGAGGCTGCTCTCCACACGGGACCTGGTGCTTGTTTATCTTGCCGCCCGCAGCCCCTAGAACACGGCCTCAGGCAAGCGGGCAAGTCGGCCGGGAGCCCCTCCGAGCTCTCACTCCTGGCTGTGGATTCCTCTCTTCCTCCTGGAGACACGTTCCCCGGAGACCCCTGGGAGTCCCTGGCCCAGGTCTCTCCGGCCCAGACCGAGAGATGCGGGCTTGCAGGGGCACCCCGGGAAGAGGTCTGCCTTCGGGGCCCAGGTAAGCCTGCACTGCCTGAGTGGAAGGTGCCTTTGGGGCCTCCCTCTCTGTTGTGGAGGGCTGCCTTAGAACTAGCATTATCTGGGGCCCCCAGAGGGAAGCCCTTTCTAGCCCCCAGGCTGTGCAATTCCTCGTCCCGTGGTCCTGCGGGGTCCCTGCCTCCCAGGTCCCTCCTGCCCCCACCAGCCTGGGAGATTTTGCTGAGGACACACATGAACCTCAGAAGCAGCTTCTCTCTGAGCGGAATTCTCTCCATGTCTGTGATCTCCTGCTAGGTTTTTTCCAGGGTTAAATTAAGGGACATGGTGGGTGAGGCATGGAGGGAAAGACCCAGATTTGAAAAGTCTAGGATTAGACCCTAGCAACCTGGAATCAGTCTGGCCTGGTCATTCCACGGAGTTCAGTTTCTTCTTCTGGAAATGGTGGACTGGGCTCATAGGTCCCAAACTAACGCTCCCCAGAACCCCAGGGTTCCATGAGGTATTAATAGGTCTCCTATGAAAAAGAGAATTCAGGTCCCGTAAGTTTGGGTGATAAAATATGCTATCTCATTCTCCCGGCAGGTCATTAGGCCCCGAAGCATTTCAAAGGCTCGGTCTGGAGTGAAACAAACAAAACTAAACCAGTTTACCTTTGTTTAACCCTGCCTTTCTCAAAAGTAATTGACCCACATTCTGGGACACCCACTTGGGACAACCCGACCAGATAACCTCTCGGGTTTCTTCTCGCCAGGAGAGGCGAGGCCTCTCCGCCCCACGGGGGAGGAGCCAGTGGCGGCTGTACAGAAAATTCCGAGATCCTACAGAAAGGTCCACGCTGCAAGTAGAAAAGGCTCCCTTGGGGGCAAGTGGCCGTCCCTCCCAGCACTATTTTATGTTTTTTTTTTTAGAAAGCCTAGTGCTAGGAGTTAGAGACCAAAAAGGGGAGACTTTAAAAAAAAAACACATCAGTTTGTACTCTGTTTGTCAATTTGATTACGTCAATTCACCTTAAAACTAATAGCCTCAGTTTGCCCATCTGTGAAAAGGGAGAACTAGGGCGGCTTGATTGGCACCCACTCAACATTAGCCCTCAGAAGTTCCCAACCTGGGGTCCCTGGACACCCAATGGGGACAAAAGCGTAAGCTATTTCCAATATTTAAAGAAGTCGAATGGAAGTTATACATTTACCATGAGAAGTGTCTTTGCTTTTGACTGATATTGCATCAACTCAGTATGGCAGCATCAGTTGTCATGGGGACAAGGATTATTATGCAATAGATATAGTTGGTTTGTTAGGCAATTTTTTTTTTTTTTTTTACAAACTTAGTGTCTTGAAAGTAATAAACAGATCAGCTGGTAATGAAAAGGTAAAGAGCTCCTGACTCAAGAGGTTGGGCCCCCAACCAGTTTAAAAGTGCTATGGAGGAGAAAAGGGATGGAGGGGACCCACGGGAGGTAAGGGTGTCCCAGAATCCCTGAGGGAGATCCAGGGTTGTGTGTGGGAGCGTATGTCGAAGGTGTGACGTGGCTGTCGCATGGTGGCTTTTCCGAGCATACTGGGAGAGGTCTCCTCGGGCCCAAAAAAGATGAGCATTCTAAAGGTGGAGGCGGGTACTGGTGGACTAAGAATAGGGGCATGTTAGTCTTCTTGAAGGAGTGAGGAAGCAATGCTTACCGGCACCGCCTGAGCAGGTGAAGAGCAAGAGGGGAGAATTCTCTGGAGAATCAGCCTCATGCTGGAACCTTCCTGGAGCTTCCATTTTGAGCACAGATAGAGATGAGGGTGGACTAACAGATGGGTCAGATTCCAAAGGCTCTTGTGTCCTACAATGTTCAGAACTGATTGTAGGTAGTGTTTAAAATTATAGAAGAGTGTACAATTTTATTTATTTGTCTATTTTAATTTTAGTTATTTATTTATTTGTCAGAGAGAGAGAGAGAGAGCACAAGCAGGGGGAGCGGCAAGCAGAGGGAGAAGCAGGCTCCCCGCTGAGCAGGGAGCCTGATGCGGGACTTGATCCCCGGACCCTGGGATCATGACCTGAGCTGAAGGGAGACGCTTACCTGACTGAGCCACCCAGGCACCCCGAGAGTATAGTTTTTGACTTCTCAGGTCTCCTGACATACGGAGGGGAACAAATAACCTGGTCCGATAAGTCACTGATGATTTAGAGTCACTGATGAAATGATATGGTTGGACGGGTGTTTAAAAAAACCAAACCAAACAATGTTCCAGACTGTAGAAGGAAGAAGGATTAGAAGCAAGGGGACTAGCACTGCAGGATAGGTTTTCCTAAAGAAGGCAGTGAGGGGGAGTTTGGGGTGGACGAGCTGTGAAAGTAAGGAGGAGAAGCCGAGTAAGGCAAGGAGAAGTTGAACCGCAAGGCTGACAAAACCGTGGCCAAACCCGCAGGGAACTCTAGAGTGAATATCGTACCTCTGAGTGTTGTGTGCGGGGACAAGATGGCTGGGCCTTCATGCGCCCAGTAGGAAGTCCAGTCACTCTATGTGCATTTGTCTAGTCGCTGAATCAGGAAGGGCGTGGTCTTGGGTGAGGCAGCTTTCTGCCCCTGAGGCAGACCCTGAAGGAGCTGTCAGACCCTCAGCCCCCACACCTGGGCCCCACTTCTGTGAAGCAAGTCCTTCTTTGGAGAGAGGTGTGCACCGTGCATTTCTGGGTCCCCTAAAGTTCACTCCTTGTTCCACTCAGTTTGCTTTTCCATACATGTTCAGACAGCGGCTCTTCCAGGATTCTGGTGAATTCTTCCTGAGGAGAAACTCCGAACGGGGAGTTAGTAGGATGAGCCAGATCCCAACGATGCAGTTGGATTCTCGGTCACAGCTGATGCTCATCCATTCTAGATGCCTCTCATCATCACTTACCATTTCTTCTGGCTTCAGAGGCTAGTCTGATATGACCCAGACCTCATCTCCAGGGGACCTGAGCCCCTTTGTAAGCGGAGGTTCCTACAGCTCTCCACTTACCGTCACTATTGGGCAAGAGAGCAGAAAAGGTGCCGAGTCACCTGTATTAAATGATAATTTTCTTTAAAAAAAAAAAATCAGGACCCTCAAACAGATACAAAGATGGATAAGATAAGCGTATACATACAAAATTCAAGAAAGTCAAAAGAGCACGAGCATATTTGGCATTAGGGATATTGGGATGAACTGCAAGTAGAGACAGAATTTTTTTCTGTAGTGCGAAATAAGTCAAATAAGTGTGAGGCTATCCAACTTCGGCTGGCTCTCATGTATGGAGTCAGCCCATCCATGCAACAACTCAGGTTTTCCCTCCTCTTCCAGTTGGGCTTACAGGATCTGTCATCCTGCCATAGGTGTGCTCAGGAGGAGGAACTGCTGGGTAATCACGGTAGACGACCGGGGGTGGGGGTTACCTGTTCACACAGCCTGCTTGTACCCTCTCATCCTGTTGGAGGTCTCACTTCCACTTTACAATGGGTTGTTGCTGGGCTAGTCTCAGTGGGTCTTAGAGGACCCTGCATTTGATGGGCAGTTTTAGCCACAAAGTACTTGGTGACTCTTTCTACCAGGGCCTCCTAGCAGGTTAGGGGGTGTTTTCCAAAGGCCTACAATTCTTCACTGCAGATGGCATGGCCTTGCTACAGAGCCCTGGGGGCCTGCCTTGTGATTCTCTCACTGGAGCTTGCCACAGACTCCCCGTGGTGTCTCTCCTCCCCACAGACATCTCTAATCCCAGGAGGTCTGTCAGATCGTAAGGATCTGGATTGCCTGCCTGGTAGCCCGGGCTGGCTGCAGAGAGATCTTTTCTGCTCCGGGACTCACTTAAAGTTGGCCGCCTTCTCTGTCACAAGGTGCGTGAGCCGGAACAGTATCTCTAGGTATTGAATATGCCGACTCAAGAACTTGAAGAGGCTCACCAGGCATGTTTCCTTCTTCAGAGTGAGGTACAGGATGCAATAATTTGTCTTTTGTTTTGCAGATGTCCTGGTTGCTGGACCTGACCCCTGGCCTACTGAAAATGTTACAGTCGTGGCAGGTTCCTGAGTTGTTGCAGGGTTTAGCTCCAACCCTCTGGAACACACGCCAGCCACCTCTTGCTCCTCTGACTCCACATAATATCACTGATGAAATAGATAAGTGTGTTGTTCTGTGGATGTCCAGCTGGCACAGATACGTTTCAACTTAATATGGGCTTGGAGCAAAACTATTAATGTCTATTATTTCCATGGAAATGTGAATTGTTTCTGATCTTTTGTTTTGACTGAAAGAAAAAAGAATGCGTTCACCCCATCAATGGCTGTATACTATACACTTGAGGTGGTATTGATCTGTTCTAATGAAGATACCACATCTGGCACTGTGCCTGCAACTGGGGTTATTATACTTGAGATTGTGATAGTTTAGTGACCCTTCCTACTCCATGTGCTTTCTTCAGGGACCAGACTGGTCAAACTAATAAGGACTGAGAGGAAGAGGTAAATAGAATGTGGCAATAAATCTCTATTCTCTTCTCCCCACAATATGACTTTACATTTATTTATGCCCGGGGGAAGGCTAATTTGAGACTTCCACTTGGCCTTTTCCAGTAAGATAGCTCTTATTTTGCAGACCAAGGATGCAAAGTGGGGGTTGGGCTGACCACCAAATAGGTCATTTCTATTTGGGTAGGCCCATGGATTCTGAGGATCTCTGTAAACTGGACATTGGTCAGGACTACGTTTATTATCTGGCCCCCATAGGACCCACGCTAACATGGGGGCCATGATGATTCAGGTCGTGGGCCATCAATGACAACTCGTGCCCTATGTCCAACCATCCTCAAATGTCTGGGTATTCCCTTTTTCCTAATGGGTAGTTACCTGATCATTATTGTGTATACTTGCCATGATATTGCAGTGTTTTCTCTCCTATAGACTCAGCCGTCTCTTTTGTCAGTAGTTCTGGGTCTGAAAACTGGTTTGCTCAGGTTCGGAAATTGGGCAAGGGATTAGGACTTTTTATTGGGGCAACTACCCTCAGCTCTAAAGTTGTCCATCATTGACTTCTGCTAGTATAAGCTCAGTAGTACAAGCTGGGTGACTGCCCATCTATTTTGTCTTTAGAGACACTGTTGTAGGAATTATTGTCATACCTCTCTGTGGTTCTGAACCTCTTGGCTGCCACTCTGACCTTGCCATCAGGAGAGTAATCGTGACTTCCTGGCTTTGGAGGGTTTTATGTTGCCACCTGGCTCTGCTGTTTCAGAGTCCTAACATCCCTGTTGCTATCAGCCAACATTGTTCTGTAGAGGTGTCTTAATAGTAAAGAGCCACCTCCGAATTTTTGTGATGCCAGTGCCCCTCTGAACCTCAGGACCCTTGACCATGGTGTGTCCTCTTGGCCTTCCAGCCGTAGTATATCCAGCATGCCCACTTCTCGGAGACTTTTAGCTCCATCCTTCACTGTCTGCCAAGGCAATTCTGGATTTTAACTCTGCTCAACATGGGCCATCACTTTCTCCATGTTTCTGGGAGCCATGCTAGTAGCAAGTTTGCACCAACTCCTGGAATCTTTGCTAGGGAATTAAATTCTGTATCTTGGGGGAGCACTTCCAAGTCAAAAACTCTTCTCTATTCGATCTTATATTCTGGCTCCTTTCTTCGAGCATCCTCAGGCTCTCCTCCAACTCTTATCAGTATCTGCACACTATCTTATGGTTCCTCTAATGTATAGTCTCTATCTTCCCTTAGCTGGCCCAGCATGTCCCCAGCTGAGTTATGAGGATCCTGAGTGGTGCATGTGTTGTCTGGCATAAGAGACGCCTCTTCATTGTCTCCCATCATGGAGTAGGGTTGGGGAGTTAGTAAGGGTTATGGGGAAATAGGTCTACAGACTCAGACTTTTCCCAGGGGCTTGTGAAATTAAAATCTTTTGGAAGGGGATCCAACTAGATGTTGCATCTGATGTGTTCAATTTTCCCAATGAGGACCCTGACCTTGCATAACAGATCTGTCTTGGTTGTCTGTCTTTGAAATTCTGCTACTCTAATAAAGTCCTGGCTTGGTCTTCATTCTCTCTTCTTTCCCTTTGTCTCCTACTGTAGGAAATGAGAATGTTGTATGCAACTAAAGAGGCCCTGTTTTCACATCTGGGTTTCAATTGCCTGATACTTGCCCTCAGCTGTTCATTATCCTTCTGTAGGCATCAGTGACACTTAGAAAAGCCATCCAATCTTATCGTCCTACAGCTACTGTTTCCTCCCTACATGGATATGTAGTGATAATAGTGATAACAGAGTCCAGCTCTCCAAAATACAATTAAACCTATCATTTCACCTAATAATTGAGATTCTGTGTGAGTAGGAAAAAATGAGCTGTTAAAGCATTCCATTAGTAGCCTAAGCCTACCTAAAGACAAAAGGCCATTTAAGAGTATTTTTTAGCTTAGTGAAAGAGTTAAAAAATGTTTTATCCTTGAAATATGTTTGCCCTAAACTCTTATACACGTTAGTCTTAAGAAGAATCATGTTCAGAAATCCCAAGAAACCCAGAGAGAAAAACATGCAATCACACAAGCCATTTGCCAATGACAAAGGAGTCAGCAAACTGTTGGAAAACAGAGCTTGTAATAATGAAAAAAGGACAGAGTTTGTAACCAATCACTTATTTTCTTTTAAAAACACATAACCACATTAACTTTTTGCTTTATACAACCATCTAGAAACTATAAAACAGTACCACATTGTGCATTTAACCTACTTATCAAGAAGGGAACTCCACACATCGTAAGAATTCTACCCATATAAGAAGGAAAAAGGAGACAGCTAATAGCATAGTCACAGATACAACATGAGTCCAAGCAAGCATCAATTCTTTGACGTCACCTTTTCCATTTACCAGAGTGGAGAGAGTAAGAAAGAAAGCAAGGGAGAAAAAAGAGGGAAAGAAGCACCCACAGAGGACTAATCACATTTCATAGTTACTCTTGACAACTATAGCTCAGGGTTTCATAGAATAGTATCATTTGACCAACACAATGTGGTAGGGGGTGAAGGAAACATGAGTAGAGGGAGAGGGTTTGAAAAGACGGATACATTTTACACCTTATTCCCCTCCTAAATAGTCTTCATTGATACAAGCTTCTGTGCTAATCCAGAATATAGCAAGAAATTAATCTTAACGTGATAAAGCTTGAATTCTGCTCTTTTTGCAAATGTGAGTGGCTCACAATTTTACTTTACACTTCAAAAAAATAACAATGCCATGATCAATTACAGGATTCTTCAGGATTTCCCACGATCTCTCTATTCCCACCATGCTGGTGTTGTTACAAGGACAATCAAGGAAGTTTGGGTAGGAAATTCAAAAGTTTGGGTAGTGAGATGGAATCCTTGCTCTTTCTTATAAGTCCACACCTTTCTGGTGGTAAGTCTTCCCTCTGATTTGTGGTGGTACAGAGGAAAGGGCATACGAAGAACTAAGGTAATATGGTAGAAGTTTAGTCAAGTAACTGGTTTTGAAGGTACACAAGATGAGACTGTAATTAGCAGACACACTGAATCCAAGGCAAACAATTGGTTATTTGATTGTCCTCTTTAGGTTGATGGCACCATAAAAAAACTGAAGGTGGCTTTGATATACGAATAAAGCAAAGGTCTGCTACAAGGAAACATATTTTAGATGAATATTAGTATAGATTCTTTTCACTTCAGGGGAAACGCTCATCTTGTCCCTCTCACTTCCTCTTCCACCATAAGTAAGCAAATACATTCTGGAAGGTTGTTTTTAAGGGGCAACTCAGTATCAGAGTTTTGCCAATTTCATACAAGAAAGGCCATTGTGAAGTATACCAATCAGGAGGCTCATCGCCATTCCCGGGCAAACTTCTCATATTGCTTAAATTAAGTTCTTTCCAATCTAATGAGATGATTTTACTTTTTCATGTGTGGTGAGTAGAGTGTGGTTTAATGCCGGTTAAATTACTGGTCTGTAGCACTGACCATTACAAATTTCTTTCGCTCTAATATAATCAATTCTATCCCACATTATCACTGTGCTCTGACATTGTACACATTAAAAATATAACGCAGAAAGTTAGCTTTTAAGATTTACTATCAAGACTGATACCTGAAATGTAAAAATGTTATTTAATTTGTAAAGTCTCGTTTTAACTCTCCTAATCATAAGAAATAAAATTTAGATGCATCATAAAATGAACCAAACTGATAAATCTGATTTATTCTTCTTTACCTTTTTCTTAAGTGCTACCATAACTTGTATTGTCTTTACCTAGTGACTATAGATTTTATATGTAATGATGCTGGCTTTATTAGATTTGAGAAAAGTGTGGCAATTTTGTAGTTGAAAAAGCCATAGATTCAACATGATTTTTTTTAATCTGAGAAGCAATCTTAATTTAAAAAATTTAAGTATGTTATATAGCAAGAAGTACTTATTTTTCGAGACAGGCTAATTTCATGCAAATTAAGGAGAACTGTATTCTGAAATTTGTTTACCAAACAGTGCAATCACTTCAGAGAATTTTAAGTTTTTGAGTAAAATAATACCATGGAGAGGGTTATTTTCTAAATTAGTTTCCTTAGGTAAGAAGTTTTCCCTGTCATTGCTTAGGAAATTGCATTTGGGCATTATTTCCTGAATAATGCAAAGTAATAAAAAAAAAAATGACAGGAAAATAAAGGCAGATCTTTATCAATATAACCGGTATCGGAGAGACAGCGAGGCATGACCGATGCCACTGATTTCACACACTTTTTAACTGCCCTGCTTCTTGCTGCCACAATCCAACACCTTCCACTCTTCTCTGCTATCTCCACGATCATTTTAATTTCTTCACCTAAAATTTAAATGTATACTCTGTCTTCCTATTACTGTACAACTCAGTAATAGGTTACTTGTTTTTTATTCTTAACTTGCCTTAGTTCACCTCTTAAGAAAGGATGAACTGCTTTCTGTAGTTATGAATGTACTTTGGTCAGACTATGGTGGAAAGATACCCTATATCGACAACTTACTTCTAGTAACATCTATTAAAATCTTAAAACTCTCATGTTGAAAACTTTGGGGGAGTTGCAGATCCTGGAGGGTAGGCCCCATTTTCCTTCTTTAAGAGTCCATATAGGTTACTGATGAGGAGACTGGCATTCTCTCACATCACTGCTTCTGACTCTGAAGTTAAGTAGCTTTCTTAAGCAGAAAAATGAGAGACACTGGAAAAGAAAGTTGCATATGGGTTTTCAACTTCTTTCCAATCTTAAAAATTACCATTATAACCTAATTAATGATGACTTAATTTGATCATTTTATTGTCTCTCTGTATGGTATGAAATCATCAATGATTTCATTTTAATGGTATAGGCAGCCTTAAGTATAGGTGCATACTTGTGAGTACAACATAAGCCATTTTTCTTTGTCTTCTGATTTCTCTACACACAACAACGAACTTTATTCATTTAATACTTCCTTTTCATGCCTTTGGGGAGTATTTGAACTGATGATATAAACTGATTATCAAATAAGATAAAACTAGAATTTCTAAACCTAAAATCAGATGGAAGTTTTACCTTTGGTTAGATTGCTGCTCCTTTAAAATGATTCTGTGATATTAATTTCCTAAGAGTTCTGAGAGTTTCAGTGTACAGACATCTCCAATAAAATATTAGGTAGGACATAGCATTGGCAACTGGTAGGGCATTTAAAACTTAGAAGAGAAAAATTCACATTGCCTTTTTTTCAAGGAAGAAAATTTAAATGTATACTCTGTCTCCCAAACTGCTTCCTCTTGATGAGGAAAAATCCTCTTTTCTCTTTACAGCTTTACAAGGCACATAAAGCTGTGTATTTAAATACTTATTTGAGCATCTGTCATAGTAAGCTGAATGTTACATAAGCCTTATCATTCTTGAATAGACTATGCTAACAGGACAAACACATCAGAAAAGGAACAAATTCTAACATTGTATTATCTACGAAAAAATAATACTGATTAGGGCCTAGAATCATAACAGTTGAAGAAAGATAAAATTGGCCATAGGTTACACTGAAAGAAAAACACGGGGGGGGGGGGAGATTCAAATACCAGAATTCAACTATAAGATTTTATGTGTGTCATTATATAGTGTCACTAATAGAAAATGAAGCTGACAATTCAAATTGCTCTGGATACACATTAGTACCACCAGTTTTATTTGTACAAGAAACGACTGGTCCACTGGACTTATCCAACTCAGTAATAACTACTGTTATTTCTAGACAGACCAGTGATATTTCCCCCATAGTTTTAAAGTACAAAAACAAAATAGTTAGAAAAAAAAAATCCCAAGTATAAGTAATGCAACCTTTAATCTATTAAGGGTCACTAAATTGTTACCACTGATTATTATAAATGATTTAATTTACTTAAACTAAAAAAAAGTAATTAAACTTTTCCTCTTCAGTTTTGGGCCAAGGAACATGCTTGGCAAAACATAAAAAAACAACAAAACCCCAAAATTTGTATGGCTTTTCAAAAAAAAAAATCTCAATTTGGAAAGGGAAAAAACTTTGGAAGCTTGTCAGAATAAAAATGGAATAAACTCCTTTAAAAATGAACTATTTGTCAGTTAATTGATAGAATTTTGGTAGTAACAGTAACTCTAATCTACTGGAATCATGACAGGTCGGAGTGAAGACTTGCAATACGCGGCAGAAGAGCTACTGAGCAGGGGGCAGTATAAGGGGCAGTAACCATATATTTTCAAGACTAAGTAAGTGATAATAATAGCCACCCTTCTACTCATTTGTCTCTTTACCTAAGATTAAGCTGGAAATGACAGAAGTAATTTCAGAATCCAATGATGTTGATGCTGGATTCTTCATCTGGATCTGGGGGGGATGGGAGGATTAAAACATACTTCAATTTTTCCTGGTATTTATATTAATTTTGTTAGATAATGAAATGCTCAATTTAATGCCAACCATATTCAAGGAAGCAAAATCCTTTAAGGTTTTGGGGCTTATTTGGATGACTTAGGAACGTAGGAAAGAAATTAGTCAAAGAAGTAAAAATGGGCATGGTGCACGGACCATGAGAGTCTGAAATGTCTTAGAGATATGCCTTTTGTTTACACCAAGTTTAGACCCCAAAAATCTTAAAAGCAGGTTTTTTTCTCATAGGAGGGAATGAAATCCAATGTTCACCCTTTAAAATTGCTGGGAGAAATGGCTGCCAAGGTCTGTTTTATTCATGTAATGTGACAGAAGAAGGATAACTTGTTCTTTGCTCTCAAAAATA
Organism: Potos flavus; assembly: GCA_028534135.1. Taxonomy (NCBI): domain Eukaryota; kingdom Metazoa; phylum Chordata; class Mammalia; order Carnivora; family Procyonidae; genus Potos; species Potos flavus. The sequence continues at coordinate 22,919,112 of CM052893.1, forward strand.
TGGTTTCCCCAAGACAGACTTTTAATTTGACCAAATTCTGGCTAAAGCAAATGAATCCAAAAGAAAAACTATCCAACAGGGGTGTAGGGAGTCTCTGAAATAGCTTTATCTTCTCGTTCAGAGTCAGTAAAGGTTATACTTCAATTACCCTAAATGCTGAAGCTTAATAAGGCATAACTTCAGTTGTTATGGTTAGAGTATATGCAAATATATTCCACATTTGTTCCTTAAAAAAAAAGTATCAGACCTCTTAAAAAATTTCAACCGGTTATGCAGAAGTATACAGATGCTTTGTTACGAAAGACATGCTCAGGATTCTAAAGCAGCAGCAACTTAAAAAATCAGTAATAAAACTTTGGCTTAAAATTAAAAAAAAAAAAAGAAAAGAAAAAGTCAAACTGGTGCAAGGTGTCTCATGAAAGAGGTATTGTGGACTAAACCCTCAAATGCTGTCCGACATTAGTTTCCCCTGTCTTCTTTCACTGTTACCACCTTCATTGCACAGGAGTTATAGCATTCTTTTATGGTTAAGTTTCATAAATAATGAAAAAACTATATGCAACAAATACATTATATTTCCCGCCCACCCAGCGACCCTCCCCAAAATAAGAAAAGTTACATCAAATTAAAAAGTAGCTTCGTGAATGAAGGTACTGCTCTAAGTTGCACTTTCCCTGCAAGTGCGGCCAGTGCATTTGCGCTGGGTATGAAGGAAAGAAAAAATTCTCCACATAAACTGACAAAAATTTAAAAATCAATGTCCGGTTTCAACCAGTCAAAACCGGGCCCAGCGGAAGCCGAGGTATCTCGGTACCATCCCATCAGAGGGTCCTTGCAATGCCTGTTCTTCCATCCTGATAGGTATCTGTGTCCTTGTGATTGTAAACAATCCATAAGTTACTATGTTTTTGTTCCTTAAAATGTCCTCTGATTGGCAAAATGAAGTAAATATTTGTTTTAAAAATAGAAAATGAAAATTAAACCAGAAGAAAAGAAAAGAAACACAGTGAGCTTGTTTGGAGTCCATAGGATCCGATCTGGAAGAGCTCGGAAAATGTGTTATGTGTCTTCTCCTGTTTTCGGCTGGAAAGGTACTAGAGGTTGCGTTGGTCGAGGAAAGAATTGTAGAGTAGGAAAACCAAAGATGTTAATCTAGACTTCAGAGGATTCAAGTGTTAGCTTCATCATCTGTGTCTTCTATCAATACCTTAGTGTCACGAGCCTTGGATCTAGTGGAATAAGGGGAAAAAAAGCATTTAGTCCATTATTAAAATACAAACATGTTCACAGTATTAGGTACATTTCCCATCTTATCGCCATTAAAAATACATCTTAAATGGGAATTAAATATTGCACCAGATGGACTATTCCTGGAGTTTCATACTCAATTTTGGATATTAATGGAAAAACATTCAGCAACTAGACTGCAACCAGAGGAAGGTAACAAGAAAAATGGCCAGTCATGTGTAGCAGAGAGAGAAGCAATCTAGAAGAAGATCTGAGTTTGATCAGCCATAAAACATAATGAAATCTTGCCATTTTGCAACAATATGGATGGACTTTGAGAGTATAATGCTAAGTGAAATAAGTCGGAGAAAGACAAATACCATATGATTTCACTTACATGTGGAATTTAAGAAACAAAACAAGTGAACAAACAAAGGAGAAAAACAAGAGACAAACAAAAAACCCAGACTCTTACATACAGAGAACAAACTGGTGATTGCCAGAGGGGACACGGGTGGGAAGATGGGGGGAAATAAGAGTATACTTGTAATAAATGCTGAGTAATACACAGAAATATTGAATCATATTGTACACCTGAAACAATAAAACACTGTGTTAATTTACTTGAGTAAAAAAAGCAGATCTGAGTTTGTGTACTGACTTTGTACGATGTACTTTTTGAGTATTTATTTTCATCTCTATAAAGCAGGAATAATAATACCCATTTCACCTAACAGTACTCTTACCTCATGGAGACAATGTCAATATCAAGTGAGAAAATGGATATAAAAAGCATAAGTATGAGATAAATATAAGGAATTATGATGAGCATTGACAGAAATACTGCCATTTGAGGTATACATGAAACTAGGTGAGTAAACCAGCAGAAGATAAGACCTAAGGAGAGGCATGACGGTTGTCTTCAAAAGTTGACAGGGTATGATATAGAAGGGGGAAGAGACTAAGTTATGAGAGCCCAACTAGGATCAACTGGTTAAAGTCACAGAGAAGCATGTTTCAGCCTAACATAAGCTATCCACCATAATAACCACACAACAATAAAATTAGGTGCCCCATCTAGATATAAACTTGACAGAGGTAGAAATCGAGATTCAACAAGGTAAAGGATGTGCTAAAGGTTGCGGGAGTCCCAGAGTGAGTACTCAAATTCAGAACTTATTTTAGATTTCCTGCTCTCTCCATTGCACATAACCTGCTTCATTGTTCTAAACATCTTCTTCTGGTTGCAATCTAGTATCTCAGTGTTCTTCCACTTAACACCTGAAATTGAACATAATAATCCAGTGCCAAAGAGCTTCCCTGGTTCTGAAGCAGAAAGTTATATGTTTCGATTGCCCTCTGCTGGTGCTAAAAAGGATAAGACATTCAAATTTAGTAGCTCAATGAGACAACTACCAACAGTCCTCCAGTCTTTTGCAGCACTTACCTTGTTGACCCCACCATCCCTCCCAGCCCCCTCCTCCTGCTTCTTCAAACTCTGCTTCCTTACTACAATAGTCTCATGCTTTGTTTTGATATTCTTCCCAATGACCTCCCTGGACATTCCTTTCCTGCTCCTTTTGTTTATTCGTTTTTTCTCTTGCCTGTGTTTCCTCCAAGGCTTAGCTCCCTGCTTTTCTTTTCTCTACCTTGTCGTCTTCGGAGAACTTCTAAATTCTATCCGAAGCTTGGGCAATTTCTACTCTGCTCTCCTATATCTACGGGTTACTATTACCACCTCCTATTTTTTTACTTCCTTTAAAATATCTCCTTATATTATTTTTAGTACTACTGTAAAGCATCCTAACCCAAGTCCTCAATGTCTGATACTTCAGAATACCGTGGTGGCCTTCCAGTTGGCCTTCTGGACTTTAGGGTTCCATTTCCCAACGTTTCTTGCACAGTGCCATTAAAACTTAGGAAAATACTACTTTCATGTCATTCTTCCATGAAAAACATTCTCCGAAAAAAAAAGAAAAAAAGAAAAACATTCTTTGAATCCTTCCTGCCTATATGATCAAGCTTGTATTTTCCAGCTTTTGACAATCATACTTCATCTATTCAGCTAAATTTTTTTTTTTACTATAGTTCTAGTCACATGGCTTTCCTTCTGCCCCTAATTGTCTTTACTGTGCCTCTCACCTAGTCAAGCGCTCTCTTATCTTAGACAACTGCGCACGCTCAACTTAAGTCTCCCCCGTCATTCTAATCCACTTTGAAATATGTCTTTAAGTTCCAAATGCAGCCACAATATATCCTACATTTATTGTTCCTTTTAGGATCATACAAAGTTAATGACTTATAAAAATATTGTTGTGGGTATTTTGGTAAGAAAATAAAAAAAATATAAGCTATTAATATATAAGAACTCTTTTTGTGAGGAAACTGGTCTAAATCCCATACCATAACCACTCCACAAGCAGGGATCATATTAATTTCAATTTTCAGATGAAGGGCAATATAGAGAAATTAGGTAATTTGGTCAAGGTTACAGAGAGGCCAAGTGGTAGAGCCAGGATTCCTAAAGTTTGTAACTTGAAAATTATTTGTATACAAAACACACTGAAGAGTTAAGTAAATTATTCTCCAACAAATTTTCTCCAGTGTACTTTTAATGTCAAATTTGTAGCATTAATGCATTAATTAATTATAACTCTATGTGTTAAGACATTCTATAGGTTGGATTATATGAAATTGCTGCTATTGCTGTTTTCTGTAGGTGAAAAATGGTTGAATGCCAGCAATTTGATGTGGTTCAACCTGATACCTTCTTAGCTTAAATGTTAACCAGTGCCAAAACCTGAAGGAAAATGGTCTCTGAAAATCGAAAGCCATACGTACTGAGAAGCGAGGCGAGGCCGGCGCAAGGATATGCTCTGGCTGTACTTCCATGGCCGGTTCTTCTGCCGGTTTCGTACCCCGTCATCCTGGTCCATCATCTGTTCTAGGAGTGTCTGGTCATCCGCATTCAGAGGGGCCACAGAGATGTCCCGCACGGCACGGAACTCACCACAGTTATTCAGATGCTCATTCTCCAGGCGGAAGAAGTTCCACACAAATCGCCTTAGCAAAATGAGGTAAGTAGAAAAATTATTTATAAAATCTGAATTTACTATCGTAACTTGTAATCCTCCCCGTATATCAGGTTTCCACTCATGAAATAAAAACAAGGAATGAAGGGTTAGAATATTAGAACAGGAAAAGATGGTGTGGTGTTGGGTGGGGAGGGAACTAGAATGGCCTAGGCAAAGGGGGAAATTCCAGTGGCTAGATAGATACGTGTCTGCAGTTCTAGGGAGAGTCTAGGGCTGGAGAACTGCACAAGTCATGGGATTAGGAATAATTTTTTAAAAATATTTTATTTATTTATTTGTCAGAGAGAGAGAGAGAGAGAGAGAGCACAAACAGGCTAGAGTGGCAGGCAGAGGCAGAGGGAGAAGCAGGCTCTGCTTCCAGCAAGGAGCACGATGTGGGACTGGATCCCGGCACACTGGGATCATGACCTGAGGCAAAGGCAGCCGCTTAACCTACTGAGCCACCCAGCCGTCCGGAGATTAAGAATAATATAAGTGGAGGAAAGAAGTGGGCAGAGGATTAAACCCTGGAACATTCCCACATTTACAATTTGGGAAGAGGAAGAAGAACCACTAAAGGAGTTGAGAAGGAATAGCTAGGAAGATGTAAGCTTATGAGAAATGAAGTGAAAAAAGTGCCTTGCTGAGAGAGAAAGTAAGGTAGGTACAGAGAACTGAATGCTGGATTTAGCAAAACAGGGAGGCAATATGATACAAGAGCACAGATTCTGAAAGACTGTCTAGATTCAAATCATGACTCCACCATTTACTAGGTGTAACAACCCTGGATGAGTTACTTAACCTATGCTTCAGTGTCATCAGCAAAATGGGATAGTAACAGTTTCTACCTCATAAGATTGTTGTGAGGATTCATACGTTAATACACATAAAATGCTCAGAACAGTGCCAGGCACATGAGTGTTTGCTGCTATTACTGTTATTATTACTGTTGTTATTGTAGATTATTAACAAAAGCAATTTAGTTTGAGTATTGGGAAAAAAGATTTGAGTTGAATTAAAGGGAGAATGGGGAGGAGTGAGACAGTAGAGATACCAAATACAGATATCTTTTGAACAGTTCTGCTGTAAAGGAGACAGAAATGGGCAAGAGTTGGAGGAAGAAAGTAGATTCAAAGGAGGCTTTTTGCTTTTGTTTTTCATGGGTGATAGAACATCTGATTCTGTTATTAAGCAAATAATTTTTAAAGGAGAAATGAAATAATCAAGAATTTAAAAAGTGAGCTTTTTTTTCTTTACTAGAAAAAAAAATTTTTTTTATTCATAAAGCAGCATCATATGTGGAAGAGAAAGAAGTGGGAGGGGAGTAGGTCTTGTAGTGATGGAGAGTCTTAGGTCTTAGATCTAGACATTTCGGAAAGTGAAGAAGAGGTTTGACACATGATTGGGAAAGAGCACTAACAGCAACAAGTATACTGTTTCCAGATTCAACACTTATCTTTCAGGTTTATCTTAATGTTTCCAGGTTTTTTCTTATTTTACCAGACTATTGTGATAGATGTGCCCATCCTGACTCAGAGGAATGCTATGAACATGTCTGAAAATATCTTTATTTTCATTTGTGAGACATTTTCCATGGAGAAAGAGTTCTAGGTAGACCGTTATTTTCTTTCAGCACACTGAAAATATGATTTTAATGACTTCTGATTTTCATTGTTACTGTTGAGAAGTCAGCAGTCAACCTAACTGCCACTTCTTTAACGATAATTCTTTCTTTTAGGCTGCTTTCTTTAAAATAAGCATTTAAATTAAAGTATTACATAGATCTACAAAATTTTGCAAATCGTTAAGTGGGCAACTTGATTATTGTAAAGTGATCACACTGTCTAATTACCACTCAGAAATAAAAAGTGTATTATCATAAACCCAAATCTGCCTTTACAGCGCTCTCCTATGTTCTAGAGAGTTTATTGATTTACCTTTCATATTTAGTTCTGTAGTCCACCTGGAATTGATTTTGTATACAGTATACAGTAAGAGTCAAGATTCACTTTCCCCCCCATATGGATATCCAGTTGACTCAACATCATTTATTTATTTATTTACTTATTTATTTAAAGATTTTATTTATTTATTTGACAGAGAGGAGAGAGATCACAAGTAGGCAGAGAGGCAGGCAGAGAGAGAGGGGGAAGCAGGCTCCCTGCTGAGCAGAGAGCCCGATGTGGGGCTCGATCCCAGGACCCTGAGATCATGACCTGAGCCGAAGGCAGAGGATTTAACCCACTGAGCCACCCAGGTGCCACTCAACATCACTTATTAAAGAACCTCTTTTCCACATCATTATTTAATCACCTTTGTCATAAATCAGGTAGTGTCAATGTATGTGTGGATCTGTTTCTGGACTCCCTATTCTGTTCCAGTGTACAATTTATCTATTCTTTCATTAATACCAGACCCTGTCTTAATTACTGTAGCTATATAGTAAGTCTTGATATTTGAGAGTATAAGTCCTTTAACTTTTTTCTTTTCAGCATAATCTTGGCTAGTCTCTTTTTTTTTTTTTTAAATTTTATTCATTTATTTTTAGAGAGAGAGCAAGCGAGCAGGGGGTGGGGGACAGAGGGAGAGGGAGAGAGAAACCCAAAGGATTCCATGCTGAGCACAAAGCCCGGGGTGGGGCTTGATTTCACAACAATAAGATCAGACTTGCGCCAAAACCAAGAGTTGGACTCTCAACTGACTGTGCCACCCAGGCACCCCTTGTCTTGGCTATTCTTTGTCCTGTTTCCATATAAATTATAGAACTGGCTTGTCAATTTTTGTACACATAATCATTCATTAAATTTATTCCTAGGTATATGATATATTCTGGTGCTATTCAAAATGGTGTGTTTTTTAAAATTTCATTTTCTAGTTATTTGGAATTGCTTTTTAGAACATTAAATTTTTATTTATTTGACCTTGTATTCAGGGATGCAGCTACATTTATTCTAATAGCTTATTTGTAAATTCTTTTGAATTTTCTGCATATGCAATCATGTCATGGACGAATAATTAGTTTTATTTTTTCCTTTCTAATTCTTTTTTTTTTTTAAAGATTTATTTATTTGAGAGAGAGTGCGAATGCTGGGGGGAGTGGCAGAAGGAGAGGGAGAAAGAATCTTAAGAAGACTCTGCGCGGAGTCCAGCGCAGGGCTTGATCTCACAACTCTGAGGATCACAACCTGAACTGAAACCAAGAGTTGGATACCTAACGGACTGTGCCACCCAGGTGCCTCTCCTTTCTAATTCTTACAGTATTTCCTCCCCACCCTCCACTACACTAGCTATACTTGCAGTATGATGTTAAAATGAAGTGACAACATGCACAATAATCTCATTCCTGATCTCAAGGGAGAGCTTACAGTGTTCTACCATTAAATATGATCTTATTTGTTTTTTGTAGATAATCTTTGAATTACTCATGAACACGTACTGACTTTTCTCAATGATGTTTTCTACACACGTGAAGGATGTTCCCCCTTTATTCTATTAATGTGGTGAGTTAACACAGATTAATTTTTAAATGTTAAATGATTTTGAATATTAAATCTCACATTCCTAAAATGAAACTAATTTGGTTGTGATGTATTATGCTTTTTATATGTTGTTGGACTCATTAGCTAATATTTTCTTCAGGAGTTTTGCATTTCTCCACATGAGACAGACTGGTTGGTCTTTCCTGGAATGTCCTCGTAGGTTCAGATATCAAAGCCAGGCTGGTTGCACAAAATAAACTGGGAAGTGTTCCTTTTATTGCTCTTTCCTCTGGAAGAGTTTTACGTACACTGATAATTCCTCTGCATATATTTGGAGGAATTCCCCATGCCTACAATTTTCCTTATGAGAAGGATTTTTTTAAAAAAGATTTATTTATTAGAGAGAGAGAGAGAGAGAATGTTTGTGCATGCACATGTGGAGCAGGAGGGGCAGAGGGAGAGGGAGAGAATCTCGAGCAGACTCCCTGCTGAGCACAGAGCTGATACAGGCTCCATCTCATGATCCTGAGATGATGACCCTGAGCTGAAATCTAGTTGGATGCTTAACTTACTGGGCCCCAAGGCATCTCCCTTGTAAGGATTTTTTTTTTTAAGATTGTATTTATTTATTTGACAGAGAGAGACAGATCACAAGTAGGCAGAGAGGAAGACAGAGAGAGAGAGAGAGGGAAGCAGGCTCCCTGCTGAGCAGAGAGCCCGATGTGGGGCTCGATCCCAGGACCCTGAGATCATGACCTGAGCCGAAGGCAGAGGCTTTAATCCACTGAGCCGCCCAGGCACCCCGAGAAGGATTTTAATATGAATATGATTTCTCTAATAGATATAAACCTATCGGATATTCTATTTCTTTCTTGACTTTTTAAAATTTAAATTCAGTTAATTAACATAGAGTGTATTATCAGTTTCAGAGGTACAGTTCAGTGATTCACCAGTCTTATATAATATCCCATGCTCATTATATCATGTGCCCTCCTTAATGTCCATCTCTTTATTGGTTTTAATAAACAGTGCTTTTCAAGGAATTTGTTCATTCTGTCTAAATTTTTTACTTTATTGGCATAAAGCTGCTCATAATATCATCTTACTTTTTTTTTTTTTAAGAGAAGGGGAGGGTGGGAAGGGGTAGAGAGAAAGGGAGACAGAGACAATCTTAAGCAAGCTCCATGACCGGCATGAAGCCAGACGGAGGGCTCAATCTCACAACCCTAAGATCATGAACTGAGCTGAAATCAAGACTCAGGCGCTTAACTGACAGAGCCACCCAGGAGCCCCTCATCTTACTCTTTTAAAAAGATATCTTGAGGATTTTTGTTATTTGTAATTTGTGCCTTTTTGCCTTTTTTGCTCCATCAGTCATATTTAGACATTTTATCAATTTTAGTCATCTTTTTAAAGAACTAACTTTGGCTAGTTAGTTCTTTAAACTAACTAGTTAACTACTAAACTAGTTAGTAGAGAACTAATTTTCTCTACTTCATGTTTTCTATTGCATTAATTTCTGTTCTTTATATTTCCGTCTTTCTACTTTCCTTTGGGTTTGATTTCTGTTTTAAAATTTTCTTAAAGCTGTTTATTTTTCCATTGTATACATTTAAAGCTTATATTGCCTTCTAAGCATGGCTTTAACCTGCATTTTCTTTTGTCACATTATCAGTTTCATTATGTTCAAAATATTTTAAAATTTCCATTACAATTTCATCTTTGACCCGTGGGTTATTTGGACAGTTTTGCTTGATTTCTAAACATCTGGGGATTCTCAGTTATCTTTATGTAATTTTAATCCTCTAAAATTTGCTGAAACTTACCTTATGGTCCAGCATGTGGTTAATTTTGATAAATGTTCTACATGCAAATAAAAGAATGTGTATTTAGTTGTTGAATGCAGTGCTCTGTATATGTCGATTAGATCAAGTTGGTTAATTGGACTATTTGTTTATTACTGAGAAAAGTATGTTATAATCTTGCTCTAAAATTGTAAATTTATCTACTTCTACTTTTTAGCAACATCAACTTTTGTTTTACATATTTTCAAGCTATGTTATTAGGTCAAACAAATTTGAACTTGTTATCACAACTGAATCTCAAAATCTCTAGGTTTGGCAAATTTCTTTAGTGCAAAATTAGCTTTAATGCTTTGCTTACCTTGGGGTACCTGCTTTTACTTAGATTTTAGGCTATCTTATTAGATCACTGATGTCTTTAGGAAGATTTAAAAGACAAGTCCTCTGGCATTTCCTTTGTTTCTAGTGAAAAAGCTGCCTGAATAACCCAAAATGTCAAATTGCAAATAATAATTCTCAAAAGATTTTTATTTTAATTTCTGTTCTAAAACTTTTTACTTCTCAATTTCCACTCACGACCCTTCTAATGGAGCCCAATTCTAAAAAAAGCTTATAAGCCAACATTAGTAGTATTTTTAAATTTGTAAGAATTAACCTCTTAGACCTTCAAGTAGGACTTTCCAACTCTGAGGCTAATGAGAAGTCTGAGAAAAGCTGGAAAATTTAAGCCTTTCAAGTATAAATACTGTTTTAATAAATTCTAATTTGTAAGTACTGGGTGTCTTCTAGGGGAAAAAAACTTTGATAGACTTTCTGGTAGTTTGCTTACCGGAAAACCTCAAGGGGAGCAAAGACAGTAGCAATGATGTCCCCAGAATGAGGCGACAATGTCATGGAGGTAATTGAGATTTGGACAGTCCAAGCAAAGCGCAGAATCACATCCTCTATGATGGCACAGTAGTAATAGGCCTAAGGAATAATAAGCAAATTGAGTACATTTACGATTATGTTTCTCACAAATAAGCACATCTGTCACAGCAACAAGAGTCACATATGTCCCACCAACAAGCACAGGTTAAAGAGGAAAAATGGTTTTATTTTTATTTTATTTTCTATTTTAGAAAAATCTCACTATTTTCTTAAATAGTGCAATATCAAAATGAAGTTTTATTTAATTTCGTTAATCACTTAACAAATATATTTTATTCTCATACTGTATGCCAGGCTCTCTTCTAAACTCCAGAAATATAAACCAGATGAGATCCTTGATCTGATTAAGATTATATATTAATATGTACAACATATGCTAATGAAGACTTGAGAGCAAAACGATTAGCAGATTAACTGTGTTATTTGCACTTTTATTCTCAAATTGCTTTATTTTGCATTTGAAGGAGTTTTACCTTGTTTTCAAGGTCATTAAATAAAATGAAGCTTGGATATCACAAACATGCGTTGAATTTAAGAAATGTTCATTCTATTTTTATGTGGGAAAAACAGCAAATTCTTTCAGGTACTAGTATCCACTATTTAGGAGTCCAGTTTTAGCTACACAAAAGTTTTAAGTACACAAACTGCCAACAGACTAGAACTGTAATTCATGGATTTGTTTGTTATTAATATCTGGATAATCAGCTCTTTAAATATATGTATTTAAAGGTTGTGACATCTTATGGAAACTAGAACGGCCACGTATTTACACCATTGCATTTTTTTTTTTTTTTAACAAAATTTAACAAGGGAATATGTCATGTTAGAAGGCTATTAACAAAAAAAAGAGCAGTCCCCTTGCTACCGTCTCTTCTCATTCTCTAGAGACAAACAATTTCAGAATTTGTAGATATCTTTCCTAGTATTTATCCTTCATATTTCTAAATAATGTGTGTATTGCCATATCTTGATTAATCAATTGGAAATGTTATCCGCTGCTGACTAGGATGAATTTTATGAAGATTTTAACATACTTACATACTTCCCTGTTCCTTCCCCCATCCATCCAGCACAGTGATAATGCAGTTTTTGGATAAATCCACATCCAGTGAACTCATTATTAGGCCTCAGTGAAGAACTGCAATTTCGTGTTACTTTAAGTCAGTCTTAACATGATCCACAGTTGACTATGTGGGAGCTGATGTTACCAAAAATGTGAAAGTCTTGGGAGGAATACACTTAACATGAGGTCAAGAGACAGAGAAAAATTAAGTTTTAATATGGGGATAACAAAAATACTTCCTGGACCTGGATGTGGTGTTCAGCAATATGCACTATTAATTCCTAGGAACTGATTTTAAGATTCATTTAACTGTGTTCTTAATTTTTAAATGAAGCTTCACTGGACTCCACCAATAGTTTTTCTTCCTTTTTTGTGTAAAATGAATTTTATTCCAATATTTGTCCTTTTAACATTAAAAGGGATGTGGCGATCTAGCAGAACATTTTTCTTATAAATTTGCAAATTATAACATAGGAAACCATATACTGTATTTCCTAGGGTCATGAAAATATGCAATAAGGAAACTGAATGAAAAACTATTCACTAATTTAATTACATAGAAGCCAATAAGTTAGAGCTATTTAAAAGGAGGCAAGGATTAACATTTATATAAAAATATGAACATCTAAGCAACCAGCATGAGAAGTAAATGTATTACATTGCTCAGTAAGGCAAGAACAATATAAGGAGCAATAAGGCATAAGATTTTGGTGAGCACAAAAGGACCATCATTTATCTGAGCTCATGTCTGTTCTCTGACTTATACTTGACATTACTGATATTTTTTCTTTAAAAAAAAAGTTTTTTTGTAAAGTAATTTCTATACCCAATGAGGCTTGAACCTACAAGCCTGAGATCAAGACTGGCATGCTCTAACAACTGAGATGCTCCCTGATTTTCTTTTCAAATGAGATTTATAAAGATATGTTCTAGTGCCTTGGTCATATATCTAAATTTACACATTGGGATTATTGCTATAGCTTATGTAAAAAAAGATCAGTGTAAATTAATATCCCTCTTTCTGTCTTCATTTGCTTATCAAAAGTTACCCTACATATCATTCTTTGTATCCACTCTCCTACGATCTATCTTTAGTCCTCACTTTATTAAAACAGCTTTCCCTATTCACCAACGGAATATTATATATTCACACACTTTTCAAAGTGAAGTTTTGAGGTATTGGTGACATTCTGACATAGTATGAATTATTAGTGACTCAATCTATACATCCCTCCTTATCACAGAATTTCAGACCTGGGAAAGGATCAAGAGATTATCTGGTAGAAGAGAATATACTATAGTACAGTTGCCTAAAGTTATGTAGCTAATTTAGTGAGACACCTGAGATCAGAATTCACTTACCAGGATTCCTAGTTCATTGTTAAATTTTTTCTATTATCTGAGTAATGATACTTTTGGCCTTTTTTAAATTTAGGCGCTCTTATCTTTTTATTCATAGATAAATAATTCCTAAGGAATTATCCATATATTTTCAGACTAAATTGGCACTTTACTTTAACAAAAATTGGTTGAAATAAATGAAAAGAGACACCTTCTTGATGCACCAAAGGCGAGTCAGGCACTTCCTTTCCTTTGTGCTTTCACAGCACTGCTGACTCAGTCAAGTGTTTATTTAGTCATTCCACAAATATTAAGTCTACTATATGCTAGAAACTATGCTGGGCAGTGAGGGATATGGATACCTAAGCAATTAATTATAAAACAATGTGATAACTGCTATAACAAGTTTGTAGAGGCTAAAATGGGATTAGGACAAATGGCTAAATACGCTTAGAAAAATAAAGGCTTTTTAGAGAATGTAACCCTTGAACCGACTTTTTAAGGGGAGGAACCAGAGAGGATATGGAGAAAAAGGAACCCTCATGCACTGTTGGTGGGAATGTAATTGGTGTAATCAACTGTGGAAAACAGTATGAAGAAAAAGAAATAGAACTACCATATGATCCAGTAATTCTACTGGGTATTTACCCAAAGAAAACAAAAACAGTAATACGAAAAGATATCTGCACTCCTTTGTTTTACTGTAGCATTATTTACAACAGCCAAGATATGGAAGCAATCCAAATGTCCATTGATAGATGAATGACTAAAGAAGATGTGTATATATATATATATATGTGTATATATATATATATATAATGGACTATTACTCAGCTATAAAAAAAAGGTGAGATGTTGTCATTTGCAACAACATGGATGGACCTAGAAGGCACAATGCTAAGTGAAATAAGTCAGAAGAGAAAGACAAATACCATATGATTTCACTTATATGTGGAATCTAAAAAACAAATTAATAAACAAAAAGTAGAAACAGACCCATAAATACACAGAACAAAATGATGGTTGCCAGAGGGGTGGAGGTAAAGGAATGGGCAAAATGGGTAAAGGAGAGCGGAAGGATACAGGCTTCCAGTTATGAATTAAGTCACTGGGATGAAAAGTACAGCACAGGGAACATATAGTCAATGGTACTGAAACAGTGCTGCATGGTGACAGATGGTCGCTACACTTGTGAGTGCAGCATAACACAGAGGGCTGAACCACTATGTTGTACACCTGAAACTAATGTAATACTTGTATCTCAACTATACTTCAGTTAAAAATAAATAAAAAATTAAAATAAAAAAGAAGGAACAGGAGTTTGCAACGTAGACAAAGAGAAGAGGGCATGTGAGACAGTGAATTGCATATTCAAAATTAGGTCATAAGTTATAGTAAGTTACTTATTCCTCTATTTTAGACTTTATCACATTGTATTGCAATTTGTTTACTTACCTGTTTAATATAGTTTATGGCCTCTTTGAGAACCAGAACTTTGTTTTTATTTTCTATAGTGCCGAGCACTATAGAAAACCTGACATTTTTGCTGACTGAATGAATTAGTATTTTTTGGTAATCAGTTGCTTTTTCTCAATATATCAGGTTGGGATTAGGTATGCATCATAATAGGAGTTAGCTGGTGATACACAGGAGTTGTTGTTGTTGTTTTTAAAACAAACAACAAGCATTCTTTGTACATACTTTTTGGGGGTATACGATCTCTTCCCGGAGAAAGGTGTTTTCTCCAGCATTCTTATCAAAGAGACCCCAGTCCATCTTCAGATCCCAGATGAGGGTATAGCAGGAACTGATGATACAAAACACGATCCAAAGGTAAAAGAATACCATGGTGTCTGAGTGACCTCGTTCTGAAGAAAGAAATGGAAAAGGTAAAAGAGAAAATTGAGAGATTTAAGTAAAATTCCTCACTAAATAAAACTAATTTAAAAAACAGATTCTTTATACAGCTCTATAAAGGAAGTACAATTTTAAACAAATCTCCGTAGTAGAAACGCTAATAGAAGTTGAATAGTAACTCTGATTCTCCTGAGATACAAAGTAATCATCAAACATTTACCAAATATATAAAATTTGTACAAATGTGCATTTGGAGTTTTGGAGGCTCTATATGAATACATAAAAACCCAAATAACTGCAGTGGAGGTTTTGAGTATTACAAAAGATGTCATTTTAATTTTTGCCATCAGGTGGCAGATTAGAGTCAAAGATGAAAAAGAAATTACAAAACACCACTAATAAGAAATGTGCTACATTTGCTTTAAGAAATTCTTGGATTGTTTTTACTTTAAAACACTTCCTTTATATACTTAGATCTTGTCTATACTTATTGTGAAGGGAGTCGGATACTTTTAATTCCAGATAAAATGCCAGAAAGCAACAGATTGATTATCCTTAAGGACATATACGAAAGCAAATTTCTCTCGAATCACAAAGCAAAGCATGATATTTTTGTTTTTTTTAAATTTTTTTTATTTTTGCTTTTTTTAGAGGTTGTTTATAGATACAAATGCTGAGAATACTATAAAGTATACTAAATCAGAATAATAAAAATAATTTGCATATGTAGTTATATAATTTAGTATTTTTTACTCTTAAGTGCTTCATATATTCTCTAATGAAATTCTTCTTTAGTAAGCTTAAGTCATCATATTATTTGTGTTCCCTGTTATTGTGCAGGATATACGTATTAATATGGCCCTGGATTATCAAGAAAAAGGTTCGAAACATCTAATTCAAAAAGGTTTAAGGGGCACCTGGGTGGCTCAGTGGGTTAAAGCCTCTGCCTTTGGCTCAGGTCATGATCTCAGGGTCCTGGGATTGAGCCCCGCATGAGGCTCTCCTCAGCAGGGAGCCCGCTTCCCCCTCTCTCTCTGCCTGCCTCTCTGCCTACTTGTGATCTCTCTCCTCTCTGTCAAATAAACAAAATCTTAAAAAAAAAAAAAAAAAGTTTAAATTTTGGTTAGTTTCCAAAAGGCATAGAAAATAAAGGATGTATCATGCTTTATGCACAATCCTTCCTATTAAAATAAGTTAAAGTCCTTCCTATTTTTTTTAGAAATGTGTATATATATATATATATATATTTTTTTTTCCCCCCCCAACAGTAGGAAATAAGAGGAAGTAGCATTTGAGTTATTTGTAGAAGGATAAATAGTGTTGTAAAAGTCAGGCAGATGAGGCAAGGACATTCAAAGCTGAAGGAAGATAATGAAAAGGCAGGAAGTTGGGAAAGTACAAGGTGTGTTTGAGGAGCAGCAAATAATCTAAATCTAGTGTGGGTGAAATATGGAGGATGTAAGAGAATGGGTGTGATTTAAAATGAGTCTGGAAAGGACATTTTGGGTCTGACTATGGAACCTATCTGTATTTTAGAAAAAATAGTTAATCTGGCAGGTTGCTTGCATCAGAATTACTTAGCTGATTTCAAAAATATGGGTATGTTATAGTTCTAGTATTAATCAGTTCGTACCAGCTCATAAGAACTGTTACATTTTCAGAACTAAGCTGATTGTTAAACACAATTATTAAAAATTAAATTATATAAACTTACAATTAAACAAAGGTAATAAAAACTCAAAATTCATTATTTCCTAATTATTTTATTACATTTTGCTATTACCCCCCTTTTTTTAGGTTATGTATGTTTTTTGTATCTGTATGATGGAACTATTATATAATGCTGTGCTACTGTATATCTTTTCCCAACACTCAATATTATCTTAATAACTTATATTGGCTATGATAGAAGTATTTACACCATGGAAATCAACAAACACTGTAAATCAGTATCTCCTATCCCTACTCCTATGTAAGAGCTGGTTTGTTAAACATGTAATAGCACATCACTGTTCAGCTTCTTCTGGAAAGTCAGCGGTCGGACATAGAAACCAGTATTTTTTCAGTGGTCCACTAGTGATACTAATGAACAGTCAGGCTTAGATATAAACACATTTTCAGGTTTGAACTATTTTCATAAAAACTCTTCTTCACCAAAAGTAAATTGGGTTGAGTATTTATGTAACACTGTACCACATAAATTATCAGTTTAAAAGTCCTAACAAAATAGTTATCTAGTTTAGTTGGATGTGTTCTGATGTTTACTTCATTCTACAGATAGACACAGTCTAGCTGAGTAGTATTATTCAATAATTAGTACCATGATTCCATTAAAAAATCTTACAACTTATCTACTAAGGTTTGCAAAGAAAATCGCAAAGCAAATGTAGGACCTTAATAAAATTCACTGTTTTCATATTTTCAAAACAATATCAACACAAAGAGGTGAAGAGAGCAACTTATTGTAAATTATATTTGCAACTCTTTTTTAAAAAATTGAATGCTAACTATAAGCCAGGCACTTCATATATATTTTCTCATTTAGTTTTCACAACGAACCATCATTTTGTTTGCTAGTAAAAGTAATGAAATGAGAGTAAAGTAATAGATACATTCAGCAAGAGGTTAAAATATGAGTACTTCTCAAGCAAGTATAGGTAACATCAAGCGTTATTACTGAAAACTGATTTTCTTTTCTAATTACTAAAGAAATCAAGTTCAAATTATTATATAAAAGGAGATTGTGGGGAGGAAGTTCAAAAGAAAGGAATTAACAAGGAAACAAAAATCAATATGCCTGTTTTCTTTAATGTGTTCTAGATTTTAATACAAGTCCTATTCTTAGTGTATAATTCTTAAATTGGTCCAGTGAGTCAAGTGCCTCCCTTCTAAGCTCATATTATTTCCATGAAATTTCTATGAAGCACATACAAGCCTTCACTTACTTTTCAAAAAGCAAGTATTTCAACAGAATATTTTGGAAAAAGTAATGCTTTATCTTACTTTTTCAAACAATGATTAGTGTACACCTAGTCTACATGTGTTACATTTTGGTCTCTTTTTAATTATTACCCTTACTTGATCTTTCCCATCTCCCAAATGAGGAGTGCTTCTCCCTGAAATCATTTGCCTTTATTGGTATTCAGGGGATGTACTGGAAAGATATTATCACTTTAGGCAAGCAATTACATCTAATTGTCTCTTGGCTACCTCTGGTAGCCCACTTTAGTCATGTTCAGAATCATAAAAAATCAAGACATTGCTATTCTACCCTAAGCTTCTATTACACACCTGTCATGTTAGAAGCATAATTCATACAGGAAATATTTATGGTGATGGTATCTACTGAATGTAAAACAAATAAAAATAAGGTTCTTAAAGTTTTGTACCCATGGTTACCATAGGAGGGATAAAGCAAAGTAATATATCAGGAAAAGTGCTAAGAAAGAAACCAGAAAAATTATATATGAAAATCATCCTTGAACCACGTTTCGGGGAAGATATTTTAAAAATGAAAAAAGTAGCATTGTATAAAGACAAAGTGAATGGTTTCCTTTTCAAACAAAACCTTTCTACTCTGATAACAGTTTACGAGTTTCTAATCTGAAATTAAATTAAAAAACAAATAAAACAGACCGGACACTGTTTTCAAAGCCCAAACCTATACAGGTAAGCTAAGTTATGAATGAGTGTGGCATCTAGCAAATCTTAGTTCTATTTACACAACCTAAAAAGCATCAAAACACTAAATTACAAGATTAATATGGTTCTCTAAAAATGGATATAGATACTCCCCTGATCTTTAGTGTGTTTTAGTTAAAATGTGAGGTCACATGTATTATACGTCCTCAGGTGATTATCATATTTGTCCTAAGAGCAGGCAAGAAAGACATTATTATTCCCATTTTATAGTTAAGAAAGCTTAAGTTCAGAGAGACAGTCAATAAGTGGAAAGATAACTGGATTTGAAGTAAGAAGATCTGGGTCTGAATCCAGACTCCGCTTCTTTCCAACTTTGTGATTATAGAAAATTCATAATCTTAAAATGATTGAGATAAAAATGGAAATCATTAGGCCTAAGGATAAATGAAGAAACTAGAAATGGGAATCTTTATCCAAGGAACTTTTTTGTACTAGACAGCTTTGTTTTTCTACATCCGTCTCAATTCTAAAATGAGAAGACAGTCCATAAAACCATGAAGTAACATTAAAAAACATTTCTAAGGTACGTGAAAAACAGAATTTAAATACTATACATATATTACTCACATGGTATGTAAAATTTATGTTTATAGAAAAAGACAGAGGTATCTATACCTGATGAAGGAAGTAAGATTATTAAAGGGACTCACTTTTAACTTTAGGTATTTCTGTATTATTTGAATTTTATTTTTATAGTGATATATATACATCCATGTTTTACTTGTATAATGAAAAATAAAAGGAAAAAGTAGGCTAAGGAAAATAGTTGCTATTAGGGTAGTGATATTTTCCCAGGACCCTGGGATCATGACCTGAGTCAAAGGCAGACACTTAACTGAGCCATCTAGGCAGCCCAGCTATACTGTTTTCATAATAAGAAAATACTACACAGGAATTCACTTATTCATGCAACAGATGTTTACTGTCTATTATAAGCTGCATTATTTACCATATAGTTATAATACTAAAGATTAACTCAAAAGAAAAATTTTATTTCTATATTCAACAAACATGGTGAATACCTATTAGGTAACCGGCATATTTTAGAGAATGGGGATGGATATACTGAAGAACTACTAAGGGCTAAGGGTTAAAGAGGAGATATGAAGTAAATAAAAAGACAATGCATAAGTACAACTGTAGAACTGTACATAACAGAGGAATCAATAAACCAGGCTTTTGGGAGGGATAACAGCCAGGAAAGGCTTCCTGAAGGAGGTACTACTTAAGCTGAGTCTTAAGCCATGTCAAACAGTGCAGAAGCCATCCATCCATCCAATGAATGAGCACCTACTATATGTCAGTTCCTACTATATGTCAGTTCCAAGTACTAAGCACATAGTAGTAAATCTTACTCACTAATGAGCAACTTTCCTGTCCCTTTGAAGCTTACTACTTAGTGGGGGTAAACAATGATCAGATATACCAATAAACAAGATAATTTCACACAGTGAAAAGTGACATGAAGATAAAAGAACATGGTAATAGGGCTGAGACCGGTAGAATTCTTTTAGATAGTGTTCAGACAGAGAAGGCCTATAAATTGACATCTGAGTGATGAGAGGGAGCCAGTCACATGAAAAACTGGAGGAAGAGTTCCATATGTGATATTAATTATGGTTTTTAATAACCATATTTTAAAAGGTAAAGAGACGGGCACCTGGATGGCTCAGTCGGTTTAGTGTCTGCCTTTGGCTCAGGTCATGATCCCAGGGTCCTGGGATCAAGTCCTGAATTCAGATCCTGCTAAGTGGAGAGTCTGCTTCTCCCTCTCCCTCTACTCCTCCCCTCTGCTCGTGTTCTCTCTCTTTTTCTCTCTCTTTCAAATAAATAAATAAAATCTTAAAAAAAAAAAGGTAGAAATAGGTAAAATTAATTTTTTTTAAGAGAGAGAGAGCATACATGAGTGGCAGTGGAAGGGGCAGAGGGAGTGGGAGAGAGAATCCTAAGCAGGCTCCACACCCAGCATGGAACCCAATGTGGGGCTTGACCTCACGACCCCGAGATCATGATCTGAGCTGAAATCAAGAGTCAGATGCTTAACCAGCTGAGCCACCCAGAAGCCCCTAAAATTAATTTAATAATATATTTTAAACTAGTATATCTCAAGTGTAATTTTAATAATATAAAATTATTGAGAGCTTTTACATTCTTTTTCTCATAAGTCTTCAAAATCCATTTTGTATTTTGTAGTACATCTCAGTTTTGCCTAGGCACATTTCAAGTGCTCAGTAGTTATATGTACCCAGTAGCTCCTAGTAACTATATTACTAAATAGTGCAGTGCTAGGAAGGGGGATGAGTTGGAGGGGTGAAGACTGTAAGTGGTGTACTAATAAAGGAGGCTGTTGTAGTAGCCTGGTGAGAAATGATGAGGACTAAAATTGAGTGGAAGTACAAGGTATAGGGAGGTCAGGCAAAAAAAGAAAAATAGGTACTAATACAGGCAGGAATTGGTGAATTTTGAGGTGAGATAAAGGGTGGAATCAAGGACAACTCATAGTTTAACCTGGGTGACTGGGCAGCAGAGGGCCAAGAACCAGTAAGATAGAAAACAACATGGGCCTGAAGAAGGCTAAGAGGAAAAAAAAAAAGTTTAATTTTGAAGATGCTGACTTTAAGGTACCTAGGAGACATTGAGATGGAAAATGCTCAGGAAACAAACAGAAATAGAAATAAGCTTAAGATACAGATTTGGGAGTTACACATATATAAGACAGTGGTTGAACCCATTTTGGAACTACCAAAATAATACAAGTACCTTCTATGAAAAGGGTAAGGCAATCAGAAATAGAAGTCTTCCATTTACACTGCATTTGACTAAATTTGGTTGTATTTATCTTGTTTCTTTACACCAAAGATCCATAGAAATGAGAGCTCTCTCAAACGTTACAGTTTCTCCTTATCTTTTTGAAAATATAAATTCTAATGTTTGTATATATTTCAAGTTCTTAAAATATGTTTACATGATTATACAGTTATTGTGGCTATAGGAATAGAGACAGTAAGGAAGGCAGACTACTGTTTTGAGATGTAAGAATGAGGAAAGAAAAGAGACTATTCCAGATGGCTTAATAAAATAAGGGAAACTGAATTGAAGGCTTGAGAAAAGCAGTAAGAGTTATCCTAAATCCTTTTTCAAAGTAAACATTTCTGAGATAAATAAGAATTTAATAATAAAAGCAAAGGACAAAATAATTATAAGTTTAGAAAAGGCAATCTCCCCCTTCCTATGGTATTCTTTTCATAAAACATTTTGTTTGTGCTTATATTTTTATTATTACGTACACATCTCTTTTCTCTTTCCTATAAGACTACCCTATCTAGCATTTAAAAAGGAATTTTAGGGGCGCCTGGGTGGTTCAGTGGGTTAAGCCTCTGCCAGATAGATACTCATTGGACTTGAGAAAAGAGTGGAAGACATGAGTGAGACCCTTAACACAGATAAGGAATAACATAGAAATAAAAGTTTGTGGGGCGCCTGGGTGGCTGAGTGGGTTAAAGCCTTTGCCTTCGGCTCAGGTCATGATATCAGGGTCCTAGGATCGAGCCCCACATCGGGCTCTCTGGTCAGCGGGGAGCCTGCTTCCCCCTCTCTCTCTGCCTGCCTCTCTGCCTACTTGTGATCTCTGTCAAATAAATAAAATCTTTAAAAAAATTAAAAAAAGGAATTTTACTTTAGTATTATACTAGAGTGAACTGTGTGTGTGTGTGTGTGTGTGTGCGCATGTACCTGTTTGTCTTTTCCACTAAACTATAATGCCTTTTAGGAATGGTATCGTGTCAGCATTTTCCCAGGGCCTATGCACTACATTCCATGTGATAAGAACAATCAATATCTGCCAAATTAAACTGAGGGCAATGGCTGTGTTTTACTTATTTTTTAAATTTTATGCACAATACCTTACCTTCCAACAGATTTGGGGAAGGTAACATGATTTCTGGGCATACTTCATATACAGTGAGTCCCTGAAAACTTGTAAGAAGCTGAATATGGGGATGCCTGCGTGGCTCAGTTCATTAAGCATCTGACTTGATTTCAGCTCAGGTCATGATATTGGCGTTGTGGGATTAAGCTGGAGTTGGGCTCTGTGCTGGATGTGGAGCCCACTTAGGATTCTCTCTCTCCTTTTCCCTCTGCGCCCCCCTCAAAAAAGAAAAAAAAAAAAAAGCTGAATATGAAAAAGTCAAATAACAAACATACACGTTTATGAGGAATTTGTTTCCTAAGAGCTAAAAATAAAGAAAACTCCTTATATCTTCCTTGTCCTTTAGATACAATCTTTTTTTTAAAGATTTATTTATTTATTTTGAGAGAGAAAATGGTGTAAGGAGAGGGATAGAGCTACAAGAAAACTCAGAAAAATAATTCAATGATATCAAGAATAAAATTAATGAACAGAAGGAGTACTTTACCAAAGAGACTGAAATTCTAAAAAAAAGAACCAAACAAATTCCGGATCTGAAGAGCTCAATAAATGAAATGATGAATTCATTGGAAGTAGAACAGATCATATGGGAAAAGAGAATTAGCAAGCTTGACAACAGAAATATAGGAATAATTCAGATGGAAGAGGAAAGAAAACGAAATTTTTTAAAAAATGAAGAAAATGTATGACAACTATCTGAATCCATTAAAAAGCTACCATTAGAATAATGGGAATCCCAGAAAGAGAAAAGAGGGAAGGGAGCAGAGAATACATTTAAAAAATAATAGCTGTTAATAATCAAAAAGCAATATAATATTCCTCATGTAAAGAATAAAGGAGAAAAATCTCTATCAATGGATGCAAAAAAAAGCAGTTGATAAAACTCAATGACAGTTTGTGATTAAAAATCTGTTTTCAAAGGGAAGAATAGAAGGGAACATCATTACTCTGATAAGGGTACCAAAAAAATCTCCAGTAAACTTTATACTTACTGGTGAACTATTAACAATTTTCCCCTTGAGATTGTAAATGAAACAAGGATGCTAATAATTCTGTTTTTTAAGCAACATTTTACTGGAAGTCATACTTGGTGCAATAAATAAGAAAAATAAAATATCTAAAGAGTTGAGAGGACATAAAATGGTCTTTGCTGGCAACGTGACTGTGTATATAGAAAACGTAAAATCTATACATTATCTATCAGAATTAATACATGAATTTATCAAGGTTACTGGATAGGTCACTATCCAAAACCAATTTTATTTCTATATTCCAGCAACCAATCAATAAAATAAAATTTTGAAAAGATGAGAAAAATAAAAATAAAAAACAAAAAATAATAGTTGAGAAGCTCCCAAACCCTGAGAAGGAACTGGATATACAAGTCCTTGAAGCTAACACAACACTTACCATCTCAACACAAAAAGACCTTCTCTAAGACTAATACATTCAAACTGTGAAAAGTCAATGATAAAGAATTTTAAAGATAGCCAGGGAGAAAAAGACAATAACTACAAACTCATCTCCACTTGGTTATCAGCAGATTTCCTAGCAGAAACTATGGGCCAGGAGACCATGGAATGACATATTCAAAATAAATGAAAGATAAAAATTGCCAGCCAGGAACACTACTCTATCTGGCAAAATTATCCTTCAGATATGAAGGAGAAATAAAGGCTCTCTCAGATAAACAAAAGCTGAGGTTGTTCACCACTACACCTGCCTTACAAGAAATTTTGAAAGGAACTCTTGAAGCTGAAACAAAAGTACACAAAATTAAGGTGACAGTCAAAATTATAATACTATAACTCTTTTTTAGAACAGTGTATTAAGCTCTTAACTATAGCACAAAAATTAAAAGAACATTAAAAATAACTATAGCTACTATAATTTGGTAACAAAATCACAGGATAAGAAGAGTTAACATGTGATATTAAAAATATCAAAGGGGAAGAGTAAAAGGATGAAACTTTTAAAGGTAAATGAAGATAAATTGCTATCCCCAGAGAAAGGACTATTTTATCTACGAGATGTTATATGTATACTTCGAAGCAAAATTTCAGAGCAGAAACAGGAAACAAACAAAAAAAGGGAGTGGATTGAGCAAATCACCATGGAAAACTAACTTATAAAGGTAAACACAAACAGAGGGAAAAAGAAACAATGGAGAAACAAAATAACCAGAAGGCAAAGATAAAATGGCAGACCAAATCCTAACGCATTAAGGGAGAAATAGACAACAGTACAACAATAGTAGGGGACTTCAATACCTTGCTATCAGCAATGAATAGATTGGTTTAACTGGAATTAAACCACACTTTAGAACAAATGGACTTAATTAGACATATACAGAACATGCAACCAATAGCAAAATACACATTCTTCTCAGGTACACATAGAATGCGCTCCAGGACAAACCACAATAGGCAACAAAACAAATCATAGCAAAAAAAATTTTTTCTTCCAAATTATACAAAATTTAAGAAGACTGAAATCATGCCAATTTTCTTCTCTGACCTCAACTGTATGAAATTAGCAATCAACAAGAGGTTAGTGAGAAGATCTACAAGTATGTGGAAACTAAGTAACACACTCTAAACAACCATTGGGTCAAAAAACAAATCAAAAGGGAAATAAAAAATTATCTTAAAACAAATGAAAATGAAAACAACCTATCATATATTGTAGGATAAAGCAAAAAGCAGTTTGGGGAGGAGAATTTATAACAATAAATGCATATATTAAGAAATTAGAAAGAACTCAAACAATCTGAAATAACACCCAAGGAACTAGAAAAAGAAGAGCAAATTAAGCCCAAAGTTAGTTCAAAGAAAGGGAATAGTAAGAGCAGAAATAAATGAAATAAAGACCAGAAAAATAATAGAAAGGATCAACAAAACTAAAATCAGGTTTTTAAAAAATTAAACAAAATCTACAAGGCTTTAGCTATACTAAGAAAAAAAGAGAGGACTTAGATAAATTAAAAATGAAAGAGGAGACATTACAACTGGTACTACAAAAAACACAGAATCATAAGAGACTACTATGAACAATTTTATGCCAATAAATTATATAACCCAGAAGAAATGGACATATGTCTAGAAACATATAACTTGCCAAGACTGAATCAGGAAGAAATAGAAAATCTGAATAGAAGAGTAACAGGTAAAAAGATTGAATGAGTAATCAAAAAATTCCCGACACAGACAACTAATTCCAGGATATGATAGCTTCACTGGAGAATTCTACCAAACATTCAAAGAAGAATTAACACCAATGCTCCTCAAACTTCCAATATAGCCTCCTTCCTCCAGGAGGAATATTTCCAATATTTCCTCCTTCCTCCAGGAGGAGGAAATACTTCCACACTCATTCTATGAAGGCAGCATTATTCTGATACCAAAAACATAGGGACACCACAAGAAAACTATAGAACAATGTCCTTGATGAATAATAGATATAAAAATCCTCAACAAAATATTAGCAAACTGAATTCACAAACGGATAAATCCCACTCCCTGCGATGTAATAAGGATGGCTCAATATACACAAATCATTAATGTAATATATACATCAATAAATGAAAGATAAAAATCACATGATCATCTATCTCAATAGATGCAGAAAAAGCAAAATACAACATTCTTTCATGACAAGAAACTCTTTTTTAAAAAAAAAAGATTTTATTTATTTATTTGTCAGAGAGAGAGGCGGGGAGTGCACAAGCAGGGGGAGAAGCAGACTCCCTGCTGAGCAAGGAGCCCGATACGGTACTCGATCCCAGGGCCCTGGGATCATGACCTGAGCTGAAGGCAGACATTTAACTGACTGAGCCACCCAGGCGTCCCTTATGACAAAAACTCTTAACAGAGTGGGTATGGAAGGTTACATACTTCAACGTATAAGGACCATATACAACAAACCTACTATTATCAATGGAGAAAAACTGAAAGTGTTTCCCCTAAAATCAGGAATAAAGCAAAGATGCCCACTCAGACCACTTCTATTCAAAATAGTATTCCAAGTCTTAGCTAGAGCAATTAGGCAAGACAAAGAAATAAAAGGCATCCAAATCAGAAAGGAAGAAGTCATTATTTGCTGATGATATATAGAAAATCCCAAAGAATCAGTCAAAAAACTGTTGGAATTCATTAACAATTTCAGTAAAGTAGAAAGATACACAGTCAACATACAAAAATCAGTTGCACTCTTACACTAATGATAAAGAATCTGAAAAAGAAATAAGGAAAACCAATCCATTTATAATAGCATCAAAACAATAAAATACTGATAAATAAATTCAACCAAGGAAGTGACGACAATTATATCACGCTATAATTATGTAGTGATAAATAACACTACATCAGCAATCATATTACAACATATAAATATATCAAAGTAACATGGTGTATACCTTAAACTTACAAAATGTCATACATCAAATTTATCCCATAAAAAATCAAAGTTTTTAAAAAAAGACTGGTGAGGGACAGATATATAGATCAACAGAACAGAATAGAGAGCTCAGGAATAGACTCACAGAAATATGCCCAACTAATTTTTGACAAAGGCACACAAGCAATTTAATATAGGAAAGATAGCTCTTTGAACAAAAGGTGCTGGGGCAATTAGACATTCATAGGCAAAAATATGAACCTCAATCTGTCACATACCTTAAACAAAAATTTACTCAAAATGGATCACGAATTTGAATATAAGACATAAAACTCTTAGAAAAAAAACCCCACAGAAACCCTACAGGATCTAAGGCTGAGCAAAGAGTTCTTGGACTTAAAACCGAAGGCATGATCCATAAAAGGAAAATCTGATAAACTTAGCTTCATAAAAATTAAAAACTTTTGATTTGTATAAGACCATGTTAAGAGGATGAAAAGACAAGCTGCAGACTGGGAGAAAATATCTAAATATTACCCAGTGACTTGTACTCAAAATATAAAAAGAACTCTTGAAATTCAACAATTATAAAACAAATAACCCAATTAAAAAATGGTTGAGGGGTCTGAACGGACACCTTACCAAAGAAGATACACAGATAGCAAATAAGTATCTGAAAAGATGCTCAACATCATACTGTCATTAGAAAATTACAAAGTAGAAGAGCTATGAGATACCACTATGCACCGAATAGAGTGGCTAAAACCCCCCCAAATTGACTACCAAATGTTCAGAAGGATGTGGATCAAGAAGAATTCTCATTCACTCCTGGTAGGAATGCAATATGGTACAGCCAGTTTGGGAGACAGTTTGGCAGTTTCTTACAAAGCTAAATATAGTCTTACCATAATTGTACTCCTACATCGAGTTGAAAAGTTATGACCACACAAAAACCAGCATGTTTACAGCAGATTTATTCATAACTATGAAAAACTGGAAGCTACTAAGATTCCTTTCAGGAGGTAAATGAACAAAAGTGGTACATTCATACAATGGAACATTATTTAGCAATAAAAAGAAATGTGCTATCAAAACATGAAAAGACCTCTAAAGAATCTTAAAGGCCTATTGCTAAGTGAAAGGAATCAGTCTGAAAAGGGTACACACATACCAGAAAGAGTGCAGAGGATCATAGGGGATGGGAAGGAAAACAAAATTGAAAGAAATCAGAGAGGGATGCAAACCATGAGAGACTCTTAACTATAGGAAACAAACTGAGGCTTGCTGGAAGGGAGGTAGATGAGGGGAGGGGGTAACTGGGTGAAGGACATTAAGGAGAGCACGTGATGTGATGAGCACTGGGTGTTATATGCAACTGATGAATTACTGAACTCTACATTTTGGAAAAGGCACGTCTATAAAGATAGTAAAAAGATCACTGGTTGCTCAGGGGGAGTAAAGAGGAAAGAGAGGGATGAATAGGTGAAGCATAGGAAATGTTCAGGATAATGAAACTATCCCATATGAAACTGTTATTGTGGATATGGGGTATTATGCATTTGTCAAAAACCACAGAACTCTAAAACAGAAAAAAATGAACCTTAATGTAAGCTACAGACTATCGTCAATAATAATTTATTAATATTAGTTCATTAATTGTAACAAATATACCACACTAAGATGTTAATAATAGGGGAAACTATGAGAGTGAGGTGGGATGGTGTGGGGCGGGTATAGGGACTAGGTACTCTCTGCTCAGTTATTCTGTAAATCTAAAACTATACTAAAAACTCAAGTCCATTAATCACTAAAAATAAGAAAAAAGACAAGCTGAAGACTGGGAGAAAATACTTTTAAATATTACCCAACAAAGTGCTAGTATCTAAAATATATTAAAAAAACTCTAACAACGCAATAAAGAACCAGACAATCCAATTCAAAAATGGGCAAAAGACATGAAAAGACATTTTACTGACGAGAATATACAGAAGGCAAATAAGCACATGAAAAGATGTTCAACAGAATTAAAACCAGTTAGATATCACTATATATCTTTCAGAATGGCTAAAATTTTAAAAAGTGACATCATCAAAGGCTGGCAAGGATACAGAGAAACCAGACCACTCATACATTGCTGGTAGAATGTAAAATGGTACAACCACAGTGAAAATAGTTTGGCAGTTTTTATTAAAAAACTAAACATGCAGCTACCACACTAACCAGCAATTGAACTCTTGGGGATTTATGGGAGAGGTACGATAATTTATATTCATCAAAAACCTGTTTATGCAAATGTAGTGATCCGAAGGGGCACGTGCACCTGAATGTTTATAGCAGCAATGTCCATAACAGCCAAACTATGGAAAGAACCTAGATATCCATCAACAGATGAATGGATAAAGAAGATGTGGTATATATATACAATGGAATACTATGCAGCCATCAAAAGAAA
>CM052893.1:22948861-22999075 GCA_028534135.1 Potos flavus
TAAAAAAAAACCTGTATATGAATGTTTATAGCAGCTATCTTCATAACAGTCTGAATTTGGAAACAACACAAATGTCATTCAGTGGGTGAATGGTTAAACTAAAGTATATCCATCTATACCATGGAATACTACTTGGCAATAAAAAGGGACAAATTTAATTCATGCAATGACCTGTATGAATCTCCAGAGAAATATGCTAAATGAAAAAAAGCAGATCTCAAAAGCTTACAGGACTATATGATCCCATTTATATAACATTCTTGAAATGACAAAATTATTAATGGAGAAGATATTAATGACTGCCAGGGGCTAGGGAAAAAGTGGGGGCAGGAGGGAAGACAGTGTGATATAAAAAGGTAACATGAGGGATTCTTGTGATGGAAACCTTCTGTACTAGACTGTACCAATGTCAGTATCCTGGCTGTGATATTGTACTATGCTTGTGTAATATGTTACCATTAAGAACCTGTGTAAAGGATATATGGGATCTCCATTATTTCTAACAACTACATGCAAATCCACAATTATCTCAAAATAAAAAGTTTAATTAAAAAAAATAAAACTTGGCTGTTCTTCAAAACCCTGAGTTAGCCACTCCCTCTTCTGAACCACCTCAGCACTTTACACAATACTGATAATACAGTATTACACTTTTTATATTCTTTTTTGTTGTTCTCCCTTATTAAACTGGGAGCTCCAAGAGAATGTCTTAAAGGCAAGATATATTGTGTTCATCTATACATTCCTAGCATCAAACACAGACTAACACTCTCTAGGTGTTTTGTAAATATTTGTTGAATAAAATAGGTGTGATAGAAGTTAAGAAGGCAATTCAATTACTACATTGTATTTATATTCAATTTACTAATTGTAAAAATTTTTTTTTAAGATTTTATTTATTTATTTGAGAGAGAGAGAGCAAGCACAAGCAGGGGGAGCAGCAGAGGGAGAGGGAGAAGCAGGGTCCCTGCTGAGCAGGGAGCCCAATGCAGGACTTGATCCCAGGACCCTGGGATCATGACCTGAGCTGAAGGCAGATGCTTACCTGACTGAGCCACCTAGGCACCCCTGTAAAATTCTTATTTACTGGTTTGTCAATAATAAAATGATCTCTTCAGTGATTATTAAAGATTGCTTGCTGCCTTTCCCAAATCCTTTACTAATTCCACCAAATAATAATTCTGGAGTGGATAAAATTATGTGTTTCGTGGAATATTACTCAGCCATCAAAAAGAATGAAATCTTGCCATTTGCAATGACATGGATGGAACCAGAGGGTATTATGCTAAGATAAGTCAGTCACAGAAAGACAAATACCATATGATTTTACTCAGATGTGGAATTTAAGAAACAAAACAGACGAACATAGGGGAATGGAAGGAAAAATAAAATATGAAAGCAGAAAGGGAGGCAAACTCTTACAAGAGATTCAACTACAGGAAACAAACTGAGGGTTGCTAGAGGGGAGGTAGGTGGGGAGGATGAGGTAACTGGGTGATGGGCATTAAGGAGGGCTTTTGGAGTAATGAGCACTGGATGTTGTATGCAACTGATGAATCACTAAATAATACCTCTTAAACTAATAATACAGTAAATATTCATTACATTGAATTAAAAATTATTTTAATTCTGTGTTTCTGCCTTTTCTCTTGCAAAGAGACACAATTTAACTAAATGGAACGTTATCTACCATAACCACTTTATAAAGAAAAGAAGGATTCCATAAACTTTTGACAATATCTCAGGTGCTTATTTTCTGAAGCTGTAAGAAAGCTTCAGGTAGTACATTCAGATGAGTAGGAGCTTTTTTCTTAATTGAATTGAAAAAAAATTAAGTCATAAACACAAGCTAAAATTACAGTCAATTAAAAATGGAAATAAAAAGTCTCGTGCCCATCTCCTGGGCGGAACAGGGGAACCAGGCTCCTACCCTAACAAAACCCCTCCGCCCCACAGGCCACAGAGGTCCGCATCAACCCGGTGGATTTCAACCCAGACTTTGCGCGTGTGATACCCAAGGTGGAGTGGGTGGTGCTTCTGGAGGCGGCGGGTACCTTGCATCTGGTCGAGGTGCCCAAGGGTATGGGCATGATGAGAAATTCCTGAGGCAGATGCACCATGTGCCACTGGAGGTGGATGTGCTGGAGGGCACCTTGCAGTGCCCAGTGTCTGGAGGTCTGTTCCCCATCAGTCGGGGAATCTCTAACATGCCGCTGAGTGATGACGAAGCCGAAATTAATCGTGCCAGGCACTAGTTTTTCAATCTGCAACCATGACTGTTTTTGTTTATGTATGTCCTGTTTGCTAGATCTGTCGTGTACCCCAAACCTTGACCGAGTGACACAGGAAACAAAGTGTTGTTGAGCTCGATATATTTCTCTCATTAAAGGTTCAAAACCAAAATAAATAAAATAAAATAAAAATGGAAATAAGATTGGGTAAGATTTCAGCAGCCATAATAGATGTGTACAGTAATTAGAGCCAAACAAAATATAAATACAGATCACAAAAATGTAATCTAGAAATGTAAAAAATAATAATATATATTAACAGATCTAAAATAATAATATATATTAACAGATCTAAAAAGAAGTGAGGATATATATAATAGGAAGCATGCACTGAGAGGGAATGCCAAAATCTTTTCCACCACTTTTCACACAACTTGCCAACATTCTATACTAGTTTAACATATCAGATCTAAAAATGCCATCTGAAACAATTCTTAGTCTCAGAGTGAAACAGTCCAAGACTGTAATGCCTTTTTATAGAAACTTTCATTTGATACCTTTTCTTTCAAATTAGATGTTAGGAGTAAAACCTGTATTATTTCAAACTTTACCAGTACTTCTGAAACATCTATTCAAATATTTAATTTAGGAACGATCTCATCAATTGGAGTCATCAATACACTTTGAGATTTAATTAAAGATATAAAGTTTAAGTCGTTTCTAATGATTTGAAGCAGAATAAAAGCTGATGGGGAAAACGTAAAATCTTTTGGTCAGTAAAGAACCCTTGGTACTTCTTTCTTGAGTGTTTTTCGCTGTTGAAACTTCCATTAGGGTAACATTTTAGTCTATCTCTGCCCTGCATTCTCATTTCTCCTTAAGGAACTTTACACCTAATTCCTTAGAACCTTATGAAGTGGGGACTGTTATCATCAGGTAACATGTTCAAGGTGCTATAATTTAAAGCCCATGCTCTCATTCAATATGTTCTATGCTTCCCTACCATTCATTGCTTGGCTGTCTAAGATCTTACAAATAGTACAGTAGGAGGAAGCAGTACTAAAACTCAGTAGTTTACATATTTGCTCAATACCACATCCATTTGAAATCTCTATTCTTTATATTCTACTATTAACTTAAGTGTGGTCAGTAGAAGCATCATGAGGCACACGTTAAAAAGGCAAACTTTGGGGTCATCACCCTAATCCTACTGAATTAGACTGAAGGTGGGCCCAAGAATTAAGTATTTTTAAGTAATAATCCATGGTGATTCATATACATACCAAAGCTTGAGAATCACAGCATTACATTTTGCTGCCTTGTTGGAAATATAACTTTTTAGAGTGTAAAAAGGAATGGATTCAGGGACGCCTGGGTGGCTCAGTTGGTTAAGCGGCTGCCTTCGGCTCAGGTCATGATCCCAGGGTCCTGGGATCGAGTCCCACATCGGGCTCCTTGCTCGGCAGGGAGCCTGCTTCTCCCTCTGCCTCTGCCTGCCATTCTGCCCGCTTGTGCTCTCTCTTTCACTCTCTCTGACAAATAAATAAATAAAATCTTAAAAAAAAAAAAAAAAAAAAGGAATGGATTCAGAGACTAAGAATTCTGGTTTTGCTACTTACTGCCATCTGACCTGGGGCAGGCAATTTAACCTTCCTGGCTTATTTATTTATTTATTAATAAATAAATAAATCTGATTCAGATTCAAAACGAAATCATTAGCGCCAAGAAGCTACATACTGGCAAATAGCTCTATTAGAATAACAATACGAGAGGCTAGAAAAGAGCTTTAGAAATATGGTCAAGGCCAACACCCTTTTAATTTTTTAAATGAAAATAACGGTTTTCCTGTTTATAAAAAATTACACATTTACCATAAAAATTTCATAAAAAGGCAAATAAAATGAGATCACTGGACAATCTATATTATTTATAAATGTTGATATATTTTTATTCATGCTTTAAAAAATTTTAATATTCTTACTTTTTTTCATTTTCTTACATAAGAGTAATGGTCTGAAGAATGTTAAACAATAGTGATGATGGCAGGGGCGCCTGGCGGCTCAGTGGGTTAAAGCCTCTGCCTTCAGCTCAGGTCCTATCTCAGGGTCCTGGGATCAAGCCCCGGATCGGGCTCTCTGCTTAGTGGGGAGCCTGCTTCCCCCGCCTCTCTGCCTACTTGTGATCTCTCTCCTTTCTGTCAAATAAATAAATAAATATCTTTAAAAAAATAAAATAAAATAGTGATGATGGCAGATACCCTATGTTAGTCCAGATTTTAATGAGAATGTCTCTTAATGTTTCACCTTTACTCATGATAGGTGTGTGTGTGTGTATAAAAATATAGTACTTGCTGTATTTAAGATGTAACCTTACATATATACGTATTTTTTTTAATTAGTTAATGTGTCTGGCATTTACTGAGATGATTACATGGCTTTTCTTCTCCAGTACAGTGATATGGTAAAATATCCCTAAAATATCTTAGTCATAGCGTATTATCCTTTTAACATTCTGGTGGGTTCTAGCTCCTAATGTTTTACTAGGAATTTTTCTGGTATATTAATATGTAAGACTGGGTTATAGTTTTACTGAGGAGTATCTTTCTCTGAATTATGCTATTTTTTTTTTTTTTTAAGATTTTGTTTATTTATTTGACAGAGAGAGAGAGCTCTCACAAGTAGGGGGAGCAGCAGGCAGAGAAAGAGGGAGAAGCAGGCTCCTCACTAAGCAGAGAGCCCATGCAGGGATGTGGAGCTTGATCCCAGGATCCTGGGATCATGACCTGAGCCAAAGGCAGACGCTTAATGACTGAGCCACCCATGCGCCCCTATGCTGGTTTTTAGAAGAGAAAAAAGATGCTTTCTTTCTTTAAGTTTTGAAACAGTTAAATGGCACAAACTGTTTGTTCCTTGAAGGTCTGAAAGGTTTCACTTATAAAAACATTTTGGCCTGACACTTCCAGAACCAAAGGAATACAGAAAATTGTCCTCAATCTGTAATTCAGATTTTCTATGTTTCCCTGTATTTATTTTGCTAATTTACAATTTCATAAAAATAAACTGTCCATTTTTTCCAGATACCTACTCACAATTATTTTTAATTTTTCCAGGTCTGCAGTTAAATCCCCTTTCCTAATATTTTGCAGGAGTTTTTTCATACTTTATTATAGATCATGGAAAGGATACCGATAACCAATTACCATCAATTATAGTATACCTACACATTTAATTCTCATAATAAATTTATGAGGTAGGAATTATTATCTCAATTTTACTAACCTCTAACTCAAAGAAGTTGAGCCACTTTCTCAGGATGACATAATTATTAAGTGGCTAAGTTAACCTAGTCTTACTGTATCTAGCTCCAAAGCCCATGTTCTCTCTCAGACAAAACAGTGCCTTTCACTATGATGGTGCTTTCGAAATCCTTACTGGCAGAGGACTTTATTAAATTGAGCAGAGATAGATATATCTCTGAAGAAGGTTTAACTTTCTCTACTTTTTTTTTAAAGATTTATTTATTTATTTATTTTACAGAGAGAAAGAGATCACAAGTAGGCAGAGAGGCAGGCAGAGGGAGAGGGGGAAGCAGGCTCTCCGCCAAGCTGAGAGCCCGACGTGGGGCTTGATTCCAGGACCCTGAGATCATGACCTGAGCTGAAGGCAGAGGCTTAACCCACTGAGCCACCCAGGTGCCTCAACTTTCTCTACTTTTTAATGAAAGCTTAAAAAAAAACTGATTTCAAGTATCAGTTGAAATCTTTTTTTTTTTTTTTCAGTTCTTGAGGAAGGAAAAATTCTTAGTCATAGAGATCTTCCTTGATTTATGATGGGGTTATATCCCAATAAACCTATGGTAAGAAAACATCATGAGTCGAAAATGAATTCAATACACCCTAATCTACTGTGCTTAGAACACTTATATTAGCCTACAGTTAGGCAAAATCATCTAACACAAAGCCTGTTTTATAATACAGTGCTGGATATGTCATGTAAGTGAACACTACACTGAAAGTGACAAACAGAATGATTCTAAGTGTGTTGGTCAATTACCCTTGTGATTGCTTGGCTGACTGGGAGCTGTGGCTGCTGCTACTGCCCAGCATCATGAGTGTATCTTACTGCATATCGCTAGCCTGGGAAAAGATCAAAATTCAGAAAGTAAAGTATGGTTTCTACTGAATGAGTATTGCTTTCACATCATCAAAAAGTTGAAAAATCATTAAGTTGAACCTTGGTAAATCGTGGACTGTTTGTGTATTCATAACTGAGAAGGAAGAGGAAGATTATACAACAGATCCTAGACTTTCAGTTCATCTTTCCTCAGGAATTTAGTCTTTTCTACACCAGCTATGAAATTGGGTAGGCTTTAGTATTCCACTTTGTTTGGTGGATGTTCATTTCCTTTAAGGAGAGCAGGGATAAAATAGTTGCAAGCAGTACAATTCTGCCTTTAAAAGAAATTATGCTCGAAGTTATTATTCAGAAGCAACTAAAAACTATTTACAGGCAGCCCTGAGAATCCACGACCAGAAACAAAGAAATGCAACACATCCATATGATATTTAAATAGTAGGTAGAAGCTTTATTTTCCATGCTATTAAGTAGCAGCACTATTTTGTTTAATATGTGAAGAAAATACTGCTTTTAATGTAAGAAAAATTCCTTCGAAAATTTCCATGAAAACAGTATCTTACACCTTATTCAAAGTACCA
The DNA here is from genome assembly GCA_028534135.1 of Potos flavus. Lineage (NCBI taxonomy): Eukaryota > Metazoa > Chordata > Mammalia > Carnivora > Procyonidae > Potos > Potos flavus. The sequence continues at coordinate 22,955,807 of CM052893.1, forward strand.
ATGAAACTAAGTATTAGCTCACAAGTCTTTCTTTTCATATTTTGCTCACTACATTCTAAAAAGCATGCTGGCAACATTCCTTGTTTATTAACCATATATATTAAGAAAATAGTGAGTGAGCTTTAACAAATACCTAATTACCTCAGGTATTGCTTAAGAAGTGAATTTTAAGACCCTAACAAAGAATACAACTCTAAGTAAATTATTCAGGTCAAACCATTTTCCCATCACTCCAAACAACACTAATACGTTAGTGCTTGCTTCCCTCTAATTCAAGAATGACTTTCAATTTTCTGGCAGAGAGAAATTATTTACATATTTGGGCTGACTCCACATTGCTCCTACTAATAAAAGCCTGTGACCAAAGGATCAGAAAATGAGCCTACCCTCTTAAAAGAACTGTTTGAAATATTCTCCCTCAGCGTACCTTTGTGCTTTCTCAAACATAAATTTATTTGGCACATGTAGGAATAGCACACTGCTCTATCTGATCTTTCTGCCTTTGTTTACCACGAGTTTAACATTTAATCTTTGGGAAGAGCTCAGAACATTCTCTAACCTTAGAAGGCAGTATGGTAGAATAAAAAATAACCACAAGACCTGGGTATGAATCCTATCTTTGCCACCTAATAGCTACTTGATTTTGGAGCTAACCTTTCTGTTTTCAATGTCCTCACCTATAAAATGATGATCAAGTGCTCACCTCTGACAAAGACTCTCTCCTTAACCTAACTCTAGGCCTCAAACTTGGAGTCTATCCTTGTAAAGCCTACATCACCCAGTTGTAGCAAGAATCTTACTAAGTCAGTTTAGAGAGGACTCCCTGCTCTCAATATCTGATCACCCAAGATATCAAATTCTTTATCCTCCACTCTTCATCTAATCATTCTGGTCTTCCTTTAGCACGAATCCCATCAAGTCAGTTTAACCAGAATCTTCCCTCACCCCTGATATTTCCTTTTAGTAATTTTTCATCCACTGACCCCTACCCTTCTCCTTGGCTATAAATCTTCATTTGTTTGTTCCTATACTCAGAATTGAGCCTAGTTCTCTACTGAGATCTCTTTTCTTCTACCTCAATAGTTCCTGAATAAAATGTGCTTTTGCCACCTTAATTACTTTTCACTTCTGATGCTAATACCTCATTAAGGTTGCTGTGAAGATTAAATGAGTCAATACATGTTAAGTGCTTAAAAGAGTGTTTGACCCACAGAAATATTCAATAAATATTAGCTTTTAATAACATGATTATTCTTCATCTACTATTTGTAGGTACTTCGCATTACTTTTGACAAGCTGCAATACAATATTCCATGTACCATATTATCTTCCTTTTGGTGGACACTTAGTAGATTATTTCAGTTTACTATATAATATTGTAAATGTAAGTTCATTTCTACCTACCTTTCTTATTACTTTGTCAGGAAAAAGTTATGGAAAAGGTGTTACTAGGTAAAAAGGTATGAATGATTTTAAGACTCTTGGTAGAATTACCAAATTGCTTACCAATTTATACTCTATGAACAGAATGAGTGTTCATCTCTACATTCTTGATAGCAATAAGCATCATCACTTCTTTGATTAAATTTTTCACCTTGTATTTCTTTTGCTATCAGTCAAGTAGAACATTTTCCATTTGTTTATTAGCCATGTTTGATTACTCTAAAATTATTTGTTTATATCCTTTTCCAATTAAAAAGTCAGTTAAAATTGATTTGTGTTGTGGTAGATTAGATTTAAAAAATACTCAGTTTAAAAATATTCACCACCTCCCCACCCCTACTACCCCTCTCTCATGATTCTTACCCCATTGATGTTGTGTTTAATAATTTTCTTTGGCTTCAGAATGAGCAGAATGAGCCTTTGGGCCTGGACATATGACTTGCTGATTCAGCCAGTAGGAGGTTAGCAGATATGAAGCAAGCAGAGGCTTACAATGTTAATGCAATAGGAATTGTTTCTGCTAGTACCATGTGAAGAGTTTTCCTTGGGGGTAACTACTGCCTCTTTAGCTGGGGCCCCAAGTTGAAACAAAACCTGCAGGGAAGAGCCAAAAGCCCAGCAGAAACAGTAGCCTAAAACAGAGCTGTCCAGCTGTGTCTAGCCTAGTTCCATCAATTCCCAGCTGAACCACAGATGCACAATTGAGAATAAATTACTGCTGTTTTAAGTTACTGAGTTTTGGGGTGACTTATCATGTACTAATAGCTGATTAGTAAACTTACTATATTATACTATAAAACTCTGAAGGAAATAGATTCATATATAATCTACTACTCAAGAAAAAACCTAGAATTCATATCCAATAATACATTTGCCTCTCATTTTTTTTCTGCTGAGACTATCTAGACAGTGGTTTTCATTGATGTTTATACTTGCCACCAATGTTCTCATGTAAAATTACATATAATAAATTTAAATGAAAGTTAAAAATTCTTTTTGCAAGCAACTGTCTTTAAATTCCTTTCCAATTAGATAAAATTGCTCCATAAGTTGAATTCATAACGTTCAACTTATTTTAAACATCACAGAGCCTCTTTTTCAGTTTCTAAGCAATATACAGATTATTTTTAAACTTTAAACTTTGTATACGAATGCTTCAAAGCAACATAATTTATATAGAAATGCTACCAAACTACATGGATCAGTTGTATAAGCAATTAAGAAAACAAAGATGACTACAGAAAAGACAACAAAAATGGTATCAGGGTATAAGGATATGTGGTGGCTTTTTTTTTTTTAAGTTTTTTTTAACACGACAAAGAATATTACAAAGAAAATTTAATTTATTCAAAGCTATAATTAATATTTTTAAGGCAATTTAAGATGAGATATAAATGGGATTATTGGTTTATATTTATAAAACCATTTAAAATTAGTATAATGCCAAATAGATAAAAGCTTCTTGAGAAATATATGTAAAAGTCAAATTAATAATCAGAAACAAACAATATCTCACTTTTGATTTTAGCATCAGCAGAATTTAAGCCAACACTGACAAATAATGAATTAAAAAAAATCTATTTCTTGTCTGCCTTAGTTAGGCTAGAGAAATTACAGCAGAATATATCAAATTTCAAAAGGGTTAAAGATTTGAGCTACTTTTAATAATATGCCAAAAGTGAAAGCACAAAACACAAATGAGTTGTTTTTAAAATTTTTGTGTGTATATTTAAAAAAAAAAATGAAAAGTTTCCCTGGAGCATTAGAAAAAAAATTGGTGTTTCTATTATAATATAACAAGGCTAAAATTTGGAAATTCTGGCATAACAGCCTATTATTCAGGGTAGAAACAGAGGTACATACTGACCATTCCCCAGAGAGGAAGCACTTCGGGACTATGTGTGCTCACTCAAAACAATGAAATGACTATTTGCACTGAAGGCACTGCACTACTGCTGAGGAATCCTCATTAGGGGGCACAACAACCCTTACAGAATGTTAAACAAGAAGGGATCTAGAAGGGCTCAGGGCCTTCAGGAAAACAACCAAGCAAACAAACATAAATGAACTCAGCTTTTAAATGAGCAGAGAATATCTCTGATTTTCTAAGTATTTTTTAAAGTCTAATAGCAAATGGTTGTTAGCAAATGCTAATAAAAAAGTTTAAAGTAAAATATTTAGTATTTTTAAAATAAGATTTTTTTCTATAGATTTAGAGAACAGCAAAGAGCAAAATCCACCGAGAATTTATGAATATTTTAGAATGTTGGAAACTATAAATGAAAAACAGAAAATCTAACGAAGTGCTCTCTTCCCCCATCAATGGGTCAGAAATAAAACAATGGCTTTTTCTATTATTGTACCTCCCACAGGCTTTTTCTTGACAAAGCCAAGAAACCTCAAGGACACATAAAAAAACATTCAAAACACTTTCCTGTCTCCTCCAATCCTAATTCCAACAATAAACTTGCAGGAGTTGGCTTAAAATTTAGGCTTGTAATGAAATGTGAATTCTTAAGATATGGAGATTGGCTGCTAGCTAAATTCTTTTGTGTCTAAAATTAATGATGGAAAGTAAAATATACTGAAATGTTTAAAATGTGTTTCCTTCTTACTATAACAAGTGAGGGCTAGCTGAAATATTATAATTAGTCTCCCTAAAATGGGTCTAAACCCCTCCTTCACTGTTAAAAAAAATGATTCTAGGTACAGAGGTAACCCTTGTGCTTCCAGTTTTACAAATCATGCAGCATAGACAATCTTTGAAACAATCTCAAAAATGCCCCCAATAATGCAGTTACTATGGTAACTCTTGCAGGCTAGTTCTCTGAAACGACTCAGATTCCTGAATCTGAACAAGGTTACCTCATCATCTTCTATGCTTTCCACTCCTCATAAAATTTATCATCATAACACCTACAAAATGAATAGAAAAGTATCTACCCCATTAACCATAGAAAACCTATTTTTTCGGCTCAAGGATTATTTCTAATGTGTATGTTTTCTGATACCTTTTCTCTTGGAACACTATCCAATAACACAACAGAAATCAAATTCTACTTTTGACCATCACTCAACTATCCCTGAGTTGTCTTTCCAATTTTTTCCCCTCTGTTTTAGGCTTTTTTGGGGAAAAAAAAAGTTATTGATATAAATATTTACTGTGTCAACAATACAAAGTGTTTTTTTTTAATTTTACAGATATGATTAAGATATATAACCAATGGTCCCTCTGAAAAATGCTTGCTTTTTAAAAATTCAACTGTGGGACATGAATCAAGTTTAGTGAGTAAACATTTGTGTTACATGAACAAAAAGCCAAACACATTCCTAACTGATACTTGTCCAGTGCAATGCCCCCATCCAAAGGATTATAAGGGCTTGTCTTAAAAAGATTTTCCTTATGGAAGTCACACCTACACCAGTTCTAGACAGCAAAGAAAATTCTATTTTATTTAACGATAAATTCCATTTGTGTAGCAAGTTAGAGTTTATGAGTGATTCCATGTGCACAATACCTTATTTAATCCTTACAAGAAATTTGTGAATTAAACAGAATATATACTATAATCGCCACTTTAAACGGGGGCGGTTCTGTCTGGGGGGTGGGGGTTGGAAGCCCCAGGCTGAAGATCAACAGAAGTGGGAAATAGAAACACTTCCACCACTCACAATTACACAGCCTAGGGCAAAACACATAATGGGATAACTGGAATTCTCCTTAACATAGACAGTAAGATAGCTTAACTATTACCTCTGGGAAGTTTCTACTGGGGGTTGGGTTAGGGACTTGTACTGTCTGTAGGCTATTACGGTACCCTGCTTATTTCTCTACCCACTATTTTAATGTCTTTTTTTTTTCCTATTGTGGTCAAAAACACATAGCATAAAATTTATCATCTTAACCACTTCTAAGCATAAGGTTTAGAAGTTTTAAAAATATTTACAATTGCAGTTGTTGTGCAACCAATTACTGCCTTTTTTACCTATTTCCCTTACTAGATCATAAATTTTTAAGAGCAAGATTGCTTTATTTTTAGTGCCTAGCACAACTGATACATAGAATATTCACAGTTATACTTACTGAATGCATGCTTATTCTGCCTATGTATGCACCTACCCTATTCATCTACCTACCTAACTCAGAACTGAGATGTTTACAAAGCGGTGTATATAAGTATGTTAATTTAAGTCAAAACTTTTTCTAATTTGGCTGACTGGTTTTCCAGTTAGGAGACTTGGCAGATTCTCTATAAACTGGGGGAGTGTAATCTGTAGTTCCAAGATTTAAAAGAAAAAGAAAAACACTTAATATCATAAGATAAATCATTTTAACAAAAAATACTGCACTGGCAAATGTGTACTGAAATTAACAAAATCTTGATTTTCCTAATTGTTTCTCGAGCATGCTGAACTAAACAAGGAACATCTGAAATTAAACATCCTAGAGTCCTACTCTAACCAAGCTTTTTGGTATACTCACAGTAAACAAAGAAAGTGAACGATTCTAGTGACTAGCAAATCCTTTTTTCATTTAGTTTTTGTTTAATTCTTTACTTTCTTCAGTTTATTTTCAACTCTTTGCTTTCGATAAGAAAACTTGATAAAACAATAAAAATAATTAATGATGATGGAGCACAATGCAAATTTTTTTGGTGTGTAACTGAGGATTTATCTAAATATTGAGTGACGCTGCAACAATAAAATGCATTCTCACATATATAGCTATTTAACAAGATTTCTCAGTTTACTTCTATAAAAACCGAAAAATGGAATAGAGTTAGTAATATAAATTTTTCTCAATAAGAAATACTTATGTGATAATTATTAAAATTTATAATATATTTGTAGTGTTACTTTGACCAGCTATAAATAATAATCAGGGGTAATGATATTTACAACACAGAAAGAAAAATCTCTTAGCATCTTCTAGTAACAGGAAATTAATAACTTAATTTCAATTTACATATATATATCAGACAAAAGTCATTAAACATAAAATATATAACATTAAAATAAAGTTCAATGGAAAAGAGATGTAAAATTTGTTGCAGAGTTGCCCCACGTTTTTAAAAGATTTTATTTATTCATTTATTTGAGAGACAGAGAGTGGGAATGGGGGGAGCAGGAAGAAGATCAGAGGGAGAAGAACAAGCAGACTCCATGCTGAGTGCAGAGCACGATGCTGGGGCTTGATTCTATGACTCTGAGATCAGGAAATGAGCTGAAATCAAGAGTCAGATGCTCAACTGACTGAACCACCCAGGCGCCCCAAGTTGCTTTATTTTTAAAAAAATAAATCACGGTGAGTATCATGCTTTTATATTTAGATTATCTGGACACACTTAATAGAAATAGCAGTTTTGTTTTAAAATGTGAATATTTGGGCACTTGGGTAGCTTAGTCAGTTGTGCCTGCCTTCTGCTCATGTCATGATCCTGAGGTCCTGGGATTGAGCTCCACATCGGGCCCCCTGCTTAGCGGGGAGCCTGCTTCTCCCTCTCCCTCTGCCTACCTCTCACCCTGCTTGTGCTCTCTCTGTCAAATAAATAAATAAAATCTTTAAAAATAAACAAAATAAAATAAAATGTGACTATTTAAGGGGCACCTGGGTGGCGCAGTCAGTTAAGTGTTCAGCTTGGTTTTGGTTCAGGTCATGATCTCAGGGTTGTGAGATCGAACCTTGTCTGGCTCTGTGCTCAGCGCAGTCTGCTTGAGACACACTCTCTCTCTGTCCTTCCCCTACCCTGTCAAATAAATACATCTTAAAAATATTTTTTTATTTGAATATTTAAAATATACTGTAAACTACATTTAAAAAAATTATTTAAACTTAAGATGAAAAATTTCAGATGTAAATTTAAAAATGTCAGAGAATATAGTTTAAATAATAGTTTAATAAAATAAAAATGATTAATAATACAGTTTTAAAAATTCTTTGAAGGAATACATGAACAAAAAAAAAGTCTGGGGGCGCCTGGGTGGCTCAGTGGGTTAAAGCCTCTGCCTTCGGCTCAGGTCATTATCTCAGGGTCCTGGGATCGAGCCCCGCATGGGGCTCTCTGCTCAGCAGGGAGCTTGCTTCCCTCCCCCCTGCCTGCTTCTCTGCCTACTTGTGGTCTCTCTCTCTGTCAAATAAATAAATAAATAAAATCTTTAAAAAAAAAAAAAGTCTGAAGATCACAATGCTATCTAAACCACGCTTTCAGCTTTAGGTTATTAAATGTGAAGCTGGTGCAGATTTGAGGAATTCAGATTTTCAGGTTCATCCTGAATAGTATCAGTATAGTTAAAGATTAGTTATATCCTAAAATAGTCAACCAAAAACACATTCTTACCCAGCATGGGAGAAAACTAAAGGGTTCTTAAGGCATAAGGTACCTTGTATCAAATCAGTTGCCTGACTTATAAATTCTCTAGTAACAACCTTGTGAATCATGATGCTTGCCCAGACTAAAGAATAGCATTCTTTAGCAAGAGTTAAAATTATGGGAGCTTTCAGGATGTGTTTCTCTCACCAGAGCACTTAGTTAAATTATTGTGTGGCTCAGTGGGTTAAGCCTCTGCTTTGGCTCAGGTCATGGTCTCAGGTTCCTGGGATCGAGCCCCGCATCAGGCTCCCTGCTTGGCAGGGAGCCTGCTTTCCCCTCTCTCTCTCTCTGCCTGCCTCTCTGCCTACTTATGATCTCTCTCACTCTCTCTGCCAAATAAATAAATAAATAAAATCTTTAAAAAAAATTATATCATTTAACAAGGGTGCCTACCTAGTGATAAAATTGGCTGCATTATCAATATTACTGTAACTGCAGAATCTACTGCAAAAAGTGGAAGTATGTTACAAAGTGTTCCACTAGACCAAACTGCAAGCCTCACAAAAAAACAGTGCCCCAGTCTTTCAAGACCATCAGACATACTTTAGATAAGTAGACAGGAGCTACTAGCTAAGGCTTCTAAAATACAGTATTTCAATTAAAAAAAGTCACTGAAAAAATTTACTTAAGTATCAAAAAATAATTATAATAATTTCAATAAGTAACATTTCTTTACCACTCACAGATGAGGTGCAGCCTCTAAGGGGTGAGCTGATAACTGATTTAAATAGACAAAGATAGAATGCATTTTAGTAAAAGAAAGCAAGAGCTTTGATTGACAGTTCTTGGAAAAAGGTTAAAAATTCAAAAGGACTGACTGCATGTGGCTCAGAACCTAAAAGCTTTTTTCTCCTCCCAACAGAAGAGCAGTCTCAAGTAATAACTGGTTGCTATGGAGATAAGAAACTAGAGAGATCAGAGAACTCAATTTGCAGTTAAATGGGCTGGAAACAATCCTTACTACTTGGTGAAGGAAAGCGATTAAAAATATACATGATTGCCAGAGGGAATCTTTTTCACCTAGCATTTCCCAACGTCATTAATGAACAAGAAGTCTAAAAAACCAAATGAGAGCCCAAGGTGTCTAAGAGCACATTAAACATAATTCAGGATTTTACACATAATCACAAATCCTTCCTGTCCTGGATGACTTTGACTCTTTTTAGCAGTACTTGTTAGTAAATACTGGAATGAGACTAAAATTGTGTTCAAGAACAAAGTAGTATAACTGAGAGGACTGGAACTTCAATGGAAAACAAAAAGCATGACAAGTGGAAAAGCAACCAGAGTAAGAAACAGATTTAAGTAGTGAAAAATCTTTGGGTTTTGAGAAATCTCTTCACAGTCAATCATAGAATACCTTTGTGAGTGCTGTAAAGGGCTGCAAACGTCACCGTGAAGAAAGTTGTGGAGTATTTCCCAGCATTAACTAAATGAGGAAAGGCCCTTTTTGTGTCTCGGTATCGGCGCAGGCACTGGATGAAGCGAAGCCAAGCAGGAATGCACTGAACAATGGCCCGCACACCATATGAATATTTGTGGCAAATTTCTGGTTCTGTGAAGATTTCAAAGAAGAAAAAATTGTAATTTAAAAAAATAACTGGTTCACATCATTTCGTTATATATTATAACCACTATCGAAAGTCCATAAAAGAATCCTGTGTTTCAGAATCACTTTCTTCTTTGTAACAATTATATTCTCAAACTTTTTAGTGATAGATAAGTAAGCCAAGGAAAGAAGGTAAATACATAGGGTGAACCAGCAGGGAAAATCTGCCCTCTCATATTTCAGACTACCTGTTCTGAATCACTTACTTTGCAATGTGATAAAACTATAGGAAAATTAGAAGATGAGTACACTAATTAAAGGAAAAAAGTTCTATAATTTAATACATCTGGAAAACATACAAATTTCACTGATGACTATAGTCAATCCCATGAACTCCAAACTGCCATAATATATGGCAATGGGTTATGCATGCTCTACTCCACCCTTTTTTAATGAAGAGCAGAGTTTATATTTTTAAATAAGAATGGAGTTGGTAAATCACATTTTCTTCAAATTCTGAGGATGCATTATAGTGTGATCAAGCTACAAGAGAGTTGTGGTCTGCTGGCAATCAATGAAATGTGTCGCCACTGGCTTCATGAACTTTTATTAGTCAAATCAGATGTTACATAATCTGTCTAAATTTGGTCTTTGTCATTAAGGCAAAATTCCTTAATAATTTGAACTCCTGGCATACACTAGGAGTGGGGAAGAGAGCCAGAAGAAAAAAAAAGATCCCCAGTAAGAATTAAAAACAATCCATAATGACTTTCTCAAAGCACGTGATCTAACTCTAAATAATCAGTATTTTTGCTCATTATAAAGCAATACTGTGATGGAAACTGTTGGCACTACAGCATTTGTGATATAACTAATGTACTAGAATTTTTTTTTTTTTTTTTTAGTTTTAGAATTCTTTTAAGTGTAAGTTGCAAATCTCTTGGCAAATGGATGGCTAAAATCATAACATATAATTTAAGAGCCAAATTGTATCAGATAAAGAGATTGCTAAAAGAGTGCCAAGTACATTTAATTAAGTTTGTAATATTATTGGATGAGTTTTCACCATGATCTTAAATTTCTCATTCCCAGTATTTCTTGGTTTACGTTGGCAGTTTAGAGGTATGGACGCACATTCATACCCTACCTTCTGAATTATTTGGCAACAGGCCCCCACTTTCATCCCATTTGAGCTCAAAACTGTAGAAGCAGATCATATATTCCAGGTCCATCAATATCACTGACAGGCTGTTCAGTTGATCGGCCAGCCAGAAATCAGCAAAGCCTACCTTATGGAAAGGGGCTGTAAATACTCGAAACTGGGAGAAAGAAAAAAAATTAAAAAACACAGAAACAAGAAAATTCATATTAAATTTCTCTAATTTGTGTCTGACCATGCAGCATGATTATTTTAGCTGGTAAAATGGAAACCAGTGAACCAATCACAAACACAGGGAGGGACCTGGCAACAGTGGCTAGGTTGCGCATTAGTAGTGAAGGGAATAAGCTGAATAGATAACCAAGAAAGGAAATTAAAGTGGGGTAGAGAAGGCAGGAATAGCTATAGTTAGAAAATAGAAAGCGGAGAGGGTGGGAAGAGTTGAAGCTGAAAGCAGAGGGTGGCAGAAGACAGAAGCACAGGGAGGATGTCTAGTGTTAGGCTCTACGGTAAATTTTGCTAGGGACCCATGTGCTATGATAATTTCTGGAATATCCTCCCATCTTAGCTGGGATGAGAGTTTAGCTAACTGAATACAAAGCTCTTCTTTGCCTGCAAGGGAAAGGAAGGGAAGAATTGTACGTCACCTGAAGCATGCCTGCCTATTCTCTAACCAAAGTCACTTTCATTTCACTAATGCCATGGTAATAATGGTATTTATCTTGAAATTATGCCACAAAAATCATCAACTCATAATCCTACTGTTATAAAAACAATGTTAAATGAATTCAGATTAAATTTACTGAGTACTAATCCATGCTGTATATTTTTCTCATAACGTATTTTTCATAATCATTAACTACAACAATTTTATGAGCCTGATACTATTCATATCCCCCTTTTACAGATGACCTCGAACAAACTCATCCTGACCTATTCTGTGGAAGACTGTTTAACAATGCAAAGGGAAATCTGGCATTGCATAGAGAGGAAGACTTAGATACCAATGTAACCGTCAGAAACAAGCTCCAATTGTGTAGAATGCCTTGAGAGGCCCTAAGGAAAGTGAAGATGGAATGAAGGCAGCATTTACCCTCACTCTGTCATACCCTTTCTATCTCAAACAGATAAAAATGAACTTCTAATACAAGGAATTCTCACAGAGCAGCAATTTTGAGAAATTAAGTCTAAATCTATAGCCCTCTTGCCATCTAGCTATATTCATTTAGTAGACATTTTCAGCATGGGAGACTAATGGCTCTTTCCCCTCAAGACTTGGCCAGTTCTTTCTATTTGTTTTGTAAACATTTCTCTTTATTTTTTAATGGAGATAAATGGCTATATTATGAATCCATCCTGGACACCAACCATCTATGAAAGGTATTGGACTGGGGCTTTGGAAATTAGTCCAGATATCTGCAGGGCACAGAACAGACTTTGCAATATTTTCTGGAGCTGATATACTTTGAGTCCGTGGCTCAGTTTCTTGATCATTCTCTTGCTCTTTCAATAAGTTGTGCAATAAGCCAGAGAGAGAAGCTATATCATTTGCAACCGTAAAGTTTTTTTGGGGGGGGTGAGGGCTGGGGCTTAGTGGTTGAGATCTTAGTCAATTAGGCATGAAGAAGTTCTGGTACCAGTTTCTACAGTATTTTAAGAAACTCTGAGGTGCAGAGTGGACTTTATAGATTCAAAGAGGGGTGCCTGGGTGGCTCAGTGTTTAGGTTAAAGCCTCTGCCTTCGGCTCAGGTCATGATGTCAGGGGCCTGGGATTGAGCCCCGCATTGGGCTCTCTGCTCAGCAGGGAGTCTGCTTCCCCTTCTCTCTCTCTGCCTGCCTCTCTGCCTACTTGTGATCTCTCTCTCTATGTCAAATAAATAAATAAAATCTTTAAAAAAAAAAGATTCAAAGAGACAGAATGAGAGGATAATTTTAAGATATAACATCAAAAGGATCAGGATATCTAACTCAATCTCTAGTCATGGGCTTTTGTGAAAACGATAGCCTACAGCAAATTTCTCACTGACACGAGACAGGCTACCATCACTCTCATAATCTGCCAAATCCAGCCTCTAAAGCTAGATAATACAGAAAACTTCCTTAAGGGCAGAAGAGGAGAATGCACTAAGTAAGAAAAGAGATGGGGAAATGGGATTACAAAAGAAAGGGAATGCCATGAAAATAGAAACTGGAAGGGAAAATTTACAGGGAAAATTTACAGAAGAGAGAAGATGAAAAAAGGAAAAAAGGAAGGGATAGTAAATGTTGGTATAATACAACTAAGGAAGGAATCAATATAATTATAGTCATTCAACATTTAACAAAGATTAATTATTACTAAGTGTTAGCCATTGTGGAAGTAAGAGATAAATAAAACATAGTTTCTACTCTCAAGGAACCACAGTCTGGTTGGGTAAATATATATACCTAAAGATATAATGATAGTACTGTGTAATAAGTGCTATTACAGATAAATACACAAAATATCCTAGAAATACGAAGAAGGGAGAGCAAGTAGCTCTGTCAGAGATAGGGTCGAGGTGAGGGGGTAGAAAATAAACAGATCATACTGAACTCCCTGACATTTACACATAGTCAAATTCTTATACTTATCTGAATTCCCCTTTTGGAGTGAGAATGCTCCTCCTTCCTTTCTTATTCTGGCTAAGGTCTTCCAACTTCTACATTGTGATTTTGATTAAAATGAAAATGATTCACTGAGTAACAGTATTAAGAATGCTAGAGACAAAAAAATCTGGTGTTTTACCCACATATACCAAAAAGCCACTAATAAGTTATTACAAAGGACATATGCTAACATCATTTTCTAAGTTAACACAGATAAGTAGTTAAGGAGATGAAGTTTAATTTCTACTTTTAGAGGCTTGTGAATAATCACACTCTTTTGATTTTTATATTCTATTAATTTGAACCACTAGATCAAAGTTAAACACCTTAGGTAAGGTCACTATCAGGTCTCACTGTTAAATGGCAGTGGTTAAGAGTACAGATTATGGAACCAGACTGCTGGGCTCACGTTCCATCTCCATTACCTACTGGCTATGCATTTAACTCCTCTGAAATTAGGTTCCCTCCTTTATAAAATGTGGATTGATAAAGCTCCAACCTCATGGTTATTAAAAGGATGAAATAAATTAGCACGTTAAAAAATGTCCAGAGAAGTGCATTATTTAATGAGAATACCTCTCTATTCTCACAGCAGAGACATGCGTAAACACTTTACTATAAAACAAAAGAAATTACTGGAAAAATCAACTTCCAAATTATATAAAAAAGACTTTAATTTAAAAACTTTCAGTAGCTTTGAGGCGCCTGGGTGGCTCTATTGGTTAACTGTCTGACTTGTGGTTTTTGGGTCAGGTCATGATCTTGGGGTCCTAGGATGGAGCCCCACGTTGGGCTCTGTGCTCAGCATAGATTCTGCTTAGGACTCTCTCCCTCTGCCGCTTTCCCCCCAACTCTCTTTCCTCTCTCTAAAATAAATCAATAAATCTTAAAAAAAAAATACGTTAAGTAGCCTTTTAGAAGAATAAATTGGTATTTTTTTTAGAAAATCTAAGCCGTTGCTTATGTTTCCCAATTGGATTTCCAATTAGGGCAAATACAGATCTGCAGAGATTTATGACCTAATTAATTAAAATAAACTACTAATTTGACATGAAGTATCAAAAAAATATATATATTTTTAAAGATTCGATTTATTTATTTGACAGAGAGAGACACAGCGAGAGAGGGAACACAAGCAGAGGGAGTGGAAGAGGGAGAAGCAGGCTTCCCACGGAGCAGGAAGCCTGATGTGGGGCTCGATCCCAGGACCCTGGGATCATGACCTGAGCCGAAGGCAGACTCCTAACGACTGAGCCACCCAGGTGCCTCTCAAAAATATATTTCTAATAAAATTTTTTTATAGCTTTTTGGGGGAGATTTATAGCATATAAATTCCATAGATTCAGATTTAAATGTGGATATAAATGACATCAAGTGCGTACCACTATGGCTAAGTGATATATATTCTTTTCCACTAAAAATTAAAGGAAAAAAAAGAAGGAAATATACTTTTACTTTATGATGAGGCTTTTAAAAAGAGAAACATAACTAAGGTGGAAATATTTTTGTTAATTCACTAGAAATAAGTCTCAGGTTAAGTTTTCTCAGTAAGATTTGAATTAAAATAAGTTAATAGGTCAATTAATATTAAGATGCTCTATAAATAACATTTTTCCTGTATACAATTATTATTACAAATATAACAAACCACAGTGCTTCTTTGTGTATTTCACTGCTTCTGATGGTGCATTTTACTATTCTGTTATTTCTTATTATATCATCACTGCCAGCCTATTCCATCAATAAGTCCTCATTTATTAGCACACAGCAGATGCATCGATAAATGTCTACTCAATGGGGAATCATTATGCTAATAAGACTAACTGGTCATGCATGAATCATAGCTTACTATTTAAACAGAGAAGGATGCACTGGGGAAATGCTCACTTTACACACAATGTACACAACGATATTCTGTTATTGCAATGATGCAAACCATATTAACATCTGAATTTTCTGAGTCTTTCAGACCTCATTTCAAAATAACTATATCGAGATTTCACAACAGTTGAGGCAGGAGATAATAAGTATTTATAATCTTAAAGTTATTTCCTTGTAACTAGAAGAATACTATATTTTATGCAAATAAGTTTTACAATTCTACAAAATCTAACAATAAAATGACAAATAGTCTCAAAATAAAAGGTAATCTAATATTGTACTAACTGGATATGATTTATTTTTAATATAAATTTCAAAAAAACTGGTTCAAATTTTTCTTCTGTCATAAAAAAAATCCTTTAAAAAGCATGTTTTATAAATGATGACAAAATGTATGCAAGGTGATTGCATACTTTTCAAAATACCTTGTACATCTACGTTCCACACTTAGACCCAAAGTTAGGCCTAGTGGAGCTATACTTAATGGGAATGATTTGCTCTTTTATTTGATTATATTTAATGAAACTGGAGGAAAAGAGGGATATTCTCAATTTGTGATAAAAATCCTACTGGAAGAAATAAGAAATACAAATAATCAATACATATAATCAACTTAGGGAAAAAAAATCAAGGAGATCTCGGCCATTTTCTTTTCCCGATTGCTATACATACTTAACCTGTACTAGAACATATCTGGCTTTTTACTTGTGTGCTTACTATGTTTTTTAATAGGAAAGCCATAATTTATGTCTTCAGATTTTAAAAATTTAAGTAATGCTAGATATAGGGAATGTACTGCTAAGGAGCAAAAAAAAATTCTGCTAACCTTAATGGTCCTATAAAAGGGAAAAGAAGTTAAAACTACAGTTTTCAAGGCAGTATACTTTCTAAGGTAGAAAAAAGTAAGACAATAATTACAAGAATTCTGAAAGTATGCGTACAGTCTAGTCAATTTAATCACTAATCTTCACTTTACTGTTAGTTGTCATTCACAACCTAAGAAATAAGTACAGGAGAGCATTCCCGATTACTTTTGAAAACAGAGCTGGTTTAACTCAGGAGTAAGCAGAAGTCCCTTCTCCAAGCTATCTTTATACTATCACAAAAAATAACAGCAGCTATTTTTGCAAGAAATTCTATATCCTATAGCTGACACTGAATGATTTTGAGATCATTAAGAAGTAGGTAAAGTGGAAGAACAAATGGAATTTATTATAAACAAGAATCAAAGTCAGTTTCTCAAATTAAAGCTGTCGATCTGTTAAGATATTCTTACTGATTTTAGAGAACTAATCTTTTGTAAAATAAAAATGGTTCACTACTACTATCAATTTACAGGAAAATAAATAATAAATAAAATAATTCACCACTTCTATATTCTAAATAAATACTAAACAAAATAATTCACCACTTCTAAAAAAAAGAAATTCAAAGAGTTCTACATGTTATCACAGCTGGTTAAATAATTTGTATTTAAAAGTACTTAAATTGACCACGAATTAATTATTATTAATTTGCAAAATCATTTCAATATCTAGACACTTCATCCTCTTTTTTAGGAGGAAAAAAATGCACGAGTGTTTTTCCAAGGCCTGCACTGTACAATATAAGGTGTACCAATTACACTATATTCTATGGCCCTGGCTCTAGAGCACCACTCACATAGACTACAAAGTGAACCACGCCTTCTGGAGTTGTGCAATACAGCAGCCTGGGTTTCCACCTGGAGGAAGCCAATGACCAATATACCACTTTAAATATGGTAGACAAATTTCTGGACTTACCAGCAGTTTAAGCAGCCAAAACCGGGACTTGTAATAGAAAGTTTTGGTGGGGTTGATAAGAAAGAAAACCATAAATCCGTAAAGGACAAGTGGATACACATATGTGGGGATGACACTAATTGGAGCAAAGAAGCATGCCAGAAGGCTCAGGCACCACAATATCCCAAGGAATCCAGCAATCTGATGAAGGATGGGAAAGACAAAGAGAAAATTGTTATTTTTATTTTTACCATTACTCAGAAGTATCTTTAATAAAACAAAGGTAGGATAAATGTTTAGATATTATGTCAACAATCTTCAAGTAGAAGATGGATTTCAGTATCCACAAACCAGCTATATGTGAAATAAATTCATGGGTCTTTATATCTTGCTTTGATTACCTCAAAAAGATGCTGATGAGACAAATTGCTTCTTGGATTAAGTTCGAAGATGAGCACATGATTCACTCCAGCCTGTCTCCAACCATAAGTGTTGATGCCCAGTAGAAAAAGGAATTCAATCAGAAGAAAGCCACCCCGATAGATTCTTATCAAGGGCCATATACTTCTATCTGTTTCAAGTTTAAATACAGCTGAAAAAATATCAATTAAGTGGTTAGTTAGAAAATTCATAATGTCTCCTATAGTTGTTTTTTTTCTTAATACTCAATGACACAGTCCTTGGCATAAAAAGTTTTTATAAATAAAACCTAAGCCTAGATCATCTCAAGAGCATGAGAAACTTGCTTCCAGGTTCTTTCCCTTTTTTATTTCACTCTGCAAAATTTCACCAGAATAATTTTCCTAAAACTTGACTTTTGGCATTTTAGTCCATTGTTCCATTAGTTTCTTAGATTATAGAGAATCTAAGAGTGAAATTATAGAGTGAAATTGTTTAGAACGAAAAGATCAGTTCTGTCAGCTAAGCATTTCTGGCATGATATAACTTCCCTGGCTTTGTTCTGTTATTAAACTGGTTATAGTAATACCTATCTCATAGAGTTGCTGTGAAAAGTAAAAGACATAGTATACATGAAAGCAACTGAAAATAAAAGCAAGTGAACACTAATGTCATATTAATGATAACAGTTAATATTTACAGAATGCTTACTATGTGCTAAGGATTGTTCTCTACTTTTACATATAAAAATTCATTTAATCCTCACACTGGTTCTATGAGTTAAAAACTATTATCTCCCTTTCATTGGTGAGGAAATTATAGCACAGAGAGGCTGAGTAATTTGTTCAAGATTACCAAGCTAGTAGAGGGCAGAACCAGGAATTTAACTTAGACGGTTTTGCTCCAAACCCCACAGTCTTAACCATTACATTCTATTGTCCATATGCCCATACAAATGTTCAGTACCACTATTATTCTGTAGTCCTCTAACAACTATAACTTTTAAACACCTTAGCCTTGTAATTCAAGTTCTTCATCACAATCTGATCTCCAACTCACTTTTCCCAAACCTAACTCACAGTACTCCTAAACATTAATTCTCATCTCCAGATGAATTTTATTAGTCTTTTCACAAATTTGCTTTTTCATATTTGCTTATGTTGCCCCTATACCTAAAATGGCCTTGCACTTTCTTTCCACCAATTCAAATTCTACTTAATATTTAAGAGCCAAAATCCTTACCTATTCTTAAATTTATTGAATCAATGTTTCATTTTGAGCCTACTATGTGCCAAATATTTCAACTAGGCTAAAGATTTCTTAGTTTTCTACGTAACTATAAAATTATTTATTAGACTCATTTGAAATTTGATTATATACTATCTTATCCTTAATTTAAATAATTATTTACTAGTTAACTTTATATTCTCTATAGTACATAGTATATTTAATAATTTAAAAATAACAGAAAAAGCCTTTGCTTTGGATCAAATACTATAGACTAGATTTCAAATCCTAGCTACTCGAGGAAAAATTACTTTATTTTTCCACATCTCCATTTCTTTATTGGTCAATGGTGATAATATCAATTCTCATGAGTTTGTTAAGAAGATTAAATATAACCGAAGACTCAAAGATGGTGGAGTAGGAGACCTTAGGGTTTTTTTTGTTTTTTTTTTAAGATTTTATTTATTTATTTGACATAGAGAGAGAGAGATGACAAGTAGGCAGAGAGGCAGGCAGAGAGAGAGGGGGAAGTAGACTCCCCGCTGAGCAGAGAGTCCGATGCGGGGCTCGATCCCAGGACCCTGAGATCATGACCTGAGCTGAAGGCAGAGGCTTTAACCCACTGAACCACCCAGGCGCCCCAGGAGACCTTAGTTTTGTTTGGTCCCAGAAGTTCACTGAGATAGCTATCGAATCATTCTGAACACCTGCAAACTCAATCAGAGATCTAAGAAAAGAACTGCTGCAATTCTACAAATAGAAAGCGATTACTTTCTCCAAGAATGACAAGAAGGAAAAACTCACCTGAAAAAACAGAATAAGAGGCAGTACTGACTGCCAGGGACCTAATCAGTATGGATATAAGTAAGAAGTCGGAACTAGAGATCAGAATAATGATTATAAAGATACCAGCTGGGGTTCAAAAAGCATAGAAGACACTAGAGAGTCCCTTTCTGGAGAAATAAAAGAACTAAAATCTAATCAAATTGAAAACAAAAAGGCTATTAAAATGTAAAA
Source organism: Potos flavus (assembly GCA_028534135.1). Lineage (NCBI taxonomy): Eukaryota > Metazoa > Chordata > Mammalia > Carnivora > Procyonidae > Potos > Potos flavus. The sequence goes on from CM052893.1 coordinate 22,975,244, forward strand.
AATGTAGGCTCTAACTGCTAGGATAAATGAGGCAGAACACAGAATTAGTGATATAGAAGACAAAAGGATGGAGAGTAAAGACGCTGAAAAAGAGAGATAAACAACTACTGGATCACAAGGGGAGGAGTCGAGAGATAAGTGATACATAAAGCAAAAAAATATTAGAACAATTGGGATCCCAGAAGAGGAAAGAGAGAGAGGGGCAGAAGGTATATTGGAGCAAATTATAATGGAGAACTTCCCTAATTTGGGGAAGGAAATAGACATCAAAATCCAGAAGGCACAGAAAACGCCCCTCAAAATCAATAAAAATAGGTCAACACCCCAACATATAATAGTGAAACTGGCAAATCTCAGAGACAAAGAGAAAATCCTGAAAGTAGCTCAGGACAAGAGATCTGTAACCTATGATGTTAGAAACATTAGATTGGGAGCAGACCTATCCTCAGAGACCTGGCAGGCCAGAAAGGACTGGCATGATATATTCGTGGTGCTAAATGAGAAAAATATGCAGCCAAGAATACTTTATCCAGCTAGGATGTCAGTCAAATAGAAGGGGTAATAAAAAGCTTCCAGGACAAATAGAAACTAAAAGATTTTGGGATCACCAAACCACCCTACAAGAAATATTAAAAGGGGTTCTTTAAGCAAAGGGAGAACCCAAAAGTAACAGTCCAGAAAGGAACAGAGACAATATACAGTAACAGTCACTTGAAAGTAAGACAATGGCACTAAATGCATATCTTTCAGTAGTTACTCTGAATGTAAATGGGATAAATGCCCCAATCAAAAGACACAGGGTATCAGATTGGATAAAAAAAAGCAAGACTCCACTCCTAGATATATATCCAAAAGAACTGAAACCAGTTACCCAAACAAATCCATGAATATGCATGTTCACGGCAGCACAATACACATTAACTGACGGATAGAAACAATCCAGTATAGCGTATGTTCAGTTTTGGTAGAGACTGCCAAACAGTTCTCCAAAGTGCTATACCCATTTTCACTCATTCACTTTAATACTTTCATGGCATTTCATTGTACAGGGGTAACATTTAGTTTTTTAAACAATTCCTAATTGATGGACATTTGAGTGGTTTCTAGGATTTTGTAACTACAAACGAAATGGCAGTGAATACATTCATCTCATACATGTCCTTGCACCTATATATGTTTGTAAGATAAATTTCTAGGAATAAAATTGCTTAACCAAAGTGATTGCATTTAAAATTTTACATATACTGCCAAATTATCCTCCAAAGAGATTGAAACAATTACCACTCTTACTATTAGGGTATGAGTGCTTGTTATTTCACACAGTTATATGTACTTTAAATAGCCAAACTCATATCTTTATCAAATCAAAAAATGAAATATGGTATACTGTTACTGTAACAAATTAAGTAAAGATGACTAGAAATCTATAAGAGAACAAGTTTTAAAAAATCTAATCAGGTAACTTTTCATCTTCATCAAACTAAATATCTGAAATATTGAATTTCAGACAAATTATTAAATATCAGGTCATATCCCCTTGAGAAACTACAGCAATTATGCACAGATTTTTTGATGTGAATGAAAAAAAGAATCGTGCTTGTACATGCATTACTACTGCTGTGTTTCTCTCTCATCTCTCAACACTGTTATCTTTTAGTACCCGCTGGGAGATAAATAAGGATGGACAGCTGGCTTTATATTTGCCCTGCCTCCCCTACCCCCCAAAACAAAGATCAAACAAAGAAGAGTTCTGAGGTGAGAGAACATAATGCACCACACTAAATGCATAAACCACATACGTTAAAAAAAAATTAGAGTGTCTCACAAAAGTCTGTATTTACAAAAGAAAACAAAACCTTAATTTGTCCCTGAGAATTAAAAAAACTTTTCAATGCACTCACATAAAAAGAATGAAGTTTATTTTTTTCTTATTATTTGATGATGATCATAATTACAACCATACTCATCTTGAAAATAAAAGAAAAAACTTCACACACAAATGATTCAGGTTTTCCTTAGAACAACTCTCATCACATACACCTTGTAATTTATACTGACATGGTGCTTTACAACTACAAATATGTTTTGTACTTCTTTTTTTAAAAAGATTTATTTATTTGAGAGACAGTGTGCACACATGTGTGTATGTGACTGGGGGGAGGGGCGGAAGGAGAGGGAGATGGAGAGAGAATTTCCAGCAGACTCCTTGCTGAGCGCAGAACTCAATATGTGACATGGGGTTCAATCCCAAGACCCTGAGATCACGACTTGTGCCAAAATCAAGAGTCAGATCCTTAACCGACTGAGACACACCCAGGTGGCCTATGTTTTATTTATACTTCTTAGTTGATCTCCATGAAGTGGTCTTAAGTATCTTCTACTCTTATCATCTAATACTCTCCTTCATACTTGGTGAATTTATCCTTTCTCTCCTTCATAACCCACTCCTCCCTCCTATGCCTCACCCTTGTCCTCTACCAACTAAATCTCTGCTTATCTGTCTCCTCTTAGAATGCCTTTCATTCCATCAGTGTCCTGCAAAAATGCCATTTCCTCCATAAAGTCTTCCCTGATGCTTTCATTCAAAAGTAATCACTTTGTTCCTTTGACCTGCTTAGAACATGTAAGATTTTCTGTCTTGTAGTGTTTTATTACTGTTTTAATATATGTTTTAATCTCCCTGGCATAATAAACTTCATAAGGAAAGGGATTCTCTTATCTATTTTAAGACTCATAATATCAAGCATAATCATGAAATACATAAAATTTACCTGTTGAATGGATGAATTCTAAAACAACCCTGTAAATTTAAGGTAATAAGCTCATCTAATAAGGAAATTATTTCAGAGAAGTTAATTGTTTTGGCTTTAAGGGTATCAATTAACAAACAGTAGATCTGAGACTGAAACCCAGGCAAGGCTTTTTGAAGACAAGTCAGTGTTCTTTCTCTAACAGCCAGCTTGATAATCGAGGGCTGGGTTTTTTATTGCAATATTTCTATGTAGGCTAATAAATGGGCTGCATTCATTTAAAGAAATAGAACTAGATTAAAATACGATCATAAATCATACCAACATTAAATCATGAGCTTACCATGGGCTATAATTATTAGATATAATTTTTAGTAATTGGAAGGAGAATTCTAAAAAACACAAATGAATTCTAAAATTCATTCAAAATTCTAAAAACACAAATGAAAATACATTGTCAACAGGTTAAATTCATACACGTGCTAAGAGCCATTACAACTTGGGTTATAATTTCATAATTTATAATTAACAATCTTAATTAAGAATGTTAATGAGGAAAAACAAGTTCAGTAAGTTTTTTCTTAAACATCTACTATACATGTAGCACTGTGTTAGAAACATGAAAAACAAAATGAAAAATATACACTCTCTACAATTGAGAATAGTGTGACAGTAACAGAAACCTTCTTTGTTCAGGCACTACTATGATTACTATACACTGAAGATAGAATATAATAGATATTTATACAATACTATTTCTAAGTCATGTTTCTTTGCATACTTCCCTGAACATAATTTATCCTTTATTAATGATGCGCAGTTATCATTATAAGCATGATTCACAGTTATCCTTATAAGCCTAAGTATACACACTCTTGAGGTATACCAGGATTATTTACCTTAAAGTCCTTGAATGCAAGAACCTTTGAGATTTGTGTCTGTCTTTTTGCTATTTGTATATGTGTTTTCTGTTTATTATTTAATTTTATTTCTGTCCTTCTCTTCCATCCATTCTGACTTCCACCAATATTTTCTGAACCCCTTCTACGGTCCAGGTGGTATTGTAAGTGCTGGAGATACAATGGTGAACAGGAGACAAAAGTCCAGGCATCAAGGTACTTACATTCCAGTGGGAAAACAGAGAGAAGAAACATAAATACGTAATATAATGTCATGTACTTAAAAGTGCTCTTAAGAAAACTAATGTAGGCTGAAGGGACAGAACAGGCTATTTTAGGGTAGGGTAATTAGGAAGGGCCTTAGTGAAGAAGTGGCATTTGAATAGACACCACATGAATGAAGTGAAGGAGTAAGCCACATAGAGATCTTGGGGAAAAAGCGTTTTAGGCAATTGCAAGCGATCATTTATGGGACGATCTTGGTGAGTTCAAAGAATAGTACCACCACAAATGTACTTGAAACAGAGTGAAACCAAGTGAAATGGAGTATGGAGAGGATGACAGGATATAAAGTCAGAAAGACTCATAGGGGCAAGACCCTATAGGGTCTTCTAGGCCATAGCAAGAAGTTTCAACTTGATTGTAAGAGAAGCCATAAAGAGATATTGAGAAGGGCAGTGATACGATCTAACTTACATTAAAAAAAAAAAAAAAAAAAGATGTCGGTGGCTGAAAGGATGCAGGAGTGGCCTAGGGAGACAAGTTCAGAAGGCTACTGTAGTATACTAAGCAAAAAATGGTTGCTTAGGCAAGGATGGCACTGGTTGAGGTGGTCAGATTCAAAATGGGTGGAGAGTGGAAGGTTTAGGCTTCTAGTTATGGAAGGGATAAGTCATGGGGATGAAAGGTACAGTAAAGGGAATATAGTCAATTGCATTATAATAGTGTTGTATGGTGACAGATGGTACCTACACTTGTAACGAGTACAGCATAATGCAGAGTTGTTGAATCACTATGATGTATACTCAAAATCAATGTAACATTGTATGTCAACTATACCTAAAAAACACATTTTATTTTAATTTTTTAAAAAGATTTTATTTATTTTCTTTTACGAAGAGAGTGCACATGAGCGGGGGGAAGGGCAGAGGGAGAGGGAATCTCAAGCAGACTCCATGCTGAGTGCAGAGCCAAAAAAAAAAACACCCTACATTTCAAAGAGAAAGCAATAGGATTTGCTGATGAACTGGAGATGAGGTAAGAGAGAAGAGAGGCTACAGGTTTTTGGCCTGAAAATCTGATAAAAAGTGATGATATATGGAAAAGAAAGAGCATTTGGGGGTAAAAGTTTGAAATGCCTAATACAAACCCAAATAGTCAATTAGATATCATTCAGAGGAGAGAGCAGACATACTTGAGAGTCATTAGCATACAGATAATATTTATAGCGATAGGCTTGAATAAGATTACCTAGGTAGGAAACAAATGTTAACAGAGAAAGAGATTTGAGAATTCAGCCCAGCCATACTGCCCAACACTTATATGTCACAAAGAAAAGAATAGCTAGCAAAGGAGATTGGAAAGAACTGGAGCAGAGTGTGGTTTCCCAGGAAAACCAAGTGAAGAAAGGGTTTTAAAACGAAGGAATGATCCACAATGTCAAATGCTGCTGAGGAGTATGTCAAATTCTGTTGGGAAGTTTAGTCAGATAATGTCTCCCTTGCTGTTATATCATTTCTTGATGCTGGGAGTTCCCCTGCTTCCAGCAATTTCTCTGACCCCTTTCTAATTCTTAACTTCTTTAGAATAGGAAATTACACAACCACGTTTCTTAAAATTATATTCAAAGTAATTGCAAATACATCCTGGAAATGACATGACAGTCTCCAATAAGCAAAGTGAGTGAACTTTAGTATGTGAATTTTGTAATCTTATTTACTTTCAACTGTGATCAAGGAAGCTGAGTTTCCTTATAACTGATTTTGAGAAAGTATAAAGAAATTGTACATAAAAACTAGAAAATGATGGAGAATATAAGGCGTAAGCTAACAATGTTTTATTTTATTTACTTATTTATTTTTTAAAGATTTTATTTATTTGACAGAGAGATAGAGAAGTCACAAGTAGGCAGAGAGTGAGAGGGGGAAGCAGGCTCCCTGCTGAGCAGAGAGCCCGATGTGGGGCTCGATCCCACGACCCTGAGATCATGACCTGAGCCAAAGGCAGAGGCTTTAACCCACTGAGCCACCCAGGTGCCCCATTAGCCAGCAGTTTTAAAGGATAACTATACCCAAAAGGAAAACAAACCAAATAAATGACCAAACACCAACCTATTCCTTCGAATCATTTGTAATGACCAAAATTTAGCCCTGACAAATTTCTCTTTCAGTAGCAGCTCTGTTAGTTTGGTACTAGTTTTGACAGAGGGATAGAATATAACATAGGCATATTACTAAGGATAATTTAATTCAAAATTTAAACAACTTACCGGCAAGCACAAGGGTAATATTCAGTACAATGAATATTCCACAAAATAGGCCAACTCTAAAAGTAGTCCATGCTGGTGCAGGCTGTAGACAGAAAAACAACATGCTAGGTAGGCATAGGGCAAAACACTGCATACATTTAGTATATGCTGTAATAAATTAGTAGTATGAGTCCCAAAGCTCTACCATGAAAACGAAAATATTTTAAGAACTGAATTTTTTTTTTTTTTTTTTTAAGATTTTATTTATTTATTTGTCAGAGAGAGAGAGCACGAGCAGGCAGAGAGGCAGGCAGAGGCAGAGGCAGAAGCAGGCTCCCTGCCAAGCCAGGAGCCCGATGTGGAACTCGATCCCAGAAACCTGGGACCATGACCTGAGCCGAAGGCAGCCACCCAACCAACCGAGCCACCCAGGTGTCCCAAGAACTGAATTTTTTATAAACCAGAACCAGAGAAACATCCTTAATTCTCCTGTAATATAAGTCATTTGAATTCCTTTACAAAAATCTGAGTTACTAAGTAAACAAGAATTTAATCTTAAACACTGAATTATATATACACTGAGTTTTTCTTATGGGAGAAATCTAAGTGCAATTTCATTTTTACAAGGTATATATCTTTAAATTTTGTAGGTCACTATTACTCAGAATTCACATATTTGGTGCTGAGACAATGGCAAAATTAAGAACACTTGTTTTCTCTATTACTTACACTACTAACACTGGGGTAACAAGATAATTTTTAAAAAATATTTCATTTATTTGAGAGAGAGAGCACAAGCAGGGGGGGTGGCAGGCAGAGAGAGGGAGAAGCAGGCTCCCCGCTGAGCAGAGAGCCCAACATGGGGCTCAATCCCAGGACCCTGGGATCATGACCTAAGCTGAAGGCAGACGCTTAACCGACTGAACCACCCAGGTACCCCTAAAGTGAATTTTTAAGATACAACAGACATTCTCCAGAGACTGGACTATCAGAATCTCCAGAGCGTGTAGGTTCAAAAAATATTTTTCTCTATTTTCTGGTAGTTTTATATTTAGAAAATGATAAAAGGAAATCAATTATTTTCTAATATAAAAGAAAGTGGCTCTGATATTTTAGACATAAAGGTATGAGAAACAGGAGAGAGAAAATATTGTGGAATTAAATATTTGCTATGAATATTATAAAGAACTTCTGTTGTTGTTAAAGGTGTAATGTCTTAAATGTTACATTTAAGATAGTTTAAATGTTTTCTAAAAACCTTTAAATGAAGAAAAGCATTGAGACTCTCTCTGACCTACAAATTAACCAGTAACAGGTATCTGATTTGTTAAAGATTGAAAGCATCCAGAGGGAAGATAGTCATTTGTATTTTCAAAAAAAATTTTTCTAGTTTAAAAAATTGTGTAATTTATCATATATAAAAGAATATATATAACGTATTTGGACTGTTAGGAACTGAATAATAAAGAGTTCCTATACCTATCACCCATCATCAGAAACAGAACACTTCTATTACCTTTGAAGTCCCTATCCTTTCCAGACCCATAAACCTTCCCTCCTCACCAAGGATAACCATTTCCATGTTTTCTCAGCTTTACCAGTTCTTTTTGCATTTAGAAATACCTTAATTTTTCAAATTTCCTTATTTTTAATAGCTTTACTAAAATATAACTCACCCTAAACTGCACATGTTGAAAACATACAATTTGATGTTTTGACATATATAAACACTTAGGAAATTATTACCTTAATCAAGAGAATGAACTTATCTATTGCCCCCCACAAGAGATTCCTCATGACCTTCTGTAACACTTCTCTGCTCACCATACCCTATTCCACCTCCCAGAAAACCATGGATCTACTGTCATTATATAGTTTGCATTTTCCAGAGTTTTAGGTAAACAGCATCATAGAGTATACACTCTTTTTTGGTCTGGTTTCTTTCCCTCAGTGTAATTATTATAAGATGCACTCATATTGTTCCATATATCAATGTTTATTCCTTTTTGTTGCTGAGTAGTATGCCATTGTATGGATATATCATTACTGTTTACCCATTCACCTTTTGATAGATATGATTTGTTTCCAGGTTTAGGCTATAATGAATAAAGCCGCTTCAAAACATTTCATGAAAGATTTTCTTAAAGGATTTTATTTATTAATTTATTTATTTCAAAGAAAGCTCTATGTCCAACATGGGGCTCAAACTCACGAGCCTGAGATCAAGAACTGAATGCTCTACCGACTGAGCCAGCCAGGTGCCTTGTGTATACATCTTTATATGAAAATATGCTTGCATTTGTCTTGGGTTAGTACCTGTGAGTATAATGGCCAGATCATATGGTAGGTGAAGGTTTAATTTTTAAGAGACTGCCAAACTGTTTTCCAATATGGTTGTATCGTTTTACTTTCTACTAGCAGCATATGAGATATCAGAACTTTGTGCCTCCAACATTTAGTGTCCATGTGTTTAGTCATTCTAATAGGTACATGTCACCTCACTGTGGTTTTAATTTGCATTTCCCTATGACTAATGATACTGAACATCTATTCACATGTTTACTTGCTATGCATATCTCTTTGTTTAGATCTCTTGCCTACTTTTTTTTTTTTTATTTGACACAGAGAGAGAGAGAGAGAGAGAGGGGGAAGCAGGCTCCCTGCTGAGCAGAGAGCCCGATGCGGGGCTCGATTCCAGGACCCTGAGAACATGACCCGAGCCGAAGGCAGAGGCTTAACCCACTGAGCCACCCAGGCGCCCCTCTTGCCTACTTTTAAGCTGGGTTATTTGTTTTCTTATTTTTGAATACTGTAGTTCTTATATTTATATATTTTATCTATTCTATTTTTTTCGTAGTCTGTTGCTTTTCTTTTCATTCTCTTAATATTGTCTTCTGAAGAGCAGAAGTTTTAAATTTTGATGAGCTTTTGGTTTTATTTCTTAGAAATCTTTGCATAAACCAGTCTCAGGACTTTTTCCTATATTTTCTTAAAAAATGTGTACTTTTAGGTTTTCGTTTAAGTCTATGGTATATCTACAATTAATTTTGTATATGATGAGAAAGAAGTGTGGAAGTTCTTTTTTTTTTTTTTTTTGCAAGTGGAAGCCAATTGCTCCAGCACCATTTGTTGAAAAGACTATCCTTTTTCCACTGAACTGTCTTTATATTAAATTAGTTGGCTATATATTTATTGGTCTATTTTTGGACTTTTTATTCTGTTTCACTCATCTATTTACTTTTCTTGACATTAATACCACACTGTCTTGATTATTGTAGTTTTAATAAGTTTTATACAAGGTAGTGTCCATCTTTCAACTAAATTGTTCCAAAGTTTTTTTTGGTTATTCTTGGTCCTTTTTAACTCCATATAAAATTTTAAATTTGCTAACCAGTTACATACATATATAATAAATATAAACCCCTGTTGAGATTTTGAGTTGGATTATGTTGTATCTATGGATCAATTTAGGAAGAAATGATAACTTTGAAATATTGGGTTTTCTAACCCATGAATATGATATATCTCTCATGCATTTGTCTCTTTTAATTTCTCTCAGCAATGTTTTATAGTTTTCAATGTAAAGATTGTATACATCTTTTGTCAGATCTATCCCTACATATTTCAATTATAAACAGCATTTAGAAATGTTTTATTTTGGGGTGCCTGAGTGGCTCAGTTGGTTAGGTGTCTGCCTTTGGCTTAGGTCATGATCCCAGGGTTCTGGGACTGAGTCCTGCACCAGGCTCCTTGGTCAGTAGGAAGCCTGCTTCTCTCCCTTCCTCTGCTGCTCCCCCCTGCTTGTGCTCTTTCTCTGTCAAGTAAATAAATAAACTCTTAAAAAAAAAAAAAGAAAAGAAAAATTAAAAAAAACTTTTTTAAAGATTTTATTTATTTGAGAGAGAGAGAGAGAGCGAGCAAGACAGAACACAAGCAGGGTGAAGCACAGAGGGAGAAGCAGACTCCCTGCTGAGCAGGGAGCCTGATGCAGGACTCAATCCCGGGACTCCAGGATCATGACCTGAGCCGAAGACAGATGGACACTCAACCCACTGAGCCACCCAAGCACCCAATTATTTTTTTATTTAAAGTTGTTCTGAATGGGGCGCTTGGGTGGCTCAGTTGATTAAGCGACTGCCTTCGGCTCAGGTCATGATCCTGGAGTCCTGGGATCGAGTCCTGCATCGGGCTCCCTGCTCTGCAGGGAGTCTGCTTCTCCCTCTGACCGTCCCCCTTCTCATGCTCTCTCTCTCTCTCATTCTCTCTCTCTCAAATTAATAAATAAAATCTTAAAAAAAAAGATATTAAAAAAATTGTTCTGAATGGTACATATAAATGCAATTTACTTTATTTATGGTCTTATAGTCTGCAACCATGTTAAACTCACTTATTAGTTATAGCAGCTACTCTAATGATTCACTGGATTTTCTACATAGGTTAGCATGTCATCAGCAAAAAACTCCAAAAAACTCCAAACAACTTTTGTTTCTAATCTGAATGCCTTTTATTTCTTTTTCCTACCCTACTGCACTGGCTAGAATCTCTAGTACAATGTTGAATAAAAGTGGTTAGAATGAATATTCTTTTTTTGTCCCTAGTCAGGGAGAAGGTATTCAGAGTTTCACTATTAAGTATGATATTAGTGGGGCGCCTCGGTGGCTCAGTGGGTTAAGTCTCTGCCTTCAGCTCGGGTCATGATCTCAGGGTCCTGGGATCGAGCCCCAAATCGGGCTCCCTGCTCAGTGGGGAGCCTGCTTCCCTCTCTCTCCCCTCTGCCTGCCTCTCTGCTTATTTGTCATCTCTCTCTCTCTGTCAAATAAATAAATAAAATCTTAAAAAAAAAAAAGTATGATATTATAGGTTTTTTTCATAAATGCCTTTTATTAGGATGAGGAAGCTCTTTTTTGTTATTGATTTCCATTTCACTGTGGTCAGAGAACTTATATTCTATGATCTAAATCCTTTTAAGTTTACTGAGACTTATTTTATGCAACAGAATATGTCACCTTAATGTTTCTAGTATAATTACTGTGTAGATGTCGTTTAATGTAAATTTTTTTTTTGATGTAACTATGGCATTTTGGATGAAGTTTTGTAGTAGTCCAGCATACGTGAATCTTCCCACCCCATCTCATTAAATACCTAATCATAATCATTTGGTGACTGTAACATGAAATAATTATCTCATCTTAATAATTTGGGGAGACCGGGGCGCCTGGGTGGCTCAGTGGGTTAAACCTCTTCCTTCGGCTCAGGTCGTGATCTCAGGATCCTGAGATCGAGCCCCTCATCGGGCTCTCCACTCAACAGGGAGCCTGCTTCCTCCTCTCCCTCTGCCTGCCTCTCTGCCTACTTGTGATCATTCTCTCTGTGTCAGATAAATAAATAAAATCTTTAAAAAAATAATAATAATAATTTGGGGAGACCAAGAAGTTAGCATGTCAATAAGAATAAACAAGAGAAGGAATACAGCATAAGAAGAGAAAGGTGGGAAGACATTACAATTCATCATGAAGTGAGACCTGGCAAGGAATTTTTTAAAAACAAAATAACAATAGTAATAACTACTTTTAAAATTTGGCTCTTCTTTTTTTTTTTTTTTTTAAGGAGAGAGAGAGCAGGGTTGGAGGGCAGAGGGAGAGGGAGAGAGAGAATCTTAAGCATGCTCCACGCCCAGAACAAAGTCTGATGTGGGGCTCAATCTCACGACCCTGAGATCATGACCTAAGCCAAAATCATGAGCTGGATGCTTAACTAAATAAACCACCCAGATGCCTCCGACGTATTTTTTAAAGTAATGAAACTAGTGTGTTTTATCAACTAAACAGATTGTGTTAATTATTAAATAGCCAAAACCAAACAACTGGAAGAAATACTAACCTGAGCAGCTCCCAAAGGAGGGACACGTAAACGCTTCATAGCCTTTTGTCGGTCACCATCTTCAAGTTCATTAGTCACTACAGCCTAGAAAGACACATTCAATTTTGACACAGGTTATACTAATCTTGAGTAATACATAAATAATTCTGAACCATTTTTATACATGGTAATCTGCTAACCTCTTGGTGAATGTATACTGACAAAGCAAAAGACAAAAATCATGAGTAAAGAACATTGTATTCAAAGCTAGCAACAAATTACAAAAGGAGAATAGAGATGAGGAATTATTTCATTAAAAATTAGACATGAATGCTATTGAAAATATGTGGTACATAAGTGAGATTACTATACCTCAGTTTCAGAGATGAGCTGGTTGATTTTCTTGCACGTATAAAATGGAGCCACTTCGACATGAGCCACTCGCCAATCTGCTCCACGAGAAGTTTCCAGGATTTTGTCATGCTTTTTGAGGATTTTTCGAAACCCTGTAAAATTCAGATTCTACAGAAAGAAATGAGAAAAACTACTATAATTTCCACCACCATAAACGGAGAAAAATAATAAGCACTATGCAATGATGAGCTGACTGATGACTGAGTACCGAGGGACATGGCAATGCTTTCATAAAAGTATTTACTACTAACAGGATAAGACTCTTCTTTCTTGGGTCGGTTGGTTAAGCGACCGATTCTTGGTTTCAGATCGGGTCATGATCTCAGGGTAGTGAGATCGAGCCCCACATCAGGCTCCATGCTCAGTGAGAAGTCTGCTTGAGACTCTCTCTCCCTCTCCTTCTGCCCTTCCCCACCACATGCTCTCTCTCTCGAATAAATAAATCTTAAAAAAAAAAAAAAGACTCTTCTTTCTTATTCCATCTATTTATTTCAAGGTAGTACGCCATCAGTAATAAAAGAAACCCTAAACTATGAACCCTATTTCTATTTCAAGTAAATTAATGGCAGTCTTAAAATCAAAACATTTTTATTTTCATTTTTTTATGTACAATTATTCTCGAAAAGGCTAATTTATATTATTTTGCTTCATGGTCAAAAGGATACAATCAGAAAATATTTTGGATTTATCATACGCTGAATACACTTATTAGTTCTTTGTTTTTTGAAGGACTGGTATTGCTATGTATTTCCCCCCTACTATGCAAGCATGTATGAACCAGCACAGAAAATGGAAGATCATCTATTTCTTTTAATTTCATTTTGCTTCCATCCATTCTCAGTTTGGGGACAGGAGTGCAAAAAGAGTAACACTGATCACACATACAGGGTTTTGCTGTTAATGGATAGGAGCTTGCACTCTTCCTCCACTTCTCCAATATCAAAATACTATACTTTTCTACATTCTCAAATTGTTGTTCTTTGATACATGCAAAAAAGCAGAAAACTGTGGATTTGTATGGCCCTTTAAACCAGAGATTTCCCAAATTTGTTGATCGCATATCCCTATCAGTAAAAAAATTGAGCATTTACTCCAAATTAGACTTTGCTTGCTTGCTAGCTAATCTGTTTATCATTTCTGTCTCATAATTTAACAAATCATCTGAAATTCTCCTAGGGGTGCATACACTGTGATTTAGAGACTGCTTTCAATTAATTTTCTATTCTCCTCACTCTCAGTATATATTCTTACAGAATAGCCAGCCTTAAAGAATAGAGAATAGAACAGAACCTTTATAATTAACAATTATTTTTGTTTTTCCAAGGAGCTTGTTATAGTGACCCCAAGCACAAGTTTCTGGGAAAGTTAAGAAAATAAAATTTAACAAGGGTGTTTCTCTGAAACACACAAGCATAATCAATGAAATATGAAACATTAATGTTTTATAGCATTATAAGAAAGAAGAAATACATTGTTTCTGTTTAAATATAAATTATAAAGCTACAGATAAATTTCAAAGGAAAGGAATTTCACATTGTATACTTTACTATTCTTCTAAAATTATTTTCTAACAGGGTTCTTCTTTGAATGATAAAATATTAAATTGCCAAAGAAGGTAGAATTATAAAAGGGAAAGAGAGGGAAACAGGTACATGCGTTAACAATTTAGCTTACTGCAGATATAAAACTATAATGACTTTTTATTTTAAAACTCCAATATTTACCCGTAGAATACTTTCATTGTATAACCTTTATTTTTTATATAATGGGTTATATAACTAGTGATTAGAAGTACTAATCACAATAATAAAATGGAAAAAGAGTAGCAAGTAAGGTCTCTTTAAAGATTAGATGCTTTTGCCTATTTAAATGTTTATTACTGAACAAATAATTTTTTTCCATAAATTTGTTATAGATTTAAATATGTAAACAAATCTGTAAAGAATTAGAAATGAATAAATGACTCCTATTTCCATAATTTAGTATACATGGTAATTCAACTTTTCAGATTGGTTTTGTTTTTTTTTTTAAGATTTTATTTATTTATATGACAGAGAGAGAGCACAAGCAGGCAGAGAGGCAGGCAGACAGAGAGGGGGAAGCAGGCTCCCTGCTGAGCAGAGAGCCCGATGCGGGGCTTGATCCCAGGACTCTGAGATCATGACCTGAGCCGAAGGCATAGGCTTAACCCACTCAGCCACCCAGGCACCCCGCAGGTTGGGTTTTAAAAATGTTAAGTGATACATCACAATAGCCTAGATATCCAGTCTCTATACATGTTTGCTGTGACCTAATTTCTTTCAGAAGGTATTTTTTTACTTTTTAAAAAATTTTTATTTTCATTCTAATGTAGTTAATATACAGTATTATATTCGTTTCAGGTATACAACAGAGTGATTCAGTAATTCCATACAGATTTTAATAAGAATTATAGTCTGTGAATAATACAATGGAAGGATTCTCAGTGGCAAAGTTGTAAAGTTAGTATCTTTCATATTAGTGTTAGTTTCAGGAAAGTTAACTGTCTAATTGTCTTTGCAGAAATTTTGTCATGGGCTTGGAGGAATGTGAAGCTCTTACATAGCTAGCAGTGGCTGGATGGACATATATAATTTCTTATTTCTATGTACCACCAGAGATGCCTCTAAAAATAGGAAGTAAACCATGAATCAAGGGTTACTTGTGCATACTGTACAAAAGGCTTTAGAAAACTGATCTTCAAAAATAGAAGTCTTATTAACACTATTTTTCCACCTTTGATATATGGTTTTTAGCCACTAAGAACATCTAAGATCACATTAAGAACCTAAAAAATAATGACATGCTAAAGATTTCCCTTTTTGCATTGGCCCATTAGTATCATTCAAGATTAATTCCAAACTTCTCAATTATTTGAAGATTCCATTCTCCAGGATAAGACTCTAAGTACCTGATAGTTCTGCAGCAGGATAAGACTGAGGTAGAACTCGCTGAAGGCCAGTTTAAGGTCTTTAATATTCCTATGTTGGACACGTTCCTCATGGGACAAATGGAAGACTGGCTTCCTGCGCTGTCGCAGTGTAGTAACGCCAGTGCTCTCTTTCTGTGCATCCAGCGATGACTGAAGCTCATTCTGAAGTGTAGCAAACCTGCGCTGAGCCTCTGCAAGCTTTTCTACAAAAACAAAAAACAAAAAAACAATTTCAAATAACCAAGATAAAAAAGATGGTAAAGTTCTCACTGACTTTTGATTTCTTACTGTTTATCCTGGTCTGTTTCCCTAAAATTTCCAGGAAAAACAATGTTACATGTAATATTTAGAATTGGATAGGAAAAAAAATGTTTTGGTGTAACATTTCATTCTATCTTTCTATCCCACATTTCCCTCCCTGCAAAACCTCAAGTGTACCCTTTGTTTTCACAGATGAAGACATAGAATCTAAAAAGCCACTAAAAGTGAGAATGCAAAATGGTACAGCCACATTATAATCTGGAAAACAGTTTGTCGATTCTCAAAAAGTTAAACACAGAGTTAGTTACATTAAGATCCAGCAATTTCACTTTTAGGTATATAAGTTCACACAAAAACTTGTACATATACATGAATTTGTACTCACAATAGTGGAATACAACCTAAATGTCCACTAACTGATGAAAGGATAAGCAAAATACAGCATGTATATTATATATAATGGAATATTATTCAGTCATAAAAAAGAATGAAGTACTGATACATACATAACATGAATCTGTCTTAAAGAAATCATGGTAAGTGAAAGAAGCCAGACACAAAATGCCACATATTGTCTTATTATAATTCCATTTATAAAAAATGTCCAGAACAGGCAAATCTGGAGACAGAAAGATTAGTGGTTGCCAGGATCTAGGAGGCAGGAAGAATGAAGAGTGACTACTAATGGGTATGGGGTCTTTTGGGGGTGATGGACATGTTCTAGAATTACATAATGGTGATGGTTGTACAACCTTGTGAATATTCATGATTTGAATCTCTCTCCTTAGGAATAGGGCTCACGTGAGTACGTCAGGCTCACCTGGGATCATCTCCCATTCTTAAAGTCAACTGATTTGGGACCTTAATTACAGCTGCAAAATCCCTTCACAGCAACATCTAGGTAGATGTTGATTGAATAACTGGGAGAAGGTAGAGAATACACTATGGAGGAAGGGTTCTTAGAATCCACCAGAATTACACCTACCATGTATTTCTGAACTGATGCAAATTTCTGCAGACTCCAAATGTCACTTGGTTCAGCAGTCAAATGGAGGTCTATAGTGTTCAGGTGACAGATGAAATATTAACCCACTTGGTCCCCAGACTCACATTATGCTTGCTTTCTCTGTTCCAGAATGTATAATTGGAGTAGAAACACCAGGCCACTTGTAGAAATCTCCACATTGACTGTGACTCAGAGGTATGAGCTATTATTGTAGGAAGGACTAATGGAAGTTTCTAGAACTTCTCCCTATCAAGATAATAACCAAGAAGGAAAAGCACATCCCTAGGGGAACTCCAGAGGTTAGTGCCACCACCAGAGACTTGAAAGATGCAGGGATGCTGATATCTATCACATCCCCATTTAATTTATCTGTTTAGTCTGTGCAGAAATTGGATGGATCTTGAAAAATGACTGTGGATTATAGTAAATTTAATCAAGTGGTCACTCTGATGGCAGCTATTTTTCTAGATGTGATATCATCACTGAACAAATCAACAAGCCTGTAGCACCTGGTATGCAGCTATGTAACTAATAATGCAGCTTCTCATCTGGCAACAGACACCTGCATGGTCTCTGAGCCCCAGAAATGGCACCATTCCCCATTAATACTGGTCAGCCACCTAGTGGCAGGTTGAATGCATTGGATGTCTTCTATTATGCAGGGGGCAGAGATCTGTCCTCTCTGGAATAAATGTATTCTTGATATGGTTGTACATTCCCTCCTCATAATGTTCCTGGCTAGCACCACTATCAACTGGAATGCCTTATCCATTTTCATGGTATTCTACACAGCTTTGTTTCTGATCAGGAAACTCATTTCACAGCAAGGGTTGTAAAGCAATAAGCATATCCATGGAATAATATGGTCTTACTACATACCCAGAAATTGCTGGCCTAAAGAGAGACTTAACAAAGTGAGTTGGGAGACGACACTCTGTAAGAATTGGGTTCTGTGTTACAGGATGCAGTATTAAGACCATTATATTTATTGGTGCTTTTACAAACACAGCCAAAATAGAGAGTCTAGGAACCAAGGGATCGAAATGAGAGGAGCTCCTCTCACTACTATAACCAAAAAACATTCACTTAATTTTTGCTTTCCAATCTGCAATTTGAACTCTGCCTATTGCTTAGTTCTCAACGGAAAATGCTTCTTTCAGAGGAATACAACAGTGGTTCTATTGAATTGGAACATGAGACTGCCACCTGGCCATTTTGGGCTCATCATACCACTGAACTAGTAGGCAAAGAGATTATTTACTGGTTAGTCATTGATCTTGATTACCAAGGAGAAAGTGAGTTGTTAATACACAACAGGAGCAAGGAGGACTGTGTCCATAACCCAGGAGACTCTCTGGAACACATCCTACTTTTTCCATGACAAGTAATGAAAGTTAATAGAAATCAAAGTAAAGAATTATTAAGGATTCAGATTTAGGGATTTAAATCCTGAGGGATTTAATTCCTTCTGGAATTAAAGTTTGGGTCATCCCATCCAGTAAAGAACCCCAGCCAGTTGGGCTTCCAGCTGAGGGCAAAGGAAATATGAAATGGGTAGTGGAAAAAGCAAATCACAGATATCAACTATGGCCTCTTAACCTTGTTGCTCTTTTACATAGCTTATATTTTCCTCTCTATCTCTTTTTGTTGCATTCTGGGTAACTACTTGAGCTCTATGTTCAAGTATATAAACTTTCTCTTAATCTCTACCTAATTCGCAGGTTTAACTAGTTAAGACATTAATTTCAGTGATTATATTTTCATTTTAAAAGTTCTAATTGGTTATTTTATTTTTAAGATTTTATTTATTTATTTGAGAGAGAGCACGAGAGAGCACAAGTGCAGGGAGGGGCAGAGGAAGAGGAAGAAGTAGACTCCCTCTGCTGAGCAGGGAACATGGCACCAGCTGATCCCAGGACCCTGAGACCATGACCTAAGCAGACACTTAACCCACTAAGCCACCCAGATGTCCCTCTAATTGGTTATTTCGAAAAGTCAATTTTGATAGTTTCTTTATTGTGCATGGTTTTGATACTCTTTTTCAGGTCTTTAGCCATATTAAGCATGTATTTTATTTTGCATCTAATAATTTTGCATATTTTATGTAGCATTTTACTGTTCTGTAGTGAGCGGTATTCAGAATTTCTTCCTAGTCTTCCATATTATAAGGAAGAGAACAATTCACCTATTTTCAAATCTCACACTGAAAAGGCAAAATGAATCTCAAAGTTCTTTTTACAGAAGTCAAGCATTTCTACTGCAAAATTGTTCATCTTATTATCCTTCTGATCAAAAAACAATGTAGAACTTTTTGGTTCTTTCTAGTTCATTGTGCACTTAGTGATTCTGTAATTTTTTCATGATGCTCCTAGACCAAAAGATATATTTAATGCTTCTGTTCTATTAACAACTTGAGTATTTATGTCCTGACCACTTAAAAGCCATTTGAAAAAATAATATACACAAACATATTTAATGAAAGAATGTGATAATTTATCCAAGGTCAACTATAAATTACTTTGCTGATTAGAAACCTTAGGTAATTAGCAAGACCCAAAAGCTAGAAAATATTATGAATGATCATCTTTTATTGTTAAGAGACTAACATATGAATTTGCCATTTGTTTACCTTCCTTAGCCAGTTGCCAATACGTATATTTTGTAATTATTTTCATGGATATTAAAAATGAAAGAAGTCCAAAAAACGGAAAAAAAAGAAGAACCATTACTTCCTACATGCCAGCAGTAAGTCAGGAAACAAATACCTCCCCATCTGGCAAACTCTTCACTCATTTTCCAAGGCTAATCGCAAATATCATTTTCCATGTAAAGTCTTTCTTGCCTAAAAACTCTCAGCCACACTTTGAAACTCCCTCTATTGGACACTCAGGAAGTCTCAAACACACATACAAAGAACACTGAACATAGTTCTTTGTTCATATGTTTGTTTCATTGACTGTTGAGCTCTCTGAACCAATGCTTCTTTCTGAGGGCAAAAAAAAAAAAAAAAAATCTTCATTTTTTAAGGGTGAGCAATTTTTAATTAGCTTTTTCAGGTATACTTTATATAGCATAGCGTTTACCCATGATAAGCATAGTTTTTTGATTTTTAGTAAATTTGTATAGTTGTACAATCCTCAGCACCATCCAATTTTAGAACATTTCCAACAGCCCATACACTTCTGTCAGGGCCACTGGCTGTCGATCCTCACTCCTACCTCGCAGCCCCAGGTAACCACTGATCTGCTTTCTGTTTCTATACATTTGCCTTTTCTGGACATTTTTATAAAGGAATCATACAATATGTTGTCTTTTGTATCTGTCTGACTTCTTAGCCTAATTTTGAGGTTCATCCATTTTGTATCATGTATCAGTAGTTGGTCCTTTTACTGCTAAATTATACTTTGTTGGGTGGATACAGCACATTTTGTTTAAATATTCATCAATTGACAGACATTTGAATTGTTTCTAATCTTTTTACTATATAAATTATGCTATTAACATTCACCTATAAATTTTTGCGTGGACTATCGTCATCATCTTTGTAATTGTAAGAACTCGTATACGGTAGGCTCAATCCATGTTTGCTGCCTGCCTGCCTGACTTAATGAATATGTAGGAGAAACTTCTCTAGTAATCCAAGTTCCCATACAGAAATAGAGGAGAAATCATTACCAGGGTATTCAACTACTTTTCTAAACTATTTTCTTCCTTAAGGACAAGGCTATCTAGAAGAGCATATGAGGGAAAATCCCTGGTTGGGAGTAGGGGAGTAAAAGCATGTAATCTGAAAAAAAAAAAAAAAAAAAAAATCATTATTACCATAGTTATGGTGTGAGATTTTTATACTTAGCAAAAGCACTGAATACTTATCAACAAGTTTAAAAAGGATGAGAAACACTGCTTTTGAAACCAAGTGTCCAAATCTATGTTTCAATGACACCTCAGTTTTCTAGAGTCAGATATTCCAAAATCTCAAACATATGAGGGCAGTACAGAACCTGGAAAAAGGTAAATGTGTATACATAAGAATGTACTTTGGCCTATGAATTAAAATCTACAAATATACTTACAAAAAATAAAATTGAAAATTTCTAGGTAATTTTATAAATGTTGATGAAAGTAGCCTATTTTGACAATAAATTTCAATTTCTATTCATGCCAATAAATCAAGTGGCTCTGAATGAGAACAGATTATTACTTTAATAATATATGTTTAATGACATAAGCTCTCAGAAAATATTTGATAAAAATTTTCAATAACTACTCAAAAATTTTCAAAGCACCTATATGTCCCTCAAAGAGCTATAGGCCTAACAAAATTTTTCTTAGTTTTCATATATATATATTTCATTTATATATATATTTTTTACTTTTAGGAAAGTTATTTCAGAACTATAAGCTATATTCAGAATAACAAAGCTATTACATTGTTATGGAACTGAAGAATAATTCTTGATAAAGTCAGTGTTTTAGAATACATTTATTTTTTGTATACTTATCTTGCAATGTCACAAGCTTGCTAATTCAATTTATGGACCTCAGTGTTATTTGAAATACAAAGTAAGTTTGTAAGAAAATAGACCAACTCTAAATGACTCAGGATAGTTAATTTTGTTATATTACATGTTCTGCTTTTATTTGGAATTCTTATTACCTGAAATTGTTACTTACACCTCAAATACTGAAGTCTAAAATCTCCACATATGAATAAAACATAATATTCTTCAATTTTTTCTATAATAATAACTGAATCCTTATTCTCTTACAACTCCAGCCTCAGCAGACTGTTTGCAATCCTCCTCACCCGCAAATACGTCATGTATTTTGATGTCATGATGCATATGGATAGGTGTTTCCTCGGAACACTGTTATCCCCAAAATGCTCCTCCAAGAGCATGTGGAAATGCCCTGCATTTTCAAAGATCCAATTTAAATTCTACTTCTTCTGGAGGCTTTTCCACAATCCCTCTCTTTTCCTCCAAGTAAAGTCAATGCTTCTTCACGTCAGTTTCCATAGAACTTTGCAAAATTCTAAAATGCCAAGTACCATATTGTACATAAACTTTAAAGAAATAGATACAACTGGTAAATAAACACATTAGATATAATCTGATATTTTCTATTCTACTATATTCTATTTGTATTTTTTTAAAATGCTCATGACGACGCCAGGTATTTTAATTTCCTGACCCATGTATTGGGTCATAACTTATAGTTTAAAAGAACATTAATTTAGATGATAGTCAGTTTTTTATGAAGATGCCATCCTGTAACTGTATTACTCCATGACCAGGGACATTCCCCATCTTAACAGTCTTAGAAAGAAAAAAAGTCTTATCAGTCTTAAAAAGAACTAGGAGACTTCAGGGATTAGTAATGTTACCACCAAAAAGGAACCTTCCTTTAAAAAACCTTCCTCTCCTTCCCTGGTCTTCAAGGATTAAAAGATAGGAAGGAAGGATAGTGGACATGTGGATAGCACATAAATAATTATAATTTTAATTTTCATCAGATATGTTAACAAGAAAGCAAGCCAGTCTGGTTGCTTTAATTCATGCCCCTTACTTCTCTCCTAACCAACCTCCCAACCCCCGTTCTTTAATAGCTCTTAAGTAATGGATTCTGTTGTAATAAACTCAAGAGAATCGTGATGTAGGAAAAAATAACAAGACAACGGGAATTTTAAACAATACTACAGACCTATGATCACCCTAATTAATATATATTTAATCCATGTCTTCACACACATATAAGCAAAGAGCTAAACCAGCTATTAAGTCATAATTTAGCTATGTGGGTACTAGATACATATAATCACTTGTAAAATGATATTTAGTATTTCAGTGAAAAAGATGCTCATGTTTTATTACACACACTTAGTGGCATAATATACAATGCCTCAAATTTGGTAAGAATAAAGAAAAACATGTAACAGGATTATAGGAATAACTGTAACAGGAATAGTTCTAGGTAACTATTATCCAACTGGTCTTAAATATATATGAAGCCTGAAAATATTTTACAGCCAAGAAATAAATCTGTTTCTGTTGCCATAATTCTAATACTTATAAATAACACTACTGCAATTTCTTTCCTTCCCTTCTTCCCTCTCTTTTTTGGTAAAGAAAGGAAAAGCTCATAACACTGCTGTGAAGTCATAATAACTGAAGCCAAAAAATTAGGACAGGTAAAAAAAAAACACCAAAAAGCTGAGATTGTTTAGAAATGAAGGAAAAAGCACCTAACTATTTAAAACATTCCAACGGAAAAAAAAAAAAAAGAAGAAAAAAAAAGAAAAAGAAAAAAAGGCCTTAACTGTTTTAATTGTGGAATATTAAAAGCAACAGATATATTCTAAGATTTGTTTTTATGTAGGCACATAAAAACACTGCTTAGAAGCAAAACATTTTGAATGGAGAGAGAAAGCAAACTGGTTCTAGCAAAGAGAAAGATGTTGTAACATAGTGATCAATATTACCAATGGAAAAAAACATTACTGATGACCACAAAAAAGATTTCTAACACTATAGCTTTCAGGATTGATGCCATTTTAGAAGAGACCTAGGAGACTTCAAAGATTAGTAATGTTATCACCAAAAAGAGGCTTCCTTTAAAAAACTTCCCTTTCCTTCCATGGTCTTCAAATATTAAATATATTGGGGTGCTTGGGTGGCTCAGTCAGTTAAGCATCCACCTCTTTGTTTCAGTTCAGCTGGTGCTCTCATGGGTCCTGGGATCAAGCTCTGTGCCGGGCTCTGCACTCAGTGTGTGTGTGGGGGGTCAGCTTGAGGATTCTCTCCCTCTCCCCCGGAGCATGCACACTCTCCCCCCCCTTTCTAAAATAAATTATTTTTTTTTAATGTAAAAAAAATTTTTTATTAATATAAATGCTTATATCTTATTAACCAAAAATATGTAATAAAACATAGAGAGCAATAAAATGACTTATATATCATGTTTTGTGAAATACTGATGATAGGTTCTGATTCCTTACAGGTGGAACCCAAGAGGGCTGGGAATCAATTTGTTCATTTTACAAGCAAGGACATGGAGGTCTAGAAAGGTTAAATGGTAAACTTCTTCTAAAAAATATAGTAAGGTTCAAAAATCCAAAATGTAATTGGTAGGTAATAGAACTGATATGAAAATAAGTATCTACATTTTAAGTATTCATTCTGTTTTGTTTAGCTTTTATAGCATTTTATTTGGGGTATTTAGAAGTT
>CM052893.1:22999175-23119393 GCA_028534135.1 Potos flavus
TGCAGTTTCAAATAATATTTTTATTTTGTCTCTGCATTCTAGGTGCTTACAATGTAGTGCAAAGGACATGCATATATACCGTGTTCTTTCAAGGCTCTATGCCTCTGCATAAACTGCTGTCTTTGCCTAGGAAGTCGAGCCATAAGTGAAAGATGAGAAGGACAAAGAATGAAGGTATTTGCTTCCTTTCTTGTTCTTTTTTTGCTAGAAGGGAGTGACTTGCTAAGGAGACTAAACCAATAAAAAAGGGAAGTCAACGATGCATTTATTTACTAATTCTTAGAAGAAATAATTAGTGGAACAAGGTCTTGAGGAGCTAAAATTCAGTCAGCAGTTGTAGAGATTTTCCACGGACTAAGAGGGATATCTTTTCTAAAAAGATTGGAGGAAAAAAAGTAAGGGTAAGCATGTCAACAAGTACGTAGAGGAGGGGTGGCATAGATCTGTATACGTATTATACACCAACAGGAGCTGAAATTCTTTAGTTTTTTAAAAAAAATTTTTTTAAAGACTTATTTATTTATTTTAGAGAGAGAGAGTGTGTGTGCAGGGGGAGAGGGAGAAAGAAACTCAAGCAGACTCTGTGCTGAGTTCAGAGTCTGACACAGGGCTTGATCCCATAACCCTGAGATCAGGACCTGAGCCAAAACCAAGAGTCGGATGCTTAACCAACTGCACCACCCAGGCGCCCCTGAAGTCCTTTCTATTTATTTGTAAAGTAGGAGGTATAATGAGCATGATGGAGAAGATGGTGGGGGTCAGAGAATTCAAGAGAATGGTTTGAATTCTCCCAATTCAAGAGAATTGGGTTTAGAAAAACACTTTGGAGGGAAACTTGGGTAGTTCAGTTGGTTGAGCATCTGACTCTTGATCTCAGTTCAGGTCTTGATCTCAGGGTCGTGGGTTCATGAATTTGGGCCCCGTGTTGGACCCCACACTGGGTGTGAAACCTACTTAAAAAACAAACAAAATAAAATGAACCCACTTTGGTGCATGAAAAGAGCATTGATTGGGACCCATGGGAAGCTTTGAGGACATAGTTAAAATCTAACAGTGAATTTATACTGGTTCAAGTTTGTTCTGCTGTGATTTTTTTTCCTCTGGCTATCCTAAGCAGTCTGTGGGTAGGCATAAAGAAGGTAAAAGGCTGGGTTGGTCTACAGTTGGGAGTTTCACTAGGCAGAAGCATTACAAGGCAATGAGGGTGAGGAGATTAAAAAGTACAAGGGACAAAGTGGTTAAGATAACTGATGAAGAGGGAAATAATTTGGGGGCGGGGGGGACCTTGTCAACTGGAATAGATGTAGGAGTCAAGAAACCTGAGCTTTGTAAGATGAAAAAAGAGATACTAAAGGAGTAGGATAGTATAAAAATACATATAAAAAACAGAATTTTAAAGGGCCAGATAAAATAAATGGAAGTTCTAGTATTTCCTTCTCAACTCCAATAGCATCTTGTAGATGTCACTCTGGAGACAATGCTCTACAGAGATAGAAAGGAATATTCCATACAATGGAAAGGCAAAGTAATGTAATTAATAAGTAGGAACTGTCTAATTCAGCTCTAAAATAATAAAATCAAATTTCTGACTCTTTTGAAGCTTCAGACTGGACTTTAGTGAAGCTCTATCAAAGTATTGGTTCACGATGAGGTTCCCAAATCCTTGCAACTGCAAAAGAATCTAGGCGATGACTGTATTAGGCTTAAATATTGAGGTACTAGGTGCGTTCCTACCCCAGCTAAAGAAAATATCCCTAAGTACAGTATAGGAGGAAAAACAAGCCCCCATTTAAAAATAACAATCAGAAGGTTAAATACTGACAATGGCAGAATTTTTCTTTACTCAGCAGCAGAAATTGTCCCCTGCATATTATACCAAAAAACTACTCACCTGAATAAAATGTGTTGATTTTGGCAAGTTCCTTTTCACAGGTTTGGAAAAATTTTTCTTCAAACTTGGCAAAATACCTCTTTACTGTGTCCTCATCTGTAACTGAAAGCAGGGAAAACAGTATTTAAATATGATGTCCAAAGGCCAATTAATAAAACCAGGGAAATAAAGTTGAAAGGTACTACTTCCTTATTCTTCAAAACGACAACAATGAACCGTGAACCATATTAAGCAAAGACTAATAAAAGGCCTCTTCATAGGAACACAGTTATTTTTTAACTGAATAAGACTCTCTAAGTCTCTCCTATAATAAATTTATAGTGGTGAAAAAAATAAATGTTCTAAAACTTCAGGAGAAGAAGACACTACTGTAGACAGATGTGATCAAGAAAGATTCAAGGTGCTGGGTGTTGAAATGAGTAGGATTTAGCAAGAGTAAATATTTCAGGGAATAAAAAAAGGAACAGATAATGAAGACATGAATATATAATATGTTCTTGGGAAAAAATGAGTTGTTTCTACTATGTTAAATTGTTTTCCACTCATTTTCACTAACTGCACCAGATACAGAAAAAAAATGCAGACTAATGGTTATAAATTACATATTTTAAGCCTACAGTTGCTGAGTAGGAACACAAGTGAGTTGAGCAAATGGGTGATTGTACAAGTATGGTGATAAATGGCAACTGACACCTTCAGGTTAAGGTGTGATATGGATTCTGACAAGTGAGAGCACATGTCCATCTAGTTTGCCACAAATCTAGATATTTTAAAAACACAGTGTAGTCCAATCAATATATGCCTCTGCAGGCTGAATCCACTTTGTGAGTTCTGTTACATAGTTGTCAATTTACTGAATACTGTAAGTACAGATACATGTACCTTTAGGAACCCCCAAGCCTAAAAGGGTATGTTTCTTGTCCAAGTGAGATCTGCCTAGACTCCAGATGCTAATCATACCTTAGAACTATCCTATTTCTGGATCTCTGTGGCAATCAAAGCTTGAAATGTGTAGAAAAACTGTAAGTCCTTTTATGATCCCCAACTGCTTCAAATTTTAGTGCAATCCCAAAAACCTTTAAACAATTCATCAGTCCAGAAATAAGAGAAACAGTATTTCCCTGAGTAATATGCAATACACACATGTACATATGAATTCTTTGTACCAGAGATACTTTAAAGAAAAACAAACGCTAGGGGTGCCTGGGTGGCTCAGTCGTTAAGCCTCTGCCTTCAGCTCAGGTCATGATCCCAGGGTCCTGGGATTGAGCCCCGCATCAGGCTCCCTGCTCAGCGGGAATCCTGCTTCTCCCTCTTTCACTCCCCCTGCTTGTGTTCCCTCTCTCACTGTGTCTCTCTGTCAAATAAATAAATAAAATCTTAAAAAAAAAAAAAAGAAAGAAAAAAAACAAATGCTTAAAATGAAGTTCTAAAAAGCATGTCAAATCTATTCATTTAATTTGAATAACATAAATGTAAAGAAAAATTATCTACACAAAATCTTGACTTATTTATACATCTACTTCTCTATTTCTTACACTTTAGAACTTAACAGATAACGCAGGATTCTACTGATTTTACAGTATAGAAAGGGTGGCCACTTTAAGTTCCCCATGTAAGCTCTGTAATTTAGGTACAATAAAGACTATAGCTACCCAAGGCCACTGTGAATTATTTTTATAAAGCAGGTCAAAGCTTCCTTTTAAGGTGACCTTGAGTTAGAGATGATCCATAGTAACAGATGCTGCTTTTATAACAGCATTCAGCTATACCTGATTTAATATAAGAATGATATCTCATTCTACTTTATAACCCATTTTTTTTTCATCTTTATTTTATTCTTTATTGTATTATTAGGAAAGAAAACCCAAAAGCAAAATATAGGCTTGGTCATACTTACTTTGTTTCTCTATTAAAGGAACAAAGTTGTTCACCAAAGCAATTTAAATATAGCTATTTTAAAAATAATTTTAACAAATTAATATTTATATATAGGTTGCATATTCAACAACATCAAATATTTAAAATATTACTAAGAGGGGCACGTGGGTGGCTCAGTTGGTTAAGCATCTGCCTTTGGCTCCAGTCCTGATCCCCTGGGATCGAGCCCGGCATTGGGCTCCCTGCTCAGCGGGGAGCCTGCTTCTCCCTCTCCCTCTGTCCCCCCCACCCCACTTGTGCTCGTGCTCTCCCTCTACCTCAAATAAATAAACAAAATCTTCAAAATAAAATATTACTAAGAGCCTAGAAACTAAAAAAAATCTAAGCCTCTGAGAAACTAAAACATATAATAAATTTTATGTATTTTTTTAAAGATTTTATTTATTTATTTGGCAGAGAGAGACAGATATCACAAGTAGGCAGAGAGGCAGGCAGAGAGAGAGGGGGAAGCAGCCTCCCCGCTGAGCAGAGAGCCCGGATGCAGGGCTCAATCCCAGGACCCTGAGATCATGACCTGAGCTGAAGGCAGAGGCTTAACCCACCGAGCCACCCAGGTGCCCCAATTTTATGTATTTTTAAAGCATGAACATTCTACTCATGTTTTACCTAAAATATCAGTAGTCTCTTATGTAGATTTCTTGTTCACATATAACTTAATAGCCACAAATCAGAAGAGAGTAGAGTAAGGTTACAGCAACACTAAAAAGTAACGGCAAAAAGAGAGAAAAGAGGAAAGAAGTATATATAAAAATAGATCTGCATTTATAGGTACCCCCCATTTTTTAAAGTTCAAGTTACACCACTTTGCTTTTACAGAAGATATGAGTACCTGGTTTTGCTAACTGAAAAGAAATCTGTAGAGGATTTCTGTTTAAAAAAAAAAAAAGTTTTCAGCATTTATTTTGTAGCAAGCCATTACAAAGGCAGGAAGCACCCTGGGTAGCGAGAGTGGCACTACCAAGCTTTTAGCAAAGTATGTCCTAAAGTATCAGAAAAGCCTAAGAAAGGATATTTTTTGGTGCTGGGAACACTTAAAAAATGTTTCTATATAAATTAATAGTAACTGCGTCTTCACATCATTCTGACTTACAAAAGGTTTTACAGAAACAGTCTACTTTGAGGGAAACGGGTTCATAGGGATTTAAGAATAAGATAAAGCAGGCTTCAAATCAATGAGAAAATAATGGACTATAAAAAAAACAGGGTTGAGCCATTCATTTAAATAAACTCCGAATGGAGTTAAAGAAACAATGTTATAAAACACTAGAAAAAAATTAAACAACTCTACATGGGGGAAGTTTTCCTAAATACTCCACAAAACAGGCCATAACGGGAATGACTGACATTCTCACAAAATGAGAAATCTCCATTCCACAAGATACCATAAACAAACTTAAAAGACAAGCAACAGACAGGGAAGACATATCTGCAACATTTAAAATAAAGGATTCACATGAAAAACAGACTTCAAAAATGTCTTACAAAACAGTGTTAAAAAGATATTCCACAAGATAAATGGGTAAATTAGAGCGATACATAGAAAAATACAAATGACCAACAAAGGATCCTTAATATTCCAGATATCAGTTATATGTCACTTCAAAATAATGAAATATAATTTTTAAACCATCAGAGTGAAATAAATGTTAAAATATTATTTCAGCAATCGTAAAGGTAAATGAACTCTCACTCCTTGTTGGTGGGAATGTAAATGTGTAAAGCCATTTAGGAAGGCAATCAGAGAGTAGCCATCAAAATGTTCAGTGCAGGGGCGCCTGGGTGGCTCAGTCGGTTAAGCGTCTACCTTCGGATCGGGTCGTGATCCTGGGGGTCCTGGGACCGATCGAGCCCCGTGTCGGGCTCCTTGCTCAGTGGGGAGTCTGCTTCTCCCTCTGCCTCTCCCTCCCCCTGCTTCTGCTCTCTCTCCCTCTCTCAAATAAAATAAAAAAAAAAAAATGTTCAGTGCATTTAATCCCACATGTAAGAAATATGTTCTAAAGGAATCTCTGCACAAAAGGATGTGTGTGCAAAGATGTTCATGTGACATGGTTTTTAATAGTGATAAAGAAAACAAAGTCATGTTCAACGAAAGGGAAACAGTTAATCAAATTATAATAAGTCATATAACACTATGCAGCCATTTAAAAAAGATACACATACATCCCAGTATGTATGAAAATCCCAAGACACACTGTTGATGAAAAATTTAGATAACAGAATATGGACAGCATGACCTCATTTATGAAAAGATATGTGCATAAATCAATACTCATATGTACATTCATAGAAAGAAGATTGGAAGGATGCATACCAAGCTGTTAATTGTGGTTATCTCATTTGAAAGAGAGTAGGTATGAGAGGGAGTCTCACATTTTGCTATCTACACTTACTATCGATATTATTTGAATCCATTGCAATGAAATGTATTCACAAATGATAAATAAATTACATTATAAAGAGAGCATTAAGTGGTAGAAAAAAAAGGAACATGTTGCATCCAAATCTTTAAATTATACATGGTAAAACCTAACCAGCAGAGCCAGTTGAAAAGAGTTAGAACTAAGAATTTAGAGGTACGCGGGATGATTAAGTCTTTCACTCTGTTATGAGGAGTTGGTAGAATGCTGATTTTACAGAACATCAATTTCTATTATAAGATGCTTCCTATAACTATAAACTATCTGCTGAATGATGTTAGAAATAATGTTAGAAATTAGTAACTCTTAGAGAAACAGAATTTTAGTGTTTGGAAATCAACTAGACAATTTTCCTTGTTTTACAGTTAAGGAAATACAGGTGTAGGGAGCCTAGATAACATGAGATTTTTTTTCCCCTCTCCAGTAACGATGTAAGATTTATAGAAACTCACTATATTTTCTTATTATAAAATAATGAATATAAAAATTACTATGATGTGTTACTTAAGTGTTTGCCACCACCTCCCAAAATTTATATGTTGAATCCCTAATCCCCAATGTGACACGGCCTTTGAGGAGATAATTAAGATTAAATGAGGTCTTAAGGACAGGACCTTATTCCAACAGGACTGGTGTCTTTATAAGAAGAGAAAGAGACATCAGAGATACCCTCAGTGGACACTGAGGAAAGGCATGTGAAAAACAGCCAGAAGGCCCTCTGCAAGCCTGAAAGAGGGGCCTTACCAGAAAAGCCTGCACCTGACCTTGCATTTCAGTCCTCCAGAACTGTGAGAACAAAAAGTTCTACTGATTAAGACACGTATCTATGGTATTCTGTAATGGGAGCCCACGTACACTAATACAATGAATTTAACATGTTCTGAATTCAATAATTAGTCTCAAAAGACTAAGCCTACTTTTTAATAAAGGTAGCATATATAACTGCAAATCTTAACAAGATGTATCAACAATTATAAGATTAACATCAGGAGAAAAAAAAAAAGGCAGACAAAGGAGTGAAAAAAAATTCAGGATTGGTGAAGAATGATTCAGAGAACACTGCTGTAGAGAACCGTTTGTTGTGAGTTAAATAAATATTAATTCAGTCAGTTACGAGAGAGAGAGGGAGAGAATGAGGGAGAGATTGCTTTGTCACTTCTATTATGGTCAAAATTTTACCTCAAATTTATAGATGATAGAAAATTTCTTTCTCGGGGCGCCTGGGTGGTGCAGTGGGTTAAAGCCTCTGCCTTTGGCCCAGGTCATGATCTCAGGGTCCTGGGATCGAACCCGCATCAGGCTCCCTGCTCGGCAGGGAGCCTGCTTCCCCCTCTCTCTCTGCCTGCCTCTCTGCCTACTTGTGATCTCTCTCTCTCTCTGTCAAATAAATAAATAAAATCTTTAAAAAAAAAAAAAGAAAATTTCTTTCTCATCCACCCCCCACCCAAATTAGTAAATTAACAGCAAATGACTATAAGAGTACTAGTCAAGGTAAAACATCCCTACTGCATAGAAACCACCACCAAATGCTTTTTACAGAAATTGCCAGGAATATTTCTATTTTTATTTTTTTTAAAGATTTATTTATTTGATTGAAAGAGAGAGAAAGAGTGCATACACACACATGACGAAGGGAAGGGGGAAAAGGAGAGAGAAACTCAAGCAGACTCCCTGGTGACTGCAGAGCCCAATGCGGGGCTTGATCTCACCATCCTGAGATCATGACCTGAACTGAAACCAAGAGTTGGATGCTCAGCCAACTGAGCCACCTAGATGCCCTGGGAATATTTTAATTTTTATAGCAGAAGTGTCATCTTTCATATGTACTCTCTCAAAAACCATTTTCTTAAAACCATTATTAATTTCTTCAAATATCTTATATGTTCCATTCAACTTTTTATTACAACTTTCAGTGTTCTTAATTTCCAGATCTGTAAGATATTGAAGGCAGGGATTTTTTAAATCTTTTTAAATCCTAGGCACAACATAATGTATAGGAGACAGGATGTGTTTCAGACATTATTTTTTTTTTGAATGGCAAATGTTGAAACAATGTAAATTTTTGTGAAAAATTATGATGTATTAATAAAATTGTTCTAAAAAATGAAACTCCAACAACTGGATATTCATGCACAAAGGAATTAAGTTGTACCCAACCTCATACCATATATGAAACTTACCTAAATGGATCAAAGACCTAAATGTAAAAGCTAAAACTATAAAACTCTCAAAAGAAAACAGGCATAAATCTTCATAACCTTAGATGAGGCAATGGTGTCTTAGATATGACACAAAAAGCAGAAGGGATGAGAGAAGAAGTTTTGATAAATTGGACATCATCAAAATTTAAAAATTTGTGTTTAAAAGAGCACTATGAAGAAAGTAAAAAACCACCACAGAATGGGTTAAAACATTTACAAACCACATATCAGATAAGGTCTAGTATCCAGAATATATAAAGAACTCTTAGGATTCAATAATAAAAAGACAAATAGCCCAATTAAAAAATGGGCAAAGGATCTGAATAAACATTTCTATACACACACACATACACACACACACACACACACGGCCAATGGCATATGAAAACATTTCAACATCATTAATCATTAGGGAAATGCAAATCAAAACCACAATTCCACTTCATACCCACTAGGATGGCTATGACTAAAGAAGAGACAGACAATAACAACTGTTGCCATGAATGAGGAGAAACTGGAACCCTCATACATTGCTGATGGGAATGTAAAAATGGTGCAAGCATGTTTGGCAGTTCCTCAAAAAATTAAATATAGAGTTACCATATGATTTACCAATTCCACTTCCAGGTATATACCCAAGAGAAGTGAAAACATGTTTATACAAAAACTTATACACAAATGTCTATAGCAGCATAATTCTGAACAGCTAAAAAGTGAAAACAATCCAAGTGTCTTATCAATAGATGAATGGATAAACAAATGGATAAACAAAATATGGTCTATCCATATAATGGAATATTGTTCAGCCGTAAGACTGAAGTACCATTACATGTTATAGAAGGGATAAATGTTGAAAACATTACGTAAAGAGAAAGAAGCCAAGCACTAAAACCTATACACTCCATTTATATGAAATGTCCAGAACAGATAAATTCACAGAGGCGGAAAGTAGATTAGTAGCTGGCAGGAGCTGGGGGAGGGAGGAATGAGAAGTGATGAAAATGTTGCTGAATCAGGTAGGGGGGACAGTTGTAGAAATTTGTGAATGTATGAGAAACTCTTAAATTATATACCTTTAAAGGGTAAATTTTATTAAAGGGTAAATTTTATAGTATTGGAATTCTATCTCAATAAAATATATTTTAGCTCCTGTTTAATACTATAACAGAAACACACTGATGAATTAAAACATATTCATTTATTTATTCAACAAATAATTATTGTTCCTATTAGATGCTAGGCTCTGTGCTAAATGATGGGGATATATACATAATGATAAACAAGACAGATGTGGCTCATGTCCCTTATAGAGTTGCATTCTAAGTGATGAGGCAGAAAGAAACCCACACAAATAAACAATGAATTACAAACTGAAAAGTGTTGGGAAGGCAACAGAGTATGAGATGGAAGGCAGGTACTGGGATGGACAGCTATCCTTTTGGTAGGGTAAGAGATGGTCAGAAAAGACTTCTTCATAGGAGATGATGTTTAATCTGAAACCTGAACTTAAAGGACGAGAAAGAGCAAGGGCAAAATGATTCTCAAGAATGGGAATAACGTCATCAAAAAAACCGAAATCTTGCCATTTGCAACGACATGGATGGAACTAGAGGGTATTATGCTAAGCGAAATAAGTCAATCAGAAAAAGACAATTATCATATGATCTCACTGATATGAGGAATTTGAGAAACAAGACAGAGGATCATAGAGGAAGGGAGGCAAAAATGAAACAAGATGAAACCAGAGAGGGAGACAAACCATAAGAGACTCTTAATCTCAGGAAACAAACTGAGGATTGCTGGAGGGGAAGGGGGTGGGAAAGATGGGGTGGCTAGGTGATGGACATTGGGGAGGGTATGTGCTACGGTGAGTGCTGTGAATTGTGTAAGACTGATAAATCACAGACCTATACCCCTGAAACAAATAATACATTATATATTAATTTTAAAAATGGGGGGAGAGAATGGGAAGAAATCAGAGAGGGAGATAAACCATATGAGACTCTTGACTCCAGGAAACAAATTGAGGGTTGTAGAAAGGGAGGTGGTGGGGGGATGGGGTAAGTGGGTGATAGGCATTAAAGAGGGCACAAGATATGATGAGCACTGGGTTGTTATATGCAACTAATGAATCACTGAATATTATATTAAAAACCAATGATCTACTACACCTTGGCTAATTGAACTTAAATAGAAAAATTAAAAAAAAAAAAAGGGAAGAGATACACAGCTGCATAGGGATAATGTCATATGAATAAAGAAGTAGAGTCTGGAATAATACAGCTGCTAGCCAAGGAATGAATGCACAGGACTGATGGCCAAGGAATGAATGCACAGGACTGATGGCTCTTCAGAAAGAGCATGACCCTGTTGACACCTTGCTTCCAGACTTCTAGCTTCCAGAACTGTAAAAGAAAAAATTTCTGTTGTTTTAAGCCACACACACACACACACACACACAAGAATGGGAATAACATATTAGGAAAGGAACTGGATGCTTGAGGACCTGAAAGGCAGGTTACGATGGAACTAACAGCAGGTAGTGAGTGACAGGAGGTAAGATTAGGGAGGTAGACAAAGGCCATGTTAAAGAGTCTGAATTTTATTCTAAGTGCAATGAAAAATATTGAAGGGTTTTAAGCAGGAGTCTAAAAAGCTGAAAGATAAAAAGTAGAATTAGTTTACGTATAATTAAATAATCATTTAAAACAGCATTTCCCAGGACATTAGGTATGTAGATGAAGAGAAGAATGAGGAGAAGAATTCCAAGGAGTTCAATTAAGTTTGGGAAATAGGAATATAAACACAGGTGTCTTTAAGATAGCAGTTCTCAGGGCGCCTGGGTGGCTCAGTTGGTTAAGTGTCTGACTTCAGCTCAGGTCATGATCTCAGGGTCCTGGGATGGAGCTCCAAGGCCCCCACACTCAGCGGGGAGTCTGCCTGTTTCTCTGCCCCTACACCCCAACTTGTATGTGCTTGCTATCTCTAATAAATAAATAATCTTAAAAAAAAAAAAAAAGTAGTAGTTCCCAACTGGGGATGATCTTATCTCCCAGGGGTTATTGGCAGTGTCTGGAGACATTTTTTGTTGTCATAACAGGAAGGATGTTACTGGCATTTAATGGATAGAGGAGAGGGATGCTGCTATACATCCTACAAGGCCGGAAACATCATCCTTTCTCTCCCTGCCTCTCAATAAAGAATTATCTAAAAGTCCAAAATGTCAAGGCTGAAAAACTCTGCTTAAAGGCAAGAGAAGCTTTATTATGCTAATATACACTGTTATTATTCAATGAGAAGGAGATATAGTATATTGTTTTCCCAATATTTCCTTGGGGTAGAGGGGGAATGATAGGGGAAAGATGGAAAAGGGGGTGGAGAGTATCTAGTAAAATTTCCAAGAACATTATTTTGTGGAACACTGTTCGAGAGGCACTAATTTTAATACCACCACCAACTCTGCATTTTTATATTCCATATCCAATAGATTCTATGACTTCTTAGCTTCTCAAAAACTACTCCTAAATGAAAGAGCTGATGAATAAAAATTAACATGTGACCAGGTTCCAGCAAACATAGGAAGAATATTTAGCACTACTGATTTCACATTTTTAAGAAAAAAAAAAAAGGTGTTTTTTTTTTTTTAAGTGTGATTTACAAATTAGGAATAAATAACTTGAAATTCTATTTTTTCTCAAATGCTACTTCATCAACAGATGGGTGAATTATATAAAGCATATGGCTAAGAAGATTTCAAAAATAAAAATGTTACTCTAAAATCACTGGTGTAGTAGAAATAGAACTAACTAGGAGTCATTCATTCAACAAGTATTAATTAAGTTCCTTCTATATACCAGGCAATGGGGCAAACACTAGGGATACAATGATAAACAAAATACATGTAAACTCCACCCTCAGAGATTATACTCTACCTGAGGAAATAGGCTTTAATCAAATAATCACATAAATATACCAAATGTAATACAGATCTTGAAGAAAATGTAAAGATGAGAAAAAATAACAACGGGATCTATTTAGTCTGCAAGGACTCAGGGGAAGGGAGGTGTGAGATTTTCTTAAGTGTCATCTAAGATGAAATCTGAAGGATTAAGTAGGCATTTGGATAGAGTGTAAGTGCTATAAGCATATATGCAAGAATGGCATATGGATGCTGTAGAAACAGGCATGCATGTACATTTGATGCATGTACATTTGAGAAACTGAAGAGGTCTGTGTGACTGGAATCCAGGGAGCAAGGGGGACAAAGATGGCGGTTAAAGGCAAACAGGCAAGCAGGGGTCTGGTCAGTTACATCTTTCCAGGATAAAGAACTAGCCTTCTTTCTATAACCAAGTTTATATCTTTGAAGGATTTTAAGAAGAGGAATAATTGTGATCAGATATGCTTTGTAAATGAAAGGATGTGGGGAGACCACTCAGTTGTACTACAGTAGATATCAAATGAGCTATCATGATAGCCTTAACTAGGGTAAGGACACTAGAGATAAGTGGAAAAATACAAGAGATAGTCTAGAGGTAAAATCAACAGGTTTTAGTGACAGGTTGGATATGGTTCTATTGTTAATTACTTGTATTAGCTTGAGTAAGTGACCCTTTGGCTCTGGTTTTCTCTTTGACAAATGACAGCACATCACTGGGCAATCTCTAAAGCTCTGGCAGCTCCAAATTTCCTATTCCATAACTAAAGCTGCTAATTTCTACAAAATCCAACTAGGCTAAAGTGGTCCTAAACGAAACTTTCTCATCTATCTC
Organism: Potos flavus; assembly: GCA_028534135.1. NCBI lineage: Eukaryota > Metazoa > Chordata > Mammalia > Carnivora > Procyonidae > Potos > Potos flavus. Next base: position 23,012,398 of record CM052893.1, read on the forward strand.
GAGGTTTCATCATAAGAGGTTTAACTAAATGTGCTTTTAAAATACTTGTGGCAAAACAAAAAATTCTTTTAGTTTACATAGTGGCACATAACTGAGATGAAATTAATCTCACTGGCACTAACTCTGATAACCAGACTATCACCCCAATGAATATTTACCTAATATCTGCTAGGCAAAAAAAAAAAAAAAGAAAGAAAAAACAAAACAAAACAAAACAAAACAAAAAAAAATGCCAATAAATGAAATAGTGATAAATAATTCTATGATGAGCATGATTCAGTAGCAAAGCAAGTATACACCAGTGTTTTCAAATGTTTATGCCCTTGTAACCCCTAAAAAAATTCTGGAAAACTGTCTTACATATATTCATTATGACAAAAGATTTTGTACAAATTTAAAGAGTTTAAATGTATTTTCTTGGAGTCCAGAATGCTGGAGGAATAGGAGACCTTAATTTCGTCTACTCCCAGGAATTCAGCTAGATAGCTATCAAGTCATTCTGAACACCTGCGAACTCAACCAGCGATCCAAGAAAAGAATAGTCACAACTCTGCAAATAGAAAAGTGACCACTTTCTTTCTGCAAGATAGGAGGTGCAGAGAAGTGATTCTGAGGCAATATATGGGAAAATAAACCACGGTGGGGAGGGAGCCTGAATAAGTCAGCTACCAGCAAATGATACAGCAGTGGAGCACAAAATCGGAACTTTTATTTTTTATTATTTTTTAAAGATTTTATTTATTTATTTGACAGAGAGAGAGAGAGAGATCACAAGTAGGCAGAGAGGCAGGCAGAGACAGAGGGGGAAGCAGGATCCCTGCTGAGCAGAGAGCCTGATGCGGGGCTTGATCCCAGGACCCTGAGATCATAACCTGAGCAGAACGCAGAGGCTTTAACCCACTGAGCCACCCAGGCACCCATTATCAGAACTTTTAGAACTCTGCTCCAGTGAAGGCCATCACTTAGGTAGCTAAGCAGGGTGGGACCCTAGCTGGGACAGTGTGCTCTCAGGATCCTCCAGGTCACAGGAAAATGGGGGTACCTGAGTGTGGAGACCTCCCAGGCAACAGAGTTGGGAAGCCGGCTGCAAACAGTGAGCCCAATAGTGGGCTCCCAGGTCGGGGTTGCCATAAACAATAAACCACGGCAAAGTGGGGCCACTGCTCTTGGAACAGGGGCCCAGCAAGGAGCAGAAATGATGAGACCCTCCACGTCCGCTGCTGGGAGGAGCAGTACAGGAGCGTGCCACAGGAGTTTGCAGAGACTGGAGACTCCAAACGGGGTCACATGTCTGAGATAGAAACACCTAGTCACAGGCCTTTCTTCTAAGGTCAGGAACATGGCAGGGATGTCCACTATCACCACTGCTGTTCGATAGAGCACCGAAGTCCTAGCCTCAGCAATCAGACATCAAAAAAGAAATAAAAGACATCCGAATTGGCAAAGAAAAAGTCAAACGCTCACTCTTTGCACATGACACGATACTCTATGGAAAACCCAGAAGACTCCACCCCAAAATTGCTAGAACTCATACAGGTTTTCAGCAAAGTGGCAGGATATGAAATCAATGCACGGTTAATTGCATTTCTATACACTAACAATGCGACAGAAGAAAGAGAAATTAAGGAGCCGATCCCATTTACGACTGCACCCAAAACCAAAAGATACCTAAGAATAAACCCAACCAAAGATGCAAAGGATCTGTACTCAGAAAACTACAGAACACTCATGGAAGAAATTGAGGAAGACACAAAGAAATGGAAAAACGTTCCATGCTCATGGACTGGAAGAACAAATATTCTTAAAATGTCTAGGCTACCTAGAGCAATCTACATGTATTCAATGCAATCCCTATCAAAATACCATCAACTTTTTTCACAGAGCTGGAACAAATAATCCTAAAATTTGTATGGGACTAGAAAAGACCCCAAATACCCAAAGGACTGTTGAAAAAGAAAACCAAAACTGGTGGCATCACAATTCCAGACTTCAAACTCTATTACGAAGCTCTAATTATCAAGATAGTATGGTACTGGCACAAAAACAGACATAGATCGATGGAACAGGATAGAGAACCCAGAAATAGACCTTCAACTCCACGCTCAACTAATCATCGACAAAGCAGGAAAGAAAATCCAATGGAAAAAGGACAATCTCATCAACAAATGGTGTTGGGAAAAGTGGACAGCCACATACAGAAGAATGAAAGTGGACCATTTTCTTACACCATACACAAAAGCAGACTCAAAATGGATGAAAGACCTAAATGCGAGACAGGAATCCATCAAAATCCTAGAGGAGAACACAGGCAGCAACCTCTTCAACCTCGGTCTCAGCAACTTCTTGCTAGACACATCTCCAAAGGCAAGAATGAACTAATGGGACTTCGTCAAGATGAAAAGCTTTTGCACAGCAAAGGAAACAGTCGATAAAACCAAAAGACAACTGACAGAATGAGAGACGTATCAGATAAAGGGCTAGTATCCAAAGTCTATAGAGAACTTACCAAACTCAACACCCAAGAAACAAATAATCCAATCAAGAAATGGGCAGACATGTGTCTCCAAAGACACACAAATGGCCAAAAGACACATGAAAAAATGTTCAGTATCACTCAGCATCAGGGAAATACAAACCAAAAACATAATGAGATACCATCTCACACCAGTCAGAATGGCTAAAATGAACAAGTCAGGAAATGACAGATGCTGGTGAAAATGTGGAGAAAGGGAACCCTCTTGCACTGTTGGTGGGAATGCAAACTGATGTAGCCGCTCTGGAAAACAGTATGGAGGTTCCCCAAAAAGTTGAAAATAGAGCTATGACCTAGCCACTGCACTAACCCAAAGATACAAAGTAGTGATCCAAAGGAGCATCGGCACCCCAATGTCTATAGCAGCAATGTCCACCATAACCAAACTATGGAAAGGGACCAGATGTCTATCAACAGATGAATGGATAAAGAAGATGTGGTATATATATAGAATGGAAAACTCCTCAGCTATCAAAAGAAATGAAATATTGCTATTTGCAACTATGTGGATGGAACTAGAGGGTATTATGCTAAGTGAAATAAGTCAATCAGAGAAAGATAATTATCATATGATCTCACTCATATGTGGAATTTAAAAAACAAAACAGGATCATCGAGGAAGGGAGGAAAAAATAAAACAAGATGAAGCCTGAGTGGGCGACAAAGCATAAAAGACTCTTAATCATGGGAAACAAACTGAGGGTTGCTAGAGGGGAGGGGGGTCAAGGGATGAGGTGACTGGGTGAGGGGCATTAAGGAGGGCATGTGATGTAATAAGCACTGGGTATTATATACGACTGATGAATCACAGACCTGTACCTCGGAAACCAGATATATATGTAATTAAAAATAATAATAAATGCAATTTCTGGTACTTTGTAATTATTTTTTAAAATAAAGTAACATTGTTTTAAATGTGGCTATTAAATGCCATAGCAATATGATAACCACCATCATTCATTAGTGAACATACAAACAAGCTGTTCTCTAACAGTTAGAAATTTTATATCATTTTGGGTGTTTTATCTACTGTGTTTTCTTGAATTTGTATTTCTCACTCTACTTACATTACAGAATTTATTCTAATATATTTTTAGGTTTGAACGTCATTTGTGGATTTTCCTATCATACTTCCTAGCCATTTAATGTATATAAGTTAAAATCTAAACACAGAAACTTTCCTTTACCATAAAGTTGTAAATATTAAAATTTCTTCTGCATTGGTTATCATTTCAGTTACTGAAATACAGTACATTAACACAACATAAATATGTAATAAACTTTGATAAATATTAAACATAAAAAGTAAAATGCTACTGCGAACTTAAAAATTAATTTTTATTTTTTATTTTTAAAAATATTTTATTTTATTTATTTTTTAAAGATTTTATTTATTTATTTGACAGAGAGAGAGACAGCAAGAGAGGGAACACAAGCAGGGGGAGTGGGAGAAGGGGAAACACGCTTCCTGCTGAGCAGGGACCTGGATGCAAGCAGATCCCACCTGGGAGCATGACCTGAGCAGTAAGGCAGACGCTTAACAACTGAACCACCCAGGCGCCCTATAAATTTAATTTTTAAATTTAAATAGATGGAGCTTTTTCTCCCAGTTAGCTCATATACCCATTGATAAATGTTATATTATTGCTGGAATGATGGGCATCACATTTGGTAGAATATTATGAATATTATACAATGAGACAATTAAGAAGCACTGATATCACAATTTTTCATCTTATAGATATAAGTGTTGAGAAATCCTTTTCACATAAATAGATCAGAATGAAAGTCTGTTGTAGTAAAGTCAATTTTCTGAATTCCTTCCATGTGTTTTTGAAAAATTGCATATGGATCTATTGTTAAAAATTAGTTTTAATATATATAAGCTGACAATTAAGTCTTCCTTCAATTCACTGAAAATAATAATGAAAACAATTTGACTTCAAAAGGATTTGTTATCCTGTTAATTAAACTTACTTTCTCAGTGTCTACACCAAGAATTTGAGTATTTCAGACTATCCCTCTGGGGGTTATGCAGGTAAAGCACTGTAACAAAAATCAGATTTGGCAAAAGACCAAGCTTTCTTTTGTAAAATCAGGGAAAGGCTATTTGAAAACGAACTTCATGACTGCTGGCAATTACTAAGGCAAATCAATTTCAGGATTTAATACAAATTGAAGAACTGGAAATGGATTCCCTTAACGGACAATAAATAAAGGACTTTTTTCCCCACACTGTTCTTTACTGAATCAATATGACAAAATACTAATTTGTATACAGATGATATTTTCAAGAGAATTATCTAGTCTTTACTGAAGGATTTACATTTGCTAATTCTGATAGCCTAATTATTTCATATAATTGGAAAGTGAATGCCATTATTTAAAGCCACTTAATTAAATTTATCTATCTAAATCCACCTTTAGCTGAATTATTACTAATCACAGTTCTTTTTCATTTCTGCAAAGCAACAGGTCATATATACTAATTAAGACTGGAGTTATTAGGGGCACCTAGGTGGCTTAGTAGGCTAAGGGACTGCCTTCAGCTCAGGTCAGGATTCCAGAAGTCCTGGGATAGAGCCTTGCATTGGACTCCCTGCTCAGCAGGTGCGTCTGCTTCTCCCCCTCCCCCCGCTCATGCTCTCTCTCTCTCTTTCAAATAAATAAATAAAATCTTAAAAAAAAAAAAAGACTGGAGTTATTATACATATATATATATATATATATTTTTTTTTTTTTTGGACACAGAGAGAGATCACAAGTAGGCAGAGAGGCAGGCAGAGAGAGAGAGGGGGAAGCATGCTCCCTGCGGAGCAGAGAGCCCGATGCGGGGCTCGATCCCAGGACCCTGAGATCATGACCTAAGCCGAAGGCAGAGGCTTTAACCCACTGAGCCACCCAGGCGCCCCTGGAGTTATTATAAACAAAGTATAAAGAAAATATCCGACTACTCAAGATTAAGAGTATTAGCTTAACTGAATTTTCAGGGTTTTTTGTTTTTTGCAAACATGAGTGTAAGAATGAACCATAAGAAGTAAAACCACTCTGGTTACTTATTCCAGAAATAAAGCTTTCAAAGAACTACAGTTATGTAACTACCTCATTTCTCTCTAAAGTGCCAGGCACCTAGCTAAAGATAGAATGCATTTAGGATAAATATAACATCAATATTCCAATCAGATATAAAGAGAGAGGAAACACAGGTTTCAAACAAAAAAAGTATTGAAAAATTGAAGTATGTTTTACTCTTTGCTAATCCCTTAAGATCCATAAACTACATCTTTGTTGAAAAATTTCCCCAATATTCCCAATTTTATTGAGTTCATAGCAACATACCAACTAAAAATAAAAAATTAAGTTCTTAACTCAAATTCCCTCCAAGCCAGGGTTTTATATGCTTCCCTCCTACTCTATATTCTGGGACTACTCAGTATTCTTCATATTAGGGCAGAAAAGCCATCACTGATGAAGAGTCTTACAATGATTAACAGAAAATTAACAAAACGCATCCCAGAATCATACTGAGAAAGAGCATAGGAAAAGAATATAAAGCAATGAAATTAAGGAAATGAACAACTGGCTACTAAAATGCAATTTTAAAAAATACTTAGTGATTTTATTTAAATATTTAAGTAGAAGATTTGGACAGGTGGTAAAGTTCCTATTTTCTTGAGGAAAAAAGAACACATCAACCGAACTGAAAAAAAACTTAGCTAATTTCTTATCCCAAAATCACGGTTTGGACTCACATAGACATATAGACAAATTTACCACCTAAGCAACTAAAGCCTACTTTCTGGCTGCATCTCTCTTGAAACAAAACATGGGTTGGAGGTTTAGTCCAAGACGGTGACATAGGAGGCTCCTGAATTCACCTCTTCCCACAGGCACACTGAATCTACACCTACTTACAGAATAATTTCCCTCTGCAAAAAAAAATCTAGGAACTAGCTCAGTGACTCTGACGTAGCAGGCGAATGAGAAAATGCCCACGTCATCCTTACTGAAATGATCAGGAAAGACTGGGACATACACTTGCCATAAGCCCCAACCCCTAGCAAAGTGCCAGACAATCAGAAGGGAACTCCCAACTCCCAGCTTCTCCCAGAGTAGAGGGGGGTTGATCCTCACCTCTAAGGGAGAAACAGAAACTGTGTTTCTACACAGTAACAGTAGGGGACTTCAGTAGCCAGTTTCACCAATGCACAGATAATCCAGGCAGAATATCAGTAAGCAAACACTGGACTTAAACTGTAAATTAGACCAGATGAACCTAAAAGGCATTTACAGAACATTCCATCTACCAAGAGCAGAATATACATTCTTCTCAAGCACACACGGAACATTCTCCAGGATAGATCATATGTTAGATCAATAAACAAGTCTGAATAAGTTTAAGAAGGCTAAAATCATATCAAGCATCTTTTCCAACCACAATGGTATGAAACTACAAACTCTATGTCTCAACCTGTATAGCTATCCCGAACTATATTCACTTCCCTGAATCAGTCGTACTTTTCTTACCTCTGCACCTTAAGACCAGCTGGCCTTCTGCCTGAACATTTTCTCCCTAAGTATGCCAAAACCATCTCTTCCCCAAACCCCAACATTCATATTCACATCATCTCCCTTGTTCCCTGACATTTATCCACTTAAATAACACTTTTCAGAAACATTACTAACCATAACAACCCTGAGCATACCTAACACATTATTGACTGTAAGTAGTCTATATCTCTTGGGAAAAGGAGTATCAGGTGAATTCAGGCACAGAATAGAAGAAGGAGTACTAGGGAACTATGACTTGGGGAGCTAAAAACAAAGAAAAATTACAATGAACTTTATGTATTAGAGTGGAATCAGAGATACCAGAGTGAATTCACAGTTGTTAAATATATGCAAATAAACACAGAAATAGATATGTGTATATGCAAGGGTACACACACACACACCTGACTCTATTCACTGTCAAACATGGAAATAGATATGTGTATATGCAAGGGTACACACACACACACACACACACGCACACACACACACACACCCCTGGCTCTTTTCACTGTCAGAATGTAGGAAAAATGATACTTTAACAATGAGCACATCTAGCCCTTAGATCTTGTTTTCCAAATACCATTCTCCGATAAAAGGAGCCAGGGCTCTTAGGAAAAGAGGCTGATTCCAGGGCTGGTGCAGGGAAAATATAAGGTGAACCTGGAATATCTTATGATACCAGAAAATAAATTCTCAAAAAAGGATGGGGGCATGTCAAAATGACACAAGAGCCACCCTAAAGAAGCTCCAAAAGTTCAAAGCAATAAAATAAATGATAGTACTGTACTATAATCCACAGAATCAAAAACTCTATCCACCGGTCTATATTGATTTAAATAATTGAATAAGTAAATAAATGTGGGGAAAAGGACAGCTCTCCCTTACAGAAGAACTCTAATTAATAAAAGTAGAAGGAATGAGAGGAATGCAAAATCACCATTAGGCAAACCACCACAGTATTAAACTGATGCAGGTAAGATAAACCTATGGATGCTTAAATCAGTGGGCAAAAGCTTGAGGAGCAGTAAGATATTTATCAATACAAAAGGGAAAATAGTAACTTCACTGTTACAGAATCTAAGCAGACACCCTTATTTAAGCAAGTAATCAAGGTAAGCATCACCAAAAAAATAAGACATATCAACATTATATACATTATATACCCCCTGAAATAACGCACTGTGAAGGGCACATCATTTCTATGGTATTCTTGACAAAAGGCATAACCTGAATCTACTAATGAAAAAACATCAGACAAAAATAAGTGTAGAGATATTATACAAAATAACTCATCAAAGTCTAGTGTTCATCAAAGTATCAAAGTCATAACTAAGGAACTGTCACAGACTGAAAAAGAATAAACAAATAACTCAATGCACTGTGGGATCCTATATTGGATCCTTGTACAGAAAAAGACGCAAGGAGAAAATCTGGTAAAATTCTAATTAGGTCTATGGTTTAGTGAATAGTATTATACCAACATGTTAAGTTCCTGGTTTTGAGAACTGTACCGTGGTTAAGTAAGCTGTCAACACTGGGGAAAACTGGGTGAAGAGTATTCATATACTGTACTATTCTTGCAACTTTTTAAGATTTTATTTATTTATTTGAGAGGGGGAGAGAGAGAGCGCAGGAGCAGCAGATGGGGTACGGGAGGGGCAGGAGAGGGAGAGGGACAACCAGACTCCCTGCTGAGCACAAGCCTAACATGGGGCTTGATACCAGGACCCTGAGATCATCACCTCAGCTGAAGTCAGACACTTAACTGAATGAGTCAACCAGGCACCCCATTCTTGCATCTTTTAAGTTTAAAATTATTTCGAAATAAAAAGATTAAATTGTCTAGGGTTTGAAGGCAAACGAATTAAAAAATAAGAAACAATTCAAACATAGACAAGAGAATCATTTAATTGTAACATCATCCCCCATGCTACTTAATTTATGGGAAGTCTAATAACAAATCTTAAATATCAATGTTACATATTCAACAGCAAATGTTTTTTAAATGCTTACTATATGCCAGGCACTGTGCTGTTTATTGACCAGGAATGCAGTGATCAAGAATGCTAAGAGTCACTGCCCTTTGAGAGAAAACAGATCACTAAAAAGTAATTGTAAGAGCAATGTAGGTAATAAAAAAAGAAAGCACAGGATACTAGGGGAGCATGACAACAGGAACTAAGCCACTATAAAAGTGGTCAAGCAAGTCTTCCTGACGAAATGACACTTAAACTGAGATATCAAGAAAGAACTGAGGGATATGGGGCAGGAAGAATGTGTGAGTGTTGAAAACATGGCTTACTTGGGAAAAATACCTAGGACTGCTGGACCCATACCAAGTGAAAGTAATCTAAAATGAAGCTAAAGAGAGGCAGGGGGCAGATGAAGGGACTATAAGATTTGTAAAAGATAATAAGCAGAGGATTATTTGATCTGATGCACTTTTACCAAGATTATTTTGAGTTGAGGATGAAGAGACTAAAACTTCCATTTCTGGGAAAAAAGCAGACTAGATATGCTGAGGAAACTTCACGGAACAGAACACCTAAAAATGCTGGATAGAACTGAAAAACCATCTCTCTAAATGCATAGCTAAGAAAAAAGAAGCACTTTAAGAAGCCAAAAACCTAGAAAAAACACAAATCCAAGAAAGAACTGGGCACTGAAGCAAAAGGCTACACCAAGGACATGTGCAAACATATGCTGGCTAATTAATAAACTATGAAAATTAAACAGTATTTACATGTAAACATAGTAATAAGTTCAAAACCAAAATAATTATTTAAAAGGAGGAATACTGAGGGGCGCCTGGGTGGCTCAGTCCGTTAAACAACTGCCTTCGGCTCAGATCATGGTCCCAGGGTCCTGGGATCCAGCCCCACATCGGGCTCCCTGCTCGGTGGGAAGCCTGTTTGTCCCTCTCCCTCTGCCGCTCCCCTGCTTGTGTGCTCCTGCTCGCTCTCTGTCAAATAAATAAATAACATCTTAAAAAAAAAAAAAAGAAGAAGAAGGCATACTGAATTAAAAACCAACAGATATAGATGTCTTTTATCACAGATAACTTGATAGACCTGTTCTAAAAGTTTAAGTGCACAGGCCCTACTCCGGGGAGCACCAAAGTTTACCTGGTTTTCTCTTTGCAGTTGATCTGATTATTCTGTTATTTCAATTCTATGAGCTACCATAGCATCCTTCAATAAATCCTTATTTTAGGGGCGCCTGGGCAGCTCAGTTGCTTAAGCCTCCGACTCTTGATTTCGGCTCAGGTCATGATTTCAGTGTTGTGGGACTGAGCCCTGCATCGGGCTCTGCGCTCAGGGCAGGGTGCGCTCGTCCTCTCCCTCTGCTTCCCCCCGCCCTTCCCCGTGAAGTTTTTGAGCTTTCTCTCAAATAAATAAATAAAATCTTTAAAAAAATAAATCCCCATTTTATTGATTTGTCAACTTCAATTGCTTGCAATGAAAGAGCTCACTTGATAATCATTTCTGCACTTAAAATAGAACACATCACATATTCATGGAGGTGAATAATTTCTACCTACATTTAGGATATCTGCCACCAGGTGAAGCATAGCACATATTTAGGGGAGTCAAGACAGTATAAGCTTAAATTGTACATTTAGGCAACTTTGTTATACAATTCAGATCTTAAAACAAATGCATACACTCCTTAGTATAAGTGCAATTCTCTTCAGGTGACTTAGCTATTATAAACTTGATTACAAACTATTATAAACTCTTTCAGCTCTCTTCCTCTTTTTTAAGATTTTATTAACTCATTTGAGAGAGAGGAAGAGCATGAGTGGGGGGGACAGGGGAGGGGTAGTGGCAGAGGGAGAGGGAGAAGCAGACTCTCTGCTGAGTGTGGAGCCTGACACAGGGATTGATCCTAGGACCCTGAGATCATCACCTGAGCCAAAGGCAGATGCTTAGCCATATGAGCCACCCAGTCACCCCTCGGCTCTCTTTTGTGTCTTATGTCAAGGTCACTAAACTGTATACAAGCCTTGGATCCTATATTTCTCCCAGGAGCCTGATGTAGGCAAAATACTTGTTAATAAATACTAGGAGAGATCATAATTATTCCAATAAAGATTTCATTTAATGCGATACTAAGGTATTTAATCCTACCTTTGCTTTATCAACTTCAAAGTAATGATGTGCTCCTTTATTAAACAGGAGGATAGGTTCTGTGTTATAGGGTTGCAACTCCACACCCTCTGTGTTTAACTCTGAACGTGCATTAGTACCTCATGACTCTTTCGCAAGAAAATCAGACCTTAGTTTAACATTTAAAAGGCATCAAATTAAGGAAAATAAGTATTAAAATATAAATAATGTACCTAGGAAGCAACAAGGTGAGAATTCTCCTTTAGAAAAGGACAAACACTATTCAAGGAATTCCTAAGACATAAAAATAGACACAAAAGAAAATCAAAGACACCCTTAAAACTGGCATTCGTAACTAGAAGTTCACAGTTCAACTATAAGGAATTCCTTCTGAAACGAGGTATAAAATCTTAGGAGACATCTGTATTGAAATACTTAAAGTGATTTATTTCCCTTACAGAAAATTAAGACCTACTGCTTCGGAATGCTAACATTTCTGAAGAGAAGGGGCCACAACAGCAAGTTTTTCCTGTTCCAGGATGCCTGGAACAAATTAGTGCAAGCAGATTGCAGTTGAGTGAACTTATTGAATGTTAGCCAGTGAAAAGCAATGCTTTTTTCTGAACTTAGTGAAATCTTTAGTGGTACAATTTTTATTCACATAAAAGTAAAGTCCTTTTATTTGGGCAAGATTCTGAGAAACATTATAAACAACAGCTTAGAGCCTTAAAGACAGTGAGAAATGGCTCTAGTTACTAAAGGAAATAATCTGAAATATCTAAATAGGCTGGAATATATTCACAGTGGAATAAGAAACCTTTAATTCTTATGCCAAAGTTTATGTGCTCCTCAGATTCACATTTAATATTTTCTATTTAACTTTGTTAAAGGGTAGTGTGCATAAATCCTGCAGCATAAAATACCTGATTATAATTTCATTGTACAAAATCCTCTACATGTTCCATCCTTCTCAGAGTCATAAAGAACTGCATAATTGCAATCTTTTTTATTAAATTTTTTTTCATAATTGCAATCTTAATCATGTCTTTAATCTTAATTCAGGTACATTCCCCAAAAGAAAGTTTAACTTAAAGAATTTAAGTTAAATTTAAAGGTTTAACTTTAAAGAACTATGGGACTTGAGAGTTTCATACAGAAGCATCAATTCGGACCATTTATTTCCAGCACAAAAAGTCCAGAAGCAGACCTATGAATCTTCTATGAATGAAGCAGATCCTCCTACAAAGCTATGAACAGGACATAATAATATACAGTATCCAGTGTTTACACATCACTCAAACTAAATAAACACCATAGCAAAACTTAGTTTTAGACCAAACCTCCACTAACTTTAAATAAAAATTTTTAAAAAAGTTTTTTGTGGTTAAGAATTAGCCTTTGTTATGAAAACTCATCAGTACTCCTACCATTCATTACTATGTCAGCCTCTATTTTGTCATATTATCTCCATGAACCGATATGTATGCAGACGCACTATACAGAATTGGGATCATTATCTATGTGTGTAGTTTACATATTTTTATGTAACATTATGTTAAGAGTACTTCCCTATGTTAGTTATATATCCTTTTAACATCATGATTTTAATAGCTTGATAGTGCTCTCTCATGCGAATGTTCTGGAGTTTGTTTTCATATTATTTGGAATTTACATTATTTTTTTCAAAATTTTGCTACTTTAAATCATGCTAGAACAATTTTACCCTTGCATTTTTTGTTCATAAATCTTTTTTTTAAGACTTTTTAAAATTTATTTATTTGAGACAGAGAGCAGAGGGCGAGAGAGAACACAAGTGGCACAGGCAGAGAGAAAGAGAGCAGCAGGCTTCCTGCTGAGCAGGGTGCCATAGGTGGGCCTAACAGGACCCACGCCAAAGGCAGATGCTTACTCAACTGAGCCACCCAGGCACCCCTCATAAATCTAAGTGGTTTTTTTTTTTAATTTTATTTATTTATTTGAGAGAGGCAGAGATAGTGAGAGAGAGCACAAGCGGGAAGGAGGGGGTGAAGCAGACTCCCCGCTGAGCAGGGAGACAGATGCAGGGCTCCATCCGAGGACTCTGGGATCAGGACCTGAGCAGAAGGCAGCCATTCAACCAAATGAGCCACCCAGGTGCTCCCATAAGACTAACTCTTAAAAGAAAGTCAAAGAATATGAGAATAGTTACAGTTTTAAAAGGGAAACTTAAAAATGTTTAAAAGAGAATAAAATTATAGCTAGCAATTATTGAATACTTACTATGTTCTATAATAAATTGTGTGGATTATCTCTCTTAACATTTACCACCAGAGGGCAGGTAATATTTTTATCCCCAGTTTTAAAATGGAGAAATAAGCCTAAAGAAGTTAGGAAAGTTGTCCATGGACACAAGGGTAGTTAATGGCAGAACCAGGATTACAGCCCAGGTCTTGGGCCCGAACTTATTTGCTACAATACCCTGTGTCTCAGTGTTCTTAATGAGTTGATGAATGTAAAAGTACCATTAAAAAGTACAGAATTAACCCAAATAAAGTTTTATCATAACCCAAATGCCTATATTATCTGGAAAGAAGTGGAGAAATATAACTATGCCAGACACATGCCAGTTTTTCTAACTCCCTATTCTCCTATAACTATTTGGAAATTATTACATTAAAAGATCACCAAATACTTTTTTTTAAAATAATATATACAACGAGAAGCCACAGGCAACTTTTACCTAGTTTATATTCTGTAGGAATCTGCACCAAAGAGAAATGCACTGAAAATGGTAATTTTACAATTCTTCTTGTAATTTTAAAATTCTACAAATTTTTACAATCTTACAACACAAGAATTTTACAATTCTTACAATTTTACAATTCTACAATTTTACAATTCTTACACTATCAAAATGACTAAATATATCCATCTTTTAACAGTTCGTTGTGCCTTGAAAACTACAATTAATTCCCATTACCATTTAATGAATAAGATTTCAATTATTTTCTAACCAGTCATCCCTATGATATCTAAATTCAATTTCCTACTGAATTTGAATAGGAGTGGGACGTGGGAACTTTTTTTTATTATTAAAGCTCTTCTACTTATGCTGCTTTAAAACTGTTGGCAATTCAATTTTTTTAATGCTGTATTTCAAAGCTTATTACAAAGATACAAGAACTTTCTTTTTGAAAAATAGCAAAGAGAAATTGTATTTGGAACTCACTTAGTAAGATTTTCTTCTTCCTCTTAAAACCAAAAATTGATTTGTATATATACATATTTTTAAGATTTATTTATTTGAGAGAGAGAGAGAATGTGAGCGGGGGGAGGGGTAAAGGGAGAGGGAGAGAATCTCAAGCAGACTCCCCTCTGAACCCACAGCCTGATGCAGGGCTGAATCTTACAAACCTGGGATCCTGACCTGAGCTGAAATCAAGAGTTGGACACTTAACTAACAATCATCCAGGCACACCTGATTTGTAGGTTCTAACAAGCATTTGGTCAAATGAGGAATGGAAGGACTTATGAGAAAAGGAACAAGAGAAAGTACTTTAAAATTTGCTTTTTTTTCCCTTTTGAGTTGAGCATTTGTTGCTTCAGCATAAACTAAATATAGCATCATGACTGGTCACCATTTTGGGGGGCAAATTTATTTGATAACACCTAAAACCTATATTAAACAGGGTTATGAATAAAACTTCTGTTAAAGGGAGTTATAAAACAATAAATTTGTAATTCACTGCACACTGCTTCATTTTTTTCACTCCAACATAAGAAATAAAGGGCAAAAGATATAAACATGTTAATGTAGGATACAAAATGAAAACTTACTTATTGATGATTTTTCCCCTTGAAATCACTTTTTCCCTTTTTTTAGTTTTAAGCCACTGTAAGCCTTATTTACCATAATTTATTTTCAAATTACAATTTCACTAAAAGGTTTAAAAAAAACTGCTAGAAATACTTAACAGTAATGACAATTTCTTTAAAATTTTTCTGATATTACATCCTATTCTTTTAAGTTTACATCTCAAACCTGAGCCCAAAACATTAAAGTTTATCTCTTATCTAGAATTATATTTGACAATTAAACATACCAAACAAATGCCTACTGCATTTTGATTATGCACCAGATTCACTGTTCCTCTCTTTAATGATACCACACTATGATGTGTATATCAGAAAAGTAATATGATTTATCAAATCTATTCTCATTCCTCCTAATTTTAATTTCATTCCTTTTCATTATCACCAAGTTGTACAGAAAACATCTGTTATGTACCTATATAATGTTTTTTGGAAAGTCATTTTTGCCTTATTGAACTCATAGCATTAGGATATGTCTATAGCACCAACAAATGCAATCTTCCTAGCTATTAAGATATCAAGTATTAAGTTGTAACCTACTAAATACTGGGAAGCAGAATGGCATGATGAAAAGGACTATGGACCAGCAGACAGAAAATTTTAAGTTCTACTCTCAATTCTATTAATGGTAACGCTATATAACCACAGTGAGTTAAACTCTCTGTATCTCAGCGGTCTTCTGGTTTTGTTTTGTTTTGTTTTGTTTTTTCATTTTTTCCTACTTTCTTTTAGATTTCAAGAGTTTATTATCTCCTTGAAAACTATAAGTTAATGCCATAAAGAAAATAAGAATGATGCAATGGTAAAACCCACAATCCTATTAATACATTAAAAGTTCAGAAAAAGGGGCATATATTCAAAAGTAGTATCAGATGGAACTTGATTCGGATTTTTGAAGGTTAGGAAAAATTAAGTCAAAGAGAATAGAAGAGATATAAATAAGTAAGGGAAACAGTTTACATAAGGTCCTGGAACTGAATACTGAAATCAGCACAGTGTATGTAGGGAGATTAGACTAGCTGGAGCTGATGGAAATGTAAGGATCATTTAGAATTTGATGGACTATACTACTGCTGCAAAAAAAAAAAAAAAAAAAAAAATGGTTCTGGAGGCCAGACTGCCTAGGTTCAAATCCTAGCTTTGCCACTTACCAACTAAGTGCTTGTACAAGTTTCTAATTCTTTCCACTATTCCTAGACAGAAGCAATACAGCAGTAGAAAGACAAAGGACTGCACCAATGCAGTGGATCTACTTCTCAGTTATCAGGAGTATGTTTGGCATCCAGTTATATGCATATAATCTTTCTGCACATCCTTTTGCTAAAATATAGCCATCCTTGACAGACTTTCTCTACAAAGCATTCTGATACCACTGAAATAATTTGAGTTCAAAATACCTAAGATATTCCCAGATACGAAACTTATTTTAGAAATGCATACACTAAAAATCTAGAATAG
Source organism: Potos flavus (assembly GCA_028534135.1). Taxonomy (NCBI): domain Eukaryota; kingdom Metazoa; phylum Chordata; class Mammalia; order Carnivora; family Procyonidae; genus Potos; species Potos flavus. Next base: position 23,028,904 of record CM052893.1, read on the forward strand.
GAACACAACCAATGTCATGTTAATGCCACTTGATTGTCATTATAGCACTTAATATAAAGAGTCACTCAAAAGGTGTATTTAAAGTACATTTATGCCAAATGTCCCTCTTTTGAACTTATAATAGTCTTAGTGGAGATAAGTGGTCTCCAGAGTGGGGTGACTGAAACTGAATCACATGGGGTAGGCAAGAACATATTAGATCATCTATTTGTACATTTTATTCAAACAAAAAGTAAGCTTTACTAATACGTAAAATAAAGATAAAGATAAAAAGTCAAAACTCTTACTTGGTCCATAGTCTGTTTCATGGTCATGTTTACCTTCAATATTTGAGATATCCTAAGAGAAAAATGGGAATTCTACAACATAGAGGATGAGACAAAACAGAAAAAAAAAAAAAAAAAACCCACAAAACCCTAGCTCATTCATTCAAGTCAACACCGAGGTTAGTAGGTGCCTTAGTAAGTGGGTTTGTGAACCATACTATAAAATGTCAAATTACTCTCACAAAATGCATAAGCAAATTAAAAACATTACTGCTAGCATTTCAATCAAATAAGGTAAGTTAACTATATGGGAATGAAAAAATACGTTGGATCTCTCTCTCACACCTTACACCAAAAAAATTCTAAATAGGTCAAAGAGTAACCCTAAAAAGTGAAACTACAAAAGCGCTAGAAGGAAATACAAAAGAAGTTTTAACTGTCTCAAATCATAAGAGGAAAGCTTTATAAATTCGACTGCTTAAAAATAGAATCATTTTCTGAATGATAAAAGAATCATCACAAGTCAAAACTTCAACCACAAATTGGGCAAAAAGTATATGCAAATCATGTAACAAAGGTCTAACTCCTCTCGGAAGAGGCCTAACTCCTCAAAGGCCTAACTTCTCTCAGAAATAAATATTAAGCTAAGTAACAAATGTCACCTTCTTAGTGATGCATCGCAAAGTCAACACCTTATGAAACACATTTGGAATTTTGGCCTTCTCTTCCAAGCCATGAATTACAACTTCATGAAACTTATTTATAATCATCATCATAAAAACAATGCTTTTTCTAAAACCCTCAAACTCAACAATTACTATGTAAAAAGTGTATAATGAGATAATTTAAATCATTACATATCTTACTGATTTGTGAAAAGTAATAGTTTTATATTTGGAAATATAAAAAAAAAAAAACTGAAAACACTCAAAAGTACTTGGTGAGTAATTATCAGTGAAAAACGCTAGAAGAAAAGCCCTTCAAAATTGTAAATAGTTTTCTGTGCAAAATTATACAATCAGGCTTTGTTTTTAATTGCCTTTTCTATATTTTCAGTATAGATGAAGAGTGTCTCTGATAATTTTTAAAAAGCAACAACCCAAGAGAAAAAAACTGGGTAGTAGTTATAAAAAGGCAATTCAGAGTAAAAAAAAAAAAAAAATGAGCACAGCTATTAAAGCTGTTTTACTCACAATAAGAGAAAGCAAATGAAAACACAGTGACCCATGTTTTTTATATGTATCTATTGAGTAAAAATAAAATCTGGTAATACAACATGTTAATGAAGTTGTGAAGGAAAGCAGCACCCATACATCCCTGATAAAATCATAAAAAACAACTTCTATGGAGGCACCTGGGTGGCTCAGTCAGTTAAGCATCCAACTCTTGGCTTCAGCTCAGGTCATAATCTCAGGGTTCTAGGATCAAACTGTGTGTGGAGCTCCACACTCATTGGTGAGTCTGCTTATCCTCTTCCTTTTCCTCTGTTCCTCCCCACCTCACACACTCTCAAATAAATCAATCTTAAAAAACACAACTTGTATGGATGTCAATTTATTAGCAATTTTCATTTCTAGCAATTATCCTACAGACATACTTACACAAATATAAAACAACATAGGTAAAATAGCCATTACAGCATTGTTTGTAATATCAAAAGACTGAAAAGAAACTAAAATGCCCATAAGAGTAACATTAAATAAACCAAAACTCTTACAATGCAATATTATGTAGCATTTTTAACAAGGTAGTTGTTCGTATACTACAGAATAATCTCCAAAATATATTAAATAGGAAAAATAAGATGCAAAATATTGTATAAAATAAAAGAGAAATTATAAGAAACATAGTAGGGATGCTTTGGGGAGAACCATGTAGCTAGGGAAAGGGACTGGAGGAAGACTTACTCTCCCTGTACACACTTCTGTGTATTTTGCATTTTTATACAATCTATATAGGGTGCCTGGGTGGCTCAGACAGTTAAGCGTCTGCCTTTGACTCAGGTCATGGTCCCAGGGTCCTGGGATCGAGTTCCGCATTGGGCTCCCTGCTTGACGGGGAGCCTGCTTCTCCCTCTGCCCCTCCCTCTGCTTGTGCTGTCTCTTGCTCTCTCTTTCTCAAATAAATAAATAAAATCTTTTAAAAAATGATTATACAGGGACACCTGGGTGGCTCAGTCGGTCAAGTATCTGCCTTCGGCTCAGGTCATGATCCCAGGGTCCTGGGATCGAGTCCCACATCGGGCTTCTTGCTCGGTGGGGAGCCTGCTTCCCCCTCTGCCTGCCCATCCCTCTGCTTGTGCTCACTCTCTCTCTCTGACAAATAAATAAATAATCTTAAAAAAAAATGATTATACAACCTATATAAATTGTCTACTGAAAAAACGAATTGAAATATAAAAAAAATACTGCAAATAAATAAATAAATAAAGCAAAGCCATGGATAGCATACCTTCATAACATAAGCACAAGCAAACAACATAAAAAGAGTGGAGCCAACACTTCCATTTTCAATATAATATCAAAATCAGTCAATTTTGAAGCAAAATTAGAAAAGATCTAATCCAGACCTGACAAATTTGACTAATGAAATTCAAAAATAGCAGTAAGGCTATCTGAAATATGGGCTTATACCCATTGTTATCAACAACAAACTCTGTCCTAAATATTTACTGTAGTATGTACTTTCCGGCTAATGAAAGTATGAAGCTAGGGGTGCCTGGATGGCTCAGTTGGTAGAGCGTCCCACTCTTGATTCTGGCTCAGGTCATCATCTCAGGGTCATGGGACTGAGACCCAAGTCAGGCTCTGAGCTCAGCGCAGAATCCACTTGTTTCTCTCCCTCTCTCTACACCCCTCACCTTCCCCCCACCACTCATGTGCTCTCTCTCAAATAAATAAAATCTTTTTTAAAAAAGTATGAAGTTATCAAGATATATAGGCATTTAACAACTAAGTACATAAACATGGAGATAAAACTTCATAATTTGTCAGCAATGACTTAAAGTCATAAGATATTAAAAGTATTTGATAACATTTAGATAGCATAATAAAAAAATGTTTAGAAGCTGCTTCTGCAACTTCTTCAGTTACACAGAGCCATATACCACTGAGGAAATGGATTCCTCCTGCCATGGAAAGACAAATGCTAAAGCAATGCACAGAAAATATATGGAAACAGAAACACATTTGCTTTTCATTTTATACACTACTGAAAAACACATAAAAAACTGCCTGATGGCTTGAAGAAAGAAAAAGAATAAATTATACAATGCTGCCTATGTGGTTGAATAAAAAAACAGATTTTCTAATTGTCTCAGCTTATGAAATTGCCATATTTTATTTTAATGGTGAAATACAAGAACAAATTTTTGGTGATACACTAAGGAAAAGTGTATTGCAGAACATATATTCTTAATAGCAAATAACCTCTTTAATAAAAGCAATGTTTCATGAAAAAACATTTATAAATAGATGAATCAATTTTTTTAGAATTAAAATAAAAAGAATTACAGGATTAAGGTGAGCAAAAGAGGAAGAACAGAATTTATAAAAAATATTCCATTGTATCATTCATAAGCAAGTTATTGCAATAAAGATATTGAAGTAAGAAGTACTCAAGTGCTGCACAAACTCATTGAGGTCATTAATTATTTTAATAAAGCAATAACCTTTAAAATGTACGAAAAAAATGTAATGAAATCCTTATAGTAGTTTGTAATAAGACAGGCTAACAATAAAAATCATTTGTAGAGGCACCTGGGTGGCTCAGTCAGTTGAGTTGTCCAACTCTTGATTTCAGCTCAGGTAATGATCTCAGAGTCATGGGATCAAACCCCGTGTCGGGCTAGGAGCCTACTTAAGATTCTTTCTCTCCCTCTGCCCCTCCCCCTGCTCATGCTCTCTTTCTCTTGCTCTCTCTCAAATAAATAAATAAACCTTAAAAAAAATCATTTGTTGAACACAAAAGTGTGTTGGTCATGTCATGTCAAAGTACTTTTAAAAAGCTGTTGAGATTAAAACCAGAAAGAAGTTCTATATATGCTGACCTTTTCTGTAACGAGTGACTGTCAGTAGTATAACAAATATTAAAATTTAAAAACAAAAAACATTCAATATGTCCTTCTAAAGGAAGGGTAACATTTCAACAATCAGTAAGAAAGCATGTGCTTTTCAAAAGTGTTTTGCACTAATGAAGACAGCTTTTTGAAAAACAATATTTGGAAATGAGATTTTTTTCAATTGTTGTTCCTGAAAAACACACACACCAACTCTCCTGTCTGCACACTAAAGAACTGGTGAACAATTTTATAGACTTACAACTACTTGCATCTGGATCTACTCTTCTTTTTGAGGTATCTTTTTCAAATATGATGACCAGAAAAACAAAACATCAAAACAAGCTCAATTTAGGAAAAGAACTTCCAATATCAATATTAAAAACTAAGTATATTCCAAATGAAATTAATAAATCAATTCCACTAACAAAAGCATTCAAAGGAATAAAATATTTAAGAATTAATTTAACAAAAGAAGTGTAAAACTTTTACTCTAAAAACTATAAAACATTGCTTGAAAGAAATTAAAAGACTATCTAAATAAATGGGAAGACATCCCGTGTTCACGGATCAGAAGACTTAATACTATATGGAAATACTTCCCAAATTGATCGCAGATTCAAAATAATCCTTATCAAAATCGCAGCCAGTTTCCTTACCAAAATAGACAAGCTGATCCTAAAATCCTTACAGAAATACAAGGAACATAGAATATCCAAAACAATCCTGAAAAAGAAGAGTAAAGTTGGAGAACTTACACTCCTAATTTCAAAACTTACTACAAAGCTACAATAATTAAAGATACAGAATACTGAATAACAATACACATATAGATGCAATGGAATATAACTGACAGTATAGAATAAACCCTCACATTAATGGTTGATTTTCAATAAAGGTGCCAAGACAATTCATGAGGAAAAGAAGTCTTTTAAACAAATGGTGAAGGGACAACTGATAATCCACACACAAAAGAATGGTGTGGGAGTCCTGTATTATATCATATACAAAATTTAACTCAAAATGAAATAAGGACCTTCTTCTTTTGCCAGTGTTTCATTTCACTACTAAGTGTCATAGATACTATTACACTGCTCTTAGAAAATAACAGAAAAATCTTTGTGACCATGGATTAGGCAGAGTCCTCTTAAATATGACACTGAAAGCACAAACAATGAAAGAAAAAATACCTAAATTAGACTTCATTAAAATTAAAACTTTTGTGATTCAAAGGACAACATCAAAAAAAAAAAAAAAAGAAAGAAAAAGAAAAAATAACCACAAAATGGGAGAAAATATCTGCAAATTCTATAACTGACAAGGGATCTCTATTCAGAATACATAAAGAACTCTAAATCTTGATAATAAAAAGACAACCTGGGGTGCCTGGGTGGCATCTGCCTTCAGCTCAGATCATAATCGCAGAGTCCTGGGATTGAGTCCCACATAGGGCTCCCTGCCCAGTGGGGAGCCTGCTTCTTCCTTCCCCCTCCCCCTAAGCTCCTGCGCATGCACCCTCTCGCGCTCTCTCTCTCTTGCAAAAATAAATAAAATCTTTAAAAATAATAAAAAGACAACCAAATTTAAAAACTGGCAAAGGATCTCATAGACATTACCCCCAAAAAGATATAAATGGTGGGGTGCCTGGGTAGCTCAGTCAGTTAAGCATCCTGACTTTTGATTTCGGCTCTGGTCATGATCTCAGGATGCTGAGATTGAGCTCAGCATCAGGCTTCATCAGGCTTCCTGCTCGCAGGGAATCTGCTTGAGATTCTTTCTCTCCCTCTCCCACCCCCTCCCCCCCAACCCAGCTGGCTCACACTCTCTCTCTCTAAAATAAATAAATCTTTTTAAAAAAAGATATAAATGACTAATAAGTACATGAAAAGAGATTTGGGAGAAGGAAGATGCAAATTAAAACCACAATGGCATACTATTTCATACCACTAGGATGGCTATAATCTGAAAATAACAAGTGGCAAGGATAGAGAAAGTGGAACCCTCATGCATGGCTGATGGGAATGTAAATTAGTGCAGATGGTTAAATACAGTTACCATGTGACCCAGAATTTCACATCTAGCTAAATACCCAAGAGAACAGTAAACATAAGGGCACATAAAAACTTGTATGTAGGGGCGCCTGGGTGGCTCAGTGGGTTAAAGCCTCTGCCTTCGGCTTGGGTCATGATCTCAGAGTCCTGGGATAGAGCCCTGTGTCGGGCTCTCTGCTCGGCGGGGAGCCTGCTTCCCCCTCTCTCTCTGCCTGCCTCTCTGCCTACTTGTCATCTCTCTCTCTCTCTGTCAAATAAACAAATAAAATCTTAAAAAAAAACCAAACTTGTATGTAAATGTTCATATCAACATTATTTATAATGGCCAAAAGGTGGTAGTGACCCAAATGTCCATCAGCTGATACACAGCTAAATAAAATATGGATATTCACATAATAGAATATTATTTGGCAATTAAAAGGAATCAAAACTGATACCTGTTACACCATGAATGAACTATGAAAACATTTTGTTAAGTGAAAGAAGCTAGTCACAAAAGACCACTTTTTTTTTTTTTTTACAAAAGACCACATATTATATGACTGCATTTGTAGTTTTAAATGTCCAGAATAGGTAAAGCCATAGAGACGGAAAGCAGATTAGTGGTTGTCTACAACTGCAGGACATAAAGAGGAGAAAAGAGTAACTGCTAATGGGTACAGAAATGGGGGTGGGGGGGTTGGTAATGAAAATGTTCCAAAATTGGCTGTGGTGCTGGCTATATAACTCTATGAAGATACTAAAAAGCATTGAACTATACACTTTAAATTGGTGAACTGTATGGCCTGTGAATTAAATATCAATTGAAAAATTAAGCATATTCCATCACATTGTTCTGATTTTTAAAAAATGGTTTTGTACTGATAAAGTTATCTAATATGCTGGGACCCACAAAAGGGAGGCCGCTCCAGCAGCCCTGTCCACATCACCAATCTAAACCTAAGTCAGCCCGCACTTATGGGTAACACCTATCAGTGAAATCTAACATACACCAATCACCATCCTCCAACTCAGTTTTAGCTAGCTTACTTTGCCCTAGAAAAGAAGACCTGGTAGTTTTATCAGGAAATCCTCAACCTTCTAGCCAACCACACCCTGTTTCTGAGTTGCCTCTTCTAAGACTCTATAAAGTCTGCTCTTATCCAAAATCCCTTAAGAAGAGCTTGTTCCAAAAAAAAAAAAAAAAAAAAGAAGAGCTTGCTCCACTGCTTGTGAGGCACTGTACTCCTCTAATCCATAGATTTTTCCCTTGAATAAAGGACATCAAACTTGTTACTAAATTGTATTTTTTATCATTTCACGATAGTGTTAATAAACATAAAATAAATTATTTTAAAATATACTGAAGTGGCACCTGGGTGGCTCGGTCGATTAAGCCTCTGACTCTTGAGTTCAGCTCAGGTCATGATCTCAGGATTGTGACACTGAGCCCCACATCAGGGAGCCTCCTTAGGATTCTTTCTCCCTCTTCCTCTGCCTGGCTCTCATCTTTAGCTTAAAATTCTTGTTTTTGTATACTTTGTAATGAACATAGTATTCATATTAGTAGGAATAAATAAATAGTTTATTAAAGGTATCTGTACACAAGAAATCTTTTTACTGATGGGGTACTCAATCTCTTAAAAGCTTAGCAATACAGGTTATATAAATATAGATAATAATTCATCAGTTATTCATTTATTCCCTCGGCACAACTCTTTTGTATATTATGTTCAAATCCTTTATTTAAATCAATGTTATTTATCCAGATGTTTATATCTTAGTTTCCAATCTTAATAGTAAGCTCATTTGTGAACAGGAACTTGGGAATTCCCTCTTTTGCCTGGAATTTGCTGATTTCATTTTTAAATTTTGGGGAACAGAATACTTTATTTAAAAAAAAACTTTCTCAGGGAGCCTGGGTGGCTCAGTGATCTCTAGGTCCTGGGATCCAGCCCCAAGTGAGGCTTCCTGCTCAGCAGGGAGTCTGCTTCTCTCTTTCTCTCTCCCTCTGCCCCTCCCCACTGCTCCTTCTCTCTCTTCCTCTCAAATAAGTAAATCAAATCTTTAAAAAATAATAAATAAGGGGTGCCTGGGTGGCTCAATGGGTTAAAGCCTCTGCCTTCGGCTCAGGTCATGATCTCAGGGTCCTGGGATCGAGCCCCGCATCGGGCTCTCTGCTCAGCTGGGAGCCTGCTTCCCCCTCTGTCTCTGCCTGCCTCTCTGCCTACTTGTGATCTCTCTCTGTCAAATAAATAAATAAAATCTTTAAAAATAATAATAATAAATAAAAAATTTCTCTTTTGAAACAATCTCAAGCTACAGATAAGGCGTTAGTAATATAGTATAATTAAAAATAAACAAGTGGTCTTCCCTGGTTCCTAGCAGGAGCTCAAAAAAACTGTTGGAATTTCCTGTGTAATCCAAATATCTTTTGTTATTCAAAACAAGCCCCATTAGGCCTTACCTGAATTTATGCTAATGAGGTGATGAAAGGTAGGGCCCCTAGATAACTTCAAGATGAGGGTTGGTCACCAGAATGACCAAGTCAGTGATTAGAGGGTTAGAACTTTCAGCCCCACTCCCAACCTTCAGTGAGGAGAAAGGGGCTAGAGTCTAAAAGTTCAATCACCAATGGCTAGTATTTTAACCAATTAAACCTATATAATGAATCCTCCATATAAACCCCTAAGCAATTGGGTTTAGACAGTTTCTGTGTGTGGGCCCGGAGAGGGCGTGGAAGCTCTGCATCAACCGTCCCACCCCTCAATATCTTGCTCTATACATCTCTTCTATTTGGTTATTCCAGAGTATATCCTTCATAATAAACCAGTATATTAAGTAGAGCACTTTCCTGAGTTCTTCGAGTCATTCTATTGAATTACTGAACTTGGAGAGGAAGCAGGTCATGAGAACCCCCAGAACTGCAATTGGTCAGGCAGAAGTATGGGTGCCTGAGGACTCTACTTGCAGCTAGCACCTAAAGTCCCACAGGACTGACCCTTAAACTTATGTAATCTGATGGCTAATTCTAGGTACATAGTGTCAGAATATAACCAAATTACTGGACGCCCACTTGGAGTCAAGAGAATTGACTGTCAATATGGAAAAATCACACATCAGAGAAAAACCACGTAAGTAAAAATAAATCTTTCATTTTCCTAAAACATCTAAAAGTTGCAAATTGATATCACCCTCAAATAATTTAGAGTATATTTCTATAAACAAGGCTATTTCCGCCATAATTACAATGCAACCAAAAAACCAGAAAATTAATACTGATACATACTACCATTTAATCTTCAGACCCCATTCATGTTTCTCCAAAAGTTACAATAATATGCTTTATACTGAAAAGATTCAGTCCAGAATTATCTGTCACATTTAGTGGTCATGTCTTCTTAAGATTCTTCAATCTTTTCTGAATCTTCAGTTCTTTCCTAAACTTTATGACCTTTATACTTCAGAAGATAACAGGCAATTATTTTATAAACTGTCCCTCAATTTGGGTCCGAAAATTCCTCATGATTAGATTCAAGTTATGCATCTTTAGCAGGAATCTCACAGCAGTGATGCTGTGTTCTTACTGCATTTGATCAAATGGCATATGATGTAGACTTGTCCAATTAATGGTAATGTTAACTCATTATTTGATTAAGGTGATACCTTAAAGTGGCAGCTTCTCCACTATAAATTAATTCTTTTCCCTCTTTGTAATTAATAAGCATTTTGTGAAGCAGGTACTTTGAGACCATATGAATATTCTATTCCCAAATTTTAAATTTACTCATTTATTTTCATTTCTCCCTTTTGTAATTAGTAAGTATTTTGTAGAGAGGTAGTATGAAGCCATGCAAATATTCTATTCCTCCTTAGAATTAAATGTACTCGTTTTTAAATTTATGTTGGTATAGACTTACAGATCTCCATTTGTAACCATCATTATTCACTTTGATGCTTAAAATGTCCTAGATTTGGCCAGTGAAAGCCAAAACCTCTCAATGCTTCTCTATCCCTTTTGACATGTCCCCACCATTCTTCAAGCACTTCCTCACTTTGTGGCACAACAATGTATTCCACGCTCATCTTGTATGCTACCTTTCCCAGTCCTGCAATCAGGCACTTTTCCAAGGAGTTCTGGTTTGTTTAGTGAAGAAAGGTTCAGTCAGTTCTATAGGGTGACATACATGTTCCTTAAAATCACTGCAACTATATAAAGTCACTTAGTAAAAACCACAAGGCTTATGGTTAAAGGGGTTAGGATCACAAACTCAAAACATTTACCAGGCCATTTAAAAAAATGAACCTAATAAAAATAGCAACACACTTTTACATATGTTAAATGGCTAGGAAATACACAAATGCCACAGTAAACATGGCACTTTACCTTCAAACAGATCTAAAGGTTGCTTATGGAAGTGGCTGTGTGAAGGGCTGAAGTTTGTGAATCACTGTGCTATGAAAAGGGCTAGCTATATAAAATCAGGGAAAGTTTATACCAAATGTGGATGGGCATGGCACATAACACAAGTGGTAAAATAAGGTAACTGGTAAATGTTAAAGTGAGTACATGTGTGCATTTTATGTCTTTCTACAGAGCTTGGTTCACCTGAGTATAGTATCTTGAGTTCACCTAGTATTTCTTAAGGGTGAAACCACATATAAATAAACACAAAATTCATGTTGTGTTCTATCTGTTCCCTAATCCAGTAATTGTATTGGAGCAAACTCATGTTTTCAAAACATGTGTTAGAGTAGGACTAATTATATTTAGAAACTAACACCTGAATGCTGAGTGTTTACTGTCATTGCGGTGTTGATTCCCAGTTCCTCTTATGACAAAGAGTTAATGCACATACGTATACAGCCCCACACACCACGTCTACCTATGTATGTTGAAAACCATGAGCTCATTGTAGTATCTCCAATGCCAGCCCAACACCATAGGGTTCATTCTAGTTTTATCCTTCTCCATATCTGTAATTTCCTTCCCTAAAAGAAACCCAGCTCCTATCACCTTCAACATATTTACTTATTTGATCAATCCTCTGTGTGTTACCAGCATTCCATGGCTGCAGTGACCCACTCCCACCTATGCAGGTGCCCTCCTCATTCCATTCAGGTTCTAATATTGTGCATTTGGGCTTTGGAAGTAAATTATTGAGGGTAAGGGAGGGGAGAGGAGAAGAAGAGAAAACACAAAAGGAGACATGAAAAATTTTGAGGGAGAAGAGCCCACTGTTATAAAGTTATTTTAAAATATAAAAAAGAAGAATACAGGGCAAACTTGGGTTCCATATCATTAAGCACTTTTCTGTAATAATGAGTTATATTATTATATTTTCCTTGTATAAAACATTATACTGTAGAAAATTTCAAACACACAAAACTAGAAAGAGCAGAAATGAGGTCTCTATATGTGCCAATTAGCAGAAATAAAACAAACAGATTGGATACAGGCAAAGACACTATTAATCAAAATAAATTATGTTAACTTTTCCACAAGGGGCCATTTATATAGTATAAGACACACTAGGGCCCAGGGCACTCCTCTTATGGAACTCATATTCTATAGGAATGATCAACAAGTAATTAAATAAATAAAGGTACTCTCAGATTACTTTAATGGCTATGAAGAAAATGAAACCAGGTAATATGATACTGTAACAAGTGCACGGAGAATGACTTGAGAATGGGTAGTCAGAGAACATCTCTGACATCTCTGTCAAGAGGCGGCATTTGAATTGAGACCTGAACGACAAGAAGGAAGGAGCTAGCCTGGCAAAAATGGGAGGACAAAGGGAATAGAAAATACAAAGGCTCTAACAAAAGTTTGACACGTTTGAGGACAGATGGGTTTTAGTGGTAGGAACAGTACTGCAGAAGAACTATAAGAACAACAGTTGTGACAGTCGAAGAAATAAAAGTGCAACTTAAAATACATACTCACCCATTTGTTAACCATATATAGGAATGTATGTTTAGCACTGTGGTAGAACTACACTAGAAGTGGAAGACATTTCCTTCTCTCAGCCAAAATACAGTATGTTGATTACATAGATATACATCAAGGGCGCCTGGGTGGTTTGGTCCATTACGCAGTCTGCCTTTGGCTCAGGTCATGATCCTAGAGTCCTGGGATTAAGGCCCACAACAGGCTCCCTGCTCAGCAGAGAGTCTGCTTCTCCCTCTGCCCCTCACCCTGGCTCATGCTCTCTCTCAAATAAATAAGATCTTTTTAGAAAAATATAGACATAAGTCAAATTGATAACAATAAAAGATGATATTACTACCAAAAAAGAGGAAAATTGCTCTTCCTCTTAGATTTATTAGCAATGCAACTGAAGTGACAGTTCTAATATTTTCAGTACTGCCTCTTTAAAGATGATTACCTTAACATTAACAAGTACTTTTCTAATTGTTCTATTTTTTTTTTTAAAGAGATGCAACTATGATTTGTTGAGTATCTACATTATTCTAGAGTCCTGTGCTAGAGCCTGCACACATGAATCTTGAAATGTTAGAATGCCAACTACCATTTTTACAGAGCAAAGTCAGGCTCCAAGTGACTTACCAAAAGTCAATTAAGTGGCAGAGTCAGGATTCAAATTCAGATTCAACTGCTAACAGAATGTTTTTTCTACACAATTATCTTGGGCTTTTGTTTTTAAATCATTAAAAGAAACTTTTAGATACCTGATACTTCTTTACTACATGGTACTTGTATCAACTTCTAAGGCTTAATGTTTTAATATCAAACTGGAGAATATTTTTTAGTTCTATCATTCACTGTCTATCTAAAATCATTATTAATAACCTTACCTTCATTTTTTTGAGTATTCTTTAAAAGTACATTGATAATGTTTCTGATGAGAATTAGTGACAAGCCAGAAGATCTATGATTTGGAAATTGCTGTATTTTTTAAAAAATATAACAGAATGCTCAATTTTACTGCACAATCAAGACATTTCAGAGGCACAGTCTATGAAAGAGTATAGACTCTAGGATCTGTTAATCTTTAATTAAAATTACAATCAAACCTCTTCACAACAATCAAGTTATTTAATCAAGGTGTATAGTAGAGCAATGAGGAAATTCCTAAAAATTTCCGAAGAAATATGATAGGAATAGTTACATATAGCAGTTGAAAATCAGGCAAGTTTCATATGCCAAAAATCAAGTATATAAGACTTTTGGTAAAAAGTTTCTATTGCTAAAGCTCTCAAAAAACGTAAAGAATAGGGACATACCAATATTGTCTAATGTTCTCTGGCAAACTTTCATATCCATATCATCTTATCTTCTACGATGAAACTGTACCAAAAGAACCAACAAATTTAGCCATTTTCTTTCTTTCTTTCTTTCTTTTTTCTTTCTTTCTCTCTTTCTCTCTCTTTCTTTCTTTCTTTATAACGATTTTATTTATTTATTTGACAGAGATCACAAGTAGGCAGAGAGGCAGGCAGAGACAGAGGGAGAAGCAGGCTCCCTGCTGAGCAGAGAGCCCGATGCAGGGCTCAATGCGGGGCTCGATCCCAGGACCCCGAGATCACGACCTGAGCAGAAGGCAGAGGCTTTAACCCACTGAGCCACCCAGGCGCCCCTAGCCATATAATTTAAAAGAAAGAGAATAATCCTTTTAAAAATTTAGTCATCTAAGCTAACTACTATCCTTTATTTTGTCATGTTTCTTCAGTTCTTATTTATAACCAAAATTTCTTTTCTATCCCACTGCATCTTCTGCCAGACAAGGTTAGCATTCAAGTCTGCAAGTAAATGTTAATTATTAATACAATAAACATTCTACTTTCACTTGAAGCTTCAATCTTATTTTCTCTCATACTCATACTATCTCCTTCCTCTTTTTCCATTACTAAGTGTCATAGATGATGCTATCATTACACTGCTTCCTATATTTATAAGGGTCCAAGCTCATATCCCCAGACTTATGGACGACACATTTATTCCCCTTAGACATTAACTCTTCCTTTCTCCTTCCGCCTTGATGGAAACAAATTTCAACAGTCTATAGGAAAGATGAGCTCAACATCCCTTATACATTTAAAATCATAGACATGTTGATGAGATTTATTTCAATGATTACTGCCATCTGCTCTTTCTATTTTATAGGAAAGAGGGTCTGCCACTGCAAAGTGAACTATTAGTTCACTTAAATTATTCTACCTCTGAAAGTGACCTACGTTTAATTTTCCAGGAAATGTATAAAACTGTAATGCATCCTGACAACTATATTACGTAAGAACACACAAAATTTTTAAACGTTATCAGCAGATTTGGCTATTTTATTAGTAAATCTTACTTGGCTCACAAAATAAATCTACTAATATAAAATATCTGTCTTAAATTTTTAAATAGCAGACAAAAGATGTAGCTTAAAAGAAGCTTCAAAGAAATAGCTTCAGTTTTCTGTAAAAAAAATAGAAACTTACATTTTCTAATACCTTCATTCCAAGTATTATTTACTAGGTACTAGTATGAAAGACATGTTTTCAATGACTGGCTTTATTAAAAAAGCTATAGCAAAGAGTTCCTTATTTACTAATAGCAAGAAATTGGTCATTATGATCTCAAATGAAGTTACTAATGATTAGACAAAAAAATACATAAATGAATAAGGAATGCCTTGTAGCTTGCAGGGTAACAATTATAAAAGAAAAATAGAGGCACATGGATCAGAAATGAAAAAAATTAATACCATTTTTATTCATAGACAATATAATGTGTATGTACCATATCTTCAGAAATCTATAAACACACTACTAGAATAAGTGAACTTAACCAGGAAATTCCATTGTGTTTCTACATTCTATCAACAAATGATTAAAAAATAAAATTTAAAAATATTATCTTTGATAACATCAAAAATATAAAATACTTAGGGACAGACTGGGCAAAATATGTGTAAGATCTGTACATACAAGTGTGAGGACTAAAACTACCTGGAAAACTAAAAACGTTGCAAAGACAAAGTAAACAAGGCTTAAATAAGTGGAGAAATACATCATGTTCATGGATTACAGTGTTCGACATTGTTAATATGTCAATTCTCACCAAAATGATCTACAGATTCAATGTAATCCCAATCAAAATCCCAGGTTTGTTTTATTTTTTTTTTTTACAAAACTTGACAAGATTTTAAAATTTATTTAAAAATGCAATAAACCTAGAATAGCCAAACAATTTTGAAAATGAAAAAAAAGCTGGAAGATTTATACTGTCTGATTTCAAGACTTACTATGAAGCTATAGTAATGAAGACAAGTGTGCTCTCCTGGCAGAAGGATAAACCCTGTGGAATACAACAGAGTGCTCAGAAAGAGACCCACATATGTATGGTCACTTAGTTTTCCACAAAGATGCCAACATAATTCAATCCTTCCCATATATATTTGCAAACATATGTGAGGAGAAAACACTATTACTCTATGTTATTTTTCTGGAAGTAATAGGATTAAAACGTGTAAAGGCTTACTCTTCCCTGATTAGTAACTATTAAATCCACACAGAAAGGTATCAGTGTTTCATCTTCTCTATGTGTAGCAATTAGTTTGTCTCCTTTGGGAGCTGGAAAGCAATCAGCTATGCACTACAGAAATACAGCTGTTTTTCTTTTATTTAGAATAGATGAAGGTAGGGGAAGTGAGAAGAGTAACCAAATGACCCCTACAATATACTCTTAATGTGTAAGGGAAAAAAAAAAAAAAAAAGAAACTGTCAAACAGGAGCTTTAAAAAATGTTTTATTCCAGACTAAAAATGGGAAGAAAAATCATCATGACAGAAAATATAAGGTTGTCAAAGAATCCATAATTCACCTTTGGAGTGAAAGAAAATCAGCCTGTCACTGTAACCAGTGTTAAAATGTTTTTTTTTATTTTTTTAAATAAAATCATTTTCTTACTGAACCGGAAGGGGGACAGAAGGGAGAAAAAGAACAAAAAGTTTTAAAATAAAAGCAAAAATTTAAATTACTCTTAGGAAAACATTTTCAAGAAAATGTTGACAAGTGCTATGATTCACAGTTGCTTTTCAATATTCAATAAATATTATATTCCTTATGCTTTTAATGTCCCTCTTTGAAATATAATTGGGTATTGGTATTTTTACCTATTTTTACCTAAAGCTCCCAGCAATAGAATTCAAAAGAAAACCATACTCCCTCAAATCTTCATTTGTCCTTTTAACTAAGATATGTTTTAATACTGGTGAAAGTGAGAATACTAAAGAATATAATAGCCATGACGTTAAAGTCAGTGCTATTGTGCTATTTTTATTTTCACCAACCCTGATTACACAAAGTATGGCAGATATTTTGATTTCTATTTGAAAAGGCCAAAGGGGAGTAAAGGAGAGAAGAAAGCAGCATTTAATGAATGCTTGTTCTGTGCCAGACACAGTGGTGTGCTGATAAATGTTTAACAATCAGGCCCCGAGGTACGTGTATGAAATGTGTGTTTGTTATAAATTTTGAAGGCTGTAAGACCCAATTTAAAAATTATAATAAAATATACAATACTCTTTATTGTAAATTTCTTAGAGCCAACTAATTCTCACAGAACGCTGTACTGATTTTGCCAAACTCCTAAGAAGCCAACCTAGGGTTACAACGGATAAACGAATGTAATTCCAATCTTAATGTTATTTGATATTTTCATTTACATTAAATAATAAAAGGAAAGTGAAACAACAATGATATATGTCATAACCTCACTTGTTTATCAATGATATAAGCAACCTCTTTGCTGAATTAGATAATACGTGCACACCTTGGAGATAGAGGGTTCGGTTCCAGACCACTGTAATAAAATTAATATTGCAAAAAAGCAAGTCAAATGAATGTTTTGGTTTCCCAGTACATATAAAAATTATGTTTACACTATACTATAGTCTATTAAATGTGCAATAGCATTATCCCTTAAAAAAACAATGTACATACCTTAACTAAAATACTTTATATCTAAAAAATGAGCTTTCACCAAATCGTATCTTTTTGCTGGTGGAAGATCTTACCTCAGTGTTGATGGCTGCTGACTGATCAAAGTGGTAGTTGCTGAAGGTTGGGGTGGCTCAGGCAATTCTTTTTTTTTTTAAGACCAACTAAACTAATTTTATTCAGAGTAAGTTTACATTAAATTACAATATTAACAATCTCTAGAGACAATGAACACAAAATTTAAGAAGTAAAAATCTGTTTGGTCTTTTATAGACCACATACTATAGAACTCACAAATGAAAATTTACAAAGATAGAAATAATGACTACTTAAATTGTGAGGATTTTCACATAGAAACCCACAAAATGTCATATTTTAAACACGCATGTTTCTAAAAGGGAGAAACTTTTTAATAATTTAACACAAAATCCAATTATATCAACTTGGTATATTCCAGAAAATATTGCTTTCAACATTTATACCATGATAAAAATTCCTTTGGTAGCTTTTAATCAAAATGGAGCACACTAATATATAATATATAAAGTACTCTTAAATGCTACTAGAAAAGTATTTTTGTTACAGTTATGGCACCTATATATACACAAAACATGAAACCAGGTGCCAACAAAATCCTTTTAATCATTTAACAAAATAACTTCTGCTTCACAATACCAAGACTTTAAGTCTCCTATAACACTTTTTACAGTGGTTATAGCACAAAGAACAACAGCATAACTCTAAAAACAAACCAAACTTTACTAGAGCAATCCTACAAACAATGCAATGAAAAATATCAAACAGCAGTTACCCCAGTGCAAAAAACAGGGGCTGCTAGACTCAGTTTTAGAAACGTAAACACAAACACACTATCCCCCAAACTCCTAAACAGAAAATCCACGAACAACTCAGCGGAAGTAGAACAAAGATGCTCATGGGTTCACCGCAGCAAGCGCACCTGACACAGTGTTAGTCTTGACACACATGAGAGGTCTCACTGAGAAACCTTGCTCTAAAAATTCAGTCATCCTAGTTTAAAATGTATGGAACATAAAGGAAACAAACAGATGCCAATATTTATGTTGCGCAATTGATTAGCCAGCTTTTGACATTGTTTCTTCCTAATGTCCGCCAACAAAGTGCTCTTGTTTCTAAACTAAGTGTCCATCAACTAAGAGAGCCTGCCTTCAGGAGTACACCAGTCATCTCCGTAGCCCTTGAACGCGGCACGGAGGGTCTTTTAACTATGTATTCATGAGCACACACAGACACCAAAGCAAACTTTCAGCTTTCTGCCACAAGAGAAATATCTTACAAAGGAACCTCTCTTAACCAATATCTTCTTGTCCAATCTCAAAGTCATTCCGCACAAAGCAACAAAAACAATTTAAACAGCGAAAAGAGTTAAGAGGGAGAACTGGAGGGAAAGACATATAGGCCATGTGCAAACCCTTAAGCTTTGTAAAGGGTGATCCAAGAATCATCTCTTTTCTTTCCAATCCAGAAGTCTTTGTGCTGGCTCAATCTCAGAAATGCTTCACTGCTCTGAAGATACATTCTAGTGTCTTGCTGAGAAAAAGCAGCTGGCCAACAAATCAGGCCATGTAGTGGTGATCATCTCCTCCATATAGTCTGTCTATAAGAAATTCAATTCTTTTTTAAATCTCTAGGCTTTACTGGAAATTTCACTGATTATACAATGCAGTAACTAGAAGATTATGATGAAGAGTCTTTCTCATCATTATTCTGACAACAGCAGGGTCAATCTGATACTGTCTTTCCTGAAACACTATCAGTGGTACTGACTTGTTCTTCAATGGAAACCATCTTCATTCTTCATCTGGATCTGGCTGTTATTTGAAGCAACTTGTATTTGAACTCCCCATTGAACATGAATGTGTCCCCAATTGGGACTTTTAACCAAAACTCGTGCTTTGCCATAGGCCAGGGACTGTAATGTTCTTTGCAGTTCACTGTCCTCTATTTTCACGGCCATTTTTATTTCTTCAAAGCTGAACTTACCCCCTTCACTGAACATGTGAAACACCAGTATCTGGAAGATGGACCCCTGGAACTTCTTTCCTTGACTTCTTTCCTTCCTTAAACTTGCTTTTCAAACAGCATTCCCCAATGTAGTTTGCCACTGAAGATTTCTACCACTGTGCTTTCTGAGATAAAATGTCTTAAATACTTCCTGAAGTTTAACCATTTCTAGAGTTAAATACACTTCCATAGGTGTGTATGTTGGCCAGTATACCTTCATAATTCTATTCACTGGCAGATCTATAGAGCCTGGGTCACTGTGATTCTGCATATACTGCTTGAAATGAACCATGATGTCCTTGGAGAGCTCCATGTCCTTGAACATGCCTTCCAGCTTCCTAGTGAAAGCAGCACCACATTCATGCTTTAGTTTTGACAACATAGATTTTTCAGTATCTACTGAGACACTTTTTCCAATGAGAAGTCGTTTTGCCAAATCTTTTTTATAAAAGGCTTCAAAAAAATCTTTACTGTGAATGAACCTGAATATTATAATTACCTTATCAAGAATCCTCTCCAGCTCTTCATCTGTTGCTTATTACTTGCTCTTGATTTTGAATCAACATGCTTTGCTATCAATTCTGCAGGCTTATTTGGCCTCTTGTTGATAAATGTTTCAAAGGATTCCTTCATCAAGTTAATGAACTTCTTGTTCCTCCGAAAGCACAATTCTATCACATGGTCCACACGATCCTTAAAATCTAGCAGGTCCTCTACCATAGCTTCGTCTTTTTCAGGACTGATAACAATTGTCCCAAAAGTCGTGATGTAGTCACTCCAGTGCTGTAGCAGAATCTGCTGCCCATGTTTCACAGAGCTGAACAGCTGGTATATCTGAGTGAGGTCGGCACTCTGTTCTCATCAAGGAGGTGGTCAAGCCCTTTCTACAGAATTGCTGTTCAATGTTCTCCTAATAGCTGTTTCTCTATGTAAGCAATCAGTGGTTTCTGTGTGCTGTGGTTACTCAATCTCCTTCTTCCTTTACATTCTTACTTACATGGTTAGGTTATTCTGGCCTTCTGCAGCATATAAACAATTCATTTCTTCCATAAATTTCAGTCAAATGAATCTTTATATACCTGAAGGTCAGAAAGCATACTCAGCAGACTTTTCAATAAACTTCCATTCACTGCCTCACTGCTTTTTTCTTGTTCAGTTAACAGCAGAATTCCATCAATACTTTTACTCTGAACCATTTTATCACGAATGATATGGTTTCTAAAAAGTTCCAATCCCATATCCCAGATAGAAGGAAGCATGGAATTCTGAAGTATGTAAGCGCAAAGCAAAAAACAGGACAATACTTCTGATCATGATCATTTGTCTGCAATGATCTTGCCAGCATATGTTAATCTTCTTTAAAAATAAAACACTGTCTGGTGAGTCTTCTCTAAACTGAAGGATCTGTGTTTGGACGTGATCTTCACAGACCTGGCATAGCTGTTTGTAGAGTGTCGAGGAAACTTTGTGAGAACAGATTTTCAACAGCTTGGTAGTTTTTCCAGGTTCTACTTGATGGAGATACTACTTGTATGACTTTTCCTGCCTCAAGAAGCTTCTACTAGGTGTCCTGAACATAGTTATCAGGCAATTTAGGCCAGTCTCAGAAATTCTTGATCACTAATTTTTTGGAGCCACTGCTACCCCCAGGTTTGGAGGTGATGGCGGCCACTGTGAGGGACACAGATGTGGTGAGGCCATGGGTGTGCCCAACGAGCAATGAGTGGTTGGCCTTCCTGGGGATCTTGTCAGCCATGGTTACAGCCAGGAAGCAGTGGGAAACCACACTGGCCCACCCTGACTGGGTGCCCAACTACCACTGCCCAACAGCTCAGGCAATTCTTAAAATAAGAATGGCAGTATGGCAGTCTGCCATACTGGTTGACTCTTCCTTTCACAAATGATTTCCCTATAGCATGTGATGCTATATGACAGCATTTAACCTGCAGGAGAACGTCTTTCAAAACTGGAGTCAATCCTCCTAAACTCTGTCACTGTTTTATCAACTATGTTTATATAATATTCAAAATCTTTTGTCGTCATTTCAACAATCTTCACAGCGTCTTCACCAGGAGTAGATTCCATCTCAAGAAACCACTGTCTTTGCTCATCAATAGGAAGTAACTCCTCATCCATTAAAGTTCTATCATGAAATTGAAGCAATTCAAATAATAATAATGAAAATGTTTGAAATATCACAAGAATTATCAAAATGTGACAAAAAGATATGAAGTGAGCAAAAGCTGTTGGAAAAAATAGTGCCAATAAACTTGCTTAATGCAAGATTGCCACAAACCTTCAATCTCTAAAAAATGCAGTATCTGTGAAGCTCAATAAGGTAAAGTGCAATAAAATGAGGTAAGCCTGTAGTTTAGAATATTTCCTCAATGTTTGTGTTGCTAACAATAACAGGCAACGGATACAACAAACTTTTTTTTAAAAAATATTTTATTAGAGAGAGAGAGAAGGAAAGAGAACCTGACACCATGTGTGTGCATGTAAGGACGGACAGGGGAGAGGGATAGAGAATCCCAAGCAGGCTCCGCCCTAAACAGGGAGACTGAGGTAGGGCTAGATCCCATGACCCTGAAATCACAGTCTGAGCTGAAACCAAGAGTCAGAGGCTTAACTGACTGTGCCATCCAGGTGCCCCCAGACACAACAAACTTTTAAGTTTAATCTGCTTTACTGCTATTTTCTCCATCACTTTCTCAAATCTAGACATCCAACAAAACAATAAATAAAGCTCCGGTTTGTGCTATTTACCAATTTCTGTGGTATGAATACCATCATGACACATTTCAAGCTACCAATGAAAACACACTGAACACAGAGCTGGGAAGAGATATGCTATAGCACATCATTATATGGTATTTCACCACACAGCTATAATAGATACATATAATGTACAATGTAGCAAAATAACCAGGAAGTGATGAGTTTTCAGCATTTATTGTCTTTGCTTTTTTTTTTTAAAGATTTTATTTCTTTATTTTAGAGAGAGAAAGTGCATGAGCAGGGAGAGGAGCAGAGGAGGAGGAAGAACGAGGAAAAAGTCTCAAGTAGACTCGACACTAAGTGTGGAGCCCCACATGGGGCTCGATCTCACGAACCTGAGATCATGACCTGAGGCAAAACCAAGAGCCGAGCACTCAACCGACTAAGCCACCCATGTACCCCTACTGCCTTTGCTTTTAACATAATTTAATTATAAAGTTTGTGTAATTTAATTTTTAATGATGGCTGTGTTTAACAGCTCATAAAATATCTAAAATTGTAACAATCAGCTCTTATGGGGGGGTATAAGTCAGCTCCAGTACACCATTGGCTGGATATTACATAAATGTTTCACAAACAAGGAAACTAAAACTTAGCAGTGACTTGTTTAGGATCACACAGTTGGTAAATGGTAACCCTGTGATCAAGCTGGGGTATGACAGACTATAAATCTATGCTGGATCATTACCAAAGGTTACCAAAGATATAATTTATACCAAACTTTAATATTAAAAGTCATATAAGGTTGTTTGTCTTTGCAAATATTTGAGTGTATACTTTTTTTTTTTTTTTTTTAAGTATTTATTTATTTATTTATTTGAGAGAGCGAGAAAGTGAGAGAGCAGGAGTACAGGGGGAATGGCAGATGGAGAAAGAGAAGCAGACTTGCTGCTGAGCAGGGAGCCCCATGCGGGGCTCGATCCCAGGACCCTGAGATCATGACCTGAGCTGAAGGCAGACGCTTAACCAACTAAGCCACCCAGGCACACCTGTATATCTGTTTTTGTTGTCCTTCTGATTTCAAAGAACAGACACTCTGATCACTTTAAATAAGGGAGAGTCTGCTACATGGACATAAGAGTTTTGGTTGGAAAGCTAGGGACCTACCCACAGAAATCTTAATAGAGGTATGCTTTTTGGGAAGGGGAAAGCCATCACAACTGAGGGAATGGCCAGTCTTCTTATCTCTTATGACTAAAAAAATCTATTTTTCTGTGTATATGTGTTTACTCCTTATATTTATCTATATTATCTCATTGTTTCTGCCTTGCAGATTTCAATGAAAGTCAATAATATTTCTGCAATGCCTCATATGCAACTAGTGACAAACCCTTCCCTTTTAGGTTATTAAAAAAAAAAAAGCCACTATCCAAATTTCAGATAACTTATTCACTACGTATTGAATGACAGTAAATACTAAAGAAACAACAAATAATCCCTATAGTTAAGAACACTAAAAATCTAACAAGACAAATTACAAATTACAGATTGATCTGTGAATTTCTACAGGCTAAAAGTACAAATAAACAATTCATTCCCAAATGAATGAATAAGAGCTTTGAAAAATAAGTACATTTTTACCCCATACTTTTAACATCTTCTGAAAGCCAGTGCCTATCCTGATAGCCAGTGAAGATAAAAGTTGTTTACAGGCAGCTACAATAACCCACTGAGGCTGAATTGTTATGATTACCAGTATTCTTAAAAAAAAAAAAAAAAAAGTATGCCAATTTCTAAGTTTTGGATTCAGGCAATGAAATTAGCATCTTTGATTAGATCTATCCACTAAATAGGTAGTGAGTGAAGATTACTCATAATTAAGAACAAAAGACAACTTATCATAAAAACAATACAATTAGTAGATTTCAATTTGAAAAGTGAACTGTAAAAATCATGAAGCTGATTTCGATCATGCTACATAAAATAAACGTAATTTAAAGCCAGTTAGATAGATTGGTATTTTATACACAAAGCAAAAAATTTTTAAAGATTCCTATACTCATGTTCCCTACCATAACCCCCCAAAAAAATTCCCCTTTCAGAGGTTTATGAAGATTACCCAAAGAAACGTATTAAAGAATCTGGTTTTTTTGTTTGTTTAGAGAGGAAGAGGAGTTTTTTTAAATGTCCTATTTAGAAAAAAAAACAAGCAATCAAGGTTTTGGTTTTGAATAAGACGTAGTAAGCACATGCCATCTGTCTCTCCCACTGAATTCATCTATAAAACCTAAATATAATGCATGCCGCAGTTATTTGAGGGCTCTGAAAAGTAAATAAGAGCAAACAGTTTGGCGGGAAAGACCAGAATTTGAAGTACAAGCAAAGTAGTCATAGGGATAGCAATTATTTTTCCTTTTTGATATCCACTGGCCTGGACTCAATGGAGTCCCAAAACACAAAGGTGGGCATCCGTGTAGACAGAAAGCCAAATACCTTGCAAATCAGACTTGAGGGAAAAAGTGATCTGTTAACATTAAGTGGAGGGAATCCCTGCTTTTCTTTTATCCATTTTTTTATACCCTACCACCCAAGAAATTCCTTGGTAGTGGTGGCAGTAACAATGGTGACAATAGGGACCTTCAGAACCTAAAATACTGAAAGAGGGAAGGACCCATTTCTCTCTCTGCCCTTCCACTGCTTGGCCTCAGACACTGGCAAAATCACAGGAATTGCTCAGCAATGTGGGATAAATAAAGCCTTAGTTATCTGACCAGAGGACCAAAAAGAGGAACTCCAAAGAACTGGAAAGTACCAAGGACAATGCAGAGAGAAAAGACCTTGGGAAAGCAAGCTCATGAAGTTATTTATGAACTCCTGGGATCACCTGCAAGCTGCATATGTGAAAATCTGAGCCTAAACATCATACCATAGACACTGAGAAGTGTACGGATACCAGGCTGCCACTGGTTGACAATACACACAGGACATATCTGAGGAGCACAACAAAGGGTTTGAAAAAGGCACTAATGTAAAAAACTACAAACTACAAAAGGTGAAGTTCATACTTGTGTCAACCTGAACAACTCAGTCTTCTGTAAATTAAAACACTCAAAAACAAAACAAAACAAAAAATAAACAAAACAAAGAAAAACACTCTACACAGGATATAAGCAAGACCTTAGATCTCATAACATAATATTCAAAATGTCCAAGACACAAACAAATACCCAGGAAAATCTCAACACACATGGGAAAGACAGCAGACACCAACTTCAAGATGACACAGATGTTGGAATTATGTTACAAAAACAATGATAAAAATGCTTCATCGAATAAGGGTAAATATTCTTGAGAGGAAGGGAAAGACAGAAAGCTCCAGGAAGTAAACAAACAGAAGATAAAAGGAAGAACCAAATCAAAAGTTTACAAGTGAAAAACAGCATGGAAATAAAAATTCGCTGAAGGGGTCCAACAAAAGAATAGAGATGACAGAGGAAAGAGTCAGTACACCTAAAGATAGATCAAAAGAAATTATCCAATCTGAATCACAGAGAAAAATAAAATAGGAAGAAGGATGAAAGATCTTCCTACCTTTGACCTCCATGGAGAGGAGAGGCTGGGGGGGTGGCCAATGGTTTAATCAACCATGCCTTCAAAAACGAACCTCCATAAAAATCCCAAATGAAGGGGTTCCAAGAGCTTCAGGCTGGTGAATACGTCCATATGCCAGGAAGGCAGTACACTCCCAAATCCATGGTAACTAAAGCTCCTGTGCTTGGGATGCTTCCAGACCTTGCTCTTTGTACCTCTTCTTCTGGCTGTTCATTGTTTATCTGTACCCTTAATAATACCCTTTGTAATTAACTGGGAATAAATACAGCATTTTCCTAAGTTTTGTGAGCTGTTATAGCATATTATTGAACCTGAGGAGGGGGTTGTGAGAACCCTAATTTGCAGCCAAGTATATGCCAGAAGAAGAATGGGTAACCTGGGGACCCACTACTTGCTATTGGCATATGTATTTGAAGGCAGTCTTGTAAGATTAAGACCTTAACCTATGGGTTTTGTGCTAACTCTAGGTAGAATCTGAAGTGTGTTAAATTGTAGAAAACCAGTTGGTATCCACAGAGAATTAGAGAATTGCTTGGTGTGGAAAACCCACACATTTAGTGTCAGAAGTGTTTTGAGCAGAGAAAATATTTTCTTTTAACCTCAAATGAGATTTAAAGAAATACATGCCCATACATACCATAATCAAACTGCAAAAAACTAAAACTAAAAATAAACTCTTGAAAGTGAACAGAGAAAAACAACTTATTAGTTATTATGGAACAACAATATGAATAACTGTGGATTTCTTATCAGAAATCAAGGAGCCCAATCTTGGAGGCGAATTCTTATTTTTCAAGAACACCAAAAAAATAACTGTCAACCCAGAATACATAGCCAGTGAATATGTTCTTCAGGAATGAAGGTGAAACAAAGGTAATCTCAATGGAAGAAAATCCAAGAGAATTTGTAGCTAGTAGACTACTCTTAAAAAAAAAAAAAATTTGCTAAAGAAAATTTTTTCAGATGGAAGAGAAATAATGCCAATAGAAACCAAGAACCTCAGCAATGAAGAAAAAACAACAGAAGCGATAAATATTTAGGTACAGGTAATGAAGTATTCTTCTGCTGAGTTCTTTAAGATGTTTGACAGTCAAAAAAAAATTATAACCTTTTCTAACAGGGTTTTCAATGTATGCTGATGTAATATATAAGACAACTACAACATAAAAGGGAAAAGAAAAAGAGACCTATTTGGTGTTAAGGTTTCTACACTCCAAATAAAATTGTAAAATATTGACTTTAAGTAAATTGTGAAAGGTAAAGTATATATATTGTAATTCCTAGAGCAACCATTTTTAAACACCAAAACTACAGAAATAGAAATGGTTAAAACTATAAAGATAAATTAAAACAGAATTCTAAATATATTCAAATAACTTGCCTCCTCAAAGAAGAGAAAAAGGGATGAAAAACATGGAGAAAAATAAAAAATCAAATAATAAAGTGATAGATCTAATTCTAAACATAACAATGATCACATTAAATGTAAATGACCTACCTAAAACACCAATTAAAAGACAGATTGTCACAATGAGTTTTAAAAAATTATCCAACTATATTCTGTGTCTAGAAGAAACTCTCCTTATACTTAATGATATAGTTTTAAAGTGAAAGGATAGAAAAATACATACCATGCAAATACTAATTAAAAGGAAGATTAAGTGGCTATATTAACATCAAAGTAGACTTCAGACCCAAGAAAATTACCACGTATGAAATTCATCACATAATGAAACAAGCCAATTCATCATGAATTCACAATTCCTAAATGTGTATATACCTAATAATAAGTTTCAAAATACATGAAGCCAAAATTTACAAAACTAAAAGGAGAAATAGACAAATCCATAATCATAGTTGAAGGCTTCAACTTATCTCCTTCAGTAATCTGTAAAATGAGCAGACAGAAAATTAACAAGAACATACAGGAACTGAACAATAGCATCAACCAACTGGATCTGGCATTTAAAGAACACTGCACCCAACGACATCATTTTATTCTTTTCAAAATGTATACATGGAACATTCACCAAGATAGACCCTATCCTGTGTCATAAAATAAGCTTTGGCAAATTTAGAAGAATTGAAATTATATAAAGTACATTTCTCTAAACCATAAAGAATTAGAAATTAATAATAAAAAAATAGCAACAAAACCTCAAACACATGGAAATCAAGCTCACTTCTAGATAACCCACAGGTGTAAAAGGAATCAAAGGAAATAAAAATGTTTTGAACTGAAGGAAAATGAAAATGCAGCATATCAAAATTTGAGAAATACAGCAAAGGAGTGTCTAGAGGGAAATTTATGGTATTAAATGTTTATATGGTAAAAGAAGCAAGGTCTCAAATCAATAATCTAAACATTCACATTAAGAAACTAAAAAAAAATGAACAAAATAAATTCAAGGCAATCAAAATAAAGGAAAAAAGAAAACAACAGAAATCATTCAAATTGAAAACAAAAAACTCAATAATCAGTGAAATCAAAAGCTAGCTCTTTATAAATAAATAACTGATTTAAAAAAAAAGTTAAGCAAAACAGAAAAAAGAAGACACAAATTACCAACACTTAATATGAAATAGGGGATATAACTACAGACCCCAGACATTTAAAAGATAATAGAGAAATAGTACAAACAATTCTATGCACATAAATTCAACACCTTAGATGAAATGGACCAATTCCTGCAAAACCGCAAAATGCCAAAATTCACACCAGATGAAACAGATAACCTAAGGAGTCTATAACTGCTAAAGAAATTGGATAATCAGAAACAATTCTCTTCCAAAAACAATTCTCTTCCAAAAACAAAATCTCTAGACTCAGATGGTTTCAATGGTGGATTCTACATATTTAATGAAGAATACCAAACTATCAGATCTCTTCCAAAAAAGAGAAGAGAATACTTCCCAACTCATTTTAGGATAATGATGTTAACCTGATACCAAAACTAGACAAAGATGGCTCAGGCGAAGATAACTACAGACTAATATCCTTCGGGGATAAAATCCTTAACGAACTATTAGATAATAGGATAAAATTAAAATCCTCAACAAACTATTAGATAATTTAATCCAGCAATATATAGAAACAATAATACACCATGACTAAGTGGGGTAGATCCCAGGAATGTAAGAATAGCTGAATCTTTGAAAATCAAGCAATGTTGTCCACCCTATTAACAGTATAAAAGTAAACCAAGTGATCATATCGTTTGATGCAGAAAAAGCATCTGATAAAATTGCATGTACTTCAACAGTAAAAACATTTAGTAAACTAGGAATAGAAGGAAATTTTCACAGTCTGATAAAAAGGCATTTCTGGGGGTAAAATATCAGCTAACAATACACTTAACGGTGAAGACTAAGATGGGAATAAGGCAAAAGGATAGCCACTCTCACCACACCTATATAACATCATACTGGAAGTGTTGGTCAGTGCAATAATTTCAGAAAAAGAAAGAAAAGGCATATAGATTGGAAAGGAAGACATAAAACTGCCCCTATTCTCAGATTACATAACTGTTTACATAGACAATCCCAAGGAATCTATGAAGAACCCCTAAAACTCATAAGTGAGTTTTTAGTCACAGGAGACAAGGTCAACACATTAAAAAAAAAAAAAAAAAAATCGATCATATTTTTATACACCAGTGATGAACAACTGGCAAATTAAATTTAAAAACCAACACCAGGGGTGTGTGGTGGCTTAGTAAGTTGAGTGTTGGACTCTTGATTTCAGCTAGGATCATGATCTCAGGGTCATGAGACTGAGCCCCATGTCAGGCTCCACACTTAGCAGGGACTCTGCTTGAGATTCTCACCCTCTCCTTCTCCCTCTCATGCTCTCTCTCTCACTCTCTCTAAAATAAATAAATAAATCTTAAAAAAAAAAAAAAAACCAATACTGCTTAAAATAGCTTTAACAAAAGGAGACAATCAGGTATAAATATAACAAAATATGTTCAGGATCTATACCTTGAAAACTATAAACTATTGATGAAATATATAAAAGAAGACCTAAATGGAGAGACTTACCACAGGTCATGGACTGAAGACTAAACAGTAAAGAAGTCAACTCTCCCTAAACTGATTTGCAGATTTAACATACTTCCAATCAATATGCCAGGAGGATTTTTTTGTACATATAGATAAACTGAGTCTAAAATTCATATTGAAAGGCAAAAGAACTAGAAAAATCATTAAATTCTGAAGAAGAACAAGAAAGTCAGACAAATCATAGTATCTAATTTTAAGACATAACCAAGAAAATGTTCATACTACGGTACTGGCAAAAGGATGAACAGAAACAGAGAACAATGAAAAAGAACAGAATCCAGATACAGACCCCACGAAATGTGGCAAATTAATTCTTGACAAAGGTGCAAAGGCAATTCAAAAGAGAAAGGAGAGTCTTCCCAGCAAATCATATTAGAACACGTAAACAACCATATGTAAGAAAATGAACTGGCCTAAACCTCACACCTTCTATAAAAATTACTCAAATAAGATGGTAAGACTAAATGTAAAACTGTAAAAGTTTTAGAAGAGAATAAAGGAGAAAATCTTTGTGACCAGAGGTTAGGCAAAGAGATCTTAGGGATAACACCAAAATGATAAAACTGAAAAATGGGACTTCATCGAAATTAAAAACTTCTGCGGTACAAAGGACACTGTTAAAAGAATGAAATGACGGGGCATCTGGGTAGCTCAGTCAGTTAAGCGTCTGCCTTCAGCTCAGGTCATCATTCCAGAGTCCTGGGATCGAGCCCCGCATCAGCCTTCCTGCTCAGAGGGAATCTGCTTCTCTCTCTCCCTCTGCTCCTCCCCCTCCTCATGCTGTCTCTCTTTCACAAATAAATAAAATCTTAAAAAAATGAAATAAAAAATAAAAGAATGAAAAGACAAGCTACAGACTGGGAGAAAATATTTGCAATACACATAATCAACAAAGGACGTGTATCCAGAATACATAAGGAACTTTCAACACTCAATAGGAAGAATATAGATAGCACAAATAAAAAATGGACAAAAGACTAGGAAACAGAGATGGCAAGTGAAAAGACACTCAACACCATTAGCCACTAGAGAAATGCAAAAGAAAACCACAGTGATGAAAGTGTTCTACTCTTAAGATTGTGGTGATGTTTGTACTATTCTGAATATACTAAAAACATCTAAATTGTATACTTTAAATGAGTAATTTTATGTTAAGAAAATTATAAGACTCTAAAAAATAGAACTACAATGAGATACCATTTACACACATATTAGAATGGCTAAAATAAAAAATACTGTATCAAGTGTTCGCAAGGACACAGAACAAATAGAATTCTTATGTTGCCAATGGGAATGCAAAATGAAACAGCCACTCTGGAAAACACTTTGGCAGTTTCTTATAAAGTTAAACATAGACTTACCAAATGACCCAGCAATCCCATTCTTGAGTATCTAGAGAAATAAAAAACTTATATTCACACAAAAACCTGTAATAAAAGGAATGGATTACTGATACAAGTAACAATTTGCATGAATCTCAAAAGACTTACTCTGTATGAAAGAAGCCAGTACCCAAAAGTTACATACAGGTTATTCTACTTATATGACACTCTCAAAAAGACAAAAGTATAGTGATGGGAAATGGGGGTTATGTGTAGAAGGAGAGTGTGACTGCAGAGATAGCTCAAGGATTTTGCTGTGACAGCACTATTCTGTACCCTAATTGTGGTGACTACACAGATTTTACATATGTTAAAATTCATAGAACTGTACACCCCAAAAAAGTAAGCCTTACTTTATGTTACCTTAAAAAATAAAATTTAAAATGTCAAGCAGGGACCCCTTGGTGGCTCAGTCGGTTAAGCGTCTGCCTTGGGCTCAGGTCATGATCCCAGGGTCCAGGGATAAAGTCCTGCATCGGGCTCCCCTGAACTGGGCTCCTTGCTCAGCAGGGAGCTTGCTTCTCCCTCTGCCTGCCACTCCCCTCGCTTGCATGCACTCTCTCTTTCTGGCAAATGAATTTAAGAAAAAGAAACTTAAAAAAAAATAAAATGTCAAGTGATCAAATAACCATATCAATTTATATTATCACTATTGCAAAAGGCCATCTCCCAGCAAGGAGAGACATGAAACAAAAAGGAAGAAAATAATTTTTGCCAAATCATTTGTTTTAAAAAATGCCATTTCAGGTAATATATAACCTGAATTTTCTCATCTTTACCAGCCTCTAGGTATACTAGTGCTAACTCCAATGTTTACAACCTGTTGCCCTTACTTGCCTAATATCTCATATCATCTTTTATCTCCACTCCCCCACTCCCACCCCAGTTATTTGTGAGAGGTGTTCTTATGTTCTTCGTATACTGTCCCTATTTTATTGATGTCCAATTCTTATAAAGTCACTTAAGGGAACTATTTCACTATTGCTAATGCTGATCTTCCAAATCTGCAAATCTTTAAAAGGTTCCTTTAGTCCTCAATATATGAGAGACATGCTAGGTTTCCTACAGAGATGAGAAGAATGCCCTCTCACTATAATTGTTTCAGGTTTCTTAAACGTACCATGCTCAACTCTAGATTCTGGCACATGCTCTGTTCCAAACTTGAAAAACTTCCCCCACCTATTTCCTTGCCCATTCATCCTCCAAATGTTAGCTAAAACATTAATACCTTAACACAACATTCTCTGACCCTCCCAGATTATGTTAAATTCCCTTGTCATATTATTCATAGCACTGTATATTTCTTCTTCAGAATGCTTACATACTTTTAATTACTTAAAATCACTCCTGGGTTACAGACTCCATGAGGACCGGCCAAGTGTCTATTTTGTTCATTGCCATGTCTAGTATATGGTAGTCACACAAGACTGACAAGATGCTATATACCTTGAGAGGTAATGATCTCTCTATCCCTGGTGGTGTGAAAAGAAGACTGTGTGTGTGACCAGCTCAATAATAATGTAAAAGGGATTCATGCAATGGATGGGGGGGCTGAAACTAGAAGACCTTCGAAATCCTCTGAAACACCTTAATATAGTGTGAATTACGAAATTTCACGCAATTAGAATATAATGGGACATATACTAAAACTATTCCGAACATAATTTATTTCTTACTATCTTATTTATAAGTCAATTTTGAAAACTAGTGCCTCAGTTATTAAGAGTGAAGATAATATAAATTAATTACATTAATTATCATTATATTGTAGATGAAGGAAATCATTAGGAGGGAGTTCAAGTTAAGAGAATGTCAGCTGATCTGCTCTCATCCTTTGATCAATCAATAAAAATATTTAATGACTATACAAATCAAAAACTTCACATTCTGGTGAGACATAGTATTAGTATAAATGTACCTAAAAGATGTTTGAAATAAAAATCCTGAACAATATTTAAAAATTCAGAGGACCAAGCTCAATCTTGTTCTCCCAACTGAATTAACAGATGTGCCTGTTTTTGTTTGGAATACATATCATCTCATAGAATTAATTATTTAGCTAATATTTTCTTTCTTATGAAATCTGGTGTTAATTGGAAATCAATTTTTCTTAAGTCTAAACAAGTTACGTGTTTAGAGAGAGACATAATGTAATACCCAAATCTGTTTAAAATCATTTAAACACACTATTTGATCAGTTTTCAAATAGACTTGGACTATCAAATACAGAACAGACACATTCTGTCTGACAATATGTATTTCTGAATTCAAGGGGGTTTTTGCAATACGA
Organism: Potos flavus; assembly: GCA_028534135.1. Lineage (NCBI taxonomy): Eukaryota > Metazoa > Chordata > Mammalia > Carnivora > Procyonidae > Potos > Potos flavus. Next base: position 23,062,317 of record CM052893.1, read on the forward strand.
CAAGCAAGTCACATTAAAAAAATATTAAAGATCAAATCTCCCTTCTGAGTAGTAAAGAGAACTAACCTGCATCTCTGTCATTCCTCACTGGCATATTACAGACAAGGATTAACAATCCTTAACTAACTACATCTGCAAAGACCAAATAAATAAATAAAAGTTACAAATTTCCAATAAAGGTCACATTCTAAGGTTAATCTTTTTGTGCTTCAACTTCCCCTCTATAATACAGAGAGGCAATACTTGTTAAATACTTCTTTTGCAAATCAATGACATTCTTATTGCTGCTAAGACAAACAGACCCTTTTCAATCCATATCTTCTGAGATCCCTCTGCTGCATTTCACAATACTGACCATTCATAGTTCTTGACACCCTATCTCATCATGGTTTCCAAGAGACTAATCTTCAGGGTTGGTTCTTCCAACTAAAGTCTACCACCTATTAAGGAAACATCAAAATCTTTATCTCTGGCCCATATCACCACTTACTGAAATCTAGACTTATACATCATGCAGAACATCTATTAGCTGTCCCAAAGACACCTTAAATTCACCTAATTCAAAATTGAATTTAGCAACTTGGAAGTATACTGATTAGGAGCAAAACCTCTGGAATCAAGATTACCCAACTTAAAATCCTAACCCCACCTCTTTCTTATTAAATGTCAGACCAGGGAAAAGATACCCCAAATCTTTCTTTGACTGTTTCTCTCATCTATAAAATAGAAATAATAACTAACCTACAAAGGTTATAGTTTATAATGCTGAATAAAATCAAGATCTGAAACGGTCAATCCTTATTTCACCATGGAGGTTTATTCTATGGTAAGACGTGAGTTGTAAAGCAATGGGTTTGTAGAACCAAAAAACTACAGTGCTTCTAAGAATCAAAGATGTATTTCTCACACCACCATGTTTTAACTACATTTCTGTTACCAATGAAGTATACATCTTATAATTTTTTCCTGAAAAGCTGACATTAAATTGACAACAATTGAGGAAATACTAAAGCAGATATTGCCTCTCAACATAATGATTATTTCATTCACTAATTAATGGCATCTTTATTTGGGGCTTAGCATATCAAGTGGTGTTTATTTTAGCTAAGTAGTGTTTCTCTAGTTATCAATGGCACTTCAACTAGCAGCAGCATGTGTAAGAGAAACCATATTTATTTAAGTTTCTTAAAGTGAATCTGTGACTTAATTATAAACTTCTTACTCAAGATTTTGCCAATCCCAGTTCCTAGCACCCACAAACCCTTACTTACCCTTCAAGGCATGCTGCATTATAACTTTTGCAAGTCCCAGGCACTTTTGCCTTGGCAAGCTGCTACCTCTATTTAAAAAAATATTGAAAATTACATTTTACAACTGCATTATTATAAAGATAAATATAATCCAGGTTCAGGTTAGGCTCATTATTACATATTCATTATTCTTATATTCATTTTTCTTCCAATTTTAAAATAAATTAAAACTGAACTCTTAAGAGAACTGTGGACCCTAGGTACTGTGCTTACAGTGCCTAATGGATAAGTTAGCCCTGCTTCAAGACCCTGCTAAAATGTCAACCCTCTTCGATATTCATTGATCTCCTACCAAACCTTCTCAAGACCAAATGTCACCTTCTTACTCGCACAGCTCTTGGTTCTCTTTTTCCTTGTAACATTTATCTCATTGAATTAGATAATTAAGAATCTTCCTCCTTGTAAGGACCGTGGTTTACATTTTTTTTTTTTACCACCTCTCACCCTCAGGATTTGGCACATGCTTTTGGTTTTTTAAGCTATGTGTATTCAGGAGAGAACCCATTCTTCTTTCTATATTTGTAGAAGGAAGGGTAAAATAGGAACTGTTAGAACAGAAAAGACTGATGAATACAAATGGTCACACACAATATCCAGATAGAAAAAGGTTTTTAACCATGTGATGTGAGATCATGAAATAGCCAAATGTCTCAAGGCAAGCTAATTACTACTCCTAGTAGATAAAGTATCAGGATGATCCTACAAAGGGTTGTTAATTCAGTGAAATGAAGAATAGAGAAAAGTGAAGATGGCTTTGGCTAACCAAGGCATGGATATAGAACAAAGAGAAGATTCCAGAAGGAGCTGAAGACAGGTAAGAGGTAGAAGAAGGAGACCATTTTACTATTAACATCTTTCTGAAGGGGACTATATTATATCATCCAGCCTCTAAGCAGATAGGAATAGGTTCTCAAGAAGCAGGAGGTCCTAAAAGGGAATAAAATGAAAGTAGTTCTGCTTACTACAAGGAAGTAAAAGCAGTTCCTTATATGCTTTAAGATCATGAAATAGCCAAATGTCTCAAGGCAAGCTACCCAGTAGATAAGACAGAGAAGACAGCTATCTGTCTTCTTACTAGAGAAGACAACAATCACATATAGGTTGACTTGAAGAATTTGGTGCCTTTGTGGCAAAATGACCCTGGTATAACAACTGGAGTATTGACTCTCAGATTACTTACATAATTAGTAAAGCAATGATTTTAGAGTTGAAAAATATATGTACATGCTAAACATAAGTCTTTTTAAGTTGTAAAGTTTTTGTTATATAGTATTACCAACGGTTACTTTATGACTTTATTATCATTTTGGAATTATATAATATAAAAAGCTTCAATAATTTACCAATGCTTTAGGTACTTACAGGGTCTGACTCCCTAAAATCCCCTGTTAAATGTAAAACAAACTAAAAAAGGTGAGAGATGTTTATAATTTGTATGGCCTTTAAGAAGATACAAAAAACAGTCTTTAAACTTTTTCAGTGATAAAGCAATATGGTTTACCAGTAACTCTATCATTCCAAAACTGTGGGAAAATTCCTAATATTAGAGGACACCTGCTGCATTAAAATATAAAATTAAAGAGAATGATCTCCATCTACCCAACATAATTATTTTGTTCTTTTAAATATGAAGAGTGATGATAAAATGGAATATATTCACATTAGAGGTCTTGGGGGACATTTGATAATTCCACTGACCTGTGTAAACACACCACCTGTCCAAAACACATTAGTCTATAAATAATCATAGCTCTTCGCATCCCCAAAATGGAAACATCATTTCAGGAGGAAAGCAAAGCAAGAGAGACAACTGTGTCAGGTTAAAAAACAGTTTGAACTCTATTTTGGGACCACTGTTCAACAGCATTTAACTTTCTTAGGCAGGATTTTTTCAAAAGAATAGTCAAATCACAGGTTAATAATCATAAATTAACTTATCAGTTAAAAACAAAGTAAAATTATATTTTTGTTCAACTAGGTTATATTATACATCAAATCATTTTATACCACAGGCCAATTTGTCAACTAATTCCTTCAGTTTCCATTTAGTCCTTTCTTTAAATGAGAATTCTAAATAAAATTAAAATGTACAACTTAATGTATAAAGTAAAGTAACATTTTAATTTAAAGTCTCTCTCCTTTACACATTTCTGTTTAAATGTTCATTGTATATAACAAAAATCTAAACTCTAATACTGTGTCTTAGAAAGACATATTTTTACCTACATTGGGACAGTGACTTTCAAACTATGACCCAGTGGCAAAATGACACTTCCAATCCCTGCTCAAACCCAAGACAGGCACAACTACTTCTTTTCTAACCTCTCTCAAAGACCTATTTTGATACTATGCCAAAGGGCACTGCAAACCAATTACTAACAACTACCTACGTCTACCATCAGTCTGTCAAACTCAACACTCTAAGACTTTTTGGATAAATCAACAAATGGTACCAAAAAGGAAAAATGGGAACATAAATTTATCTAAACACTGAATCTTATAACCTGGATTTTCTCTAGTGTCAGCACAGAATGGAGGAATCTCCTTGTAAATTCTAATGACATCTAACCACCACATGCTCTGATTTTACTCTCTGATAAATTCTACCTTTTAAACATATTGATATGGATAGGAAAACTGATTAAGGCACCCTATTAAGGACATAACTCCTTAAATTTACTGGCTGGTACAAAAAGGGACAATAACATTGTAAGTCTTTAGTTTTTAAACTTTAGAATCCTTGAAGAGTTTGTTAAAACACAGCTGACCAGGCCCATCGCTTGATTAAGTAGGTCTGAGGTGAGGTCCGAAAATTTACATATCTAAGATTTATTTATTTTGAGAGAGAGAGAGAACACATATGTGTGAGCAGGGTGAAGGGCAGAGGGAAAAAGAATCTCCAGCAGACTCCCTGTTGAGCACGGAGCCCCATAGGGCTCAGGTCTTAGACACTGAAATCATGACCTGAGCAGAAACCAAGAGTCTGATGCTCAACTGACTGAGCCACACAAACACCCCCCCAAAACTCACATATCTAACAAGTACCTAGTTGACACTGATGCTATTGGTCCAAAGGAATATATTCTGAAAATCCCTGGTCTAATAGTGTTAAATTATAATATTCATTTTCATGTCCTACACACAAAATCGTATCTCAGATTGCTCTAACCCATCAATTTATAAATGTTACTTTATGCTAACGGTTTTCAAATTTCTCTTACTGGATGATAATTACCATAATCTATTTGCTCCAGTCTTTCATGCTGTACCTCTACTAAAAAAAAAGGTTCCAAAAGAGGTTGTCACATCACCTATTGTTTTAAGACAACAGAACTAGAAAGTCTTCAGAAATTCTATCCTATGTCACTATATAATTATATTTGCCATTCCTCATTAATGAAATTTATTCTCTAAGATACTATGCTTAGGTTTGGTTTAGATAACTAAGTTTTCCTTTTAATATTTCTTGAAAGATAATTTAATAAGCATTAGCATATTTTTAAAAAAGGCAGCTCCTCTCTTATCTCCTAGCACTCTCTGCTCTCTTGTCTTCTGTCAGAACCATTTATCTTTTCATAAACCACTTTGGCTCTACTGATCTCTAAGAAATAAAATGTTAGAAAGATACTTAAACACATCAATATTTATTAAATATCAAATTCAAACATTTTGATCCACCAGAAAGAACCCTAAAATACCTCTCCAATCTTACCGTTCAGATTCTCTTATATGATCCCTTTTCTTGCAAGTCTATCTGCTAACTTTTCATTAGAGTTCATTCTTCTCAAGTGAAAAGCTCCATGCTCTCCTCTTTCAATTAATATCACACTTAAAATCAGTTTGAACCAGGTATTAACTCACTTTTCCTCGATTGCATTCAATTCACTTCAATAATTTTTTATCTGCTAACATATATTTCATTTTAACTGTACTGTTTCGTACCTTTAAAAACTGCTTTTATCAGTCATTCACGGTGTATTTTAATGTTCAAAAATCTGTGAGGTTCTTTGATTTTTTTTTATTCCTTCATTTAAAGAAAACTGTTCCATATAAGACAGCATGTAATAAATGCTTACTGAATACCACAACTTTAACAAATAAACAAGTTTACTAAATATCAGTGTGGAAAAGAATGTTAGTGCTTACCAATATAATTGTAACTCCTCTTTTGCTTGGCACACAAATAAACAATACTTTCCAGTTCCTCTGCAATTAAGTGGGGCCACATAACAGAGTTTTAGCCAGTGGAATGCAGATGGGAGTGATATACTCCACTTTTAAGCCGGGGCAATTAAAATCTCCCACACAATATCCTTACCCTCTTTCCATTTCTGTGGTGACCTTAAAGGTCACAGGTTGAAAATGACAGAACTACACGACAGAAAAAGGCAGAATCCTTAAATCACTTTTTGGAAGGAACGTTATCTAGGAGAATGTCCTGATCAGGCATATCCACACTTTACTTTGTGTGAATGAGAGTTAAACCTTCATTAAGTTAAGCCACAGAAACTTGGATTGATCTGTTACAAAACTGGGACTACTGATAACAATATGGCCAATAATGTTCAGGAAATTGAAGAAATCCTTTTTATTTTTTTGAAATTTCCCAGAGATTTAACTTGATTGTACATTGTCCAAAGTACAGTCTTAGAGTATTAATAGCCTTTTTCACTCATAAATCAACATTACTATATTCACTATTATAACACACTGTACAGTACAAAGAAGTAGGTGATATAGTGTGACACTTAAAATGTATTTGAAAATGATTTCTTACATAGTATTTATTATTAGAACACATAATATTTTATTCATATCGGAAGCAGAACTACACTATTAAATGTGAACCCCCTTGTAAGGGCTCTTTATTTATAAGACCTATGCAAAGTAAATTTTTCAAATAAAAAGTGAGGAAAAACAACTAATACTGTGACCAGAAAAGGCTGATTCCATTTAGTAGGGAACAACTGTTAATTTTTAAGCCACAATACCTGTGTCATCATGTTCCATCATACTGTCCTGATCCAAAATTAAAGTAACAGTAAGAACATTTTAATAATCATTAATAGTCATCCAAGTACCACGATCTTGGAAATTATGTTGGGCGTGCGCACACGCAAACCATTTGCTACAGACAACCAAAAGATGAAGTAGGAACAACTCCAACTGCGTATTCTGATTCAAACAATCAAAATCATTTAATTTATTGATTAAAGAAAAAAAAACACTCCCCTCAAAGGGAAAATAATTTTAAGGGTATCAACCACATGGAATTACAAATTAAACTACAATTTAAGATTTGTAAGTATCAGCAAGGATACCAGTAAGATTTCCTAACAGAGGATCTCACGTTAAGACCAAATTATTTTGACCAGTGTTACTTTCTACTCATTAAGCGCACCTCGTCTTTAATTGAAAAAAAAAAGAAAAAAATGTTTCCCCTAGCTTTCTGACTCTTTTTTTGTGACAGCCCTCAGTTTTACTGGCTTCCTGGCTTTATAACTGATATTACCAAGATAACAAAAACATACCTTTCTAAAGGTAAAGAAATTAAGAACTAACAGATCATCCCACTACTATAGGAAACTTCTATTAAATATGTAGAGCATGTCTCAAAATGGCCATCGCCACCCCCAAACCTTTTCCCCTCACAATCTATCACATAATAGTTACTAATACAGTTAAAAATTTTAATGAAAATCATTACATTAGTATTGGTGAGAAAATCCAGAATGTACTCAGGAAACTTTTTAAGTCTTACCATTCATTAATGAACTACAACCTAAAAAGCAGCCTTCTTATGTTAATACATTCGTTTTTGATACAGGGTTAAGCTGTTTCCCTTAGTCCATATACGAACATTGTGTGTAACTAAAAGAGGAAAAAGTGATGACTAAATTACATTAGAAAAGAATTAAAGAAACATAAGAAAAAAATTCCTGATATGTCACTGAATACACTAGACACCCTGAGGAAAGTGTTACAGTCACTGACCTGGGGGAAAAAAAAGTCTGTCCTATTTGATTCTTAGTAAAAGTTGCAATGAGTCAAAAGAGCAAAATACTTCATATGAAAAAGAGTAAAACTCAATGAGAAATAGACCATTTTTTTTCCTTCTTATACATAATATCCCTTCAGTTTCTCTGTTCTATTAAAAGGGATAATAATTATAAGCAAGCATTTGAAAACAAAGGGTAATATTTCCTTCTTGTTTGTGTTATTTCACCAATGCATTTAGTCTTTTAAAGTGCCTGATGTGCTTAGCTAAGGAAATATGATAATCATAAAATGCTTATTTCTGTACCATAATTTTAGCCTCATTATGTCAAAAGAGGATAAACCAGATTAAAACTATTAATAATTTCTGGAACATATTTATAAAAAAAATATACAGCTCTTGGTGAAATCATGATGTGCTAGTATTATTTTTTTCTATTGCACATCAAAATAATAGATTAAAAGAGAAAATGTTTATTAAGTGTACTTACTTAAAATAATCCTATCTGTTGGATATGTATTACATTTTAGGAAACACTGCTCTAAAACATAAGTTAGACTATGTGACAGGAAAAACCACTTACCTAGACAAATAATGTTAAACTCACGTTTTAAGAGGTTAAAAACAAGAAAAAAAATAGACGAAACAACATACAAGCCTTGAAATTACTTGTCAAACTTGAGAAAGACCCTTTTATACCAGCATAATTTATATACAGTAATAGTCTTGATAAAATAAATGTTTGTTGGGCATATACTGTATACAAACAATGCATTGAGAAGAAGAGGAACAAATCTATTCTTCCTTTAATATCTTGTAAGATATTAAAGGAAATAAAACATATACACAGATAACTACAATACAAACTAAAATTTGGTCAGTGCCATAAGGGAAAAAGAAACAGCTAGGAGTATTAGGAAAATATTCTTCTAAGAGCATTACAGAAGGTTTTAGGGAAAGGTGACATTAAATGAATCTATAAACTTGGACAAAATTCCTATTGTTATATATCGGAAGACAGTTGCATTCCTTCTAGGAAGATGCAACATAAGCAAAAGTCAACTCACTAAAAAAAATGCTGAGTTTTCAAGAAACAGTAACTAATCAAGTTTAACTTTAAAGAATACTGAGAAGTATGCTGAAAGTTAATCTGAGATAAACTCATCTGCAAGCCAAGTAAACTTTTGAGTATTAAGTGTTCTCTGATAGACAATAAAAAGTTTTGAGCAGGAAAGTAACAAGATTAGATTTTGGAAGCATAATAGGGTAGAGTTAGAAAATTCAATTAGGATCCTACATTACATTGCCCAAGCCAGTGATTATTAACCAATTTGGTCAGGGACCCCAAATTATTGATGACCCCGAAGTGCTGTTTATATGGATTGTATCTATGGATATAAACCATATTAAAAGTTAACACAGACATTTATATTATTTAGTTACTAATTCACTTTAAAATGGTGATAGCTTTAACTAAATTTAATGTGGTAATCATTCGATAATATATACAAATATCAAATCATTATACTGTATCCCTAAAACTAATACAAAGTTATATGTCAATTATATCTCAATTAAAACAAGGAAGAAATAATAAACCCATTAATGTGTTGACATAAGTAACATGTTTTAAAAGAAATAATTACACTTTCCAAAACAAAAGAAAAGTAGTGAGAAGATTAGCACTTCCTTCATTTTTTCACATCTCTTCAATGGCTGGCTTAACAGGAGACCAGTGGATGTTCCTATCTGCTCCTGCATGCAGTCTGTTTCAGTATGTTGTGATTGAAGAAAATAAAGCCTCACATATACATAGGTGAAAAAGGGAATGCATCTTAATATCCTTTACAGATAACTGGATATTCTTTTTTGACACTACACCAAAATTCAACAACTGGCAGCTTCTTAAGGTTAGTTGCAATGCGTATCTTTTTTCACACTGTTAACATTACAAACCATAAGAGACTCTTAATCTCGGGAAACAAACTGAGGGTTGCTGGGGGGTGGGAGGGGAGGGATACGGTCGTTGGGTTATGGACATTGGGGAGGGTATGTACTATGGTGAGTGTTGTGAATTGTGTAAGACTGATGATTCCCAGACCTGTAACCCCTGAAGCAAACAATACATTATATGTTAATTTAAAAAAATAAAAACAGATAATTGCAATATCTTTTTTTTTAAGATTTTATTTATTTATTTGAGAGAGAGAGAGAATGAGAGAGAGAGCACGAGAAGTGGAGGGTCAGAGGGAGAAGCAGACTCCCTGCTGAGCAGGGAGCCTGATGTGGGACTCAATCCCAGGACTCCAGGATCATGACCTGAGCCGAAGGCAGTTGCTTAACCAACTGAGCCACCCAGGCGCCCCCCGATAATTGCGATTTCAAAAAAAACAAAACCCTTTGTCTATCCTATACTTTGAATGCATCTGCATCCATTCATTACCTTGTAAAATCATGCACTGGCCATTTGGATAATATTAGTTCTCTGGCTTATACGCATGTTCCAAAAGTTGATACATTTCATTATAAAACGGCATTACTTAATACTACTACTAGTCTCAAAAGAAGTGTTAAGTATAGGAAGCTGTCAAGCTTACAGTGGCAGATAAAGGTTTTTAAAAACTCTAATTTTCATTTAAAATCTCAAATTTCTTCCTGGCAACAAATACTGTCAGTTGTTTTTCTTGAAGTGGTACTTACTGGACAAGCAATTATAGAAGAGCACTTGTGCTTAGGAAGAGGAAGAAAAACTAGGTCACTCTGGGAGGCTGTCAACACAGAACACTACGGAATCCTGAGAAAAGACTGACATCAGCCTAGCATTAGTGGTCCACACCTCCCTAATATCCTTATAATAAATGGGTGAGCTGAGTCTCCCTATGGAGAGTGCAGACAGAATAGCAAACAGAAGGATTCCCCTACTTGCACCATAAGGAAACTGACAACAACTTGACTATCTTTACCACTTCAGATCCATGGGGTAGGCACTCTTTGGTTTTCAACCGTCCACAAGATTCCCACTAATTCATACTGTCCAACCACCAGACCTAAATTCAAAAGGCACACCAAAGACAAGGGTATCCAATAGAGTAAATATCAAGTAGAATAATCAGAGTGCAGAACAAGAGAACACAAAATAATCAGAAGACTCCGTGAAATAAAATACTGAAGGAGAGAGATGAAACAATGAATAATATAATCAGACAACTAAAGTAAATTTGAATATGGAACAAGGAATTTTTTCAATTTCTAAATAACATAATTTCTTGATTAATGATTCAGAAGATATTCACCACTCAAACCCAAATTTATAGCCTGGAAGAAACAGAAGAAATATCTCTAAGCACAGAGCAAAAAATACGATACAGAAAATGAGGAAAATGATAAGAGATTTGGAGTCTAGATCTAGGATACCTAAAATACAAACACTACGTGTCTAAAGCAGAGGCAACCTAAATAAGCTTAAACAAATAATCATATATGTTATTTAAACAAATCATATAAAGACCTAGATGTGCAGACCAAAAGGACTCACTATTAATAAGAAAAACATCCTCAACACGGACATATACTACAAAATTCCTGCTCTAGGTCAGGAGTTAATGGACCAAAAGACAAACAAAAGAAACAGACAAAAAAGACTTAACGGTAATAAAAATGCAATTGTTAAATTAACAAATACATAAGAACAGATTTTTATAATTTCAAACAGATTATCATATGACCATGGAATATTCTCAAATCCTTAACAGATCTTAAAAACACAAGTATTTAAAGCCACAGCCTCTAAAATTAAAATCAAATAATAAAAATCATTTTTTTAAAAAGCCCAGCTACTTAAAAATTTACTACTACTGCTACTACTAACTACCTAACTACTTAGGTAACCCTTGGATAAAGAAACATATTAGAAGGAAATTTCAAAGTTATCTAGAAAGCAATTAAAAAGGAAAAGAAATTAATTCAGGCCAAACCTATCAAGCCCAAACAATAGAAATAAAAACTAAAATTAATCTAATTTAAAAAAAAACAAAAAAGTGTGTTAGGGTATTATATAAACCCAAAAGCATGATTAGGAAAACAAAGAGCAAAACAGATACTATAAAAAGAAAGGACACATAACCACAGATATAGGAGAATTTAAAAGACATTAAAATACCCCAGGGGCACCTGGGTGGCTCAGTTAAACTCCCACTCTTGATTTCTGCTCAGGTCATGATCTCTGGATCATGAGATTAAGCCCCACATTGGACTCCAGCTGGGCATGGAGCCTGCTTAAGATTCTCTCTCTTGGGCGCCTGGGTGGCTCAGTGGGTTAAAGCCTCTGCCTTTGGCTCAGATCATGATCTCAGGGTCCTGGGATCGAGTCCTGCATCGGGCTCTCTGCTCAGCAGGGAGCCTGCTTCCCCCTCTCTCTCTGCCTGCCTCTCTGCCTACTTGTGATCTCTCTCTATGTCAAATAAATAAATAAAATCTTTAAAAAAAAAAAAATTCTCTCTCTTCCTCTCCCTCTGCCCCTCCGCAACCTACCCACTCACACGTGCTCTCTCTATATTTAAAAAAAAGGTAAACCCCAAGTAATAGTAGGGCAATATTTGTGAACTTTAAAACTATGAATAATTTGGGGGCACCTGGGTGGCTCAGTTAGTTAGGTGTCTGACTCCTGATTTTCGCTTGGGTCACAATTGCAAGGTGGTAAAATCAAGCCCCATGTCAGATTTAGAATTCTCTCTCTCCCTCTGCCTCCCAACACCCCCACCCCTGCCCTGCTCACACACACTCTCTCTCCCCCTCTCTAAGACAGACAGATAATAAATGGGGCATCTGGGTGGTACAGTTGGTTAAGTAACCTACTCTTGGTTTCAGCTCAGGTCCTGGTCTCAGGGTTATGATTAAGCCCCACACTGGGCTCCAAGCATGGAGTCTGCTTGAGATTCTCTCCCCCTCTCCATTTGCCCCTCCACCCTGCATGCTAAAATAAATGAATAAATCTTTTTAAAAATTATGAATAATTTTATGGCAAAATATGAATCACCAAATGACTCAATAATAAGTAGGAAATTGGAATAGTCAAATTACTATAGAAATAACTGAAAAGATGACTATAAAGTACCATTTAAGATCAGATGGTTTCACCACCTTATTCACCCCTCATTCAGGGGGGAAAAAAAGATGATTATTATAAATAACACTTATCTAGAGCTTGTTATGGGCCTGACACCCTTCTAAGTACTTTTACATATTACCTCAATTAATTTTCATACAAGACTAGAAATAGAAATATTACTTGTATTTTGTAGGTGAAGAAACTGAGACTTTCAGCAATTCATCTACTACTTATATACATAGTAAGTTTTAAAAAACCCACATAAAATACAGTCCAGCAGTGTTCAAAAAATAATTAATATACTACATATAGGCCTGGTTTATTTCAAAAAATGTAAAGGGGAGAGATAAAATATCAATAAATTTATCAATAAAATCCATTATACTAACAAATTGAAAGAGAATACTGATAGATACTTAAAAGGCATCTGATCAAATTCATCAGTCATTATTATAATATTATTAATATATTATTGAGATATAGCTAAAAGAAGCAAAATACATCCAAAAGTACCTCCCACAGAATGATCAGACCTAATTTAACACAATGTTTGGTAAAGGTAAAAATGGCAACTGGAATTCTCAGAGGGAGATGAATCAGAATTACAGTTATAGTCACATACCAGGAGGAATACTTGAAATTTTTCTGCATAAAGGAAGAATATAGCAGAATAAAAAGAATTTATCCAATTAGAGTTCAAGAAAATGAACTGCTATTTTCAATCTCACCTAATACAATTTGTCTACACGTGTTGATATGACTTCCAGGGCAGAAAACTACAAAAACATGGACTGCCCAAGTGAGCATTCAATTACATAGCCTTATCTTCCTAAAGAAATAATCAGATCCTTGAAGGCAGAATTAATTCTCTATTAGCAAATGTCTGGCATTCAACAAATCTATCTGTTAATGATAAATAAGGTCACTACTGTACATCGGTTAATTTTATGTTTATAATTTGTATAATATATTTCTCCTCTCTTTTTTTGGCATATTAGTTGACTACATATAAAACACCAATTCCTTAAGCAGTCTTAAAAATCACATAGAGCATCAATGCTATTCTTAAGTTTATATATAGCCAACCTCATTTTAAAAAAGAAAGGAACCCACAACCTCCAATAGGCGAGGTGATTTACAAAAGCAGCAGAAACAAAGTTAATATAAAAAACAGAATTTGCACTAGACTACTGACTGAAAGGCTAATCTTGATTTCCAAATATTGACTTCATTATTTCTGTAGAAAATCATGGGGAAAGTTTACAACTGCCTCATTTGCTATTCCAAAGAAAACAAAAAAAATGTAAGTAAACTTAATGATCTAAACATATTAAGGAAAGGTAGAGCTAAAATCAAAATAAATTTTTAAAACTCCAATGGAACCTATGCTTATTTTGATGGCTAATCAACTGATAGTTGTAAATATTAAATATTTACGTATTTAATTAAATATGTAAATATTAAGGCCATTTTGCATAGATTTTTATAACATGATACCAAATTTATGATATGCACTATGTATTTGATAAATGAGTAAATTGCTAAAGCCAAATTTTCACATTGTTTTTCCAACTATTAAGGAATTTCTTGAACACCAAAAAATCATAATAATTTATATGTCTCACAAGACTGCCTATTGCAATAACTGTGTAATATACACTACATAAGAAATGTACACATTTTTGTAGTGTATAAGAATAACGTCGATTGATTCTTTTATTATATTTCACAGCAGAGACTTTTATGGACAGTAACTAGACTGTATTCTGAGTTATGCTCATATTTGGGGTATATCTCTGAACCCAGTCCTACAAAGTATAAAAATCTCCTCAATTGTACCTCTTTCCCAGTTAATTCCTCTACATCCCTCAATTCAAAGATCACTTCCTCAAGGAAATCCTCTCAAACTATCCACCCGCAACTCATCAAATTTCCCACTATAAACTCACAAAGAACCCTGTACTTCTTCAGATTACTTATTAAAAACAAAGTTGAGTACCTGCATGACACTTCTCTATCACTGGACTATAAACTCCACAATCACAGAGACCATATCTGTCTTTATCTTCTTGTATTGTACAGGTACACAATAAATAATGATGAAATTTAACTATTTTTAAAGTACTAGTATTAAAAAAAAATACAATTTTCTAAACTTTTAGTCAGACCAGTTATACATACTGTTTCTCCCAACATCTTCTCTAACAATAAATTTCCTTGTTGCATGTCCTTCTCTCAAATGGCACTTAAAATATACATGACCCTAATCCTAAATCTCCCAATGAGAATATAAACATCTGAAGGACAAAAACTATGCCTTAGGGGCGCCTGGGTGGCTCAGTGGGTTAAAGCCTCTGCCTTCAGCTCAGATCATGATCTCGGGGTCCTGGGATCGAGCCCTGCATCGGGCTCTCTGCTCAGCAGAGGGCTTGCTTCCCCTTCTCTCTCTGCCTGCCTCTCTGTCTACTTGTGATCTCTCTCTGTCAAATAAATAAATAAAATCTTTAAAAAAAACAAACTATGCCTTACTGGGAACTTCTGATCCTCTAGAGTATTTTGACTTCAAAAATCTTCAAAAATATTTACTTTACAGTGACCACAATCTTCAAACTCTTACTTGTCTTCTCTCATCATATCTGCCCAACAGCTCCTTTGTAAAATGTCTTCTGTTACTTCTGCTGCTTTTCTACCTAGGTTACCTTCGCTATCAGTAAACAAAGAAAATTTCCTTCAAAATGTATTCTGCATCTGGAGGAATAAAAGTGACTGATATTTTCAGAGTAAGGTCAAAAATTATTCCTTGTAGGGAGAAATGGTTTGGCTAAATCATATTATATATGGGGAAATAAGCTTATATTTTATTAAATGGCTCTTATAAGTGCATCCTTTTAATTTTAAAAAATGCTTACAGACTTCTACTTTCAAGAAGAATGAAGTAGGTCTAAGCAAACACACTGCAACAACTAGAAAAGCCTGGGCAAATTTTAAAATCTTATTTGTAGAAGTATCAGATTGCTATGGGAGCCACAAAGACTTAGAGATAGAGGAGAACTATTCAGAGTAGAACTAATCATCACCAGTTGCTTCTTTGTTTCCAGAGTGAGTCAATTTCTGATACAGGACATGGGCTAAGGACTGGGTTTGACCTAGATTAAGGGAATCTCTGATGCGGGGGAGGGGGGATAGGGGAGTAGAAAGGGAACCTACTATTAGCTTTTTTAGTGGTTGTATGGGATCACAAACTTGAGCATACACAAATACCTGGCAGAAAGAGGCTCTGCCTCAAGTATACAACTAATCAGTATGCTTGCTCCTCAAGACATTTACGAGGTTTTCAAGGTACATGGGGCAGGAGGCTAGAGAGTGAGTAGGCTGAGAACCACTGAAAAGCAGAGCTGAATTCCTGTAGCATTTCAGGACTGAGGAGACAAGAGATCTGCCAGGCTCTCAACCAAAACACGTGAAAGACAGGACTTAGGAACAAGGGCAGCCAGAATTTTAATGGAACTACTAAAACTGTACTGAAGCCCAAACCCAGCTCAATCTCTGAGTGGAATGAAATACTTAGCCACTGACCTATCAGCCTAACATAGAAAAGGGAATCATCTCAAGTCAAGGATGTTATTAATCTGAAAACTCTATAAGCTTCTTTTATATATGGTATTCTACATATAATGAAAATAGGCAAGAAAACATGATAACCAAGAGGGAAAAAGCCAGACAATAGAGGAGACTCACAGATCATTCAGATACTGGATTTAAAAGTCAAAGACTTTAGGAGTGCGTGGGTAGCTCAGTTGGTTAAGCATCTGACTCCTGATTTAGGCTCAGGTCAGGATTTCAGGGTCCTGAGATCAAACTGGGTGTGGAACTTGCTTAAGATTCTGTCTCTCCCTCCCTCTCCATCTGCCCCTCCCTAACCTGCTCATGCTCTCTTTCTCTCTAAAAAAATAAAAAATTTTTAAAAAGTCAAGGACTTTAAAATATCTATGATTAATATTTCAAGAAAACATTGGGAGAAATGGACATAATAGATGAAAAGATAAAAATCATCAGAAAAACAAAATATATAGAAACAAATGAAATAGATATTATACAACTGAGAAATACAATATATGAAATTAAGAATCCAGCGGATGGATTTAATAGCAAGCTAGAAATGACAGAATCCAAAATAGGTATACTGGAAGACAGTTCAATTGATAACATCAAAGCATGTTAAGAAGAGAGAATGGAAAATACAGAAGAGTGTTAGAGATATGCAAGGGATGCACAAGGGCTAGCATACATGTAGTCAGAGTCTCTGAAGGAGAAAATGGAAAGAATGGGGTGAAACAATATTTGAACAGATAATGGCTGAGGAAGCTTCCCAAACTTAAAAAAAAAAAAAAAAATCCACAGATTCAATAAGTTCAGCAAATTCCAAGCTGAATAAACACATAGAAAACCACATTTAGGCTCACTGCAGTAAAACAGCTGGAAATCAAAAACAGAGGAGAAAAAAAAAAGGAAAAGAGACATATTACCTTCAAAAAGCAACAGTAAGACAGGCAGGTGCCTTTCTATCAGAAAATATGGAAGCCAGAAAGCAATGGAATGGAATCTTTAATGTGCTGAAAGAAAAACTGTCAACCTGGGATTATAATCCCAATGAAAACATCCTTGAAAAAGGATGGTGAAAGGAACTTTTTTGACAAACAAAGCCTGGCAGACTTTTCTGCCAGTAGATATGCAGTAAAAGAAATACTAAAGGCAGTTCTTTAGAAAAAGGAAAATGATCTCAAATGGAAAAATGGAAATGCAGAAAAGGATGAAGAATACTAGAAAGGGCAAATACGAAGTAAATAAATATGGGGTAAATGACCTTCAACTGTAAAAACAAAACAAAACAAAAAAAACCCTGTAATGATTTGCAGAATTTAAAATATATGTAATATATGTAGTACTAAAATATGCAACAACCATATATAAAAAGTAGAGAACAAAAGACGAAGTTAAAAGTTCTAAAGTTCTACTGAAGTGATAAAAGCAGTAATTCGCATTTGAGTTAATAATTCAAGAATGTATTTTGTAATCTTCAGTGTTAAAAAATTTAACATTTATCGGTTTGTAGAAAAATGCAAATGTTAAACATCTATCATTATAAAATCATAAATTATATAACTGGAAAATACATAATTAGTTAATTATGACACATAAAGCATAATCTTAAAGTCAAATAAATTATTGATGTGAATTTGCAAAAACTAAAAAAAGTGACAGAGTAGAATTCCCCTAGAAATCTTTTATCCTCATAGAAATATTTCAGGTATAAAACTAAAAAAGCAGCTATAAATACAACACAGATATTCTCAGGCTGACAGCCATAAAGGGAAAGTATGTAAATTGGCAGAATCACCTGAAGAAAGACAGTCTAACAATATAATCAAGAAGATAGAAGATGTTAAGACCTACTTATTCCACATTCACAGAGGCACTGGGCATCCCTAAATTTGGGTCTGATTAGAGATGATCCAAGGAGAAACCTGATGGTTTGTATATCAGAACATTTCCTAGGGAAAAGCGGCTGTAAATCTGTGAGCATAGAATGTAATAAATCATACACACAACCCCAAAAACATGTACACTAAGAACCAAAAGTGATCAGAGTCATAGTCTTTATTAAAGTTCTACTCTAAGTCAATAGGAAAATTTTAAGATGATACATTTAGGGAACTGTGAAATAACAGAAAAAATACCTGTTACAGTGTCTGTCCCCAGTTCCTGGCACAAAGCTCTTTTAGAATTTTCCTAAAACCCTAGTAATCTCGTAAGTAATAAGAACACTAGGAGGATCTTTTGTTCTATTGTTCAGTCTTTGACCCTGTTCCTGACACAAAGTTCCTAAATCCCATGGAGTTTCCTGGGTGATAGGAGCATCTTTTGTTCTAAATAAGGAAATGTTTAGTGGGCTTCTCAGATGGGGATTGGTCACCAAAAAGACCAAGCCATGATTAGAAACTCACAACTTTCAGCCCCATCCTCTACGGTCCAGGAAGAGGAGGGAGGCCAGAAATTGAGTTAATGATCGATCTCACCTATGTGATGAAGCTTCCATAAAAATCCCAAGGTACAAAGTTCAGGAAGCTTCTGGGTAGCTGAGAGAATAATGTGCCCACAGAGAGCTTGGAAGCTCTACAGCCCTTCCCACATACTTTGTCCTGTGTATATCTTCCATCTGGTTTGTCATCTGTGTCCTTTATCATTTCTTTTATAATACACCATTAAACATTAGGTAAGCATTTCCCTGAGTTCCATGGACCATTCTAGCAAATTACTCTGAACACAAGAAATAGGCCATGAGAACCCTGATTTATATAGCCAGTCAGTCAGAAGTACAGGTGACAGCCTGGGACCTGTGATTGGCATCTGAAGTGGGAACCTGAGTCCCTAACTTGTGGGATCTAATACTAACTCCAGATAAAGAGTGTCAGAATTGAATGGAATTATGGAGGGGTGGAGCCTGAGTGGCTCAGTCGTTAAGCATCTGCCTTCAGCTCAGGTCAAGATCCCAGGATCCTGGGACGGAGCCCCGCATCACATCGGGCTCCCTGCTCAGTGGGAAGCCTGCTCCTCCCTCTCCCACTCTCCCTGCTTGTGTTCCCTTTCTCACTGCGTCTCTCTCTGTCAAATAAAATTAAATAAATAAATAAATAAATAAATAAATAAATAAATAAATAAATAAATAAAATCTTTAAAAAAAAGAAAATGGAATTATGGGACACTGATGGTATCACAGAGAACAGCTCGGTGGGGGAAGAAAATTTACATATTTGGTGGCCAGAAGAGTCAGAAATGAAGTGTTTGGTATGAGTAGTAAAGGAGAGACATACAGGAGAAGTGAGCTTTCCCTACTCTGGAACTATATTCAGAAATTATACACACCTCTAACTTGAAGTGTCCCCTGCACAAGGAAGTTATGCTTTTACCAAGGTCACCATTATAATTGTTAGGTAGAAGCTAGACATGATCAGGGAAGGAACACTCCGAGGTAGACTCCCAAGTCCTTCAGCAGGATTGACAGACACTTGAGCTGGAGGCAAGGATGAGGCTTTTTTAAAATGTTACATTATAAGCACCTGGAGTTCAACATCCTGACCTTGTAGCTTTCATGACCTTGGGCCTGACAGATCAAGAACCACAGATAAAGAACAAGCAGCTCTCCACTCCCACCTCTGCCCTGGGGTAACCCCTAGACTCATTATAATGCATTTGCATTACTTGCACAGCACCCTCCTCCACCCCCTCCAAAGGCTGCCAAAACAGTTCTGGTAAAAAATTCCCCCTCCCAACCTGTGGGAGGAGCTTCCCAAATGACTGGAAGAAGCCTCCATTAGACACCATCTCACTGTATATCACAGCTCCTCCCAACCTAGAGAGACCCAATAATATCTAATTCAAAAACAACCTATGGGCCAGTTCTACCTTGAGGAACTCTCCTCCTTGAGAGTGTACTTTCGCTTAAATAAACTTCTTTGTGCTTGCTACTGAGTACAGATTCCCATGAAAATCTTGTCAGGAATACAAGGACCAAGACCTCCATTCACACAATGCAGACTTCTCACGTCTAACATAACCATGGGTCACACAACATACCTCAGTTTGTATCCACTTTGGGAACATAGTTTCAGAATCTACCTGAATCACACCACAATCTGTCCTAGTAGATTTTTCGTGGTGACTCCAGGCCAAAAGAAGTAACTAATACTTCCATTTACTAAATACTTAGATCTAAATAACTTAAGTATTTAGGTCCTGTTGGGCACCATGTAACTTCTCAAACAATGAAATCACATTGGACACCACTATGGTCAATGCCTGATTTCAGTGATTTTCATGTAGTACATACATGTTATCTTAAAACTAACGAAAATCCATCTTCGCAAATACATAACATCAAAAGGAACGTAGCGAAACTGTGAACTACCTAGTACTAGTAGTTTGAGCAATTACATTTCTCTCAAAAATGTAAATGTAAATTCTGTTGGTATTTCTATGGCACCCCAGAGCATCTCTGTACACAGTGTGGGTGCTTCAGATATCAGCAATGACCGTTTCTGTGAAAGAATGAGTAAAACATTAGTTACAGAGACTGAACGCATAACAGATAATGAGCAAGGGAGAGAAAGGGGAGTGGGGGACAGACATATGGTACAGGAAAGCAAGAGTAGACAACGAAGAGCTTTAACAGAACATAGCCTAGAAAACAAGAAAGACAAAGATAGGAAGAGACAGAGACAGATGGTCAGGGAGAAACAGACATACCAAGAGAGACAGAAAAACAAAGAGGGAGAGACAAAATGAAGAGGGAGATAAGCAGACAGAGAGAAAGAAAGAGAGAGAAACCAAAAGGCAGAGAGGGGTGAAACAGGCTGATTGGCAATCAGGAACAGAGAGAGTGGGGAGAGATAGACAAAAAGAAACAGATGAACAAATGCAGGGAGACAGAGAAGAAAGGATCAGACCAGGGTGAGATACCATTAGAAAGACAGGGAGAGATAAAAGGGGAGACTGAGACAGAGACTTAAGGAGAAACTGTCAGGGAGAAAAAGATAGGCAAGGACAGACACAGCTATCAGGAAAGGGAAGGGACAAGTGAAAGAGGAAAAGATAGAGAGATAGATAGAGAGGCAGTGGGGCACTCATGAGAGAAAGAGAAAGCAGGCAAGAAGAAAGAAAGGAACTCAGGGAGAGCAGAAGGGAAGGAAAAAGAAGCTTCCTCTCACACCACCTCTACCCAGTATAAAAAGGATTATGCTGATGTGGGAAATAAAGGCAAAAGAAAAAAAATTAAATTCCCTTACTACTTATGGTCCGTTGACAAGTCCTTAAAACAGAGTGACCTTCCTCTGGGAGCTCGGCTGCCTCAGTGTTAATACTTCGCTAAGGGCAAAAGGCAATCTTAGCTTAACATTATCCCAATCCCCTAGGATCCTGTTGAGTCTACTTTAACATATAAAAATTCCTTTGGAAAATTCCTTTATCTCTAACCCCGAAGATACATGTTAGCAATCATGCCCAAGCACATGGCCCACTGATATATTTGAAGGGTCTCATAACTAGGGCTTTACTAGACAATAGCTAGCCCCCTCAACGTCCTGGAAACCTTGCTTCCAACACTATCCCTAATAACCTCCCAACTTGAAAGTATATAATCAAGCCACTCCTCATGACCCCAGAGCAGCTCTTTCTGCCCACAGGTCATGTCCTCGTGCTTTAAAAGACCACCTTTTTGCACAGAAGACATCTCAAGAATTCTTTCTTGGCTGTCGGCTCCGAACCCCAACATTTCCTACATTACTATCAATTCATTACTTAAAGGCATGATCCCTACAGTTAAACAGTGCATGAAAAAGAACTAGGAATTAGTACAACCATTATTAATGATGCTTAGCTCTGAACACCAGGGGTTTTTCTGGCCATAGGGGAAACTGTCTCACTCTGCATGTTATTAGCAAATACAATCTACACTCTCTTACTTCAGATACTAATATACTCATTGACAGAATTTCGTAGAGCTTTGTGAGCATCCAAGGCTATCTGCTCCAAGCATCCAATATAATTTACCAATAATTTGTTTTTCCTAGAAAGACTATAGCCACATAAAATAAAGAACCAACTTTAAAAGAGGAAAATTTTACATTCTAATTCATTATGTTTTCAGGACACACCAGCAACATATTGTTTTTCAATGTGTGAAAAGACTAGCATTAACTGGTTTTTTTTTTTTAGCTATTTATTGAAATTGCAAAATTAATAAATAAGTAGAGAGAATAAGCCCCGACGTGCCCACTGTCCACTTTCAACAATTATTAACACTTTGCCAACAGCATCATCACATTTCAACCATAAGAAATAAAATTCTAAATATTTTCATAACTTTTTAATTGTTTCGTAATTTTAAAATGCATTTTGATTTTAAACATACTGGATTTCGATTATGTTACTGCTAATCATTATGAAATTATCATACAAATGTTTAACCCGGGTTTCCAGAATTACAACCTATGTTCTTAGATTCAATATGTCAATGTCTATGCATTTCCTTGGGACCTATATATCCCACGTTTTCTAAGTATTTTACAAATGCAGATTATTTAAAATCTGTTCCAGGAAAACAAGGTGTTACCATCCAACAATCAGGATTATATTTGTAAAATTAAGCTGGAAAATACATTATACCTTATCGTATCCAGTGATTCTCACTACCGGCTATACAATATAATAAGCTGAAGGACTTTAAAATATACAGATGTCCAAAATTCTGATTTAGTCAGTTTAGATGCAACCTGTACACTGAGGTGCTTTTGTTTTTGTTTTGAATGTTCCTCAGATAATTCTAATGTACAACTATGGTTAAAAATCACTGATCTAGTCCAGCTTCCTACCAAATGCAAAAATTCTCTACAGTGGCCCCTGGGTGGTTCAGTTGGCTAAGTGTCAGTCTCTTGATTTTGGCTCAGGTCATGCGTGATCTCAGGGTGCATCTGGCTGTGTGCTCAGCAGGGAGTCTGCTTGGGATTTACTCTCTCTCCCGTGTGCTGGTGCTCTCTTTCAAATAAATAAATAAATCTTAAAAAAAAAAAAAAAATCCCCCCAATATCCCTGTGTAATAGCCACCTGACAACCAATTCCAAAACTCACTATATCTCAACCAGTCTAACTTGTTAAAAAAAGAAAACCACAGGGCCCAAGTGGTGTCACTTAGACCAATTCCCAAACCAGGGTTTAACACTCAATCTAACTGCAGTTTCAACGACTCTAGAAATGGGGCCTCAAAAGGCCAGTCAGAAGATTATGCTTTCCATCAGTGCCAATGAGTCTTGTCACCCGAATCCTCTCCATCCCCCAAAGAAAGATAAGGTAATCTGCATGATAAGACACTGTGCTTTTTACCCTACCAGTCGCTCCTGGAACAATCTTTTCTTTTGCTAATAACTTTCTTGCCCCCACCCTCCATCTATAAAAACCTTCCATTGTTTCTAACTCCTTGGAGAGCCTCTCTACTTGTTAGATGGAGTACTGTCCAATTCATAAATTCTTTAATAAAGCCAATTAGATCTTCAAATTCATTTGTTTGAATGCTGTTAAAGAGACTTTAGGGCAATTTTAATTATGTGAAAGTTCTAACAAGCAAAGTTTGCTGCTCCATACCCACCAATCAAAATTTTACCTTATATAGTCATATAAAATAATTCTTACTCTTCTTCAGTTTTAGAGTTATGAAGATTCAATATGCTTTTAAAAACACAGTACCTATAGCCATTTACATTACTCCAGAAAAAGATCATCTGATTAATGCTTCACATAGTAGTATGAAGACTTTTCTTGCTCTATATGACTTAATATAGAACATTAACTTTTTTTGAAAGCTGTATCTTACTACTGACTCATACCAAAGAAACAGGTAAATCCCTAAATATTTGTTATATTAACTGTAATCATGCCACCATTCTCCCACTCAATAGGTTTATTAAAGTTCGCATTTATCCCTATTTACATTTAAGAGCAGTGTGCTGATAAACATTCTGCAAGGTAGCAGGCTGTTCTTGTAGCTTTTACTAATATCTGTAATGTAAATACTCCCATCATAGTCAATTTCAAGCTATCAACACCAAACAGGGTTGGGAAGAGATGCTCCAACACACCAATTATAACTCATCATTCTTAACTAGAAGTTTCCATCACAATCTTTAGAATTCTATTTTGAAATATGTTTCCCAGAACATCCTATATCTTGAAGATTCTGATGCAGTGTGTGTATAGACTGGAATCCAAGCATTTGTATATTTTTAACAATTTCTAGGTGGTTGAGGGACTCACCCAGGTAAAAAACCATTGTTTCAACACATGAAGATCTTTTTATGTGTCTTCTGTCAAGAGATCGAATTTTTAATTGCTTCATGAAACAATTTTAAATCATGCCTTGCTTTCATTCAAATAATTACTAAAAATATTAAACTAAAACTTTCCCTTTCAGCTGACACAAATCTGTCTATACTCTGTTAGAAGTTGTCTAGTCAGACACAAACCCCCTAACTATATTATTATCCAACTCACATTTTTTCATCCTGTCCACAAACATGGCATGACAAGTTAAAAAACTGTGTCTCTGAAATTTTTGCCTATGACATTCTCCTACTCAATTAAGAAAATCGACTTCAAAAGAAAATTAGGTGAGTTTAGCATAACTTGCTTTTGAGAACCAACGTGCACTCCTAGATGAGCAAATTACTGAACACTCAAAAATAATACACGTAACTAGCACCCACATTATACAACTAGAATATTGAATAACATACGTAAGTAATCTGTTTTAAAGTAACAAATAGGGCTGAAAGAACAGAAACTTGAGGTAAAAGACGCAGTTCCATAGACGGAAGAACCTCAGAGAGGTGAGCTGACCTGTAGCTTGCCAAGGCTTGCACATTGGCTTCTTTGATGCTCTGGCATGAAGCCAAGAACCTAGACTTTGCCTGTGCAAAGGACTCAGCTGGGAGTCAAATAAAGCAACAATGTTTTTAACAGAGACAAAAGCTTACATTTTAAGAAACTAAGGGAAAAAAGGAGTAAGTTAACTCAAAGAGGGAAAAAGAAGGAAAAAAATAATAATTTTTTGAAAAGCAGAAATCAATAAAATACAAATCAAGGCAAACAATGAGGAAAAATAATAAAACCACAATGTGGTGCTTTGAAGAGATCAATAAAACTGATTATTTTTTATTTATACCAATCAGAAAAAAAGATAATATACAAATTTCCAATATCAAAATGAAAGAGAAGTTATATTATAGATCCTGGAAACACCTAAAAGATAATAAGGGAATATCATGAATGTCTTTTATAAAAATCTGACACTTTAGAGGTAATTGTCAAATTCGTTGAAAAAAGAAAACTACCAAAGCTCACTCAAGAAGTATATCTATGATACCTATTCAAGAAATTGAACTTCTAATAAAAAAAAGAAAACTCTTCTCATAAAGAAAACCATTGAGTTAGATAGTTTTGCTGGTAAATTTTATCAAACATTTAAGAAAAGAAATAATCCTACAAATTCTCCTACAATATAAAAGAGGGGAAAACAAGTTTCAACTCATTCTATGAGACCAACATTCCATTCCAAAAGCAAAGATATTACAAAAAAGGAAAACTATTACTGATATGCCTCATGAACAAACACACAAAAACCCTTCCCTAAATTTTAGCAAACATAATTCAGGTATATATAAAATAACAATAGTAATAATAATAATGTCATGACCAAGCAGGATTTACCCCAGGAATATAAGGTTGGGTTTAACATTCAAAAATGAATCAACATAATTTACAATCATTGCTGATAAAAATCTCAATAAAATAGGAATAGAAAAGACAACTTTCTCAATGTGATAGAGTTACCAACAAGTACCTACAGCTACCCATTCCACCAGTGTCTCCATACATACTTCTAAGACTTTATTGAAAAAAATTACTGCTTCAGTGTGATATTCAGGAGATATGCAACATATCTAAAAATGGGAATAACAGCAATAGTACTAACCCTAACAACATATCAGAATTGTACTGTTCTTTGCAAACTGCATCCTTTTCTTACTTGTGGAGCATGCTTGTTACCTATTGACAGGTAAGTCTCCTTATAAATTTCTTCTTTTGCTCCTTATTCTTACATCTCTTTTTAAAGATATTCTGAGTTTCTGAGACTAAACTGAGTCTGATTCTGCTCTTAACAAAAACTCTAGGAGACTAAGAGTAATTATGAGCCTCTGAATGAAAGGTCTTCTAAACCTATCAGGGGTTTTGCTCATCAACAAAATTAACCAGTTGATATTATTAAATCCCTAAAGCAAAGCAAAGGAGACATAAGGAGGTTTAAATTGAAATTCTACAAGACTCAATAAGCTAACAATCTGTTTGGAGAGAAAACCTATTAATAAAAATGAGATTTTAAACTTTAAACTATTTAAAAAATTTTTTTCAAGTAAGCTCTACACCCAATGAAGGGCTTGAACTCACAACTCTGAGATCAAGAATCTCATGCTCCAACTATGCCAGCCAGGCACCCTAAACTATTTTAAACTTTAATCAACAAATAAAGAAGTATCAAAAGTTCAACCTAATCAGTTATATACATGTTACACAAAGCCAAATTTATTATTTGGCATTTCTGAAAACTGGCTCATTCTCTCTATTCCTATTTTTTAGACAAAATTATTATACAGCTTATTTCACTTGGTGCCTCCCTTCTCCTACTCTCTCATCTATCGGTCTACAAATTTTCTCCATGTTATTATTTTACCCTTTTCCATAATGTTTTACTCTTTCATAGTTAACCCATTAATAGCACTAGCAATACTGCCTCAGAATCTAAATTAATGTTAAATTAATGTTAACTAATTTTCTTCCAAACACTGGCTCACTGTTCAAAAAATATCCTATGAGTTTGATACTCTTCACTGAATTACCTAACTCATGTTTACTATTACTTAAATTCTGACACAAACCGAGTCATACAGTGCCTGCAGGACAAAGATACCAAGAAACAACTATTACAGAGCAACATCCAATACACCCCAAATTTTACTTATTTGTCAAAGACTTAATTACATGAAAAAGTAACTACAATAGGCATTTGAACCTATTCCATGTTACACACTTACAAGGTTGGAACTGTCTCGTAGGGGGATATACTTCTATTTCACCATAAAGTTAAAACTAAACAAGTAAAATTTAGAGTACCCAGAAATAAAAATTATTTCAACAATTCACACTGAAAGTATTTCTACATGCATCAGTATTAGTATCTTAGCAAAGCAAAGCACATTTTACTTCATCTTTCTCTGCAAATGGCAAGGAGAAAAAACAGCCTCCCAAGGTCACTAACTTTAAACAGGGTTACATTCATGTCAATAAGGTCAACTCTCCACTCTGACCTTTAACTCCCCAAAACAATCCATGTTCCCTAATTCTTCTTCATATTCCTACTGACCTTAGCAACCAGCCAAAACTTCCATAGTTAGCCCTACATTAGATGTCAGAATGAAACCAACCTTAGAGTCACACTTTCTATTGTTAGAAGTTAAAGAAAATAAAAATTATTCTCACCCATTTGAAGATTTCTACAATTCTCAGGACATTTTTTAAAAATTGCACAATGGAGTCTGCTTTTGAAAAACACAATATATTTAGGTTTCAACCAACAAAAATGAAAGTTTAATTCTAAGAGGAAAAAATAATTTGAGAAGCCATATAAAACCACAATTTCAAATATCTTAACCATGTGAAGAAATGACGGAGGACTGACAAAAGAGCAAAAAAGTTGGGAAGAGAAAAAGAGTGGGTAAAAGGTAAGGAAAAAGAGTAATTGAATGAGAAACATATAAAATATAAGTAGAAGGTATATTAACTTTTAAGTTGTAAGAGGTCCAAAACTGATCAGAACTGTGATTTCTACTCAGTCACTAACTAGTGACCCTTAGAATTCGGTTCACCTCTCTAGGTCTCAGTTACCTCATCTTCTAAATTAAGGGGAATGGACAAGGTCAGTCTTTCCCAAAGTGCTTCACAGAGCTTTAGTTCCTAAAAAGAAAAAGGGGTTCCATAGTCAAATATATTTGGGAAACATTAAATAATGAATCTCCTTTTCTTTGTTATTCACAATATATAATAAATAGTAAGTAGGAAATGCCCTGAAATGCCCCAGAATTAAAAATAATAATAATAATAATAATAATAAACAATAGCAGAAAATCCTATTTTTGTTTTACTAAATTTTTCCCAAACTTATTTGGCCACAGAACGTTCACCTGCTCATAAATCATTCAACAGGCCAGAGAACACCCTTTAGGAAACATGGACCAAAGAATCTCTTGAAATCTCTTATTACTTATATCTATGAGTCTAAGTTAGTATTTCTCATATACGCCAGTAGACACGTCGCCATTAGAAAGTACTCATTTTAGCACACAAATATGTATAAAGAACAATGAAATTCTGGCCCCAACTTGGGAAACAGGACTGGGGTAGAAGAAGAATTGCTCTAGAAAAAAGGTCATCTTCTAAACAAAAGTAAAGAAAAACCTATTTCTTCTTATAAAATTAGAAGTAGGGAATCTTCCCAAAGATCCTACCTGACATCCAGAAGGAAAAAAAAAGGCAGAGAATGGCTCTAATGTGGACAGGAAGAGATATTTCTGCCTTGGTTCTGAGAAAAGTGTCTTTTACAAGTCACCCCTGGGAATTACAAGCTGGTTGCAGTAATACTTAATATTGGGGAAATTTGAGCAGCATGAATGCTCATAACGGAGACTGTGGCAGCCACCAAAAGAAGAAAAGACTCAGACAGAATTCTAGAGCTGATATAGCCCAAAGTTTATTTGATACATGAATCCATCTACAACCACCAAAGAGATTATTGAATCCACTAACTGACTACCTCCAGGAACTGGGAACTACATGGATAGCTCAATCTTTTATTAAGATGAAAACAATCTCACTGTAACATTTTCTTGTTCGTTACTGATTTTTTTCTCATACAGATGATTTCAAGACCTCTCACACACCTCTTTTGAACCATAGTTTGATGACAAGATAGTTCAGTGGAAAGAATGATGAAATGATTTTCAGAAACTGAAAATCCAATCTTCAACACCTGCCGCTGATTATATGGGTAACACTGAGTAAACATTCAATAGCTCCTGGTTTTGTTTCCTAAATTGAAAAATAAGGCAATCTCTAGGAGTCATAAACATTCTAACATCCTATAATTTCAAGATTTACTATGGCATGGTTTATCCACTACAAATCTGTTTACTCCAGCTAAGAGTTCTAGTGTGTCTAAACCCCTTACTGTGGTGCTCAGAATTCAATAGGAGATTCTAGAAATCGTCTATTCAGTAAAGAAGAGTGGAATTATTATGTTCCTTTTTCCAAATACTGTATTTACATTAGTAAAGACTTTGATCAAATTGGATTTTCTGAGGCGACTACATTCAAATAACCATACCTGGTATCCAGGCACTGTGGATCCTAACAAATCTTAACCAATATCGCACTAAAGTTGCTCTCCCTTATCCCATACTTTCCAAACTGATTTTCTGGTACTGAGTATAAGATCTGAGATTCTTTTTAATTAGCCTGCATCTTGATATGTTTAGGTCACAATCTTAGCCTTTTGATTTGAATTGATACCCCAGAATACTCTTTCCACCTTATGAAGTAGCTGATTCTGATAACATACTACTATCAGCATTCTCAACAAAGACACAGATTAGAATGCTGATTAAAATGGATGACCAGGGCGCCTGGGTGGCTTAGTCGATTAAGCATCTGCCTTTAGCTCAGGTCAGGATCCCAGAGTCCTGGGATCGAGCCTTGCATCAAGCTCCCTGCTTGGTGAGGAGCTTGCTTCTCGCTCTTCCTTTGCCGCTCCCCCTGCTTGTGCTCTCTTGCTTTCTCTGTCTGTCAAATAAATGAATGAAATCTTTTTAAAAAATGGATGATCAACAGAAAAGGGTAACATTGAAAGTAAAGCTTATACCCCAAAAGCTAGAAAAAGAGCAATTAACTCAAAGTAAGCAGGAAAAAAGGAAATAATAGAAGTCAAAGAGGAAATCAATGAACTAGAAAATAGAAAGTAAAAGGAGAGAAAAATCAATGAAACCAAAAGCTGGTTCTTTGAGAACAATAAAATGGATAAACTTCTAGGCAAGACTGATCAGTAAAACAAAATGAAGACAGAATTGTGAGTATCAGTAATGAATGAGGTAACACAGCTACAGCTAGTAAAAGAATAATACAGGAATATTATGAGCAACTTCAGGTCAATAAATTCAACAGTTTAGATTAAGTGTACTAATTACTTGAAAGACAACAGCTACCGAAGTTTACTCAAGAAGAAACGGATAATCTAAATACTCCTATTTAAACTTTCCCGCCAAAAAGCTTTAGGCCTAAATGCCTTCATTGATGAAGTCTAACAAATACTTAAGGAAGAACAATGCCAATGCAATACAAACTCTTCCAGAAAACTGAAAAGTAAAGAATTTCTCCCAAACTCATTCTATGAGACCAACACTACCGTGGTGCCAAAACAAGACAATTACCAGAAAAGACACCTGCAGACAAATGCAGACGTAAACATTTTAATGAAATTTTAGCAAATCTAATTCAGCAATATGTTAAAAAGGTATACAATGAAAAGTAGACTGCTATATACTGAGTATGAGTATCCTCCAAAAATTGATATGAATCTTTATGCCCAATGTGATGGTATTAAAAGATGGCACCTTTGGGAGGTTGCTTAGGTTCTGAGAGTTGAGCCCTCAGTTGAGATTAGTGCTCTTACAAAAAAGACCCTACAGACATTCCCTCATTCCTCCCACCATGTAAGGTTATAGTGAAAAGATGGCTATTAGTGAAGAAGTGAGCCACCGACAGATAACAAATATGCCAGTTTACTGATCTTGGACTTCCCAGTCTTCAGAACTCTGAGAAATAAATATCTATTGCTTATAAGCCACTCAGTTTATAGTATATTGGTAGAGCAGCCCAAACTAAGAAACGGTGTTTATCCCAGAAATAGTTGATTTATCATTTAAAAATCAATGTAATTCACCATATTAAAAAACTAAAAAAAGAAAAACTATACAATCATCTCAATAGATGTGGAGAAAGCACTCAACAAAGTCCAACACTACTTACTCCTGATAAAAACTCTTAGGAAATTAAGAACAGAAGGAATGTCCACTCTTACCACTTCTATCCAACATTCTATTAGAGATTCTGTCCAGTGTAATCAGGCAAAAAAAATAAAAGACAACCAAGGCAAAGATAAAATTGTATGATTTAGAAGATAACATAATGGGGGTGCCTGGTGGTGCAGTCAGTTGAGCACCCGACTCTTGGCTTTGGCTTGGGTGGTAGTCTCAGGGTCATGAGATCAAGCCCTGCATTGGGCTCCATGCTCAGTGAAGAGTCTGCTTGGGACTATCCCTCTCTCTGCCCCTTGTCCCCATTGCTTTCTGTCACTCTCTCTCTCTCATGAATAAATCTTAAAAAAAAAAAGGTGATGACATGATGGTATGTATAGAAAATCTACAAAAAAGCTACCAGAACTAACGAGTGAGTTTACCAAAGTTGCAGAGCACAAGATCTATACACAAAAATCAACTGTACTTCTATATACTAACAGTGAATAATTGGAAATTAAAATGGAAAGACAAAGAGCATTATAATAGCATCAAAAAATATTAAATACTTTGGAATAAATCTGACTAAAGATGTGAAAAAATTGTACACTAAAAACTATAAAAGATTGTTAAAAAAAAATTAAAGAACACCTAAGTGAAGAGATCTATTTTATTTATAGGTCGGAAAATTAAAGAGAGTTGATATCATATAGATGTCAATTGTCCCCAAATTAATCTAAAGATTCAACACAATCCTAATCAAAATCTCAGTAGGCTCTTATTCTAAAATTCATATGCAAATGCAAAAGACCTACAATAGCCAAACAACAAGCAAAAGAAGAACAAAGCTAGAGAACTAACACTGCCTGATATCAAACTTACTAAAGCTACAGTAATCAAGAAATAGACCCACACATATACAGACAACTGACTTTTTACAAATATGCAAATACAATGAAGAAAAGGACAGTCTTTTTAATAAATGGTGTTGAAACAATACCTGTAGTTAAAAAGTGAATTTTCTTCCAGACATCACATCGCACACAAAAAATTAACTCAAAATGGACTGCAGAGTTGAATGCAAAATCTAAATCTATAATGCTTTAGATGAAAACATAAAAGAAAATCTTTGTGACCCTGTGTCTTAGTTCAGACAGCTACAACAAATTACCACAGTCTAGGTGGCTTAAACAACAGAAACTTATTTGTCATAGCTCTGGGAGCTGGGAAGTCCAAGATCAGTGTCCACTGTGTTCAGGTTCTGATGAGACCCTCTTTCTGGCTTGCAGTCAGGTACCCTCTTATGTTTCTTCACACAGTTCACACAGCAGAGTACAAAGAGAGGAAGCAAGCACTCTGATGTCTTTTCTTATAAGGGTGCTGATCCCATTCATGAGGGTTCAACATACGACTTTGGGGGGAATACAAACATTCATTCCATTGCACCATGAATTAAACAAAGAATTCTTAGATTTGACCAAAAGCATGATCATAAAAGAACAAATTGATAAATAAAACTATATTGAAGTTTTAAAACTTCCATTCTTGAAAAGACACTTTTAAAGCTAGACTGAGAGAAAATCTTTGTAAAGTCTACATCTAACAAAGGTCTGGTATCCAGAATATTAAAAAAACCTCCCAAAACTCGGGGATAAGAAAAATAAAGAATCTATTTTTTTTAAATGGGCCAAAGATTTGAAAAGACATTTCACCAAAGAATGTATAAATGGTAAACAAGCACAAAGAAAATGTTCAATTATCATCAGTCATTAGAGAAATGCAAATTAAAACTACAATGAGATACCACTATATTCCTACTAAAATGGTTAAGATTAAATAGACTGACAATACCAAGTACTGGAGAGAACATGGAAAAACTGGAATTGTAAGTGGGAATGTAAAATGGAATGACCACTTTGGATCTCAAAAAATTCAGCTGATTGAAAGAAGCCCAATAAATAAGAGCAGACACTGTACAAATACATTTACATAAAACATTAGGAAATGCCAACTGTGAAAGAAAAATCAGTGGTTAACTGAGGAGGGGTAAAATTAAATGGGGTGGAAAAGAGGAATTACCAAAAAGTCTGAGGAAAGTTTTAGGAATGATGGCTATGTTCCCTATCTTGATTATACTAATGCTTTCATCAGTGTATACAAATGCCATGATATCAAATTCCACATTTTAAGTATGTACAGTTTCTTAAATATCAGTCATACCTCAATAAAGATGTTAAAAATATATATTAACCGGGAAAAAGAAAATGGCTTTTCTTGTCACTTACACGCTTGTTAGATTAAGGTATTCAAGAATTATCTTTTAAAAAATGGGAAGCAGACTTCATTTCATTTTGGGGAAAATTTTTTATAAAAACAAAATGCTTAATTTTATAACATAGAAAATTAAATATTATCTTTATGAAACAATTTATAATTTTTAATTGCATGATAAATAATACATTTATAAAAACATTTAAGAAAATTCATAACCAGATTCCATTTTCCTGTTCTTCTGAATACTTAGGGCTAAAAGTAGAAGCTAGTTACGCTAGTATTAAAAATCACTCTGTAATAAAATCTCGACTAAAAAATTCCATAACTACAAAGAAATCATTCCAGAAATATACATTTACTGATAAGATTTTTCTTCTCTTTTTTATTGTAGTAAAATTATATAACATAAAATTTACCATTTTAACCATTTTTAAGTGTACAACTTAGTGATATTAAATACACTCACAATGTGGTACAATCACTACTACTATTTCCAAACTTTTTCATTACCTCAAATGCATATGCTACTATAGTAATGACAAAATGTTTATTAAATGAAACAACAGCAGGAAATTAAGAGTAATTCTTTAGAACCAGCCCTGTAAATCATAGAGGATATGAAAGTGCACAAGAATGGCAGGCAGAAATTACTGGCTAGTGATTAAATGCATCCGATAATTCACAAAATTTGTATTTGTAATATATGTTCAATTACACTCCATTTTTACTTATTAATCCAAACACAGTATCATACTGATTGAATATAGTGACCTTAAATAGTCCACTTAGCTTTTTTAATTAATTTGACCTAATTGTTTTTTTCTAATTTCTCACTAGGGGTTCTTAAGGACCTGAATAAGAAATGCTAATTGGAAATACCACTGCCATCTTCATGTTACTACTTCAGCACCAACATCAACACCTCCATAGAGAACAAAGAGATTATGAGAAAAAATTAGTATGTAGATTGAAGATATCCACAAGCAAAATCAGAACCCCAAAAGATCTCTTCTTACTAAGAAATAAAAGCTAAAATCTTTCTAAAATATTTTGCACAAATGCCCAGAATTTATGTTTACAACAATCAACACTTTGCTTCTACTGGGTTACTACAAATAAACATCGTGTAGATTTTTTGGAGATGGGGTAAAAACAAGAAAAAGAAAACTAAAATCAGGAAGCATAACCTTCGCTCTTCTAGGTCCATAATACACAACCTGTAATAAAAATAGCAGAGAATAATGTCCTCCTATATTCCACAGCCCTCTTCAGATAGTGTTGTGCAGACATACTAAAAAGTTAGAATCCAAATCCAAATGCCCCATGGACAGTTCTAATTTGAAAAACAATTTTTCTATTAAACTACTTCATTCTATTCAAAAGTGAAGAAAAAAAATCATGTTTTCACCTTGTTGCTTATTTTTTCAACTATTATCAAAACAAAAAAAATTCCATTCTGACAGTTGCTTTTTTGATTCCCCAAAATTATAAGCTTAAATATGAATGCAAGGAAGCATCAAAAAAATAAATAAATAAATTCTACAAGTGACACACACTGAGAAATTAGCAAGCAAAATCATGCCAAAAATTACTTTATAACATAACCTTGTTTTCTGTTTAAGTAAATTCCTTTTAAGAATGCTCTGTGTCCTGGGGCACCTGGATGGCTCACTTGGAAGAACATGAGACTCTCAATCTCAGGGTTGTGAGTTCAAGCCCTATACTCGGAGTAGAGATTACTTAAAAAAAAAAGAAGAAAAGAAACTTTGGAAGGGAAAAAAAAGACTGCTCAGTGCCTTGATAAAGATAATGGTTGCACAAAACTGAATGCACTAAAAATGCCACTGAATCTCAGCACACTTTAAATCATTAATTTTGGGGTGCTTGGGTGGCATCTGCCTTTGGCTCAGGTCATAATCCCATGGTTCTGAGATTGAGCCCTGCATTGGGCTCCCTGCTCAGTGGGGAGTCTGCTTCTCCCTCTCCCTTTCCTCCTGCTTGTGCTTTCTCTCTCTCAAATAAATAAATAAAATCTTAAAAAAAATAAAATCATTTATGTTATGTTAATTTCACACACGCACACAAAAAATACTGCTTCTGGGCATATTTTGGGTCATAAAGCTAACTAAAAATTATGAATCTGCTTTCTCCAATACTCGAAGAAGCAAGCGTATGGCCCTAATTGTTAATGGCAGACAGTTGGGGGACCCCCAACATGAAAAAGGACACAACTATAAAAGCATAAAAATTGTGGAACTGGAAGTTGGATGGCACCATAACTAAATAAAGTCAGCATTCCTCTGGACTTCTAATTGTGAAATCCATTCAAAACAGCACCAAGACTATTTTTGGACACTGCTGAAGTAGAACAAAGAACTCACGATGATCTCTTAATTCTGACCTGCATTAGACTAATAGCCCAAATGTTGCAGTATACCGGTCAACCAAATAAAGTCCAACTTTAAAAAAAAATTTAAGCCCCTTGGAAATTTGGCCTCATCCTTACAGCTCACTATTCACCTGTAATAACCCTCTACTTCACTTAAAGTGCTCTGCTGAATTTCCCCTGAATGTCTTGCACCTCTTTGGTTTTGTCCTGTTGTTTCTTTCTTCCTAGAAGGCCCTCTCCTACAGCTGTAACTACGCTTTAAGACCCAATTCAAATCTCACCTCTTCCATTTATCATTTTCTTACTACTTTATTTATGAAAATTCTTTTATGGCTATTGTGGAGAAACTGCTCCTGAGAATATCTACCCAATATACTGTGTTATTCTTATATTATTAAAAATTCCTCTCTGCTGTAAATAGCCTAATTTATTTACTATGTCATTAGTGAACTATATCATGTTTTTCCTTAAATAGAAAGACTAATTGTTACAGTCTTTTTTTTTTAAAGATTTTATTTATTTATTTGACAGGAGAAAGTGAGAGAGCACAAGCAAGGGGAGGCATAGAGCGAGAGGGAGAAGCAGATTCCCCAACGAGCAGGGAGCAGGGAGCCTAACGCGGGGCTCAATCTCAGGACCCTGAGATCACGAACTGAGCCAAAGGCAGACGCCCAACTGACTGAGCCACTCAGGCATCCTGTGGTTGTAGGCTTTTAAAAAGATAACAGCAATCCACCCTTCTACCAAGACGACGGACATCCCATTCAGAAAAAATAAGAGTATAAAAACAATAAATCTTACAATATAAATCACCTTATTCTGTTCCATTCTTTCTAAAAGAAATACACAAATTTAGCTATTTCACCTTCTCATTATAGCAACCAAAAGATTCCTTTGTGAACAGCCCAATAAGGACATATTTTGGAACCGCACAGCAACTGTCAAACAATAGAAACTCTTAAATATATTTAATCACACTAGATTTGCAATGCCTGATTCAAAGTGTAGATATTTCAAACTCAAATAAGAGTCATGTGTCTCAGGTATATATGCAAAATTAACTGCATATGATAACACACCAATATAAATTCAATTTCCCTTTCTAACCTCACTGATTGCTCCTCTTGTAACAAGCACGTAACTGATCAAATTCTCATCAAGAACCACAAATTGGCAGTCCATCTCACAGGTGATAAACTATGTTTCACCTCTCAACCTTCAATAAAGAAAATGAAAATTTAATCAGTATAGGTAGATTTCCTACCCTCAACACTCTAATCCCAAAAAGCTGTACATGTGGTTATGCCTAAAAGTATTATTCAATCTTAAAATTCATCGCATTTCACTTTTTCAACTAGAGTAGATACTTTCAAGTACAAAATATACTAACAATCTAAGCTTTAAAGAACAGTTATTTTATCTTTTAAATATATATATATATAACTTTTTTTTTACTTTAAGAGTGTGTGTGTGTGATCGCGCATGTGCGCACAGGCAGATGTGAGTATATATGTATATATATTTCTTTCTGCTAAAAAAGAAAACCTAAAACAATGAATAACTCAGTACCACTGACACTTGGAAAGAAGTGCCCGGTATGTGGCTTCTGAAGAAATTAAGACTCATTAGTTATCACTAAAAGAACTAAGCCTCCTTTGCAAAATAGCTAATCCCAGATGCCACTGTGGAAATACTTGAGTGTGGGAAAATTCTATCATATCAGATAGAAAAGAAGCTATCAAAGGTTATGACAGTCATATCAAAACAAGTGAGGAAACCACCTGAAGAGGCTCCTACTTGGCCAAAGTTAAAAATTTCATCAATAATGAGGATAAAACTATACTGGACCAAAACATACCAAGTATGTTTAAATATATTAACTCATTAATACACTTAAGAAAATTTCACTGCTCATCTTCAGAAAATGTTAGAGAATCAATATTATTTTGAAAAGTAGAAAATAAAGGGTAAGAATTAGGCAATTACCCTACCTTTTCTATAACCATAGCTAAAAATAACCAGTTTATGAAGGGAAGTTTCTCTTATAAAATTCTGCCTAATAAACACAGGAATGCTGGAATATTACCATTTTGTGAACTCAATGAAGTCGTGGATCTAGGGCTAGGCACTGATCATCAATAGCTAGTAACAAAAGCAATCTGATATTACATATCCTCTTAAAAGAAGTATACATGAGCACGTATAAAATGTTCTTAGGGAAAAAATACATATGCATAACATTAAACTGAATTAGATCAAGCCTCTAGATTTAACTACAAATTTACAGGAGATACCAAGAATAGAAACCACATTAAGGTATACCACATGATGTAATCAGTAAAATGTAATCAGTAAAATCCAGACTACTGGAGACAAAGAAAACCAAACTAGCCAGTTTATTCCACCAAATAACAGAAAATGCAAATATAATAAATATCCAAAATAAATAAAAGAGTTGGAGGGGAAACCTATAGATCAACTCTGACCAAGATACCTTTTTTCAAGGAGAGAAATATTCTGTGCTATCCAATAAGGTTACCTTTAGCCTCATGTGGCTACTGAGCACTTGATGATTAAGGATCAGAATATCCCATTTTAATTTTAATTAATTTAAATTTAAATAGCTACATGTGGCTACTATATTGGATGTTACCATTATAAATCAATGGAGAATTAAGGGACTTATTCATCAATCTGCAA
The DNA here is from genome assembly GCA_028534135.1 of Potos flavus. NCBI lineage: Eukaryota > Metazoa > Chordata > Mammalia > Carnivora > Procyonidae > Potos > Potos flavus. Next base: position 23,100,820 of record CM052893.1, read on the forward strand.
TTTATCAAATGATGGATCTTATTTGGGTCCCTAGTCAAACAAATCTTTTTTTTTAGAGTATAAACAATTAGGGAAATGTCAATCCTGCCAGATATTTAATATTAAGAAATTTTTATGTGTAATAACTGTACTTTGGTAATGGGGCCAGAGATTATCCTTTAAAAATACCTACAGATAAAATGATGTAATTTCTGGGATTTGCTTCAAACTAATTGGGGAGTGGAATGAAAGAAGATTAGGCATTGTACTGATAATGATTGAAGCTGGATGATGGGTAAATGGGATCCTGGATACATTCTCCATATTTGTATGTCTTTGAAAATTCCCATAATGAAATTTTGGAGGGAAGAGGGGACACTTAACTTGTATGCTAGGAAGAGATTTGCTTTTTTGTTTCTCCAGGAAGGATAGTAGATACTAGAAATATAAAAGAAATTCTTAGGAGGGATGGTTTGGAATACTTTGCAGGTAACTCTGGTTACAGGCCAATAAATTATCCTTCATTTTTAAAAATTTTTTAAATATTTTATTTATTTATTTGAGAAAGGGAAAGAGAGCATGCAAGCACATGTGAAGGGGGAGAGGGGCAGAGAGGGAGGTAGAGGGAAAGGGAGCAAACCTCAAGCAGATTCATGACTCGTGAGGAGCACAACATGGAACTCCATCCCATAACCCTGAGATCATGACCTGAGCTGAAATCAAGAGTCAGAACAATGGAGCCACCCAGGTGCCCCAAATTGTCCTTTATTTTATACACTCAAGCCTATCTATTGGCCAGTTTTTTACTTTCTGGGTGTCATAACTGAAATTCTCTTTGACAGAATTTGACAGTTACTTTCAAAGGGGTTAGATTAGAATGTAAAAGCAAATGCCTCATTTGGACCTAAAGATGTGGTTCACAATTTGAAGTAAGAACATTACAGTGTAGTTTTTTCAATTTAGATTTAGGGATACAGTAGGACAAAAATGCACCACCATCACCACCCCCAGCCAAAAGATACCCATGTCAAATCCCTGGAATCCGTGATGTTATCTTATTTGGGAAAAGGGTCTTTGAGATGTAATTAATGATCCTGAGAAGAAATTGTCCTGAATTATCTAGGTGGCCTTAAATCCAGTGACAAATGTCCTTAGATACACGGAGGAGAATAAACAAAGTAGAAGGCAAAATGAAGAGGCAGAGATTGGAGTAAAGTGGTGACAAACCAAGCAAGCTGGCAACCGCTAGAGGCTGGAAGCGGCAAATTCTCTTCCAACATTCCACAACTGTAGCTTGATTTCAAACTCTGGCCTCCAGAACTGTGAGAGAATAAATTTCTCTCATTTTAAGCCACTAAATTTGTGGTACATTGTTAAGACAGCCACAGACAACTAATACAAGGAATTATCTAATTATCCCCTCTACTTCATGACCTTTTGTCCCTCAAACTTACCATTAAAAAAAACAAAAAGCACTGTGTGATAACTGGATAACTGACACCGTATCTTTATATGTTATTTATTTTTAGAAGGGAAGGAAAAATTGAAACACTGAAAACACTTTGCTCTGTGGTATGCAAAGAAGGGATTATAGACCTTTGTCCCAAGCATTTCTTCCTTCCTTCTAGCTTCTTACCTGTATGCTACTCAAAGTTGATAATCATTTTTGTCACATAATTTTACTACATACTTATTATCTTATGTTTTAGCAATGAGCATCCAATTACATTTAATTCTCTTTTAGTGAAAAAAAAAGGAATTTTGTCAACTTGAAGAGCAATACTATACTATTCAAAAGCACGTCTTTCCTGTTAGCGCGTCTTTCCTGAACTAGCTTGAGGTTAGTGGCACCTTTATAGAATACACAGATTATTTTTGCAGGTAATAATACTATTTAGAAGTGGCCATTTCTACAATATAAATGAATATGCAATTCTACTCCACTGTAAACATGAAATAATACCCTTCAGAAATAACTTCAGTATACACCTGAAGCTAATGTAGTGTGTGTCAACTGTACTTCAATTTTTTTTTAATCTGAAAGAAGAAAAAGGAAGGAAGGAAGGAAGGAAGGAAGGAAGGAAGAGAGGGAGGGAGGGAGGGAAAAAGAACTTCATTACATGGCTTGAATATCAATCAGATCTTTTTATCTTTTCTTAAAGAAGTTAATGAGAGGATTAAAAAGTATATCATTGTTATAGAGATGATAATTATCTTGTTGGCTTGGCTCTTGTCTCAACTTTCACTCTTAGCCATCTGTATTTCTCGATGATGGCTCTCAAAACAAGGTTGCAGTGACTACAAATGAATCTAGTATTTCATTTTTTCGGTTAAACTCTCTAATAGTCCCTGATATATAGTCTTCTCATGTAATATTAACCCATTACAAGCAGAAATATTTTTGAAAATCAATAATAAATGACTAAACAATACTAACAGACAAGTGAAAAAGACACTCTCCTGCCACTCATCAACTGAAAATGTAGCAAATTAGATATAGCTCTCCCTATTATAAATATAAAATAGTTTTATTTCCAGTTCAGAAGAGTCACATAAATAATTTTTAAGGAGGTAATGATAAAGGATAACAAAATGGAAAACCGGGGAGAGGGGAGATACAAGATTATAAATATGAGAAAAGTAATATATTATGAATGCACAGATTTGACAGTAATCATATACATGCAAAAACTACTTCATGAATTTTAGAAATGCAATTCAGTCTTCCATCCTCTAGAACTAAAAAGCAAGCTTACATCTGTTAAAACAACAAAGACCTGGGGACAGAGGTGAGGTAGAAGAAGATGCCTGAAGTGGACTCTGTCCATTCAAGCGTATAATCGTAATGAATAATTTACAAGCATACTTTCATCTTTGATGCCACTAAGAGCTGAATTCTAAGGAGCTTAGGGAGATTGCAACACATCTGCTAACCAAGTTGGAATAAGCAGAGGAAACCTAAGCAAAAATGATCCAACAAAACCTGTTCACAAAATTGGGGAAGGGATGGGGAAACTAAAGACATGGCAGAATAGCAGAGACTGGTGTAGTTATGGTCACCGACTTATGTCCTTAAATGTATCTATTCATTCCACTTCAGAAAATCAGATAGTTGTATTAAGCCAACTGAATCACAGAGCTGTATTAGGCTACCATTAGCTATATATACTCCCCATCAAAAAGAATATAAGATAATATAACGAGAGGCAGAGTGTGAAAAGAAAACAAAGCATCAGTAAGTCTTTCTATTTTAACTCAAATAATCTAAAAAATATATTCCGCTGAATACACATATATCAAAAAAATTCTAATAATTCATATATGGTTTTTCAAATTTATGCCTATTTCATGTATCTTCGAAAGGAAACATATCAAACACAGAAAGAACCCCACAAAAATAAGTAGGTTGTCTTACGAAAAACAGTCACTCAACAGCTTATAAAATATGATTTCTCAGCAGTCAAATGAAACTCTACACTTGGCATCAAGATAACACAATGCTACAAAAACACAAAATCTTTTTTTTTTTAAGGTCTTATTTATTTATTTAACACAGAGAGAGAGAGAGATCACAAGTAGGCAGAGAGGCAAGGAGAGAGTGGGAAGCAGGCTCTCTGCTGAGCAGAGAGCCCATGTGGGGGCTGATCCCAGGACCCTGAGATCATGACCTGAGCCGAAGGCAGAGGCTTTAACCCACTGAGCTACCCAGGTGCCCCGAAAACACAAAATCCTTAAATTAAGATTGCATATCATCTGCTTCACTACTGGTTTTATAGAAATGCTACATGTGTCACCTCAGACTATATCTTATGAAATTACAGTATTAGCATTATAAAACAACAACAAATAATATGCTTAGCCATCAAACCAGCAAGTAAAATTCTGCATCTCAAGATCAAGTTAAAAATTAAAAAACAAAAATAAAAACAAGAAGCAAGCTCAGTCAATCTACTCCTTTTTTCACCACAAATAGTACTTTGGCTTCAAGGAAAATTGAGGGAAAGGATTCATTTTTATTCCTACTCATTGATGTGCTCAATAAATATGTAAGGTATTTCAGATATGAGGTATAAAACAGAAAAAAAGACAAAAATCTCTGCCAAGGGACTTAAATTGGTCTCAAGAAAACTAATAAATCAATGAGAAAAATAAATACATAAGATACCAGAAAGTGACAAACACTATGCAAAGAAATAAATAAACTGGGGTGATAAAATTTAAAGTGACTGAGTGGCTATGTAAGATTGGATATTCAGAAGGCCCTTTGAAGGACACAGCCACAAAGATCAAATAATTCTCCTCAGGTCAAGAGCTAAAAAGCCTTATTCTAAGAGCAAGCTTGGCCTAATTTAGGTACAGAAAGAAAGGCAATGTGACTAGAACCTAGTAAACAAGGGGGAAATGGTAGAAGGTAAGGTAAGGTCATGACCACAGAACCAGATTATTTAGGGTCCTGTAGGTCAGAGTAATAAATTTTTACATTATACCCTTGGACTGTAAGAAGGAGCCACTGTCATGCTTTTTGTAAAATTGCTGTTGGGGATACTAATCACCATACCAAATACTCTTCATGAAGGTCCGAAGGAAGAATTTCTCTCAAATTTCATGGTCAATAACAGCCGAACTTTTTCTTTCTTCTTTTTTTTTTTTAAAGATATTTATTTATTTGACAGAGAGACAGCGAGAGAGGGAACACCAGGCAAGGGGAGTCAGGGAGGGAGAAGCAGGCTTCCCGCTGAGCAGGGAAGCCAATGCAGGACTCCATCCCAGGACTCCGGGATCTGAGCTGAAGGGAGATGTTTAATGACTGAGCCACCCAGGCACACCAGCTGAACTTTTTCTGAGAAACTGATATAAATTTACCTTCTGTGAATTCTGAAGTTAATCATTCATCTATCCCCTTAACCCCAGAAAATTCAGAGTTGAATTTACAATTACCTTCTAGCAATTGTATAAAACCTTAAGGCATCTATTTTTTTAAATAAACGTTTTCTTTCAGAATAGTTTTAGATTCACAAAAAAGTTACAAAGATAGTTCAGAGAGTTCCCATATACCCCCCCCACAAGTTTCCCCTATCATTAACATCTTACGTAAGTATGGTACATTTGTCACAATTAATGAACCAAAACAGAAACATTATTATAAACTCAAGTCTATAACATACTCAGATTTCCTTAATTTTTACCTGATGTTCTTTTTCTGTGCCAGGATCTTTACAATATCTAGTCTATATACTAAATTTACTGGAGCTTTATATTACTATTATAACTTAATTTCCCCCTTATTCTAACCTCTGTAACTACTATTACCTAATATATTTTAATTCTATAAACCACCCCCAATACTTCTGGGAACCATGTGGAATAACAACAACAACAAAAATGAGCAGAGAGTTCTCTAAAGATAAAATCAGCTTTTTCCCAACAAGTCATACAGTTCAGTATTATTCACAGTTAACACTTCATAAATCTTTTAAAAATACAAAGACTCAAAAAATTATCCAATTACGGGGCACCAAGGTGGCTCAGATGGTTAAGCGTCTGCCTTCGGCTCAGGTCATGATCCTGGGGTCCTGGAATCTCTTCCGGCATTGGGCTCCCTGCTCAGTGGGGAGCCTGCTTCTCCCTCTGTCGTTCTGTTTCTCATGAATAAATAAATATTCTTTAAAATATATACATATATGTATATATATATATCCAATTAAAAATTGTATTCAAATATATCATTTGGATAAAAATGCAAAGTCAATATAAAAAAGTCATCTTTTGCTTCAATATTAGTTTTTTCTCTGGAATTCTCCTTTTTTGGGCACATACAACATTAGTGATCCTGATTGTCCTTATTGAGCCATGCAACATTAGTGTGGTCTCAGATCACACAAATCTAAAATGAGGGTGAGGCAAAATGATCTTATGAAGTCCCTTTCAGTTAGAAATGTCAATGATCTCTTAATTCTGTGACCTAGGTTGACTGTCAGATTCTCGTATTTTGCCATCACAAGTAAAGAGCAGAAAACAGTGATACTTCTAAACAAAAGATAGTACATTTTAAAAATACAATGTCAAAGCCTGAAGCTTTACTTGAAATTAATTCAGAGAAAAAAATAGATTAATACAGTATATAAATTATATGAGTAGTGTATAAATTTTTATGTATATAAACTATGTAAATCAAAAGTACCCTGGGAAAGGGGAAAATTCCCCCCTCAAAAGTTGTGAATATTTACCCAAGTACATTAATTTCATAAAGTGGCTGAGATACCAAATAGGGAAAGAAAAAAAAAAAAAAAAGCACGAAAGAAAAGGTAAAAAAAACCCATCAATTCATCAATTTATATTTACCACTAGTTTTCTATCATTGAAAATCTATGTCAAATGGGTATTGCAATTAAGTGGTCTGTTTTCCCATCCATACTAAACTGTTTTGTCTCAAAACAATCCTATTAAGGTGTCACTGATCTACTGCTGGAGAACCATTAGCTGGCAGCTTCATTTAATCTGTCCCAAATACCCAATATCTCACTGGCAGCAAAAATTGTAAAAACACAATAGAGCTTAAGGGGTTTTAGCATGACTTTTCAAAAATTCCTTGAAACACTATTCCATGAAAGACTGATTCCACTTAGTATACACTAAGTGTATACCTGATCTCTATGTTAAAAAAAAAAATCCACAATTCTAGTCACTTTAATATTCTCATTCTACTGTCATGGTATGCTGCTCTACAAGTCGTTCTGCAGGAAAAAAAACACCAATTTAAATACTAAAATGTTTATTTATGCCATTATTTAAAAATCAGTAAATTGTATAAACTTTAACATGGAATTTAAGTCATCTTCTAAGTCACAGAAATGTAAATAGTTTCCGAATGTAGTTTCCAAAAAAACAGATTATCCAGAAGAGTAGGTAATATGTCAAAAGAGATTAAATATAAATTGATAAGGAATGCCTGAGAATAATAAGTCCTTAAGCTTTCTTATGTATATTATTTTGGAATATGAGCACTTCTTAATTACAATTATAAGACACCTATTTTAAATAAAAAGAGAACCTTTATTTTTCATGAACCAATATATAAATGATGCACGAAATTTACTCTCAAAGGATGAATGAAGCAAAATACCATAAACCTGAATGTTTATTTATTTGAGTAAAAAAAAGCAGCTTTAAGTGAACATGTCTTAATTACTTAATGCACTGAAATTATTTTGTTGGATGGGTTTATTTTTAAATGAAGAAAAAGCCCACTTTATTAGTGAAGAGTAAAGGCACTATCTTGAAATGTCCTACACAGTTGCAAGAAAATGACTCACTGGTATAAAAAATTTTGTCTGTGGTCAACTTGTTATCAACAAACACTTTCATATACTATGCCTTTTATCAAATAAACCACTTCACTCTTACAGAATCCATTTCAAGTCACCTTGAATGAGAAAACTGTTTATTTTACTATAGCTCATCTAAAGTAGTAAGTCAGCAAATATGTTTTCTTTTTTTATAAGATTTTATTTATTTGAGAGAGAGAGAGAGAGAGAGAGAATGAGCAGGGAAGGGGCATCCATAGAAGCAGATTCCCCTTTGAGCAGGGGGCCTGATGTGGGGCTAGATCCCAGGACCCTGAGATCATGACCTGAGCTGAAAGCAGACACTTAACTGACTGAGCCACCCAAGCACTCCAGCAAAAATGTTTTTTAACTTTAATAATGATGTTATGTTATAACCATTCAACATATGTAATTATTCAGTACAGCTATTACTTAGATTCAATACAATAAACATTTTAAAAAATATAAATGTCCTCTGGATGCTATAAACAAACAAATACCCCTGTATTCTAATAGAATAATCAACCTATCAATGAACTTAAGAAGCCTGTAAACCTACTGACTAATTACTGTCTAAAAGAAGTTAGCATTAATCATATTGGTCTAAAATTCCTTAAGATTTATGGCAGGGGTTCTAGACTTTGGCTCTTTATTAAAATCACCTGAGAGAGTGTAGAACTATCAATGCCTGGGCTTCACTCCCAGATCCTATTTTAATTGGTCTGAGATGGGAACCAAGTATCAGTATTTGTATAAAACAAACAAAACAAACCAGGTAAACGGAATTAAACATACAGCAGATTTGAGAACTACCAACTTATGACATACCTCAGTTTTAAGATAAAAAAACTTGCTCACTGGCACCAAAAATTTTAAGTCTACTAAAAACTTAAGGTGTAGGAAAAAAAGAGAGTGAAGAAAAAAAGAAAAAAACAATATTCAAAAACATAATCGAGGCCTAGCAAACATTTTTGCCTTTAAAAAATGTTGAAAGTTGAAAGCCCTATCTTAGACTTGGTTGACAGATATGCTTATGCTGCTTTATTTATAGATAACAGCTAAATAAAAGCAATACAAACACAATAGTAAGAATGAATGACAGAAATAATTATCATTCAAATTTAACACCACAGAGAGACAGTAAATTAATATAGTATCACGATCAAATGAAACAAAATTATAGTTACTTTAATAACATTTTCGAACCTCAATACTACACAGAATAGTGTTTCTTTATACCACTTTCCAATACCTTCAATTCTTAAGTACCTCAAAAGAGAAGAATTCATTTTAAGATAAAGTTACTTGGCTTTAATCTGAGATTAGAAAGAAAAAACAAGTGCAGAATATTTCCCTTATGAAAGCAGCATATACGTCTGCACGATCAGCCACAATATTCCCTTTACAAAAGGGTCCAAAGAAGTTAACGTCTCTGAGCAATGAGATAAAAAAAGGTTCTTAACTGTAAGCATTTTAGCATATTATCACAGAATTCAGTTTCTCTCTAATAACAGCTAAAAGTGTATGAAAATTACCAGCAACATGAGCCGGCATGAAGGTATGAATGAGGATCACCAGAACATGTCAGAATATGTTTGTTACAAACTGGATGGTAAAACTTACAAGAAAAACTAAAGATAAGTAGCCCAACCTTGAGAATAAAATTAAAAGAACCAATAATAAAGCAAATTACACAGGATGGGAACCAGCTAAATAAACTTCCATGTAGTTTCATTTTTCTTAAAATGAAATTTTAAGAAAATTATTTTTAAAATATTTTGAGAAGTACTCTTTAAGACACATAAAATAAGAATAAAAACATTTTGATAAATCTTAAGTACTTTCAGTTGAACATTAGAAAATTAAATATATTATAATCCAAAATTCGGTGACATATTATAAAACTAATACTTAACTGCCAATAACCCTGGTAAGGATTTCAAGATGTTAAAGGAAGCACATTTTGAATGCAGAATGGTTAGAGATGAAAGATGTACATTTCTATGTCATTAAAGAAATGAGATTTTTTTGTTTGAGGAGGAGAATTCAGTAATTCAGCAAAGAAATCAGATTTTTAATTATAGAACCATACTTTTATATTAAACAACTTCAGCATCTGTTACATGTCATAAAAATAAGCCTCCAAAAGCCTGTCACTAGAATGACTTCATAGAATTCCAGTTTGGTATCTCATAAATATATTAATCTGTACACACTATCTAGATTATTCTTGGTATATACTTTTTCACATTCATCTTTCCTGAAAAAAATGTGATGTGAAATTTTAAAAGATTACTCAGCATCAGAGGAAACACTCCCTCAAGAAATAACTGTTGAATTAGCTCCATTATTTAATGACACATGAACTCTTACAACTTTAAATTACAACTCTCCAAATCTACCAAAGGTTAAATCCAGGAATGAGCTGGTGAGTAGAAGCTGAGGTAACAGAAAAGATAACTGGAGAGATGACTACTGTCCTTAGATCAGTGATTTTATGACTGCCAAACTATGCACGTGCATATATATACATGTTTATATCACCCACACACATACACACAGTAAATACACTTCATTGTTTTGTTTTGTTTTGTTTTACTAATCCCAATCTAAAGACATGGCATAAATAGAAACGAAAAACTAAATTGCCCAAACTAATTATAGACTAAGGATTTACTAAAGAATGGATGGATGGATGGAGAGACAGATATAATAACATATTGGGGGGAGGGGAAATGATACAGATAAGAACTTTGACTCTAAATCAGTATCTGTGATTCACAATGCTAAGGTGATTCAAGGACATAGTAAGGGATCCATCTTAGGTAAATGTGAGCTTAACAAACAAAAAGCTGATTGAAATATAAAGTAATCATAACATATATTTTAAAAAGCATAAACGATCTATATAATAGGGCAAGATATATTAATTTTATACTATGCAGTTTAAAATATCTTCCCTTAAAAAGGGATTTTATGTGACTAAATTAGGGATTAATGCATCTTACCTTCCACAGAAGGTGCCTGATCCTGAGCTGAATACAGCATATCCTTGAAAGCCTATTAAAAAAAAAAGTGCATGAAATCATGAGTAATCTTTACACTAACAGCATTTGATGCTAAACAATTACTTCTTTTTCGATATCCAGACTACATGATTCCCTAAATTGAGAATTTAGTAAAATACTTCAATTAACTTTAATAAGCTGAAACCCAAATACTATACTTTCATATCAATCCAGTATTGTCCAATCTTTAAGAAAATGACTAATATGTACACTTTAAAAATTAAAGGGCATTGGGAAAAGAATGAAAAATCTCCTGAGAGATCATAAACTCTCTTTACTAAAAGAAAATAGTGATAGAAACTGAGAATAGTGGTCCTAGAGAAATACATGGAACACTGCTTAAGAAAACATGAAACACTGGATACAAATTTTTTTTAATTGTAGTAACATAAAAGTAACATAAAATTCACCATCTTAACCATTTTCATGTTAACAATTCAGTAGTGTCAAGTACATTCACACTGCTGTGTAGACAATCTCCAGAATTCTTTTTCTCTTGGATACAAATAGTCTTCAATGAAGGCCTGGAAAGTCCTCCATAAGAGTTCAGGACTATAAATATATTTACAGATTTATTGGTTTTTTCCCAAACCAATGAATTAACTACCAATAATATTTAGGTAATTTGGATGGCTGCAGTTTGGTCTCCCAATAAGTGGTTTTGGAGCAGTAATGAAAAGCATTTGCCCATACCTATCAATATGGTAGAATCAATTGAGAGGATAAGGCTCCGGTGCTGAAGAGCTGGTCATAAACAGGTGGCTATATCCAGTCCCACAGCTTCAAAGCTTCAAATACCATCTAACAATTGGTGATTCCCAAAGTGGCCTCCAGCCTCCCTCAACATCTGACATTTGGAGTCAGATAATTCTTTGTTCGGGGGGGAGTTTGGGGGGGTTGTTCTGTGCATAATAGGATTTTTAGTATCATCCCTGGCATTAAGAGACCCACTAGCCTCATCTAGATACTAGTAGCAACACCTCCACCAAAACTGTGACAACCAAAAATGTCTCCATACACTGCCAAATGTCCCGTAGGGGATAAAATCACACATTACCCCCACACCCAGAACCACTGCCCTAGAGTCACTCAAGTTTTAACCCAAAAAAGAGGAAATAAACCTCCAGGGTAACCTGTCTATATCCAAGTCTAGTAAATTATATTCTTCCCAAATGAGTTTACCATTTGCTTTAGACCAGTGACCAACTTGTTAGTTGTATGACTAACCAAGCCTGACAACATACGTAAAAAAGATACCCAATGAAACAAGGAAAATTAAAATGTTTAATCAATGCATTTTTGTTCATTTTAACCCATGTTTTTTAAAAAATCTTCATAGGAAAACTGTATATTTAAAAATTTTAACAGAGCACACTCTTAAATCCTTAACATTCAGTAAGATTCACTATTTATATAAAATTTGAGACACTACAGTAATGCAATTGTGGTGTAATAAAAAATATTTGCTCTTTGTTTCAGGTTCCTGGCACAAATTTCTGAAACCTTTAGAATCTACTCTCTTTTATATATATACTGAGACAGTTCATGGCAGGCGGGGGGGGGGGGGGGGCTGCCTAAATAGCTTCAGGATGGAGGTTGGTCCCCAGAAAAACCGACCACCTGATTAATATGATTAGAGGGTTAAAACTTTCAGCCCCACCCGCAGATCTCTGAGGAAGAGAGAATGTCTGGGGACTGAGTTCAATCACCAATGGCCAAAGATTTGTAGCCACCCAGGCAGAAGTATGGGTATCCTGGGTACCCCATTTATAGCTGGCATCTCAAGTGAAGGCAGTCTTGTGGGACTAAGCCCTTACCCGTGGGGTCTGTGCTAACTCTGGATAGTTAGTATTGGGATTAAACTGAATTACCAGACACCCAGTTGGTGTCAGAAAAATGGTTATTGGCGTCAGAAAAAAGAACTGGTCAGAAGTGGTGTCAGAAAACACGCAAACAGAAATCTTTTTTACAGAACCTTCATTAACTGAGTCACAACTTTTCTAAGATTACAATTGAAGCTCAGCCTCATGTTTACTGACCACTAATTCTTAAACTTATTTATGTACAAAAGCCCAAAGTGAATATGACAAAGGTATGGAACTTCTTTTAAGAGCAAAGTATATACATTCACTATTTTCTTTACAATTTCAGATGTCTCAAGGACCACTAACTTCTGGTCTAAAAAAAGAAGTTAGTCCAGAAGATTTTATCAAACATCAGAAAGTCTTAATGTCAGTTTGGACTGGAATTTCATATTAAAGTCCTACACAAGTATAGAGTGGTGGTTATGTTACAGTCTTCCATTAGGTATTTTAAGAGAGTAAATGAATAGATTAGAGCAAAGTAAATCTCTAGATAGAAAAATATAAGAAGGAACACATAAACCCAGCCAGAGAATATTTACAAAAATAAATCTATTATGAGAACAGGTAATATTAGAGACTCAAATATCTGAATAAAGTTTTTCTACTTCTGGAGTATAATAGGCATGTGTACCAAAATTAAATGATGCCATCAAGAACCAAATAGACCATCAATGACTAGCAGGGTGACTTCTACACAGCAGAAGCTCAATAAATAGTTCTTGAATTCAAAAGCCTTTCTTCTTCAGAGAAAATTACTTTAAAAATGAAAAAAACACACTAAAAAAGCATACTAAGCAGTACCTTAGTGACATATAATGAAAATGAATTAAATTTGCAAAAGGGAAGCTTACCAAATTAAGTTTTTAAAAGACGATTAAAATTTTATAAAGAGAAAAATGATGATAGCCTTCATTTTGATTGTAAAACTGAATCATAATTTCATTTCAATCAAGACAACTCTCAGTAAAATCTGGGAAAATTCTTTCTGCTTCTTACTACTTCAGTTTTCCTCTGAATAACAAAAATCTCTAAGTTTTTTACTGTATTATCTACAAAACTCCGTAAACAGGATAGATACCATTCTATTCTTGTGACATGAGAATAGCCCCCAATTAGGAACTAAGAAGGGGGAAAAAGCCTATAAAGTAATGTCTACATTAGTACCTATATGTTGTTGTCTATAATACGAAAGCACTTGCCTGGGTTAGGAACAGTAAATCCAAATACACAAAACAACACATTCAAAGAGTTTCCTCAATTTATGCTGTTTTCCTTTAAGGCTAGCCATTACTTTATATAAAACTCTGAATTTGCGGGCGCCTGGGTGGCCTCAGTCCGTTAAGCATCTGACACTGATTTTGGCTCACATCACAATCTCACGGTTTTGATCCAGCCCAGTGTTGGGCTCTGCACTAGGCATGGAGCCTGCTTGGGATTCTCCCTCCCTCTCCCCTTCCATGCCTAAAAAAAAACAAAAACAAAAATACCTCTGAATTTGTATAATAAAAATCAATATACATTCATGTGCATTACAATAGATTTTTTTTAAAGGTTTATTTACTTTGAGAGAGAGAGCATGGGGTGGGGGGGATCCTAAGCAGGCTCCCCTTAAAGCGCAGAGTCCACACCGGGCTCAGTCTCATGACCCTGACTGAGATCATGACCTGAGCTGATGTCAAGAGTCAGACACTTAACTGACTGAGCCACCCACATACCCCACAATAGATTTCTTGGATTTTCAAAAGATTCAAAGCAATCTTTTATCTGTAATCTGAGTGTTAAATTCTTTTTGTTATGTTATTGAAATATACATACTAAGACAAAACTCCTTTAGTGCTTGTAACAACTCATATAACGTAAAATCTTCCAAATTAAATCCAAATACAACCACAAAACCAATACTATTCAACCAACAACATAAACATGACAGGAAAAAAGATGTTTGCTGAAACAAAATCTCAACTGGTAACATGAATACAATGCTGGCATTATATCTGCTCTTCTGAATTTGGAATGCCTATATGACTATCAGATATGATATAATCCTCCTAATACCTCTCCCTACCATGAGGTAGCACAGTACACTGGGTAGGAATTATGGAATCAGACAATGTGTAAGAAAACCAACTCTACCACTTAATAGCTATGTAAGCTTGGGAAAATTAACTTCTCTGTATAACAATGCTCTCATCTGTACAACAGAAGTGATCGCACATACCTAACAGGTCTATTTTGCGAATTAAAAACTCTTAAAACACAAATCCTTACATTAATTATAATTCATGATTATACATGAAGAATACTTAGAACATAAAAGATACTCAAAGAATGTTAGCTAATCCAATGTGAACTACCACAAAACTTAGATCATACAGTGGGTTGTGGCATCATTTGGCGATCTACTATTTGGACATGAATACATCATTTATGCATTAGATATACCTCAGTCCCAATTAACTCTCCATAAAGTAGTTCAATACTTCCTAGAGCCAACATGACCAAACAAGCATAAACACGGTTATTGCAATCTCCTGGCATTTACTAGTTTATAAGACAGTCATCTAGATGATCTAGAATATGCTATGATATTTTCAGAAAATTACTGTCATGAATATACTGTATTTTTAATTGTCATAGGAAACCTACAGACTCCTAAGAAAATAATGCAAATCCAAGTTTGCATATGCTTTAAATAACAAGGTCTCCTAATTATATTAACCTTTCTACAGTATATACATCTATTGTATGAAATAGGGTATAGCTCAAACCTAACATGTATGTTCAATAATACTGCCATTTCAAATTTCTTATGTTGTTAATTTTTAATAACACATAGCAGATCATCATTAATCTCTTTTCCAAAGCACAGGCCATTTCACGGGCCTTTTCACAAACTGAGATCAGAAGCTAGAAAAATTCCTACTTCCATATGGTATATATACACAATGGAATATTACTCACCCATTAAAAAGAATGGAATCTTGCCATTCACAACAACATGGATGGAGCTAGGGTGTATTATGCTAAGCGAAAAAAGTCACAGAAAGACAAATACCACAGGATTTCACTCATATGTGGAATGTGAGAAACAAAATAGATGAACATATGGGAGAGGGGAAAAAAAGAAAAAAACGGAGTGAGAAAAAAACCACTAAGAGACTCTTAAAGAGAAAGAACAAACTGAGGGGTGATGGAGGGGGTGGCAGATGGACTAGATGAGTGATGGGTATTAAGGAGGGCACTTGATATGATGAGCTCTGGGTACTGTCTGTAAGTGATGAATCACTGAATTCCACTCCTAAAACCAACACTGCACTGTATGTTAACTAGAATTTAAATAAAAATTTGAAAAAAAGGAGAAAAAAACTCCTACTTCCTATCAACTCACCATTAGCCTCATATATATCATACTATAAATATTAACACCTCCATCAATAAAATATCTAACTCATGTTGCTCTCACTGGCTTCAATATTCAATGTCAGCACACTGGAATCTAATTATTGATTAATAACAATGAAACAAACAGGCATTTAAAGAGGAAGTGAAAGGGATATTTGTCATAAACCTTTAAAGCAATCATAATCTTGGGGTGCCTGGGTGGCTCAGTCGTTAAGCATCTGCCTTTGGCTCATGATCCCAAGTTCCTGGGATGGGAGCCCCGTGTCGGGATCCCTGCTCAGTGGGAAGCCTCCTTCTTCCTCTACCACTCCCCCTGCTTGTGTTCCCTCTCTCACTGTGTCTCTCTCTGTCAATGAATAAATAAAATCTTAAAAAAAAATCATAATCTCTATTCACAGTGTTTAATAATTAGATAAAGTCTACATCACAGACTTTTTTTTTAATCTGAAAACTTTCCTAAATGGAACTCCTGCATAACAAAACTTCGAAATATTTTTCAAAATATGTACATCATGAGCTTATCTACAGTACCCCAGAAACATTCTCCAATTATTTCTTTTTCAGTTTCTACTTCCTCTTTTTGCATTACCTTTTTAATTTTTTCACCAGAAATACTGAGTCATCTGTGAATAATGTACAAGTCAGTTACAAGTGACCTGGTTTTTGTCTCATCATCTAGAAATCAGTCACGTTTTCATGATACTGAAGTGTTAAGGGCAGTTCTGTAAATCAAATTATAAACCTCAAGAGGGCAGCTAACATTCTCATGTGTCCTATACAAAGAATCACCATCTAATTAATGCTCATTTCTATCCCCATAGAGAAATAAACTAACCCAGCTCTGTTTGTTTTTTTAAAGATTTTATTTATTTATTTGACACAGAGAGAGAGATCACAAGTAGGCAGAGAGGCAGGCAGAGAGAGAGGGGGAAGCAGGCTCCCTGCTGAGCAGAGAGTCCGATGTGGGGCTCAATCCCAGGACCCTGAGATCATGACCTGAGCCGAAGGCAGAGGCTTTAACCCACTGAGCCACCCAGGCGCCCCCACAGCTCTGTTTTTGATGACAGAAATAATCAGTAAAGTTAATAAAAACTCTTACACAAATTCTAATATTCTAACATATTAAAGTTCAAAATTAATGTACTCTTATACATACTTAATTCAAAACCCTATTAGGATTATGCATGAGTCAATTTTCACGGAATTTAAAAGTACCCCATCAGCAAAAGGCAATTCAATATGCAAAAGTTGTTACATTATAAATTATAACTGAAATTATTAAATGTATAAAACATATAAAATAGAACTAATTTGGAACATGTCATGTTATATTCACATTTATAAATTACTACACTAATATATTCTGACATTCACTGACATGGCTTTACTATTTCTATGTTGATTATCTCCTAAAACTATATTTTCAGCCACATGTCTGCTAACACAAAATCAGAATGTCCAAAATTCATTTCTTCCCAAAGCCTGCTCTCCTCATGTTTTATATTTCTTTTAATGCCTTTGCCAGTATCCAAATCACACAGATTTACAATCTCAGTTACCACTCACTCAGCAAATATTCACTGGGTATCTGCTACGTGCCAGGCACTGCTCTAGACACCTGGAATACATCATGAAGAAAATAAAAATCCCTGTCCTAGCAGAGTTAACATTCTTATATTCTTTCTACCCATGAGTTTAGTGACCTGGTTCAATCAATGCCACTGTCACAACCTCATTTACATTCACTCTCTCCTATCTTTTTACCTCACTATTTCAGTGAACTCTTCACTGGTTTACCACCATAGGTTTTCATCTCTCTAAAATATCTTACAGGGGCGCCTGAGTGGCTCAGTGAGTTAAAGCCTCTGCCTTTGGCTCAAGTCATGATCTCAGGGTCCTGGGATAGAGCCCCGCATCGGGCTCTCTGCTCAGCAGGAAGCCTGCTTCCTCTCTCTCTCTCTCTCTGCCTGCCTCTGCCTACTTGTGATCTTTCTCTGTCAAATAAATTTTAAAAATCTTTTAAATAAATAAATTAATTAATTAAATATCTTACAAACTGCTGCCATATCAATCTTCCCAAAGCATCAGTCTGAGTCTCCGGCTTAAAAACTTAAAGGATTTCCCAATGGCCACAAAATAAAGCTCATAATCCTCTGCTGGTCTCTAAAGTACCCAGAATGGTCCAAACTATCTTTTAGGCTTATCTTACAAACTGAAGAAAATAACTTTCACTTTCATCTGACTTTTAAGCCAAAATGAATTATTTATTATTATTACTCATTTTGGGACCTCAATATTTCTTCCATCTTTGCCTTTGTTTACAACTATTGCCTCTACTAGAATCCCCCACCCTAACCACACCTTTAAAATCTAATTTTCAAATCTTAACCATTCTTCAAAGTCTAATTCAAATTTAACCTCTTTTATGCATTGTCCTGATTTCTCCAGGTAGAAATTATCACTCCCTCCTCTGAAATCCTATAGTACTTTATTTGAAACCATTTATAGCACTTAATATTTCTACCTTATGTTTTAGTTATCTGTGTCACTTGTTCCCCATATGAATGTAAAGTCAGGTTTTAGCCACCTTGTTTGCAATTGTATAAAAGAAGCACACCATAGATATTTCTAGATTATTAATATCATCATTAAGGAAGTTACCAACCTTTATTCATTCAATGAACATCATTGGGTGTCTGCTCTGTACACTATACCAGGCTCTGAAGAAATGATGATGACTCAAACAAGAAGTTACATAAATAGGTAAATTAGAATACAATATGTTAAATGCAGAAGACATGAACAGACACTTTTCCAAAGAAGACATACAAATGGCTAACAGACACATGAAAAAATGTTCATCATCATTAGCCATCAGGGAGATTCAAATCAAAACCACACTGAGATACCACCTCACACCAGTTAGAATGGCCAA